>OW964833.1:33671303-34295149 GCA_943142095.1 Ophonus ardosiacus | reverse complement strand
AAAATTTGAATTGCGATGAATTTTTTTAAAATTCATATCTCATGTGATGCATACATTTTCTTACTCAAAGTTAGATATTCAGAGTCCTACTGATCTGTACTAATGTAAAAAAATATTTTTAAAAAATGTCGGAATACCCCATTATTATTACAATACTATAATTATACTCTATACATTATTATTTTCAATACCAATGTTAACAGAATAAGGCTGATTGAAAGCAATTTCTAACGGTAGTACAGGCAGTCACTAGACAAAATTTCAGCATTGAACCACGACAAATATATAGCTGGGCAGTTTATGGCACAGCAGTGATAGACTCCGCCTACTGTCCCCACGTGCTTTACCCCTCTCATACTACACCGCTGGCAGCACCGCAAACAGAAAGTATCCATAGTGCTCTTAAGAACAAAATCTTTTCTATATCTACGTCACAATCTTCTAATGAAATTCACAATCCCACATTCACAAAAAATTCAAAAATAATTCTTACCTTGCACAATCCGTTCGGTTTGCTGTGAACTATATAGTCGCCACCTTTTTGACCGGCGCCAATCTAACGACAAATGCCATAGTAAAAGTTTTTCTTCGATCGTGAAAAATATCTTAAGTACCTACTTACCTAATTAATAATATTTAAAATTCTTTCCTTTTACAAGTGGGTACAGCACAGTAAATGGTAGAGGTAAACTAATCCTATCTACTAGCTTTTCTCGTCCCTTCCCCCTGCGATACATCTTACATATTTGATTGAACATATCACGGCTGCGCAGTACAATTATTTTGATTTTTAAGTCTGTGTTTGATTTAAGTTTGTTTTTGATATTTTGTTTTTCTTTTTCCAATAATAAAATTGAATTCAGAAATAATGTGCGTATTCCACCACTACAATAAAATAGTACACAAACTTCAATACCTAATTACAAAGAAGCATACTTTAAATTAATAGTTTTAGTAAAAAGAAAATTACTACATATTACAGATTAACTGCAAAAATATCAAAAACAAAGTCTCGAACAAAGGCTACCATTTAAAATTACATACATTGAAATGATAAAAAATCAAGTAAATTTCTTAGTTTACTTTAAGACAAAAGCAAATACTACCAGTTATTGAGATTACATATTTTCAACATGAGATTCTTCATTTCATTGCATATTACATTTATAAAAGGAGAAAATATCACCAATCCTATTGACATGTACAAGTTATTAATTGGGGTTTGCAGGGTACAAACAATGGGGTCATACAAAAAAATAAAGATTTTATTTCATAAATGAGAAATATGCCTAATGTTATGCATATATTCATCAGAATTATTTGATTATTGATTATTATACTTTTTATTCATGATTTTCGTCATAAATATTCTGAGTGATTTTGTGACGTCATAATTTTGTACACACACAGCGTGCACACAGCACCGGAAAGACGACTACAAGGTCGCAAAATTGTAACGTCATTTCAAACTTTATGTAAACTTTAAATATAAGTTATATATATATATATACGAGGTGTGTTCAAAAACTATCGCGAATTTTGAATTTTCGCGGGTTACGTATATTCGAATTT
The DNA here is from genome assembly GCA_943142095.1 of Ophonus ardosiacus. Lineage (NCBI taxonomy): Eukaryota > Metazoa > Arthropoda > Insecta > Coleoptera > Carabidae > Ophonus > Ophonus ardosiacus. Next base: position 34,293,577 of record OW964833.1, on the reverse strand, counting down.
CGATCTTTTTGTGGCTTTATGTTGGTACTCATGTCTCTCACTTATGTCGACAAGCTCGGCCATTTTGAATGTTCACTTAATTGTTGACAGCTGCTTTGCTTGCACGTGTTTTGGATCGTCTTCGATTTTTACCTATTCAAAAAAATGGAACAAAGAACCTGTATCAAATTTTGTGTGAAAAACGAAATTAAGTGCGCGGATGCATTCCGAATGTTGACTGTGGCATACGGAGAAGCTACCTTGGACCAAAGCAACGTTTATCGGTGGTACAAAATGTTCTCAGAAGGCCGAGAAGATGTGAACGACGAAAAGCGTGCCGGACGCCCGAGCACTTCAACAACAGACGAAAAAATTAATGAAGTGGAGAAAATGATATTGGCCAATCGTCGAATCACCGTTAGAGAAGTTGCTGAGGACCTAAACATATCGATTGGCTCGTGCCATTCGATTTTTATCAATGATTTGGGCATGAGACGGGTTGCCGCGAAATTTGTACCAAAATTGCTCAATTGCGACCAAAAACAGCATCGCATGAACATTGCTAATGAGATGTTGGACTCTGTCCGCGACGACCCAAATTTGCTCCAGAGGGTCATAACTGGTGACGAATCGTGGGTTTATGGTTATGACGTGGAAACCAAAGTTCAATCATCTCAATGGAAGCTGCCGCACGAACCAAGACCGAAAAAAGCGCGCCAAGTTCGGTCGAATGTGAAAGTTTTGCTGACAGTTTTCTTCGATTGCAGGGGCGTGGTGCATCATGAGTTCTTGCCACAGGGTAGAACGGTCAATAAGGAATATTACCTGCAAGTTATGCGCAATTTGCGCGAAGCAATCCGCCAGAAACGCCCGGATTTGTGGAAGAACAAAAATTGGCTTTTGCACCACGATAACGCCCCTGCTCACACATCGTTGCTTGTGCGCGACTTTTTAGCCAAAAACAACACACTAATGATGCCGCAGCCACCGTATTCCCCAGATCTGGCCCCCTGTGACTTTTTCTTGTTCCCTAAACTGAAGAGGCCCATGAAAGGACGACGTTACGCTACGCTTGACGAGATAAAGACGGCATCGAAGGAGGAGCTGAACAAGATAAAAAAAAATGATTTTTTGAAGTGCTTTGAAGATTGGAAAAACCGTTGGCACAAGTGTATAATATCTCATGGGGATTACTTTGAAGGGGACAAAATAGATATTCATGAATAAATAAATAATTTTTGAAAAAACACAAAATTCGCGATATTTTTTGAACACACCTCGTATATATATATATATATATATATATATATATATATAAGGAGGAAAATATCGTGGGTGTGTCAGTGGATTGTGGGCTTTAATTAAAGTTGATTTCTTTTAAAATCTGTCAAGCTTTTGTGTATTTAGTTTTTTACACATCATCAGGACAGTTTTGGTGAAGTTGTTTATAAGTCATTGATTTTATAAAACAGAAGAATTTTGACATTATTTTAGTTAAAATTTACAAAAATAAAACTTATAATAATTTTGACTGTATCACATGTTTAAGTACGTTGTAGTTGCGCAACTACAACGTACTTAAACATGTGATACAGTCAAAATTATTATAAGTTTTATTTTTGTAAATTTTAACTAAAATAATGTCAAAATTCTTCTGTTTTATAAAATCAATGACTTATAAACAACTTCACCAAAACTGTCCTGATGATGTGTAAAAAACTAAATACACGAAAGCTTGACAGATTTTAAAAGAAATCAACTTTAATTAAAGCCCACAATCCACTGACACACCCACGATATTTTCCTCCTTAACTAATCGAAACAGTGACGATTACACTCCACATATATATATATATATATATATATATATATATATATATATATATATATATATAAATACCTATTTACTTAAAATAAACATATTAGAATAGGAATTGAGTATTAATAATAAGCTTATTATTATAATTTTCGAAAAAAATTTAATTTATTGCACAAATTTTATTGACATGTAACAAATAATTTGTTTATGAGATAATTTTTTTATGTCTCTCACAGTTTCCTAAACTTGCTTCTACCGGAAAGTGTACCTTTTAGCCAGAATTCTGCTTCAAATTTCTTTGAAAAAAAATTAATTTTGCTTATAATAATAGAACGTTCTATTCGATTTGGTACGATAGTTCATATGATTATAAGTCATCTTTTAAGATGATACTTGTTATTATTAGTGAACCACTAGTGTATGAAACTTAGGTTCCCCAACATTGATTAGACCGTAACTTTTTATGGCCACGCCGATAACGTAATTTTTTTTTTTTTTCTGAAAAATACATTCAATAGTAAACTTTTCTCTCTCTGTTTAATTTGTAATATCTGTTACGGTTCAGATAGAAAAAAATAAAACCTGAGTGATTTTTTTAAAAATAAATTTAATTTAGCAGTCTTTTCAAATGTCAAACAAATAATTTTTAATGACAGTTACAATTGTTTATGGGTTGTTAAAAATTTCCTTCGCAATATTCTAAAACTAGTAACATCCATTTGTTCGTCCTAATAGTATTTTACTACCATTGTTATAAATAAGACGAATAAATGTGTTAGCTTACTAACCTAATCAAGCTGAGAAGATTGACAACTCGTTATTGTCATTAAAAATTAGATGTTTGGCATTTGGATAGACTGCTAGATTCAATTTATTTTAAAAAAATTCACGATGCAGTCACTCAGGTTTTATTTTTTTTTGTCTGAACCGTAACAGCTATCACAAATTAAATAGAGAGAGAAAAGTTTACTATTGAATGTATCTTTCTAAAAAAAAAAATAATTTGACGTTATCGGCGTGACCATTAAAAAATTACGGTCTAATGAATGCTGCGACTCCTAAGTTTCATACACTAGTGGTTCGCTAATAATAACAAGTATCATCTTAAAAGATGACTTATAACCATATGAACTGTCATATCAAATTTAATCCAAATCGAATACAGCGTTCGGTTATTATAAGCAAAATTAATTTTTTTTTTAAGTACTTTGAAGCAGAATTCTGGCTATATGGTACACTTTCCGATAGAAGCAAGTTTAGTTAAATCGTCTTATTTTAGCCTCAGGAATCTATGGTTAAGCCATGTCCCCCTATTTGAGAGACACCTGTATGTATACAGGGTGTCCGTTTTTCGAGGCGCACCATTGGGATCTCGATAACCGTAACTTTGTATCTCTTACGGTTCATATGAACTATAATACCAAATTTCATCCAAATCGAATAGAACATTTTGTTATTATAAGCAAAATTAATTTTTTTTCGAAGAAGTTTGAAGCAGAATACTGGCTAAATGGTATACTTTCCGGTAGAAGCAAGTTTGTTTAAATCGTCTTATTTTTTGAATGATTTAATATTACATTTAAGCAGGAGGCTTTGCTTTTCATTTTACATTACTACTTTGCAATATAAATATAATTCATTAATTAAATATTTAAATTGACATACATTTACTTTAATACGATATTTATTTATTATACCTGTTATTCGAATCAAATAATATTTTATTATCCAAAAAAATGTATTGCAAAACCCCCTACATTGAATAACAATGTATTATTTTAATCATTCGTCATTCTATTTTTTAATAATATAACACATGATTGGTTTTATACCAACTGTGGATAGAAAATTTCATGTACTTTTCAAATTTGAAAAAATATATGTGTTCCATTTGAAAATTAAAACTTGCTATCAATTACTCGAAAATCGAAAATAATAATATTGAACTACTTTTGAAATTTTATAGAGTTAACATCCTATAATTTATGTTATATAGTTGAAATCGCTAAAAGTAATAATAAGCGAATCTGATGTGGCCAGCACATTACCTTCCGTCAATTCTATGTATTTTGTACAAATCCCATACCAAAAGTTCCTTGGAAAAGATTCTATAATATATCCAGTGAAATTGTAACACGAACATATACTATTTTCTACAAATTTCAAAATCCAATAAAATTATAACACAAATATACACTATGTAAATTGCATTTGACAATAAGATTTTCTTTCATATTGATAATAACATAAAATGTCAAAAAATTATATTTAACTGCGTCTTTTCAAGAAAAACTGTTAAAAACTTCAAATAAGGGAACTTCCGGTCGGTTGACCAATTATAACCAAAATGTAATCAGCTCTTCATACAAATATAAAGAAGAGATATACGAAAGAATCATAATTTTTAGAAATGTAGAACATGGAGTATCAGATTTTTATTCTATGATTCGATTCGTAGATTATAAAGTATTGTTGCATTACTAACAATATTGGCTGTTCCAACAAAATCAATGAATCAATTTAATAATGACAAAAATAATTCAAGTTAAATGAAACACACTATTGTGGACTGGTAATCTAAGTAAGCAATATTGAGATATAAATTAATTATGAAATAATATGAGCTATTACTTTTCCTGCAACTATTTAGTAAATAATAATACGGATATATTATGGTTTTATTACAGTTAATATTAAATTCTATAAGAGAGTTAAACTGACAATTCTACACTAGTATGTCACAAAAATATAAAATAAGAGATAAAGATTTAAATCAAATCTGACATTTACCAATTAAACTTATATAACTTGTTATGATGAGATAATAAACAAGGATTTTAATGGATCAGTAATATATTAATCATATTAAATAATATCATTTAAAGTAAACATATATATTGGGTACAATATGAATAAAAAAGAATTTTTATTAAGTGATTTTTTTCAATTTCAATCAGAATGTGATGACTATATTTGATTTCTAATGAATCTAATTAATGATTCAGCTATACACATAATTGTGTTCTTGCATAATATTATTATTAATAATAATAATAAAATTAATAATAATAATAATAATAATAATAATAATAATAATAATGTACAACTATTGTATGTGAGTATTTATCGTTTGCTTTGAAATAGTGAAAAGAGGATGTAAGAAAATAAAAGAAAAACAAGTTATATACATGTATTCTTTATTTTTTAGAAATAGTTTCCATGGCGACAGCTATTCTTTCCAAAAATTCATTTGTTTTCACCAATTCACCTCGCAATTCATGCGCAACTTGTATAGTTCTCATCAAGATTTCTTTGAAATCCACTGCGTGGCGTAGCATAATTCTTGATCTTCCTATAACACACAAACCAAAATTAATATATAATATTTATGTACATTCTCTTTGTATTTATATATCTTGACATCTGTTTATATCTTAAAAATCATCTACATCTATAACCATCTCCTACATCGACGGCAGCCCCTCCGTGTAAGATATTTTATTTGAAATACAAGCTCCAAGCACATCTAAGACAGCACTAACTTGCTCTAATAAATTTGGAGCTGGCACCATCCCCATTAAAATTTAATAAAAAAGAAAAAAAAAATCAACTTAGCCGCACCATTATATTTTTCCATATTGTAAAACATAAATTCAATAATTACTAAACCAGCACCAGCATGCTACATCGAAAATATTTAAATAAAACCGAATTCTCAACTTTATATCATTAGTTACATGTGGGGGGGGGGGGGGGGGGCTAGGTCGATGTTAGCCTCCCTTGGGTAAGATTTTTATTTGGAAAGCAAGCTCCGGATACTTTGGATCAAGCATCAGCTAACTCCAGCGGTGTTTGATCTAGCACCGTATATTTATAACTACTCCAACGGGTTGATAATAATTGTCAACCTTGTCAACCTCATTTACAAATGAATGATTTAGCGCCATCTGTTTAAAACTCGACGTATTAATAATAAGTTGAAAAGCTAGCTCCGGTTACTTCGGATCTAGCGTCAGCTAGCTCCAGTGGCAATTGATCTAGTGTCATCTGTTTATAACTCCGACACCTTTGTGATTGTTACCGAATGAAAATGGATGAAGTTAAAAAGGATCAAAATGATTTAATAACAACAAACTTCACATATTAATAAATAAAAATCTGTTGTGGCCAGCACAAGACCTTCCGTCAATTCGATGTATTTTGTACAAATCCCATACCAAAAGGTCCTTGGAACATATTCTATATAATATATTCTATATAATATTATGTAAAATCGAACACGAACACATACTATTTTTTACAAATTCCATACCAAAAATTCATTTGAAAAGGTTCTATAAATCCAATAAAATTATAACATAAACGTACACTAAGTAAAATACACTTGACACTTCCTTCATTTATTCTTCAGCTTTCCCCTATTTTATTAGGGGACGCTGTTTCCTCTTCTCTTCCACTCATTCCTGCCCAACGCATATTCTTCACACATTCCTTCTTTTCTCAAGTCTTCTGCGATACAGTCCTTCCATCTTCTCTTTGGCCTTTCTCTGCACGTCACTTGCGAGGAACACTATGACATACCAATTTTAGATCCTATACTTTCCATATTTGGTTTTGCACTTGCAACTGATATCTGTCAATTAAATTTTTTTTAAATTATCAGCTGTTTCCATGATAAATAGCAAAGCTGACGAATTTTTGAAAATTTATATCTTTATAACGCTTTAAATCTACAGCTATTGAATATGAAGGAAAATGTATAATCAAACCGTATAGAGAAGAGTATTTTCTTTAATATGTATAATAACAAAATGTCAAAAAATAATATTTAACTGTGTTTTTTTAAGAAAAACTGTTAAAAACTTCAAATTAGGATACTTCCGGTGGATCAATTATAACCAAAATCTAATCAACTCTTCATATGGTTGTACAGAAGAGGAATACGGAAGAATTATAATTTTTAGAGTTATCGTCGGAGAAAAATTTGTCACACACGGACACACATACACACACACACACACACACACACACACACACACACACACACACACACACACACACACACACGGACACACACACATACATACATACATACATACATACAGACATCATCTTAAAAATTGTATATTCGTATTGTAGGGACCCTAAAACGTGCTTATTCATTAAAAACTCACTACCGATTTTTTTGACCAAAGACAATACCTTCCTTACCTAAAGGTGACGGAAGGTAAAACTGTATTATTTTACTTCAAGAATTCAAGGTTATTCATTAAAGCATAATAATTATATTGTGATGTTGCTGTTATTATTGTTATTACTCGTATACTTAAATAAAAGTGATTTTTATTCCTACCATAATGATTTCTTGTCCTATTTTTGAGCAGAAACAAAGTTAGATAAAAAATCCTTATGTAATTTTTTTTATATAAGATTTGTGAAAAAGTTGTTTAAATTTTCGAACGGCTTTGGTAAACAAAGTGTTAAATACACGTAGGTCTGTAATTTTTATAACAAACTTACACTAGAAGTGTCTCGATTTTACATGATATTATATAGAATATATTATATAGAATATGTTCCAAGGACCTTTTGGTATGGGATTTGTACAAAATACATCGAATTGACGGAAGGTCTTGTGCTGGCCACAACAGATTTTTATTTATTAATATGTATCATTTTGATCCTTTTTAACTTCATCCATTTTCATTCGGTAACAATCACAAAGGTGTCGGAGTTATAAACAGATGACACTAGATCAATTGCCACTGGAGCTAGCTGACGCTAGATCTGAAGTAACCGGAGCTAGCTTATCAACTTATTATTAATACGTCGAGTTTTAAACAGATGGCGCTAAATCATTCATTTGTAAATGAGGTTGACAAGGTTGACATTTATTATCAACCCGTTGGAGTAGTTATAAATATACGGTGCTAGATCAAACACCGCTGGAGTTAGCTGATGCTTGATCCAAAGTATCCGGAGCTTGCTTTCCAAATAAAAATCTTAATGTAACTAATGATATAAAGTTGAGAATTCGGTTTTATTTAAATATTTTCGATGGAGCATGCTGGTGCTGGTTTAGTAATTATTGAATTTATGTTTTACAGTATGGAAAAATATAATGGTGCGGCTAAGTTGATTTTTTTCTTTTTTTTAAATTTTAATGGGGATGGTGCCAGTTCCAAATTTATTAGAGCTAGTTAGTGCTGTCTTAGATGTACTTGGAGCTTGTATTGCAAATAAAATATCTTACACGGAGGGGCTGCCGCCGATGTAGACCCCCCCCCCCCCGAAAATAAACTTTATTAAATCTGGGAAAAATAAAGTGCTAGCTATATAATTAATGGAGCTATAAAGAGCGAATAATAAATAATCAGGAGCTCGGTTTTTCAAAACAATATTAACAACTTGAGGGGCCAAGTCGACGGACCCTATATTTGTTGTGGTTCAATGCTGAAATTTTGTCTAGTGGCAGCCTGTACTACCGTTAGATATTACTTTCAATCAGCCTTATTCTGTTAACATTGGTATTGAAAATAATATCGTATAGAGTATAATTATAGTATTGTAATAATAATTTTGTAAAATTGTAGTTTTTATAGAGGTATTGGATTTATGCTAAAATTCGCATATCCAGATTTTAGTGAATAAGCACGATTTAAAGACCCTTGAATCCGATTATAACATTTTTAAAATGATGTCTGTGAGTGTGTGTGAATGTGTTTGTGTATGTCTGGATGTTGTAGAGACGATTCCTCAAAAACTATAAGACTTAAGACCTGTTTAACTATGAATTCCTCAATCTGACATTCCTGGGAAGAGCTGAAAAGGTTTTGGTAACAATTGGACAACCAGAAGTAGTAGTTTCTTAGAAAAATTCTTCTAAATATATTTTTTTGGAAATTTTTGTTATTACAAATATAGAAGAACAAAATTCTCCATCTAATACACTTAAAAATTTTATTATATCTTGTATAGATTTAGAGATGAAGACATTATAATATATAGAGTTATCTAATCGCAGAGGCTAAGGCGCTAAGAAAACCACTTGACAAATTCAAATGTTTATAACATAGTTTGTAAATGACAGATGTCAGTGTCAAAACAGTTTTAGTGATATTCTGATAGCTTTTTCTGGGAAGTACATTTCATCTTTTTTTATTAATTAAATACTTAAAATTGTAGGTAAAATCTGGTTAATAAATTGGAAGAATCTCTGACATTTAGGAAATGCCTCATACAATGAAAAATAGATATAATTAGAATTATATGTGTGCAGCAGACATGTTAAATACAATAAAAAACAATATTTGGGGAAAGTTCTGTAATTTTTTTTATTACGAAACGACGGTTCGATAGCGAAGTGCAATAGGTACAATACTTATACAGCCTAATATGGAAATGGCGAGAGGTGTTGTGCTGGCCACAACAGATTTTTAATTATTGTTTTCTATACCATACCATAAGAAGATCGTAATTCATTCATGGAAAGTATTTAATCGTATGAAAACAAGTATCGTATGTATTATATTTATTATTTTGTTAACTCAAAATTTAAAGCACGTTAGAAATATTGTTTACATTGATGATACAGCAATATTTATTATACATATAGTAAAATGAATAATAATGACATATTAATTATATAGGTATAAAAGGAAATGAAAGACGGTCGTAAGTAGTAAAAATTTAAATACTTTTGAAATGTAATTTTAAGTATATTTATTTCTCTTTTATAACTATCGAATCGAATATTTTTCTAATTTACTGAAATTCTACCAACTTTCAACATAGGACATGTTACATAAAGTATCCTTATTTTTTGTCGTAGAACACATTTATGTAATAAAAAAGTGGGGTGTCATTTAAAAAAATTGTCTTTTTTGAAGTTTGTCATCTGTAATTTTGGTGTAACGTACCCGTCACATTTTTATAAATAATCGAGGATTCTTCTATGATAATGTAGCTTAAAGTCTCCTTTATAAAAGGCTTTTTTCAGATTATAAAAATTCAACCTCGTTTCCGAAATACAGAGTTTTGAAAATGTGCAGGATTTCAGACAAAAAATCAAAAAAAGTTGAATAACGCTGGAAGTAGATGATCATAAGTAAAATATTTTTATTGCTTTATATATAAAATTTTCAATAGTAAAATAAAAAATAGCGTATTCCATTTAAAATAAGAAAGTTGAGGACAATTTCAGGTCAAACCGGAAGTTCTACTGCTTTGAAAATATTTTAGCTGAAACGGGCATGTTGGATAACCCCTAGATACCAAATTTCGTTAAATTATATTAAATAGTATTTAAAATATAGATAGCGTAAGGTCGTCCTGAGACACCTGTATATATATATATATATTATTTGTAAAGTTTGTTATAAAAGGAAAATTTAATACCATCCAGACCAGCTGATTAAATTAATAAGATGATTTAAAAGGCTATATTAAATTTATTTTGTCTTTTTAACATACTTTTTGTACATCAAATTTTAAAATTTTGAACATTTTATTTTTGTCTGGTATACGTGTTTTATATATAACATTTAAATAAAATGAAATACTCATGTTGAGTCGAGTCGAAATGATGTTGGGCTCTGTTCGGTTCGGTCGAGTATCCGTAAATGTTGTTCCAGTGTTATAAAAGAATACTCAAAAGCACAACTGTTTCACACAGGTTTTTGGCGACAAATCCAGAACGTAAGCAATTCAAAAAACCAGAATAACCAAAATTAACATAGAATGACACAGCACTAGCAAAAGACAATAACGGAATGATGGAAACAAGGATAGTTTACAACAACAATAATAACACTCTAGAATGGAAACAGATGAATTACAAATGTTGATATCAAATATGAACAAACTTTATTGTAAAGTCAAAAAAATAACGTGAAAAGATGTTAAATATGACATTTGATAAGACCATTCAGACTTGCATATATACAAAATAAGTTATTTTCATATTCTAATGTAAATATTACAAATTTACTTATAATATGAATGGTATAGCACAAAACTTGTTTGGTCGACTACAAAAGTGATAGTCTCATACTTCCTAAATATTCCGCTAGAGGCAGTAGTTCACTAACGAAAATTTCACATAAATTTACACCGTTTAGACTCTTCATTCCAGCCTAAATTTATTGAAATGGGCATAGTAATAAATAAGTTATTTACATCTTTGTGTTATTAAAGAATGAATAGTAGTTTCTGTGAAGATAGTTTTACGAAAAATGTTTATTAAAAGCCCGAAATTGTATGACAAAATATGTGTAGTTTTAGAGCTTGTCATATTGTTAAAATATAAAAATATCAAATATCTTTTTCCGGAGAAACCTAGATTCATCCTTTATCTTTCATATAAAATTTGTTTCACCTTTATATCTCTAATAGTTTTCTTGTAATTCTTTTACGGTGGATGTACACAATGTTCTTAATGTAGAAAAATATAGCTTCTTAGTATGTGTTAATACAGATTATAGAGCGATTTGAACAACCTATAGACGAAGTATCCGTTTATAAAACTAACCAGCAAACATGTCGCTTATTATTACTTTTAACGATTTCAATTGTATAACATAAATTAAGTATAAACTCCTCTATAAAATTTCGGAAGTAGTTTAACATTATTACTTCCGGTTTTCAAGTAATTTTCAAATTGAATACCTTATATATTTTTTCAAATTTAAAAAATAGTTAAAAAATATATATCATCACGGTATATTACCCATTCCTGGGTGTGCCAGTATCTACAACACATGTAGACATCGGTAATGACATTATTATAAAATCATATTATAAAAAAATAGAATGGCGAATGATTTAAATATTTCATTTTCATTATATGCAGCAGGCTTTGCATTCATTTTACATTACACAATTTGTATAAAATTTGAGTAGAATTTATATAGTCCATAGAATCGAATGGCGAAACGCCCGTCAATGCATCTTTAACGTTCATTAGTTATAGGCCGGCAAAGTGAAAAAACCTTGACATTTCTAATTACAATAAAAATGTCGAATTTGGTAACTAAGTAATCAACATATCCGAATTAAAGGAAAATGATACTTTTCATTTAAATATAGGCTAATCGGATTTTTATTGAGGCATAAAAATAGAACTTTATTATCAATTTTCAGGAATATGTACAAACGAAATTTTGACTATTACACATAGTCTTAATAGTACAGTTTGAGTGAAATATTTTCAATGGTATCTTTCACTAAACGGATAATACTAAAACGAATTACTTTTTAAGTTTTCTTATCATTGATAGAAATATATTTCTAGTATACCTTGGAAACAAAAACTAAAACAAATTAAAAATAGTACTGGTACGCCTGATTTTAAATTTCATGCTGAAAATAAGTGAACAAATGAGTAATTTAAAATTCTAGAAATATATTCGAAGATACCCGTAAAAATATCCAACTCTTGACAATAGTAACTATATATTTCTCATTCAAAATTCTGTTAATTAAACAAACAAAAACTTATCCTAATATTTCTTAGTGAACAGAAAATAATTAGCAGAATTTCAAAGTGCGAAATTGTCCATAAATATCTATAAATTCGTTCCATTCACTCCGAATCAATTAAATAATACAAATATACTGCTGCATGCACGAAAATTAAATATGTAGACTAAAAAAATAACAGTTATGATATACAACGAAAAGATATATATATATATACGAGTACAGTGGCATTCGATTCACTGCTCTATGAAAATTAACAATCTTAACCACAATTTTAATCACACAGTTTGGGAGGCAAAAATGCAAATATAACAAAATGTAAACGTATCGTACTACAGGACCGTTTAATTTTTCCGATTTAATTTTCGTTTCTTATTAACCGGGTCATCATTCTCGCTTTTGGTGCGTTGTCGCTTCCGAGGAAGTTTTGTTTTTGAAGGGACGTCAATCGATTTTTGATCCGATATTTTATTATGATTTTTGAAAGACTCTTTAGATTTTTTAAAAGATGTTGATTCTGAACTATTAACTTGAGGGTGTTTGAGAACGTCTGTTAATACTACAGAAACTTTAGTTGTTAAGCATTGTTCAATCAATGCTTTTTCCATCTTACTTTTATAGTTATGTTTGTATATTTTTGATTTACGATTACCGATTTTTAAAATCTTAGTTTTAGTATCAAGAAGAGGGACAAGTCTTCGAACTGGTTTAACATCTGGAAAAACTGAACTTACGTCCGACGTCCACAAATTAATTTTAACTGTACGGCCACTAAGAGTTTCAGTGGAATTGTGGTCTAGTTTATTGGTACCTATTTTACTGTCTTCTACTTCACTTTTATTTTCTGATTGGTTTACATTCATATGAGATTCTGATACGGCGGAATTTTCTTCATCACTACTAGATTCATCTATATCTTCGTTTGAATAAGCACTATTTGCTTCATCGTATTCACTAATTTCTGTGGTTAAAATGCTTTCTTCGTCCTTTGACGTATTTTCCGAGGTGATGAGGTTTTCGTCGTCCTCTGCTTGAGCCTTGCTGCGTTCTTCCCACACGCGTTTTTGCTCCTCGATTTGGCGCTCCGCTGCGGCTAACTGCTCGGCGGAGGAAGCAGCTCTGGCTAGTTTATTAGTATCTATTTTACTGTCTTCTACTTCACTTTTATTTTCTGATTGGTTTACGTTCATATGAGATTCAGATACGACGGAATTTTCTTCATCACTACTAGATTCATCTATATCTTCGTTTGAATCAGCACTATTTGCTTCATCGTATTCACTAATTTCTGTGGTTAAAATTCTTTCCTCGTCCTTTGACGTATTTTCCGAGGTGATGAGGTTTTCGTCGCCCTCTGCTTGAGCCTTGCTGCGTTCTTCCCACACGCGTTTTTGCTCCTCGATTTGGCGCTCCGCTGCGGCTAACTGCTCGGTGGACGAAGCAGCTGTGGCTGCTTCTATGAAGCGCATTGCGTAACGCTCGATCGGCGTTAGCTAAAGAAGATTAAATAGTAAGAACCCATCATTTCTTTAATGTGTTCAATGTTAATAAACAGGAAAAATAAAAGCGTTAGTCTAATAAATATGTTACGACTAAATATTAAAATAATGAACGACAGCAGCACATGCCAAAACTTCGAACCTAATAGAATACAAGAAGAAAACATACATCATCTAGATAAATAATTATACAGGTGTTTCAGAGCACCCGTCCCAGGCTATTTTTAGAACTATAATCTAGAGGTAATTTCCGGAAATCGAAACTATACTACCATTAAATTCTTCAGATTAGGTTATGTTATGCTAGTTATTTCCCGAATCTCCAGGGCGTCGCAGTTCTGAAAAAAAGCATTGCGACGGGTGCTCTGTAACACCCGATATGTACATAATTTTGTTAATTCTTTCCCCTAAAATTACTATACGGAAACAAATAAAAGAATAATTAAAAATATCCAAAACCAATAAAAAATATTTCTTGCCTACCTGGTTTACGATGTTCTGCAATTCCTGTTCCGCTTTGCTCATCTCTTGTTCCTTTCCTGTCTCTCTCAAAGGAATATTCTCATCGAACTCTGCTAAATCAGCCACGACTTCTGCCTTAGCAGTCTCGGCAGCCTGGACATCTTGGTCGTCTTCGCAAGCAGCTAATGCGTTCTCTAAAGCTGACTGCGCAGCCCTATCATCTCCAGGGGCTGGTGGTGTACTCGGCTCTGAGGTAGAGGCCGCTGGTTCTTTTCGAGATTTGGCGGTTAATACTTCGGACATGCGCGCGTTTGCATCATCTTCGTTGGTGTCAACATCGAAGAGATCTTGGATAGTTGACTGGAAGACAAATATAATGTGTTAAGAGAGACCGTAATCAAAATACAACTAGTGAAAAATAACACTCTTACACTAATAGTTGTTTATGTATCAAGGCAATGAAGTTCTATTTTTTTATCATGAGTGTGGAACTTATTTGCCGAGTGAAATCGAAAGGAATAATTATTTTCATAGGTTATGTTTAAATAACTGCCAATCTAACATTCAATGTTGCTAACCGCGGATATTGAAATTATCACATAGAACACTCAAAATTAAGAATTTCTGTTTCATCTCAAATTTATTTATCGAAATTATTTATTTCGTTCTTCTTACACATATTTTTGTTATTTTACGTGCAAATATGCTATTCTACATCGTACATCTGTCCAAATTAACTTACATGTACGGCAATTATCATACGGTTGGCAACACTGCAATTGCATGAAATCGTCCTATAACGGATTAATTTAGTGCCGATTTCTGAGATATATTATAATACATTTATGAAACCACTAACTAAATTGCAAAATATCTTTGAAACTTATTTCTTTGATAATTATCTATTTTATGTAAAAAAAATCGTTGTCTTTTAATTTAATATTATTAATATTAGATTATATCTATGTATACTGGTTCAAGAAAACTGTAATATAAGGTTGTTAGTGAGCAATGAATTGACGAATGACACCACTAGAGAAGTGTTAGCAGAAATGCGGACCGTGACTATTGACCTCTATAACAAAATGGACCGGCGACTCCTATCTCTTTTCAATGGCAGGGGCTGTATCCAGGTTAACTGTCATGGTGGAGAGGCTGTCTCTTTCTAACAGTGACAAGTACTCACTACTCATGTGTCAGATAGTACCACTGTACCAGTATCACATGAAGAATGAAATGGGTATAGTTTTTATTATATGGTGTATTTCCATTCCACAGACCGACGTTACCATTTACGCATTATAACATTTTTAACAATTAATGTTATTTACTGTCTGATTAAACTAGAATTCCTGAACATATTCAAATACTGACATTTTTACAATTTTAGTAATGAAAATATTGTCATACGGTGAAATGTACATTTTTTATAGAAAAATGGAATCATTTCCTACAATTTATGTTACATATTTTTTTATATAATTTATATTATATATTATTATTACAGGTGAAATAAATTAGTCATTATTTTTCTGATCTTGCGTAAATTAAATCTCATGGTAAATATCTTCTTGCAATGTTGCCAGTGCACTTCTACTTCATTGCGCATTATATGTTATTTCCATTTGTGATTAAATTGTACTCCCATTCGATTTATACTTAAATACATTTTCGCATTAGATTTATGGGTAAAATGTGATCAAGACAAGATACACTCATGTTATTCAACAAAATAATAATAACAAAAATTTTCAAAAAATAATATTTAGAATTTTTTTTAAGAAACTATTACTTCCGGTTATCCAATTGTTACAAAAACCTTTTCAGTTCTTCCCATTAATGTCAGATTGAGGAATACGTAGTTTAACAGGTGTATATTATAGTTTTTCAGGAATCGTTCTTCCAACATCCACCCACACACATCATCGTAAAAATATTATAATGGATTCTAGGGAACTTAAAGCGTGCTTATTCATTAAAATCTGGAAATGCGATTTTTAGCATGAATCCAACACCTCTCTTAGCGAGAGGTAAAAATTGAAAACTAGTGGAGACCCCCATTGTGGATAGAATTTGTAAAGAAAACGGGAAAACTTACGCTTTTGAAATAAGCTGTGGTGAAGTTGCCGCCTTCGATGGCTAAATCGCCCAGCATACGTTTTTGGTTGGCTTTCTTCAATATGTTTTCTTCTATTGTTTTCTCGCTCACCAACCTGTAATTTTCAATA
This sequence comes from Ophonus ardosiacus, assembly GCA_943142095.1. Lineage (NCBI taxonomy): Eukaryota > Metazoa > Arthropoda > Insecta > Coleoptera > Carabidae > Ophonus > Ophonus ardosiacus. The sequence continues at coordinate 34,277,111 of OW964833.1, read as the reverse complement.
ATATATTAGTAATATAGGTACAGTTTGATTTATAAAGAAGTTTGATCAAGATCATTTGTATCATGAACGAATTAACAAGTGCTAAAGTAATGAGCCAAACTTATTTTATCTCTTAAGAGATTTTTTTTTTGTAATACAATTACATATTACGCTACTGTTAAGAATGTTAATTACATTATAATTGGTATAGTTGGCATGTTTTAAAATTTATTTTCATTGTATTTTATAGCACAAACGAAATTGTACATGTTCAAAAATATCGAGCCAAGTTATTAATCCAAGTTTATATACTTTGTTTATTTATAATTATCATCAAATTTCCGATTTAATATTAATTTAGGTTATTTAACGAAATGGTGAATTACACCCACTTTCAGTTAGGAGAATCCGTAATACACCTTTCTCTACAAAGAAAGGTTCCTCGTGAATACATACATACATACATACATACATACATAAATACATACATTAAATTACGCGTATCCCACCTTGTGGGTTAGCAAAAACCTGAAAACATTAGTAACAACAATAAGAAAATGGATAAGAATAAGAGTAAGAGCTCAGCTGACACACTTCACTCTTTAACAACATTCTTCTTTCGCCTTGTCCACAATCATCAAATTTATACATAAGAACATATTAAAGTAGTTACGCAACAATCATCCTTCGCCACACATGTAATGTGTAAACATACTTCTTTCACCTTGTTCATATAACAGTTCAACTGAATTACTCCATTCTTTTAAGAACATTCTTACTAACCATACATCTTCACACCATAGTAATATCAAATGTATATGTAAGATAATACTTATCTGATAAACTTTGCAGTTGCTGATGTCGAAAAGACCAAAATAATTTATTAAAAAGGCTTCGGTAATAAAAAACGGGCCGATGAAACCAGAAACTGACAGAAACCAGGCTTGATTGTTTCACAGCACACTACGTCAATGATCGATAAAAGTACAACAAATGGAATTTTTATCAAATATAAGTCGGCAAGAACATTATTAGCTGACAAGCCAAGATACAACAGACCCATAAATAAACAAAGCGAACAGATAAAATAATTAAACTAAAATCTATTGCATATCCAATATACTTCTGTGGATATTTCGAAAGATATTCGAATAGAAAATCTGGCCAATGTTAGCTGAAGTACTTTGTCTCGACGTTCTAAACAAGTAAGGCGTATTGGACGTGCCAGTGTTAAAAAACCTTTAATTAGTAGAAGAAATAAAAAGGCGAGACTAAATGTTGCAAAACACATCAACAATGGAATAAAGTCGACTAGTGAAAAGTCAGATAAATCAGAATTTGATTAATTTTTATGGAAATTATTGTACGCAGTATTTTCGGCGGCCAACAAATGCAAGATACAATTCTAGATACCAAGCATCTTTATCAAAATTAAACTGTACCTAACAGCAAATTATAAATATATTTATAGGTATATTTCTTACCTGTATATATGCACATCTCTCGTCTGTCCAATTCTATGACACCTATCCTGCGCCTGAGCGTCCATAGTCGGATTCCAATCCGAATCGTAGAATATAACAGTATCTGCTCCAGTTAAATTAACTCCAACACCGCCCGATCGCGTTGATAGAATAAATGCGAAGATCTTTTTGTTACCGTTGAATTTTTCCATCAAAACCTAAACAATAATGTTAAACAAAATGTAAACAATAAAATTATGAAGTAACATACTTGTCTCTGCTCAACTTTCGTTGTACCATCTAACCGGAGGTAGATGTGACCATGAAAATTAAGGAACGCCTCTAGCACGTCCAACATTCGCGTCATTTGGGTGAAGATTAATACCCGATGACCTTGGGTTTTCAGTCTTCTTAATAGTAAGTCCAATATTTGTAATTTGCCTACGAAAAGATGAACGGAGTATAAATAAACAAAAATTCTTTACCGCTTTTATTATAAAAATGCGTTCTGTATTCGAACCAAATATTTTTATAACACATTACCCGAATTAATTATCGAATGAAATTAATTCGGTTGAAAAATGGAACTTATTTTTCTGCCTTCCGTAATTGTAAACTGAAATATATTCTTCAATGGGGTCCTCCACCATAACAAAAAATAATAAAATATACACTTTACACTTAAAGTACTACTTAATATTTAACTACATATTAAATAAATACTTTGCGAGATATTTGAATTTGTTTTCAGTGTCATAGTGACGTCACAGTATTGCTTTTTTCTCGCGTAGCCTACTATAGAAACTGGTGCGAGAAAGATAGCATTGGTTTGCAGTTAAGTGGTTAAACTAAAAACAATTATGACTTTCTAATACGAGGAATTGCCTCAAAATTAAACGAGCTTTCATTTAAAATAATAAAAAATAAGAGTGGAGGACCCCATTCACATTGGAAAGAAGGCTAAACCAATTGCGAGTCTCAGTAGAAAAACAAAGAGAAGCAAAATTTTATTTATATTTTGAACATAGCGCTTACATCATTATTCGTGTTCAGCGAAAAAACATAAAGGTACCAAATATCACGACTACTGAGAAACTTTCCCCTATTTGCCCTTTTTGGGTCTAAATACTCCCGGCTATAAAATAAAACTCTTTTTTCTAGAATGTTTGAACATGGTGCTTACATCATTATTTATTTCAGGCCTTCAAATGAAATAAATATTAAATATATCCACTTACCGCAATCGTACTGTATTAGCCTGGTATCCGGAAACTGCGTACACATAGCACTCGCAATTGTATGCAAAATCGTCGCTCTTGGACTCAACTCTTTCATCAACATATCCTCATCTCTTTTCTCTCTCCAATATTTACTCTGCGACGGATTCAACACCCTATACTGAATCCTCTTCGCCGTAACAGCCGGCACGCAGAACACAAACCTCTTGATAATGTCTTCCAATTCTTCTACGCGTCGGTCAACGTTTTTCACGGCGTTGTCGAAGGCTGTGCGTGTATGATTATACGAAGAGACGGCCGTGGCCGCCGCGGCGTTCAGGGCAAGGTAACCGCCTGTCCAAGATGTATTAGGACAGCGGGAAGTCATGGTGACGACTTCGCGGAGGTCGGAACCATACATGGGACTTGCGTGGCATCGCCATTCGTTCAAACGCCAAAGCATAGTCAGCTTCGATTGACGACTGGCGGTCATTTTTTCGTTGTATGATAACTACACGAAGAAAAATAGATGTAATTGTTAAGGTATATGTAACAACTACAGTGTGTTAAAAAAAACCTTGTGTCCTATTCAATTCGAAAGAAAAGTTTTTAAAATTGAAATGTAAGAAAAGATAATAAAAAACAGATATTTTATTTATAGAAGATATTGAAAATGTCGGTTATTTTCAAGACACAAATACAAGCGTCGTTTCATGTTTTTAGTATCTGCCCAGAGTGGGAGCATCGCGTTGGTATGTTCAGAATGGCAGCGTCTACCAAGCGTTGAACAGGCAAGTCGGTACGGTAAATAGCTGCAGTTTACAAAATGGCTCGAATGAAAGCAGTACGTTTAATGTTTTTACTAGAAACTCTATCACAGGTTTATTAAAAAAGTTGGAATTCACCCTTTAAACCTAAAATTTAGGCTACTTCAGCGTTCAACCTGTCTTTTACCTGTTTCTTTTTATAGGAAGATAATTTTGTGTTACAAAATGTAGGTCTAATCCTCAGTATTCTCACTCAGGGTGATCTGATATCTAGAACCGCTCACGAAACGCTGTAAAATTCAATCCGCTATAGGAACGCTGAACGCAAGGCTGTATCAACGCTCCCACTCTGAATAATTGCGTTTAAATACATTGACTTGTTCGATTGCTGGACGCTACGCGAACGCAACGCTGCGCTCGACGCTCCCACTCTAGGCAGACCTTACTCTAATGAGCATTTCAGGTCAGGTGTTATTTCTTTAGTTTTAAAATACTCATTTCTAAAACAGTTTAAAGGTGAAACAAAAGGCGTAAATGGTCCACATATATTGAAAAATTATTTATTACTGACGTTTCGGACTTACGGCATGCCCATCTTTAGCTAATAACACATACAAGTTAACAAAAGCGGATTAACAAGTAAAATGTATAAATATCTTACCTATCGTTAAATATACAAGAACTATTCAATTTATTATTACAAAATCTTAAAATTGTATTAGATACGACATCTATATGAACTACGTCGATAACATTTTAAATACAGTATTTCAGCAAAACCTCCGAATCACTCCGCAGAATATCTACACATCAACTATTCTCCAAGTCAAAGAACAATATAAATCCTTGTGACTCCACAGATGTTATTTACCAAGTCGAATGCGGGAAATGTAATCATATTTACATCGAGAAGACGAAAAACGAATGTATCAACATGAATATTATATTATATAATTATATATATTAAAATAAATAGGAAACGTAGACAAAGAAAATAAAACATTTCTAATATATGACTGAAGTTCCTATTTATTTTAATATATATATATATATATATATATATACTAGCTGACCCGCCCCGGCTTCGCACGGGCAAAGCTAGAATAACGATTGCTTCACATTTACTTCGGAGACATGCGCTGCTTAGGGAGCCGGCAACCTGCCTCGCATCGTACATGTAACAGGCTCCGCCCACTGCCCACCCAATCCCCGCACCGCACCTAACAGCGCCCGTTTCTAAACGTGTCTCGGGTACTTTTACTTATGTAGGTACATATGATGTAAACTATCTCTCCGACAAATATCGAAAATCTACTAACGTTAAAACTTAGATACAAAGATAAAAAATAATTTAAATCACTCCCTATTGTACCGCCTTGAGGGATGATGTTTGAAAAACACTAAAACACTCTTTATTTCTTACCAAAAGCATAAAAAAGAATTTTTATATCCCTAAATTGAGAAATGACGGATTCTCCATACAAACTTTCATCCCCTATTTCACCCCTTTCAAGTTTTTATTTTAGTGACAAAAGGTAGCCTATGTCCTTCTCCAAGTCCAATCTATCTCTATACCAAAATTCATCAAAATTGGTTCAGAGGAAGATAGGATGGGTTGTCCATACAAACTTTCATCCCCTATTTCACCCCTTCAAGTTTTATTTTCGTGACAAAAGATAGCCTATGTCCTTCTCCAAGACCCAATCTATCTCTATACCAAAATTCATCAAAATTGGTTCAGCGGAAGATATGATGGGTTCTCCATACAAACTTTCATCCCATATTTCACCCCTTCAAGTTTTACTTTCGCGACAAAAGGTAGCCTATGTCCTTCTGCAAGGTCCAATCTATCTCTATACCAAAATTCATCCAAATTGATTCAGCCGTTTAGTCGTGAAAACGTAACAGACACACAGACAGAGTTACTTTTGCATTTATTATATTACCTAGGATGGATTAATAACACTCGTACAAAACTAACAAATCGACATGTAACCTTTATTGGTTATATACTGACAGACAGCGGCAGGGGTGAGAACACGTTGTACTTTTACTTTTCCATTATGTGGATAATGTCGCTAAATTGGCTGCGTTCCACTATAATTAGAAAGAGCATAAAATCCTTAAACGTAGTGTACTAATTTTTTTTTTCCGTAAATCGATATTTTAATAGTCATTCTGCTATTCGGGGCGGAGACGAATCCAACAAATCAGAGATCATCAAAATCGGTCCAGCCGTTCTTGAGTTATAAATGGTGTAACTAACCCGACTTTGTTTTATATATTAATAGATATACAGGTGCGAGGTCGGCTAAATGGGCAATGTTGTGTACTTTTGAGGGTTGATTCAAATTCCATTAAGAAACATTCAAAATTCTTAACAGTCTGAAAATTATTCAAAAAAAACTAAAAACCGCGATTTTTAAAAATGTCAAATAACTCCGTAATTAAAAGAGATATAAAAAAATATTTCATATAAAAGTTACACTATTTAATATGGCAAACTTAAAAATGTTTTCAGTATAAAATTCAAGATGGCGGTTTTCAAGATATTAATAGCAACTTTCTTATTTTAAATGGGCGCCATATTGGATTTTTACGTGATTAAATAGAACTTTTTTTTCTCTTTTCTACGATGTATAACAAAGTATGTTTACATTAAAATTTAATAAAGACATTAATTAATTCAATTTGATAACTAATCAAATAAGCTTAAAAACAAATGCAAGTACAATTTTTTTTTTTTTTTTTTGAACCAAATAACTTAATACTAATGTAACAATAATTTATAACAAATGCTCAAAATTCTGGCCATTTTTACGTAAGCATAAATGAACACGTTGTGCAACACTGGCAGTTTCTGTCCGCAATGTATTGTGATTAATACTATTAAAAGAGTTATGACGATTAAATAAGCCACAGTTAGAAAAGCGAGATTCGTCAGTCTATAAAATGTGATTAATAAAATCATTATTTTGTATTATTTGATCTAAACTAGGATATGTTAGCTGTCCATGTAAAAAGAAAAACGTGTGACGGGGTTGCTAAGGGAATGAAAAAAAGAGAGGAAATTGTTGGAAGTGAAAAAGACTGTCAGTAATTAAATCGGCTTCAAAAAGACATTTTGGAGAGAGATGGAGCAATAATTATAAAGTAGAAGAAGAGAAGTTGGAATAAAAGGAGTCATCGATGTATGTAGAAGCACCAAGTAATAGCAAGAAGCAGTAGAGAAACCGGAGAACGGATGAATTTTGGCTGTACCCCACTCACAGACTCGTCCTGTCACTTCGATAATTTAGCTAAGTTACCCCCTTTATTGTAATTATTATTTAAAAAAAAAATTGTTAAATATATGTAAATTAAACTGTTATATGATTTTATTTTTACCAGTTAACCCACGAAAGTGACAACCTATTTTAGGGTCGTTACAACCTGGGTTTCTATTTCCCGAGTTGAAATAGTCGGATTAGCCGCTACACATGCCAGTGCTAACTCTTCATCCTGAATTTCATCTTCGACTATCACTTGTGGGTCACGAGTAAGTTTTTTTAAACATCCATATTGCTGCATATTTATATCCAATCTTCTAAACACCTTATCATTGGGTTGTCTTCTCTCCGGAAAGTTACCGAAATAAGACGGGAGTTTTTATTACATTTGATGTATGTACCAAACATATCGTACTGTTCTAATGTTAAAAAGTAGGCATTTTAAATATGTAATAAATAAATTTACGAATTAAATTGAATAAACGAATACATACAAATTTAATTATGACAGTTCACTTGCATTTGTTTCAAAAAAAAAAGTGTACTTGCATTTGTTTTTAAGCTTATTTGATTAGTTATCAAATTGAAATAATTAATATCTTTATTAAATTTTAATGTAAACATACTTTGTTATACATCGTAGAAAAGAGAAAAAAAAGTTCTATTTAATCATGTAAAAATCCAATATGGCGCCCATTTAAAATAAGAACGTTGCTATTAATCTCTTTAAAACCGCCATCTTGAATTTTATACTGAAAACATTTTTAAGTTTGCCTTATTAAATAGTGTAACTTTTATATGAAATATTTTTTTATATCTCTTATAATTACGGAGTTATTCGACATTTTTAAAAAACGCGGTTTTCAGTTTTTTTTTTTAAATAATTTTCAGACTGTTCGGAATTTTGAATGTTTCATAATGGAATTTGAATCAACCCTCAAAAGTACACAACATTGCCCATTTAACCGACCTCGTAGCTCTTATAGTTTCCGAGATCCCAATGGTAGCCTAATCAATTTGGGACACCCTGTATATATATATATTATAGTAACTCCACATTACAGTGCACTTACCACACAGTTAATACTGGCCATAAATTTAAATTTTATGATGTCCAAATTATAGATAAAGTTAATAATAAATATCCTCGCCTACTTAAAGAGAAAGAGACACTTCATATTAATATAAATAAAAACAAATTGCGTCAATTTCCAAACAGACTTTAAAAATAACTTAAAATATATAAACAACTTCATACACAAACTTAAAAATCCCGAAATTCATACGCAAGACTTCATTGGTTGGGTTATGCTACCTGATTTTCTTTTCAGTAATTCATCAACTCCGGATTGATTCGGAGATTTGCTGAAATACTGTATTTAAAATGTTATCGACGTAGTTCATATAGATCACCGTAACTAATACAATTTTATAAATAAATAAATATATCATCACGGCATATTACCCATTACTGGGTGTGCCAGTATCTACATTACATGTAGACATCGGTAATAATGACGATATATTTTTACCGTGTGGGCACTTACCAGGCGTCACCTCACGGGCACCCATAGCTGATGTGGAGAGTGCACCACAGGGATCACTTTTGTAATAATAAATTTAATAGTTCTGGGGGTCTATTTTAATTCATAGCCACATGTGCTATCCGCTATATAAGTTCCACTACTAGCCAACAGATGCGGGTCCCCATCCCGCTATCTGACTTGAATCCATCTGTTGGCTAGTAGTGGAACTTATTAATACTGCCAGATGTCAAGTTGACAAGTAGTTCGGCTTTTCAATTTTGTGATCAAATACTTGTGTTCGTGTGTTATATCAATAATATTTCATTAATATCTATACATTGTAAGTACCTATTTAAATTATAATAATTATTTATAATTCTAACAAATAGCACATGTGGCTATCCGAATTAAATCCATCTGTTGGCTAGTAGTGGAACTTATATAGCGGATAGCGGATAGCACATGTGGCTATCCGACTTGAATCCATCTATTGGCTAGTAGTGGAACAGTGGAACTTACATAGCCACATGCGCTATCCGCTATATAAGTTCCACTACTAGCCAACAGATGGGGGTCTCCATCCCGCTATCTGACTTGAATCCATCTGTTGGCTAGTAGTGGAACTTATTAATATTGCCAGATGTCAAGTTGACAAGTAGTTCGGCTTTTCAATTTTGTGATCAAATACTTGTGTTCGTGTGTTATATCAATAATATTTCATTAATATCTATACATTGTAAGTACCTATTTAAATTATAATAATTATTTATAATTCTAACAAATAGCACATGTGGCTATCCGAATTAAATCCATCTGTTGGCTAGTAGTGGAACTTATATAGCGGATAGCGGATAGCACATGTGGCTATCCGACTTGAATCCATCTATTGGCTAGTAGTGGAACAGTGGAACTTACATAGCCACATGCGCTATCCGCTATATAAGTTCCACTACTAGCCAACAGATGGGGGTCTCCATCCCGCTATCTGACTTGAATCCATCTGTTGGCTAGTAGTGGAACTTATTAATATTGCCAGATGTCAAGTTGACAAGTAGTTCGGCTTTTCAATTTTGTGATCAAATACTTGTGTTCGTGTGTTATATCAATAATATTTGATTAATATCTACATATTGTAAGTACCTATTTAAATTATAATAATTATTTATAATTCTAACAAATAGCACATGTGGCTATCCGACTTAAATCCATCTATTGGCTAGTAGTGGAACTTATATAGCGGATAGCGGATAGCACATGTGGCTATGAATTTAGAATAGAGCTCCTGGTACATATATTCAACGATATGTAAGAGATTTATACATTTTACATGTTAATCCGCTTTTGTTAACTTTGTATGTATTATTAACTGAAGATGGGTTTGCCTAAGCCCGAAACGTCCGTAGTAAAGAATTTTACAGTACACGTGGACCATTTATGCCTTTCGTTTTAAGTTTAAACCATTCAACGGTTTGACCTTCCATCCTTCTACAATCATTTCCAATAGAGGCTTATACTTTTGACTTCACACGCAAGAACAAGAGAGTTGATGTAAAAGTTGCGATGGAAGATCATAATAGGGCACCTGCACGTGACGTTTCAACATGGCGGCCACCAGCTGATCTTGGTGAACCAAACCTTCAGTTTGCATTGTGTCTTACGGAGAAATATCGTGCCGTAAGCTTTTATTGTGTTTTTACGGCACTTATTGTTTTATTTGGGAAAAACTGATTAGAGTGTGTAAAAGTGAGTATATGAGGAGTGTTTTCCTTAAAAAATAAGTCAGGACATTCTTATTATTTTATGAGTTCCAGGTTATTAAATTAAACTAACCCAATCCTATTTTTTTGTTTATACTTTTATTGCATATAAAATAATTTAAACATAATCGGATAGGAACATATTGTATGAATGTTTAAATATATGTAATTTTCTTTAATAATATATATAAAAAACATGAAAAATATTTTTTAAATGACAAAATTACAAATTTTGAATGAAATTTTTTTTAGTAACAGAAAAAATATGTATATTTGTACCTGTTTCTCACAAAGGTTTAAAAATTAGATAGGTTATTATTGATTTCATATTCATTTTTAAAAGGCATTTATAATCCTCGTCAAAAAAAATGTCAATGTATAAGAATCCACATTATGTATCCACTTAAATTTATCGATTTAACGTACTTTGGTTTCCAAAGATAAATTTTTAACGTATAAACTCAATAAGCTCATTTATATACAATAAAAATAAAAATACACAATATGAAAATAAGAAAAATGAACTCGAAGATAAATATATATATCTCAAATTTAATTTTCTTTATAAATTAAAAAAATCTAATAATTCAATTTATTTTAATTTCAATATTCATGTTTTCATTTAAAAATACACATAAAAATACTTATACAAACTCAAATGAATATAATACAACCTGATGCTACGAGCTACTTATTTCAATTTAATATTTTTTAAAATATATTTATAAATAGGACTGCTTTGTTTTACTAGTAAATAACTCATACACTTATCTTTAGTTATGGCTAATAACATTTTAAAATAGCATGTATAAATTTAGGAAAAACTGAATTTCTTGTACAGAAAACACATTCGCTGCATAAGACGCAATGTTAAACTGAAGCTTGGTTGCCCGAGATCAGCTGATCATCCGCCATGTTGTGACGTAGGTGCAGGTGCCCTATACAAATAAACCCTCGCCATTTTTAAATTACTGTCTTCTGTCACTAGTGTTTTGATATTTAAGTCTACCTAATTCAGTGTTTTCGGATGGTTGTGGAAACTTGAAGAATTTATGATTTGTCATGTCACTTAGTTTAGTTTATTTTCTGTTATACCTACTGTATTGTATGAATTTGTGAATCTTTGTTTTATAATTGTTTTTGGAATATTTTTGTAATTTTTTGGATAGGTATCAGAACAGCCTTGGCTGAACCTCGCCTTTGACGTTTGTCAATAAAGTTATTATTATTATTATTATTATTATTATTATTATCATTTTTATTATTATTTTTATTTAAGTTCTATCTAATTCAGTGTCTTCGGATGGCTGTGGAAACTTGAAGAATTTCAGATTTGTCATGTATTCTTTATAATATAGCGGGAGTCACTGTTACAAAGATCTGACACTCACTCATTTTTCATATTTGGCATCATCTTGTTTCAACTGTCATCATGACAGCGATTTGTTTGTATTACAACAGGTGAGTCATGCGTAGTTCAAGGAAAATATCAATAGATGGCAGCACGAAAATGTCTCTGTACAAACCTACATTTCTTTAAATTTTGAGGTCGATTTTTAAAATACTATTTTTTGAATAGTATGCTAAAAGTAAAAAGTCGGGACTGGGGTATTCCACTCAATTTTTTTTATTATTTTAAATAAAACTTCATTCAGTTTTGAAGCAATTCATAGTATTAAAAAATCTTAATTGTTCCTAGTTTAACAGTACTTTATTTTCGAGAAATCAGTGTAACGTCACATTTCCTCTATACTTGTCTTTCTCATACACACTGCACTGAATACGCTGCGAGAGAAAGATAACAATTGTATGACGTCAATTTTCCCTTTTAGCAAATGTGAAATATCTCGTAAAGTAATTATTTAAAAAAAGTTTTCATTGTTTTAACTATTATTTATTGAGCCATACTTTAAGTTAAATTGAAATTTTTCTTATTTTTTTGTTATGGTGGAATACCCCCTTGTCAAGTATGGAGATCTTGCTGGCGATAAATTTCTACTTATTAATCTCTCATCGAAAACTTCATGCATAAATTCTAAGGTATGGCTTACTATATGAGTAGTAGCATTATTCTGTTGAAAAATCCATGTTGTAGATCATAAAAGGTGTCACTATTTTTCAATGTAAAAATGTTCATTTACGTTTTCCTAAAATTCATTGTAATAGGCAGCAAAAGAATATTGCCATTCGCCATTTTTTAATTTATTTCCATTTCTAAAATAAGATTCAAGAAGAAAAGCTTTGATTTCTTAAGATAACATTTTTGTCAATATCTCGTGTACGAGATTTAGTATCGACTATGGATACGAGCATTAAATTTAAAGTTTCGATATATCATAAAAATATTACTTACTCTCCAGGTATCGCCGTGGCTGACTTTCGGTTTCAGTTCAGGAGTGAACAAATAGTTCGTGTTGGAATTAGTGTGCGCAGAGTGCGCAGGATGCATTCCACTCCGCTCTATTTCCTGGATTAGATTCGTAGTCAAAAGACGAGATAATGACGCACCGGATGCTAGTATATCTCTCGCCGCCTGACCTCTGGACTCCAGAAGTACATCTTCATTCGCCTACGCAACAACAAAAAAGAGTAAAAAGATAATAATAATAATAATAATGGCACTATTTTATACCGTTCTATAAGCACTATAGGCTCTATAAGTAATCGACGTCAAATGACATAGGTGACATAAAAAACGAGCCACTCAAAATAACTTTTTTATTTATAATGGGGTCTTAAGTTCATTTTTTTATGTTCATAATCTAACTTCAAGTTATTTCAATCATACGTTGCACAATATTTCTCAAAAATATAAAAATTTTCATTCATAATTTTGTTAATAAAGTTTCGCGGCATTAAAATGTGATGTCACGTAGCGATGAGTCCTATAGTTCAACCAAGTTAGATGATATAGCTGGATATATCATTTACTTTTCCTTTCCATTGTTGTTAATATTATTAATAATTATTTAATTTCATAGAGATGTTCAACTATTAATGAATTAATGGAAGTTACTGTTTTCTTTTTTTTACTTGTCGTTCTATACATATATGTCATATGTAACCATACATGTTGTCAAATCAAGTTCCTTCTTGATTATTTGAGTGTTTGATTATTGTTAACATGTTAACTTATAAATTTATTATAATGGTGTGTTTAAATATGTATTAAAGACACTTTATAGGCAAAAATTATTGTGACCTATTGAATAGTAGTTTCAGATTTGGCCAGTGGAGGGTAGTGCTGCCTCACTGCGAAGTGAAATTTCAAAAATTCATTTAAATATTATGTACTTCTGGAAGGTAAAATATGAACTTGCATTAATAACTTTGCTTACAATTTCAGGGGAAAATAATAATTATAAAAAAAAAAATTGTGGAAGACCCAATTTTTTTAATTCTCTTTTTATATCTATAAACTAGGTATAGAGGCTCACAAATCAGTGTTTGGAATATTTTTGATCTTCCAAAATCCATGGTTAGTTGTGATATGCATTCTTACGCTGATGATCCACAAACACAACTGTTAATTTCAGACAAACTGGATAGATTATACGAGATGTGTTCTTTAGTAAATGCGGATCTTAATAATTCAGCAGTATGAGTGAAAAATAATGGCCGCAAAATTAATTCTGATAAATCTTCCATTATTGGTATTCGGCTATAACTCAATTGTACCAGATATTATACTCGATGGGGAAGTTTTAGAACGTACCACTGTTACAAAGATTTTAGGTGTGCATATTGAAGAGGATCTGAAGTTTAGAATACACCTTATGAATAAAATGAAGTTGTAGCGGGATCAGCCTCTACAAGATGTAAAAATAACTTAAAATTAAATTGTAAAACATAAATTAAAAATGAAACACTGATATAAAATATGATTTAGATGTTTATTCTGTCAAAACCAAAACTTGAATGAATATTTACACAAAATACGTTATTAGGTAAACTTTAACATAACACTAACAATGGTTGTTAGAGAAGGGTATTGGTCACTTGATTTAACTAGTTATATTGACATAAGTCAAATGTCCAAACTGCAATGACATGTGTCATTGTCACTGTCAAATTTTCCAATGACACATGTCACTTCAAAGTCAGCTAAAATAAAACTACGTCATTTGTATCAATTCCGCCATATTCTTTCAACAGAAGTAAAACTAAAACTAATCAACTCGCTTGTACTCTCCATATTAGATTATTGTTCCTGTGTGTATGTGCTGAATTTGATACAAATCGACAATAGAATAAGGGTATTGCAGAACTCTTGTCTTAGGTATGTTTACGGTATTTGTAGATATGATCACATTAGTGAATATAGAACGCTTGCAAAAAGACATTAACGACAAAGTACGATTTGCTTCCCTTATTTTAACTCATAAAGTTAAAATAACAGGTATTCTGTCATACCTTTATCAAAAATTAATGTTAAAATCTTATAATTATGGTCTTAGAGGTAAGGATTTATATGTAATACCAATCTACAACAAATCAAAATATAAATGTGCTTTCTCGTATTTGGCACCGTTTTATTACAATAGAAATAGACCATATACCATATTACAGAATTTTGCGCCTCTAGTGGCAGTTTTATTAACTGTAAAATTAAGTGCCACGGTAGCCAACTGTTTTTATTTCCTAAGGTTTCTCTGATTATAAACAGAACTGTTAAAGTTAGGTTACGGTTGTGTATATATGAGTGTGAGTGATACTTGACGGCCGCAATTTTTAAAAAGTCCGCCAAATATTTATAAATGAAATTATTATTTACATATATTTACTTCAACGATTAAATCAAAATAAGTCAGAAACAGTTACAACACAATTAAATAGTGCTTATTAAATTTATTTGGTAATTTGATCTTATTTTATAAAAAAAGATATTTCATGTTGAAAATTGATTTTTTCTCGTAAGATAGCATTAGCACTTGAATTTAAGTACTTCCTAAATTTGATTCGTCCATTGTGAGCATTTGAATTAGTAATATGGTCTATTCTGTTCCACATAAATTAAAATCTCTATCAGTAAATTCATTTAAAAACAAGATTAAGATGTTCTAGAGACTATCAATATTAATTTTCTATACTTCTGTTTGTATATATTAATTTATTTTTGTTATTCACTATGAATATTAGCTAGAAATAATTTTTACAGGTATTTAGGTTTAACATTTTCTGTCTATATTGGCATTGAAATTTGTTAAATTATTTGTAATTATAAATGTATTGGTTGGGTGGAAGAACAGCCTATGGCTGAACCCCACCATTGACATATCAGTCAATAAAGTATTATTATTATGAAAATGGTAGCACTTCCGGTTAAATCGGAAGAGACATTAACTTTCATATTTCAAACAGAACAGCCTATATATTTTTATGTATTTGGAATCTACGTAAAATTACGAATTCATATTCAACGATATAATTGAAGTGAATTTTTAATGAAGAAGTAAATTACGAAAAGGTAAGAGCAATTTACGAATAATTAACCTGAAAAACCATAAAATCATATACGCTGTGAATAGTTGAGATAATTATTTACTGTAACAAAGTTATTCCTTATCATTTATTTTTTTGCCACTGTTATTAATATTATTAATTTATTTTTTTGCCGATTGACATTAAAAGCGCGATATTTTTGACAGCTAACAGTCTATAAAATATCATTTTTAGTGCCTGTTATTGCTAATTACATAGCAATCGTTCAACAAACACATAGCAATATAATTTGATGGCGATAATCTTTAAAATAGGTATCAAAAATATCACTAAATTAATTTTAATTCTAAATTTGGCAAAAAATATAGCGTTCAATACGGCACCAAAATCAGATTACAGCTTCGGCAACCTCTGCTGTAAATCTGGTATTTCAGTGCCTAGTTAAACAAATAACTATTTACATCCTATCTGATATCATGGCTCACCAGTATTCTTAATTATCTCTTACTTTTTGTAATTTTTTTTTAATAAAAATTTACTTCAAGCCTGTCGTTGAATTCGTAATTTACGTAGATTCCAAATGCATAAAAACATATAGTGCATCTTATTTGAAATATGAAAGTTAATGTTACTTCCGATTTGACTTTTTTCTAAAAATTAAAATATCTTATAAACTACTGCATTTATCAAATTTTAATAAGGGTATCCCTTTTTGTGTATTTTAGTATTGTATGTAATATTTTATATGTAAAGTTTCCACACATATCTTCATGTAACATTTTTTACTTAGAATGACTCGTCCAATATATAGTTTTATTTTGGCACACTTTTCATGAATCATCCTGAATTTAAATTGCGTTTTTCTCAAAAATAAAAAAAATAATAATAATAAAATAAAACAGTTAAATGAGCCTATACTATTTTTATACTAGGTACTGAGATCAGAAAAAAGTCTTTTATTTTATAGGGTAACTTGCCATTTAAAAAAAATATATATACATATATATAACTTTTTGCCACAACTTGAGAACCACTGGAATAAATAATTTTTTGATATGCAATAAAATCAGCCCCTACGTACTCAATATTTTTTCATTTTTTCTTAACAATATTTTTTGCTAAATCCATATTCTTATAGAACAAAGTTGCAGAATAGCACGATAAATATTAAATCCAACAACAAATGAAATACGAAATTTGATCTAAAAGTAATTAGAATTTATTACCTGATTCGTAGCGGCCGTATTCGCGACGCCAGCAACACGTTTCGACAAGACTGTCAACCTTTGTCCACCACTGGTCATCACAGATGATGTAGTGCTAACAATAGTGGCTTGAGGTAGGCTTGCATTTGGCGTCAGAAGGATACGTTTGATTCCCAAAGGGTGAACCAATTGGGCGAAGCCTGTAGGAACTGCAACGGGTTGGTCGCCTATGGTGTTTACGCCTACTGTATCGGTGTTCAGGGCGGGGATTGTGGTGGAAGATAACGTTGGAACTGGCATGACTGTCCAAAAGAAAAAAACATTTATACTTTCAATTTCAAGCTAGTTTAGTTCAAGTTTGGCAACATTTTAAATTACACATAGTATAAAACATAAAATCGATCGAAAATAATCTATACTGTATTCCAGATAAGAATGGAATTAGGAATAAGATAGGGCTTACGATTCCGGCTTTCTAATTGGTCTAAACATGAACCAAGTTTACAATAGCAAAAAATTTATAACTAAACGTTTCGGTTAGCTGTCTGCTGTCAACTGGAGTTGTAATCAGTGCGAACATCGCAACAGAAATTAAAGACAAAAATATGCAAGGTAAACGCGCAATATCGTTGTTAAATGCAATGTGTTAAAAAAAAAACTAATTCGGAGTAGGCTATTATGAATAAAGAAACGTATGTCAATTTAAAAGTATTTAATTAAATGTCAATGTGGCACAAGATATTGTAAAAAATGGTATCTAAAGAAATCAAAACTTTTCTTCATGTATCTTATTTTAAAAATTAAGACCAATTTTGACAACATGACTTTTGAACTGAATAATGTTCAGACATACGTTTCTCTGTTCATGGCCTACTTCTACAACGTGTTAAAAAAGATTTCAAAATTCTCTTGTTAGACAAGTTATCCTGAACATTCTGTGTATAATTAAACTATTAAACTGTAGAATACGATGCAGAATAAAAATCAAATGGAAGGACATGAGAAATGATCCGAAAAATTGTTCTCGTTTCCGCACAATTGTAAAATAAAATGAAGTTTATTTACATTGTAAAAGAAAATAGTCCTAAAAAACCAATAGGTGAGAGTTCACATATATAATTAACATTCAATCATTGAGAAATAACTACACTACCACTACCGAAACCTAGATGAAAAGAGGTAAATTACCTTTAACTTCTCGAGATGACATAATTTGTAAGGAACATCTTTGCAGACCGCTACCGGTTGGCCCGGCGACTCTTAATTTCGAACCTGTAACAAATTCTTAAATTCTGTCGCCTTTTCACTGCATTTATACACAATAATTTCTACATATAGGCGAGAAAAGGTGAATACAGATGACACCACAAAATGGCGTCGAGTTGAGGAAAACAAACCTTTGTTTATATTGATGTTATATAAGAACACGTAATTTTCAGTCATTGCTATCATAAGTGCAAATTACACATTTAACGTGACCACTTTATACTACAAAAGTAACTGTAAACTATGTTTTGATAACATAAATGTCATATAACCACAGACAAATTGAGAAATGTTTTCCTCAACTCACAGATGTTTATTATTGCCACCAGATGTCAGGCTACTTTGACTTTTTTCACCTATAGACAAAAGGCGTATCAAATACAAATAAATTAATGGTGCGATTCAGAAATAAACACGCTACAGCGCTGTAAATTCATTCATTCTTGTGTGAACTATCATTAGTGTCATTCTTTTTAACTGCAAGATGGATGAAAAATATGCAGTTGTCTTGTCGAAGTCGAACGTTGGATTTATATTATACAGACTGATTTTTTCAAGATGTAAATAGATTAACATGAAAAATCAGTTTTTCACACACCGTTGCTCTCCGATTCAACTTACGGCAATGGTTGTGGTGTCTATACAAAGATATACAGGGTGTATCAAGATAATGGAACAGTGCCGTTTAATCGTGTATGTGAAAAGATACTGAAAAAAGTGATTAGGATATTTTGTAAGGGATAGAGGGAGACACATTTTAGCATAAACTTCATTATCATAAATCCGGTGGTACTCAAACTATAGGGCAATATTATATTTTTTTAAATGGCATTATATATATTTTATTAACTCATTAAATAGAGAATTTTGTTCTGAATTCAACGATATAATAATATCATACCCTTACATTGCGAAAAAATTTATAAAAATTAATTCAAAGTTAGTATTTCATTTCCACTATATCTACGAGTAAGTAACCTGAGCAAACATTCGACCAATAAAACAAAATATTTATTTCAAAAGTTGAATTTATTGCCAAAATCGTAGCTTACTTGAATGTAATAAAACTAAAATAAATTTTATTTTGTTTTATTGATTGAATGTGTGCTCAGATAAAGTAGAAATAAAATATTAACTTTGATCTAATTTTTATCAAATTTTTCGTAATGTAAGGATATGATATTATTATATCGTTGAATTTAGAACAAAATTCTCTATTTAATGATTTAATAAAATATATATAATGCCATTTAAAAAAAAAAAAATAATATTGCCCTATAGTTTGAGTACCACTGGATTTAAGATAATAAAGGTTATGCTAAAATGTGTCCCCCTCTATGTTTTACAAAATATCTTTATCACTTTTTTCTGTATCTTTTCACATACACGAATAAAATGCACTGTTCCATTATCTTGATACACCCTGTATATATATATTTTATTTCGCCATCCGATCCGAAAATACCAAATACGTGAAAATTATCCAATATTTTAGGCCCATAAATTAATTTTGAAATGTATTCATTTTCCTAATAGCAGTAGCTATGCCAAATTTGAACAAAAAGATAAACAAATGCTTGACAGTTTATCTGTCAAAATAGATTGACATAACTCAAAAGTAATGTCTCTTGACAATGTCAATTAACCTATTATGACAGATAAAATGTCAATCATTTGTTTATCTTTTTGTTCAAATTTGGCATAGCTGCTGCTATTTAAATGGAAAAAGAATAAATTTTAAAATTAAAATATTGGATATTTTTTACGTATTTGGTATTTTCGGGTGGGGAAATTTTTTATCTTTGTATTGACACCACAAGTTAAATCGGGGGAACGGTTTGAAAAAAAAAACTGATTTCCCACGTTAATCTCCTATGTACACCTGGAAAAAAATCAGCTTGTGTATTTATTATAATACTTTCGTAATAAAGTGTAAGATAAATTAAATAATATTTAAACAACTTTCAGTCTCAGAAAATCAAAGAAACAAAAACAGTGTAACGGCTATCTATTTCATTTTCACCTGAGTACGCCCCTGCCTACTTATGTGAGTTTGAGACGAGTCTCGCCGTCCGAGGATTGACTAAACAAGATTGCCGGAGAGCTACCTCTCGATCGCCGGCTGTGGAACTGGACAGTTCGCTCTCTCGTTATATTCTTTAGTTCTTTATAATTCTACGATTTTTTGTTTTCTACCGCTCTTGAAGTACCGTAGGATCTTTGTTACTATTTAGTAAGTATTTACTTATTTGGTTTCTCTACTTTTGGTTTATCTAATTTGGTAAATTTTTGTCTTTTGAGTAACGAGCCAGCGTGCTGCGCTGTTCCACGTGTCGAGCTGTTTCGGTTTTTCAAAATTTTTGTAATCTAACTTTCTATTACTTTTTGTACATCCTAATAATAGGTTTTATTATATTTTTGGCTATTTTTCTAATTCAAAATTTATATAATTTTTGCTTTTGTTTGATCACTTAGTATTTTAGTAATTCAGTTTAAATTCCTTTATTTTAGCGCGCTTTACCTTGCCGATGCGATAAGGTCCCCCGTGTCTTAAGAAAGACACTTCACTTTTGTTGACTTACATTTTAATAATATTCTGTTTAACTTTTAGTAGATAAGCCAACCTTGCTTACTACGGCGTTTTGTGTCGCAGTAGACACTTCAAATTTGTTTCTTTGTCACATATTAGTTTTTTTGTAGTTCAGTTTATAATATTTTCCCTTTTTTTGATAATCCAGTTAGTCATTCACTTTCATACGAGGGGAGTTTTTTATGTTATCTACCTAGCTGTGAAAACAATATGCTATCGCGACAATTTTCTTGTGACAAGTTGCTGTAACATTTTCATGTCTACAAAGACACAATTAAGAACTTGAAATCGGCTATACGCGAAAAAAGACCCCACAATTATGCTCAGAAAATGCTGCTTCTGCACAACAACTGCAGGGTGCATAAAGCACGAATTGTTCAACCAGTAGTCAATGAATGCGGCTTTGACGAATTACAACATCCACCTTACAGTCCTGACCTCGTCCGACTATTATTTCTTTGCAAAACTCAGAACACATTTGAGAGAGAGTCGCTTTTTATCGAATAATGACTTGGAAAACGCAGTGGAGTCGAATTTTGCAGAATTACCAAAAGATTTTTTTTGCAGGCGTAGCTTTATTAGAAAAACGTTGGAATAAGTGTGTTAGTGTTAAGGGTTCTTACGTTGAAAAATAAAATTTTATTTGTTTTCTAACTCTTTGTTTTCATAGCTAGGTAGATAACATAAAAAACTCCCCTCGTACATTTCACTAGGCATTTGGTCATTTGGGTATATTCATTACTAACAACTTTGGGTATTCTACATTCCATTCACACCATAAACACAGACTGACAGACCGACTACCATCCTACCAAACTGATCCTTTTAAGAGTGACGAGTGGATGTTTGTTTTCTACTGGTAAATTTTTGTATGCAGTTCGTTTTACAGTCGCGTACGCGAATTTAATTCTTTCACAATCCTGACAACAGTTTTATTTTTACTATTTGGTTCTATGTTGTTGCTCTTCACAGAGAAATTTTGTTTGTTGGATAATAATTTGGTTCTGTGGCGAACAACACACTGTTGTGAGGATTTTGTAATTTTTACTGCTCGCTTCAAGCGTAAAACCGGCAAAACTCTCCCCGTCTTACTTTTTATTTGCGTCGCGTCTTGCTGTGCATTTTCATTTTCAGTTCATCACCACATTCATAAAAGTTAACTAAAATTTTGTATTTGGTTAGGCAGTCTAGCACTACGTACCTCTGTATATCATTCATTTATTTAGTTAGTTTTTTGTACGTTTCTATCAATAGTTATTTTGGTTTTTGTATATATTTTGTTGTTATTATTTTGCCGTGCACTAACTCTGCTTTACCTCAACATTTTTTTTTTGTTTGCTATATTAATGCAATCAAAGATAATCGTCTTTTTAATTATTTTTTTTTTATTGCGGTCAATTTTGACCTATTGGTAAGTTGTTTCTTACATAGACATATCTGCGTTTGCAATAATAAAAAAAAATGTTTTGCACATTTATTTGCCGCTTATTTTTTTTTGTTATACAACTTCCCTGGTTTGGGTGGCCGAGTTCGTTTGATGGCGGGCTGCGGTGCACATTTTGGCCTCGAGCGCAAACCGAGAGCAGCAGCGGCAGTAGCTATACTTTCCGAGAGCAGCTGTTTAAAGCAACGCTACCTGCGTACTACTCCTCGCTAGTGATGTAAAATACCCGGGTATTTAATATATGGGGTAAATACCAAAGGTAAATACCCCGGTATTTACCCAAATTGGGTAAATATGAGGGTATTTATTTTGTTGGTGGTTACAGCGTGTTAAATCTTAATTTCTGTATTAATTAATCAAAATAATCATTTAAAATATCAAAATGTATATTGTTTTAACAAAATTTAATGTTAGGAAGATACAAAATGATAACATTACTAATATTTTTTGCAGAAAATGGAATTAAAACAAATTAATTTTGAATTTGTACGATGTACTACATCTACAGTTTTACGTGGTAATATTGTAAGGAAAAATGAAATGCGTTAATATTTTTACGCACATCTGCTTTAAAATTGTTTGTTTACATCGTTGTTACCATGGCGGAAACTGAAAGATTACACCTTGCGGGCGGTAAAGTAGCATATGCGGGCGGTAAAATGCAGAAAGAGCCCGCTTACTGGTAAACAAAACATCAAAAAATACAATTGGAAATGTAATCAAGACTCTTATTTTTAAAAAATTATATTAGTTCCGCTAAATTTTCACTAGATTTTATTAAAATTGCCTAAGGTATTACTTCAGAAATTGTCTCAAATCTCCAAGCTTGACATTTAAAAAAATATTCATATAACCAAATAGCAATGCAACGCATCGCCTTATTGTTTTGTGACATGGCCACCTGGCCACGTAATATTTTTATATAGCAACAAGCTTTCAATGTATTTAAAAAAAAAAATTAGAAACATTTCATTTGATTGCAGTTGTGCGTAAAACGTTGTACATACCTCGGGCCGAAAGAAGTTTACACCCTTGGATGAATAAAAGGCCTCCGTTACGCGTCGGGCTTCAAATTTCGTCCGCAGGCGTAAACCTTTTCTTTCGACCCTCTATATGTAAATAACTATTATTACATTATTTATTTCTTAATATATTTTTTAAATACATATAAATATTTGTTTAAGGCAATAGAATGACTAAACTTATCTAGAGGAAATGATTGAAATTTAAAAAAAGATGTGGAAACCATTGCATTGCAACCATTAACTATTTCCGAACAGACTTGTTAAAACTCGCAAACATTATACCCATTTTTTGGGTATTTACCGGTACGTCGGGTAAATACCCAGTTAAATGCCCATTTTTTATTTACCTACCCACGGGTATTTACCCATTGCCCATCACTACTCCTCGCAGACCCAAAATCAGGCCACCACATCAGGTTCGCCTGACTAAGTAAAGCAGCAACCTCATATGGACCGCCACCACATCGAGAGCCTACAGCTGCTCCAAACGATCGGCCCACTAAGCTACAGCACAGTACCTCTCGGCGCATGCTCTGCGTCGTCGCTGCACCGGCTTTGCCCCAGACGGACTGGGTCCACTCAGCCCAACGGAAGCGACCTTTGTAAGATAAGTAAAACTAAATTTTTTTGTAATTCAATAACTGTCTCCGTAAAGTTGTTTTTCTACTTTTGTAAAGTGCCGGCAATAAATCTCGATAATTTTATGCACCTTCAGTTATTTATGCGAGAATCACCGGTGACCTGGCGCACACCGTTCATTTTTTGTACACCCTCATTAGCGCTAGTGGCGCCCTCTGCGATTCATCCCTGCCCTCATTCCCGTGTCACAACTCACGACCCTTTGCTTCCGACTTTTAGGGCTACAGGCACAACTCTTGTGTGCAGTGATCGTGTACTTTCTTAGGTAGGTGCCGATTACGTCAGATAACCAATACCTATGCAATATACATATATAAGTGAAATGGAAAAGGATTATGCATTTCGCAGTGGAACAATCCAGCAATGGATGAAAATAATTTAATAAACAAGTGGAAAGAATTATTAAAAAATCTTTTAGAACTTAAATTACAATAATGTGCAAAGGAATTTCCTATTTGAATCATTTGTCAAAAAGTATAACGCTGTTAGAAATTTTAAATGAAATGAAATAGCCCTTGAATTGCCCGCAGCTATGGCATGTTGTTCTAATAAGTTCGTTAAATCATAAACCAGTATTTTGTTAAGTCTATAATATTTTACAAAAAGAGGTGAGAAAGTGTTGGGAATATCAAACAGATATTGTGTAACCTCAGTGAGTATAACGTATACGTTATACAGTGTGAACACTGAAAACCGTGACATAGGCGTTTAACATGGAAAAACAGTTTTTTTCAAATATTATCTGTCCCGTAAGACTATAATGGAAGTTTTTGATATGGCTAGAAAGATTATTTAATTTAGCATCGAAGAGTATCTAAATACTCCTAATTTAATGCCTTATTATTGAAATATTTACGAAAGTATAATCCTACTTGACAGTTAATACTTATAATTTACTAAAAACAGTAATCATGGAAACGTATTCGGTAGCTGAATTGGTTAAATCAAGGCTCCATGATAATTTTTCACTCGTTCAAATCCCTCCCGGTTCAAGTTAATATTTTTATATTTATTTTGTGCAATTTATTATTAAATAAATTACAAAATTAAAACGTAAATAGTTTGGTACATTAAGTATTTTCTTGAATTTACTATACTATTTCTATGTTATATCACTGCTAATAGTATTAAGCAAAAAACAAAAAGTAATCACTAATAAATACGTGTTAGACTTTTATTGTCATTTTTCGATACATTCTTTCCGAAAACTTTGTAAATCCAATGGATTTTTCATTAGAAGAAAAAATTAGTATAATTAAATTTTAAAATCATGGGATGAGTTTACGAGACATTCGAGACTTTTTTACTAGGATAAATTTGGAAAAACCGGTTGCGTTAATGACGAACATAAAACTAAACTTAATTATTTATTTCGCTTCTTGTACATTTAGTCAATAAAATACTTGATGTATCAAAAAATTATTTGTTTTAATTATGTAATTTATTTAATAATATATCGTACAAAATAAATATAAAAATAATAAAAATATTTCCTTGAACCGGGAGGGATTTGAACTAGTGAAAAATTATCATGGAGCCTTGATTTAACCGAGTCAGCTACCGAATACGTTTCCATGATTACTGTTTTTAGTAAGTTATAAGTAATAACTGTCAAGTAGCATTATATTTTCGTAAATATTTCAATAATTAAGCATTAAATTAGTAGTATTTAGATACTCTTCGATGCCAAATTAAATAATCTTTCTAACCATATCAAAAACTCCCACTATACTCTTGCGGGACAGATAATATTTGAAAAAAAAACTGTTTTCCCATGTTAAACGCCTATGTCACGGTTTTCAGTGTTCACACTGTATACTCACTGGTAACACGCAATATTTTTCTGTGTATTGATTTCTTGCATTTTTAAAAATTATTTTTAATAAATTATATAATACACTTTAATGGAGGGTTATACAGAGGTATATGTTCGTGCTGCCATCTATTGATATTTTCCTTGAACTACACTTGTAACTAATAAGTTTACTCCATTGCTATATTACAAACAAATCGCTGTCATGGTGACAGTTGCAAGATGGTGCCAAATACGAAGTGAGTGTATGATCTTTGCAACAGTGACTACCGCTATAACTATAAAGAATACACAACAAATGTAAAATTCTTTAAGCTTCCATGGCCATCCGAAGACAATGAATTATGTAAAACTCAAATGTCACAACACAAGTGACAGAAGACAGAACTTTAAAAATGGCGATGGTTTGTTTGTAATCGGATCTTCCATCTCAACTTCTACATCGTCGCACTCTTTCTTGCGTGTGAATCACAATCCTCCATTATTATAAAATTACCTTCAATAGTCTTCATATATTAATAAAAAAAAAAAAATAATGGTACATCATTATTCATCTTTTCAAAAAAATTATTTACTTTTTAAATATATAGTTTAACAACTGTAAGCGTTCCGTAGCGAGGAACAGTATACATAAATTGTACAGCGTCTATGAAAAGTTATAGTGTTGACATTTATGCACAGAATAGCATTTTCATTACATTTTGATTACCATGGATTAACACAGGGCTTACAGCGCTTACATTTGTATTCAGAATAGCACCATAAAATAGCGTATTATGTAACAAGGGCGCAAAGTAAGCCATTCGCACGAGGCGAGTTGCAGCACGAGCCGCGGGTCGCATTCAGCAAGGGCTGCAACTCAGCCGAGCGCTAATCGTTTTGTTCACGTGACACACGATATTTTGCTGTCCAATTTACGTGGATCTTTTCTAAACAGTGCGCACGGCTTGTTCGTACTGTTAAGAAATGAACCACTTTGCGCATGCAAAATGTCACTTTTTGGGCAAGTTGGACAAAAAAAAAAAAAAATAGTTTTCTTACCTTCTCGGACGGACACAACAGTCTTAACTCCTGGAATCAATTTCGGCCCTACAACAGGTCTAACCTGCCGTGCAGGCCTTCTAAAGGTCTGTACCGAAGGATTAGGGTCTGCCAACTTAACTCTCATGTGTACCAACCCTTTCGGGCACGGAGGAGGTGGAGTAGGTGCTTCATCAATCGTTTCTATTAAAAGTTTTGGAGCTCGAAGTTTACACGAGCGAAACGCTTGGTACGCGCTGAACTGTAATTCCATGTTTATAATATGTAAATAAAGTGTTTCCAAGTTTACATTTTTCAAGATATCATATTCCATAGCGTTGTAAATTAAAGAAGGGATTAGGTATACAAGTCCTTCGCACTGAAACGGCGAAACTGTAGGTCTAACTTCGAACAAATTCGGGTGGTTACAAACTTTTCTCAATTGCATCAAAACGTTTATAACACTCAAGAAATTTCCCGTTGCTAGTGTTTCTCTCGTTTTCGCGCGAGACATAAAATCGTCATATAAAAACCGTTGTCGTTTAGAGAGACGACACATTATTATGTGTTCGAATTTCTGCGGCATTTGCTTTTCCACTTCTGATTTTAACCTCCGAAGAAGAAATGGACGTAACACTTTATGTAATCGTGTAATAATGCCTTCGTTATATTCTGAGTTTCCTTCTATCATACATGTTACGGGATTGCTGAACCATTCTTTAAATTCTCGATGGGATTCAAAAACGTCGGGCATTAAAAAATGCATGAGAGACCAAAGTTCCATCATGTTGTTCTGAAGAGGCGTGCCCGTAAGGAGTAAGCGACTAAAAAAAAGGGAGAATTAATTTTTATTTTGCATTTTCTTGAAAAAATGTGTTTTAGATGACCTTGATTCGAAACCAAATGCACAATTTCTGTCACGTGACAACTTTTGTTCCAAAATAATGTCAAAATTATATTCCATAATTCATCAAAACTATATTCTAAATTCCATTTCCTGTAACAGAAATTAATACATTAGATTTAACCAGTGATAGAACTCGTCAAGGGCAACAATATTTCTTAAACATTTTTTCTGTAAACCTTCAAGATTGTGTTAATAATCTTCAAAGTTTGGTAAAAAAAAACATTATTATGCCTAAAAATACTAAAAAAAAAATATGAGATTTCAAAAAAAAAGTTACTAAGAAATATCGTTGGTCTTGCCGAGTTCTACCACTGGTTAAATTTAATGTACTAATTTCTGTTACAGCCTGTACGATAGGTCATGACATTTGATTAATATCATTACCGTATGTTGATTCATTTGACATTTGTTTCGCATGCCTCCGTGAAAAATCTTTAAGTAATGACGTTTAATAAAGAGCGTGATAAATTTCTTCTTGAAGCATATTTTCGTTCGTATGAACGTAAAGAAGACAGTTCTTATATTTATTCATATGACAGCAAAATTCGAAACGTACGCCAATGAAAATAGTAATGTTGTTATATTAATTAAGCGGCAAATGTCAAAATCATATGGAGCGGCACGCTTCAACCATTTTTGATCATTCTACATATACAGGCTGTTATTTAAGTGACCGTACCACGCGTAACCGATGGCAGAACTAACCCCATTTATACTAAATTTGACAAAAATTATTTTTGTTTTATGCTTTCCTTAAGAACTGGACCCCATTAAAACTGACCAATTACGTAATGTTCAAAACGCTGTTTTAAAATATGTCAATTTCAAATTTCAATATTTCATTTCCCACTTATGTTTAAAGAATCATTTTTTTAAATATTGGGTTGAATACAGTCTATATTCGGCTTTAAAATCATGAAATTTGACATTTTTTAAAACAGCGTTTACTTCAAGCCTTGTGCTATCAGCCAATGTATTTCTCTGGAAAAAATGTTGATTGTCAAAACTGACATAAGACCATTGACGTAGCGGCAGATAATGGGATATTTGAAACTTTCACAATGAAAAACTACATGTTCATTATTAAGGTAATTGACATTTTGATAATCAATGAACCGAATATGAATTGTACGCCAATGCAAAAAGCGTTTAGGTTAGTTTTGATCCCAGTACAGGTATATAGCTGCGCATACAGTTGTGACAATGTGATGACTTTGTGTAGTCGAACTAGTCGATTTTTTTGCGCATGCGTCAGTTTGTACTATCCTCAAAGTGGCGACAATTTTGTTAAAGTAATCAGCTGTTTTTGTGTATTTGCGTCTGTTGTGTGTTTTAAACTTTTTACATTGTGGTCAGTGCAAACGTCATAACAGAAATTAAAGACAGAAATATGCACGGTAGACGAACAATATCGATTTTAAATAGTATTCTGTGGGATCAGACAATAGATAAAAAAAATTCGACGATTCAAGCTGTCAAGTATGTCTTACAGGGAACAAAACTAAATTATAAGTTTTGTGTGTAAAATAGGCTGGCTCCGCAGCACCAACAAGTCCATTCTTACGGTAGTTTTTCTTTTACATTACATGTAATATATTTTTTTGCTATTGACGTCATTTAAATTTAAATTCGACAGTCTCGATCGTTTCTCTGTATACCGGGTGTCTACTTTTTTTTCTGAACATAGGAAAGTCAATGTTAAAATTTTGATTTGACGATATCTCTTTATCTATTAATTATAAAACAAAAGTGCAAAGAAGAAAAATGTTCAGAATGAAAAACTGCACCGATTGAGTACAAAGTTTTTTTTGTTCAATTGTTTCTTAAGTACGAATTAGAAGCAAAAGAAAATATGCGATTTAAGGCAATTATTAGAGTACTATGGAAAAAACAATTATTTATGTTTGTTGTTTCCGGCATATCTGACAGATTTGACATTTCTTTTTATTTTATTCTTATTAGAATTTGTTATTATTATATTTTTCTTTTAAATTGTCTCCCTATTATTTTAATAATAATAAAATAAAAAGAAATGTTAAATCTGTCAGATATGGTAGAAACAAGAAACATACATTGTTTTTTTTTTCATGGCACTCTGATAATCGCCTTAAATCGTGTATTTTATTTCACTTCTAATTCATACATAAAAACAAGTGAACAATAAACTTGGTACTCAATCGATGGAGCTTTTCATTCCGAACATTTTTCGTTACTACACTTTTGTTCTAAAATTAGTGCTCGGAATACCAGTGGATCCAAAAGATCACCCGCCCACCTGTATTTCAGTGAATATTGGTCGGAATCGATTCTACGCCCATAAGACCCGTATTACCCGTAAGAACCACAGACCCATACTACCCGTAAGAACCATATCACCCGTAAGACGTATTATTACGTTCCTATCTATTTAAATAATCATACTGTTGAAAAATTATTTTATTTAATTTATTTGATTAAACACTTTACATAATTCAATTAGTTTTAAAAGATAAGTTAGTAATTTGTATAATAGTAGGACAAGTAAAAAATATCTCGATTTATAAGATAGACACCATTATGAATAATTTACATGTGTGTATTTAAATGCAATAATGAGATACATATGTATGTTCTCGGTGCGGCGAAATATGCCACTTTCAGGCAGTCGTACGCTTCATATTTAACGTCAAGTCTTAAGGGAAATACGGTTCTTATGGGTAACACGGGTCTGTGGTTCTTATAGATCTTATGGGTGAGAAATCGGCTCCGACTCGTATTTCATTTGGTGCTGATGGCTGGGTATTTTCCATATAACTAAATACCCAGTTCGAAGTCCTAGCCAGTCAAAAATTAATAGATTGTCAAATCAAAATTGTAACACTGAATTTTCTATGTTCGGGAAAAAAGTAGACACCCGGTACACTTTTCTACAAATCCAAGTCAAAGAAGGGTTTGTCGTGAAATCTAAAAGAAAAAAGGGTCCGCGGACCAGGAAAGTTTGGGAAATACTAATTTATAGTATAGTTATCAAAATAAACTTACCGTTGTGTCTGGAAGTTCAGGAGAAGTTGCCACCTTTGACTCTTGAAATTTTTAATATTCTGCGCCTCATCCAAAATCATATATTTCCATTGTTTTCGCCTAAAAGTCTGATGATCCTGAATAACTAATTTGTATGAAGTTATGCAAATATGGAAAGCGTATTGTTTTGTCCATCCTTTCCTTTTACGTTTTCTCTCTTTCGGTGTTCCATAATACGTCAAAATTTTAAATCCTGGACACCATTTCTTGCACTCCATTTCCCAATTCAACATCACAGATGTCGGGACTATGATAAGATGAGGACCCCAATCTCCTTTCTCGCAAGCTAAATATGCCAATAAGGCTATCGTTTGGATCGTTTTTCCTAAACCCATTTCGTCGGCAAGAATTCCGTTTAGTTTTCGTTCGTACATAGTGACAAGCCATTCAAGACCAACATGTTGATATTCTCTAAGCGGATACTTTAATAAAAATGGTACGGCAGTGACGACGCACGTGCTCGATAAGGTGTTTCCTGTTGGTTGGATACTTTCGGCTAGGGCAGCTACATCGTTGATGACTTCGTCACTATCCCCTTCTCCCTTTAAGAAAAAAAACACATTATAGTATAACTTTCTCAATTGATGGTATGGATTAGGTATTAATACAAGAACTCGAAATCTTAGTAACACTGCATTTATTCTTACAAAACCGACGTTTCGGAATACAATTATACCTTTATCAGAGTTGGTAAAATCTTACAGTATCGCAAAAAAAAAAAAATAAAATAAAATGTACTAAAAAAATATTCTTTCTTGGGCTTTCTGCCTTGGTAAATAAAAGCGTGGGCGTAAATATTGGTTATCTACGTACAGCGGCACTACGATTAAAAATAATTTACTATGACTTTGTTATACATAATGCATAAACCGCTCCAAACAATAGTAGATTGCCATTAAGCAACGCCTATGGTTTATTAGATAACAACAGATTACGAGGAATAATCTCCCTTACCGCACCGGGTTTCTTTCGTGTCGCCGACTGTATATTGTTCTACGGATTCAATATTTATGCCCACGCTTTTATTTTCCGAAACAGAAAGCCTAAAAAAATAGATTTTTTCCCTTCACTTTTATAAAAGCTAGTACTGTATTGAAAAAGAAAGTTTTGTAAGTAACAAATTACACTAATTATTGTATGAAATTAATTCGTTTCCGTGAAATTGTAAATTGAAAAATATACTTCAGTTCACATAGGAAAGAAGTATAAAATAAAAATCTATACGAATTACGAGTTTTTTTTGTTAGTTTCGCACTATCAAAACACAGCAACATTTTCTGTTCATAGTTAAGAGATAAAATTATCAAAATTTTCCTACCTTTTCTTCACTGGTGCTGCTGTCTTCAACAAGCAACTTCAATCCAACTTCACCTTTCTCCTCACTTTCCTCCTCGTTCACCACCACCTCTACTTCGCTTTCCTCACTCGCTTTATCATCACTCTCTGCATCTTCTTCAGAAGATTCTGCCTCAGAATCAGCTTCCTCGGCATCTCCCGACTGATTGGAATTTTCACTATCTTCAGGAGGAGGTAGACTCATATACATCTTCATCAGTTCTTCAATACTCATTTCGTTTTCAGCTTTAAGATCATCGAGTTCTTGTTTGTGATCAACATCTCCTTCAGCTTTTTCTTGTTCCCTTATTGTGTCTTCGTCATCTTCGCTCTCTTCGTTTTCTACTTTGAAGTCTTCGTCCTTTTTCTTTTCTTCGGTGGTGGAAACAGTGTCGGAATCTCTTTCTGATTCGCTGAGGATGATTTTGTCACGGTTTTCGAGGTAATCCTTTGGGAGTTCATTGAGAAAATCTTCGAGGTCCATTTGGGATTCGCGTTGAAGAGCGGCGATTTCTTCATTTTGTTTGTCTGGTTCGTCAGCGGCCTCTACTTGGGCGATGGTTTCTTCGTCGTCTGATGAAGATTGGTCTTCGTTAGGGCGGAATTCTTCGTCGGAATGATGTGGCGAAAGAAGGCGCGAACTACTGGCAGGAGTGGTGCATTCACTACTTGCGACTGTACCAGATTTGTTCATGCCTTCTGCTAATAGCTGGGAATACTTTTCAGTTTGGTCCACGATATAACTCAAATGTTGATCTAATTCTTGTTTTCTTTTTTCTTCTAATCGGGTTTTTTGTTTGAACTCAACTATTTTCTGCACATTCGCCCAAAAAGT
Source organism: Ophonus ardosiacus (assembly GCA_943142095.1). NCBI lineage: Eukaryota > Metazoa > Arthropoda > Insecta > Coleoptera > Carabidae > Ophonus > Ophonus ardosiacus. The sequence continues at coordinate 34,244,552 of OW964833.1, read as the reverse complement.
CCTTATTTCTTTTGCGGTGAGAGATGCAATTCTTCGCAATTGGGCTTCCTGAGCTTTTTCTGTTTTGATAACTGCCAAAGCCTTTTCAGTAAAATGTTTTTGAATCATGCGCGCACATTTCTTAGCAGCATCTTTCTTCCACTTTCTTTCGCGAGCGAAATCAGTTGACATCCAAACCATTTCTTCTAACAAAAAGTCCCAGTGGGTTATGAGTCGTCGGTTTTCTTGAACTTTTGGAAGACGATTCTGACTCCAGAGGCCTTCTCGTTGAAGCTCCGCCACCCTCTGCATAACGTAAACTTCCCGAGAAACACTGTAACAGCCACGGACGTAAACTCTAAATTTTTGTAATTCGTTATTTCCTTTGAATGAACGCTATGACTAGTGCAAACCATTGACATGGAGCTGGTGATCTTCCGCTCAGTATTTTAGAGAAAATTGGAGAAAACGCGGAATATTACCAGCAGAAGTCTTTACGTGGTCAATTGAACTAGCCTAGGAAGTGTTCGTATCCACAATCGAGAGGAATTCTCAGCCCGATCGTGGAGGCGAATACTCGTGTATTTTTGATTCAATTATCTCGTTTTATTGTAATTTGTTTTAATTTCCTAGGTAATTCATATTTATTCGAATTTTATTTAGTTTTATGCTGTAATTTTTGTGTACATAATTTTTCTAAATTTAATTATAATTATTTATTTTTCCAAAAATATTTAATTATTTGTGAATCAACCCCGTCAACTCCTTTCCAGTGTCAGCACAGGCTGCGTAGTGACGCAGGTAAGTGTAACTTTCATTTATATTCTTACTGTGGCGTCTGAGCTTTAATACAGTAAGTCAACAAGGGTGCTTCTCACTACACCCTACGCGTCCTCCGATACAACTCATTACAAATTTATAATTTAATCATGTATGGCTACTACATACATAAAAATCACGCATCTCCCATTTACTGAGTTAGCACAAACCCGAAAACTAATAACAATTAGAGTTCAGCTTTTTAACAACGTTCTTACTAATCGTACACCATACAGCAAATATTCTTCACTCTCAACATATTTTCGGTAGCGAAATACCGCCAACCGGACCAGCAAGAAAAAGGAAAATGACCCTCAATAAATATAAAAAAGGTAATAAAAAAAGTCTGTTCAAAGAGCAACAAAACACATATTTTCCCTGTCACTGGCTATATCATTTTTTGGACAAAACGAGTTGTCAACCATTTCTTATTCCAAATTTTGCGGCAAATCGATTTAAGATAGATAATTATTGTAATTTTTGAATTTCGTGAAATCCGGATCGGAAAACTGAGCTGCCCAATCGATTTCCCGAGAAATTCTGAATAAGAAATGGTTGACAACTAGTTTTGTCCAAAATATAAAGAAGCCGGTCTTGCTACTTAGGCGACGATATTTATATTTACATAGCAGATAACGCCTGGTACAGTAGACAGCTTTATCATTAAAATTTGCGAATCCAATATTGAATAATAAACCATAATGATATATTTATTTATTTATAAACAAGATGGAATCGAGTGAAGAATAATTTGGTGTATGAAGAATGTATGGTTAGGAAGAATGTTAAAAGAGTTGAGTGAGTCAATTGAGATGGTTTGGTCATGTGGACAGAATGACGAGAGAACGGCTTGTAAAGCGTATATATGTTGATGAAATTGAGGGTGTGCGACTGCGTGGCCGTCCAGTGTGTAAGTGTGCTAAAGAAGCGAAAGTTACCGAGTAGGAAGAGAAGAAGAGCATGTATGAATCCGATTATCAATGTGGCTGAGGCGAAAGAAGTGTGCCTAGACAGAAATGTGTGGCGAAGGATGATTGTTTCGTATGTTTTGTGGTATGAAAATCTATGGTTAGTAAGAATGTTCTTAAGAGAATGGTGTAACTCAGCTGAGGAATGTGTAGCTAAGTATACTTGTTGCGTAACTATTCTGCTCTGGATGCGGTATTTCGCTACCGAAAATCGGTCACTTTAATATGTTAAGAGCAATGAATATTCGCTGTATGATGTACGGTTAGTAAGAATATTGTTAAAAGAGTAAAATGAGTCAGCTGAGCTCTTATTGTTATTATTGTTTTCGGGTTTGTGCTAACTCACGAGTGATTTTTATGTATGTAACTAAACACCCGAATTTATAATTAATAAACAAATTAAGTTTCTTAACACCGTGTATATATATTTTTTAATTCAACATTTAAAGCGTAAAATAAATTTTATTTCTTACCGTTTGGCCTCTTCGACGAACAGTTTAAGATTGCCTGATCTAGAAGTCACCGCGCCTAAGTCACTCATAGTTTTATTGTCGGGGGTGACCATCGTTGTGGTGCTCGTCGAAGTGGGACGCACAGTCGTCGTTGAGACTGGGGTCGAGGTGATGGTGCTCATTGTTGCCAAAGTCACCGGCGTCAAAGGCTTCGCCATCCCGGAGAAGACAGGTACTGGAGTCACTAACGAAACGAAAGTTTTAATGTAACAAGTAAAGCACATGAAAAGTGTTAATACTGCACTAATAATTATAATACAAACAAAATTATATTTTTTTAATGTGCGTACAAAATAAACCCAAATTTGTCTAATTTTTATTTCATTTTATATAATAATTTAGAGTTAGTTGAACAAAATACTAGCACTTTCGAAAATTCAGGAGATTAAAGTTGGTACTTAATATTTAAGTAGTTATCTAGTTGAGTTGTATCCTAATAGCAGATGAATGGGCAAAAGTAATCCTTTTGCAAATACTCTGATTTGCAGATAAATTATTCCAGTGATTTCTTGAACATTTCAAAATATATTTCGCAAGAAGACTCTTCAGTTTTACTAAATATGGACTAGAAATGTATATTAAAGAGTGGAATCATTTGAACAGTCACGAACAGAGACAGAATTATCTATATATTATTAGCCAATTTACTTAAAGTTGTTGATTCTTGCAAGCTTTTACCATTTATTACATAACTAACAGCGTTTTTAACGTTTTCTTCATTTATTGTAACCCGTTTTTTTGCATAATTATGCCCTACATGTGTCTAAAAGTTGTTATAACTTGTACTCGCAAACTATGATAAGAATGACGTGAATTTGTGCCTAAATGTTCAAGTTCAACAGTTAATTCATCAAGTTTTACTTATTATTCAAACCAAGTCCAGCAAATTCTTATAAGTAAAATCTAAAATACTCACAATTCATGTGTGCAGACAGTTAAAACAAACATAAACCTTATGTCCTGTGCCATAGAGGTTAATATTTAAGATCAGCATTCATAATATACAGATGGCGACATAATATTAAATAGAAAAATTTAAATTTCAGTTATTCTACACTGCCCCCTTCACCCCTACCTATTTGTGGAAAATTATTAACCCGTTTATTTAACGTTTTAAAATAAATTCATGAACAAAACTTATCTATATATTATTAGCCAAATTTCTTAATTTTTTACTCCCGAACTCCATAATATAATATTGTGATTTTCTGAGCGTATAAAGTAGATGTTTCTTGCAAACTTTTACCATTTCTTTCATAATTGATTGCTTTTTACATTTTCTTCGATTATTAAAACCAGCTTTCTTATATAATTACGCTGCACATTGTTTGAAAATTCGGTTATAACCTGTACTCGCAAACTGTTATAAGAATGACGGAAATTTGTGTTTAAATGTTCAAGTTCAACAGTTAATTTATCAAATTTTACTTATTAATCAAACTAGGTTCAGCTAATTCTTATTAGTAAAATCAAAAATACTTACAGTTCTCGTGTGCCTACAATAAAACAAACATAACCCTTATGCACTGTGTCATAGAGAACATTCCAGAAATCGACATTCATAGTACAATATACAGAAGACAGATGGCGACATAATATTCAATAGAAAAATTTAAATTTCACTTGTTCTTTATTATCCCCTTCCCCCTAACTATTTGTGGAAAATTATTAACCCGTTTATTTAATGTTTTAAAAGGGATTTTTCAACAAAACTTGTTTTAAAAATTGCGTTTTCAATTTCGGCTAACACATTAATGGCCATTTGCTCGACTTATAGATAATATTACTGTTGGTTACATTTGACAATATCGTATCGAAACAATATGCCAAGTTAGTTGTTAATATTGCTGCCAAAAATTCGATACGCACTTTTTTATAAACTTATAGTTAAGGTTATAATTACCAACGATGCAACTCACCATAACAGTTTTTGTCCTGCTTCAACATATAAACGACAAATTACATTAACACTTTTTATCTAATTTTAATCTTTCGCCCGGGCCCGCACGTGGTCCTTTTTTCTGTAGCCAATCCATGTTTGGGGCATGACTTAGTCATTTAATTTCAGCTTCTTTTGTAAAATTGTGCATTTAGTTGATTGTTTTAATTTTACAGCGGATTAATGTTTTTCCGATTTTAAGTGTTTTTTTTTTATATTGACTCCGAACGTGATGACGTCAAAATCGACCGGGAATTACAAAACCTGAAAGTACGCTTCCGGTTTCTTTACTGCATCTTGAAAGAGTTTTTGTGAACGAACCGTACTAGCGCCAAATTTAAATAGCTGTTATCTGTAAAGTGTAAATAAAACTTTTTTAGAATTAAAAATCGTTTCTTATAAAGCTAATTTTATAACAATATTTTGCAATATAATCAATTAATAAAATGAATAATGCATATGAAAAATATTGGACATGGAAAATAAAAGAACATATGCAAAATTTGAAAAGTTGATTATCATATAATAAAATATATTTGTCACATACGTATAAATAATATAAAGTTGTTCATGAATACGTGTTACAAATTTATAGGGTATGTAGGGGATGCATATTTACAAAAATTCGATTACATACTTTGTTCATTGTAAAATATTTCGACTTCCTTATAAGCGGGTATTAGAAAATTGTCAAAGCCCCACAAACTTTAAGGATGAATAATGCATAAGGCATTAAAAACAAGCAATCATATGTAATATCTGAAAAGTTTTAATTCCTCCTATGGCCCTTTCTACTTGTATTTTTACCCTCGTAATATTTCTTGTTTTCTGAATTTGTTCCACCATAAACTATGGTATCATTAAAAATTAACGCCTGGTGGTAAAAGTTCGGCTACTAAAAAACCTTTCTCGGCCAGAATTAAATCACCGGCGAGAATGTGACTCGCAACTTTACAATGATTAAATCCCACTGCTTTTCCAAATTTGGCTAATTCTTTTCTTAATACTTCAACATATTCCTCAGAAACTGCGCGATCAGTGGATCTATGTGGTGTTGAAGGATATAGATCTTAAACTGTTTGCACTGTAGTATCAGTTGTTTTCTTCTTTGACCAGGAACAAGCCGTATCCGTTTACGGAAAAGTTGTGTGCATGAATAGTTATGTGATGGCAACGAAATTTACCTCTGCCTAGGGCATGCATGCTAATCACTTTCAATGGATTTGTCTTCATTTAAACAAATCTGTAAAATGTAATATATTACAAATACGATAAAATTTATGTTTCAAACATGAACTTACCCCAACGTTATAATATGTCTCTTTAAAACTAGTATGCACTTTTCCTTTTATAATATTAAGCTCTGCGCTATAAACCATTTCACGGACAGAATAAGTGATCAGGTGCAGAATACCAATCCTTTGAAAAATAGCCTAGGTCTATAACTATGGAATCAGAGGAAAATCTTTTCGTCCTCGCTGAAGAATGATAAGAGCCACAATAATATTATTTCTTGGAATTTATTAAAACTTACTTCAATATAAGGTTTCTTAAAACAAATTACGCATATATTTTAATTTATTTTTCTACTTTAAATACATAAAACAGGAATATGTAACAAAATCACATCATTAAATTTTCTAGTTTTCAAATAAGACAAATGACAGCTGTTTAAATTTGGCGCTAATTCGGTTCGTTCACAATAAACTCTTTCAAGATGCAGTCAAGAAACCGGAAGCCTACTTTCAGGTTTTGTAATTCCCGGTCGATTTTGACGTCACGATTTCGGAGTCAATATTAGATATATTGGCCACAGACTCATTTATGCAAAGTATACATTGACCTTTCAATTTATTACTAGGTCTCAGCCATTCTGGCAAATCAGTCCATGTTTTTCTAAATTTCTGAAATTATATGAAGTTTGATTTAGGTTAGAAATTAAGTATCTATACTATTTACCTGAATTCTACGCATGTATTTTTTTCTTTTGGGTAACAAAACTTTGCTTTCAGTTTCGCTGTTTCTAGTATCATTAGACATTTTTAAGTTTTAATTTCAATACCCGTTAAATAACAAATATGAATGCGTTATTTATGTTTTAGATGGAGAATAGTAAGATATATTTCTGGGATTCCCATTACAGTAATGCCATACCCACAAGGTTGAATATTTTTACTTCAAACAGTAGATGGTGTTAGTCGACCTTCAAGGTTGAAGACTTTTACTTCAAACGGTATAGATGGTGCTAGTAGATTGTGTCTCATCTCACTGGCAGTATATTCTTAAATATTTTTAAAATGAAGTGACTGTCAATGAAATTTTATATTAATAACAATTACCGTATATTTCACGTAAGGTAACGACTTCGGACCGTATACCGTACATTTACTCAAATTACCGTGCACGTACAGTAATTACCGTACCGTTGGCAATACTGTGTGACTGTCACTTTGCATTGGCGGCAATTTGAATGTTAATGTTGGCGAAACTACTAAACTAACGTTTAAAAAGTTAGGTTGTTTTTGTTTTGCTGCATTTTTTTAATCTTTTATGTGTTTTGTTTATTCTTCTTCTAATTTTTAGTGTAGTGGAGGTTTATTACCGCCAAGTACCTAGTTACCCTGCGAAGTGACAGTCACATCCCAAACATGGATTGGCTACAGATAGTGACGCAAGAAACCCAGGTATTTATTTACTTATAAGTGGGTTTAAATTTAGTGAATAAAAAAAGTAAAAATATGGATATGCAATATCATTGAAAAATATTTGAAGTCACGTAAAGTACATTATTAAATATATACTTCGACTGCACGTATGTGGGTGTTAAAGTACATGCAGGAAGTCCAGTAGGTAAGGTTTCACTAGTTACAGTAGAGCTAGAACTGCTAAGAGTAGAGATGTCCATTGATGTTTTACTTTTTTTCTTCAAGCATTTTTTGAATTCCGCAGGACACTTCAAGCATTTAACAATATGATTTTCTATTTTATTTACATTTGCATGAACAAATTGTGAGGAACAATATTTACAAACTACCCTTTTATCTTTCGAATTAAAGAACTCCATACAACATTTTTTCCTGGCCATATTTTACATTTTACAACTTTCAGGCACCGAAACATATGAAACTAAAAATAATACCTTTTTGCATTTCAAAATCAAAATAAGTCAAAACATTGTTCTTGCCAAAGTGGCATTAATCTTCTCAATTTAAAAAAAACTTCAGTTTTTTGAATTTTTTTTAACTTTAAGTTTACGTTGACTTAGATATTACATTTTTTAGAATTTGTCAATTATTGATTTATATTAGTGTAAACTTAAGCTTTCTTTATAAGATCGTTTTTACAGATTATAGATTTCGATTCCATTCTCGAGATATAGAGTGATACAGAAGTGGCCGTTTTTCGAGAAATAAAAAAATTGAATTACAAAAGTAAAATAAAAATATAGTATTCCATTTAATATAAGCAAATTACATACTACTTCCGGTTAAACTGGAAGTGCCACTGCTTTGAAAATATTTTAGTTGGAATGGGCATGTCGAAAAAACCAATAGATATCAAATTTAGTAAAATAATATTGCATGGTTTTTAAAATAAAGATAGGGTAACACGAGTTATTTTAACATATTTATACACTTTTAAAAGTATTGAAAAATATCAATTTATATGACTCCATTTATTAGCGAAGTCAACAGTTTGAGAACAAAATCGTCTCTATATCTACGTTACAATCTTCTCATGAATTTTACAATCCCACATTCACAAAAAATTAAAAAATAATTCTTACCTTGCACAGTCCGTTCGGTTTGCTGCGAACTATATAGTCGCCACCTTTTTGACCGGCGTCAATCTAACGACAAATGCCATAGTAAAAGTTCTTCTTCGATCGTGAAAAATATCTTAAGTACTTACCTAATTAATAATATTTAAAATTCTTTCCTTTTACAAGTGAGTACAGCACATTAAATGGTAGACTAATCCTTTCTACTCGCTTTTTTCGTCCCTACCCCTGCGATACACCTTACATATTTGATTGAACTAATCACGGCTGCGCAGTACAATTATTTTGAATTTCAAGTCTGTGTTTGATTTAAGTTTGTTTTTGAAATTTTGTTTTTCTTTTTCCAATAATAAAATTGAATTCAGAAATAATGTGGGTATTCCACCATTACAATGAAATAGTAAACAAATTTCAACGCCCAATATACATACTTTTTTAAATTAATAGTTTTAGTAAAAAGAAAATTACTAAATATTACAGAATAACTGCAAAAATATGAAAAACAAAGACTCGAACAAACGCTACCATTTAAAATTACACACATTGATATGATTAAAAATCAAGTGAATTTCTTATTTTACTTTAAGATAAGAATAAATATGTACTACCAGGGGCGGATTGTCCTATCGGGCGATCGGGCAAATTCCGAAGGGCCGAGTGGTCCAAAGGGCCGGTTGGCCGCCTTCAATTAAATAATGTAGTCATAAGATATATATTTTTATAATTTAAAAATATAAATTTTGAAGAATTATTACTAATATTTGGAAAACTTATCGTTATTTTTTAGTGGAACTTCGATAACTCGAAATCGAATGTGCCACAAAAAAGTTTGCGTTATCAAAATTCGAGTCATTAAATTTAATACTCCAATATAATAAATAAGAAAGATATATAGTATATGAGTAGGTATATGCACTTACATATGTAGGGGGTATTTTATAAAATGGATATCTGTTGGAATAAAAGAATTTTTCTTCTTGCACATATAAATTTTTCGTCCAGTTTCAAAACACAATTTAAACTAAATAAAGAACTAGTTTTTCGAAAATATTCGACTTAACGAAGTTCCTTTTCTGATGGATTCCAGTTTTTGGTTTGTTACCAAGAATTTCGAGTAATTTTAAGGTCGAATTATCAAATAAAAATTATTTGCATTTTTTACCCCAGGTGATATTACCAATGCATTTCGTTCTAAATATTAAATATTAGGGTTTTTTACTTTAGTATCATCAGGAAATTTGAATTTCAAAGCCAATTAAGACATCCTATTGGTCTATATGCTTAGGCCGGTAATATGTTTCTGGACAATTTTGGAATAGGTACATTATATACATTTACTTATACCGGATGGAGATATAAAAAATATGTATATATAGATATAACAATGTGATAATTTTCATAAATAAATATTATTATACATATACTAGCATGTATTATATCCTTTTCACTTTGGAAAGGGCCGGACTAAGAATAATCGCCCGGGCCGATTTATTTCTCCAATCCGCCCCTGTGTACTACCAGTTATTGACATTACATATTTTAAACATGAAATAGGGTCCTATACCATTTTTCTTTTATTTTTTTTTTTCTGTAAGAACAGGATAAAACAAGAATTTTAGTGCAAACGCGACTTTAAAATTTTACGTAATAAGCGAGATATGAATTTTTAAAGTTTAAGAATTTGTGCGTGACGTAGCAGATACTAACAAGTGATCGACAAACAATGGGGCAAACTGTTAGTTATAGAGGGAACAATTTTTTTCATGTTTGCATAGCTGAAATGTTTGTATATAAAAACGTATACGTTATATTCATGAAGAAATTATTATTAAGTATAAATAACGTAAATAATAAGCATTTTTTTCCTAATAAATTATAGAACATTGAAACAGTTTGACAATATTATTACACAAAATATGACGACGGATGGCGCTAGTGTTGGCTATTTTGAAGTTTCAATATTAATTTAATTAATATTATTATTAATTTAATTAATATTACAAATTGATTTAATTATAAATATATTATTATTGTTAATATTACTAGATGTTATAATTAAACAAATTCATCAAATACAAAATTGTTAAATATTTTGTTAGGTTATAGAACAACATGACATTTCATATTCTTATAAAGGTGACTCAAATGTGATCGCTTCAGACGCGCGAATCTATTTTTTAAAATCAGGCGACCAATCAAATTCTTAGTACCTAACGCGTCATACCCAATTAGTAATCAGCTTCAATCGCTTATAGTTTGTGACCTAGTTAATATTTAAAGAAAATTTTTTCACTAATACTCATTAATTTATGTATATTTTCGTCTTCTTATTTAAGATAGTTAAAATATGACTATGGTATAGGACCCTATTCTTCATTTTATTGCATATTGCATTAATAAAAGGAAAAAATATCAAGTTATTAATTAGAAGTTCGCAGGGTACAAACAATGGGGTCATACAAAAAATTAGAGATTTTTTTCATAAATGAGAAATATGCCTAATATTATGCATATATTCATCAAAAATATTTGATATTATTATACATTTTATTCATGATTTTCGTCATAAATATTCTGAGTCTGATTTTGTGACGTCATAATTTTGTACACACAGCGTGCACACAGCACCGTGGAGACGATTGTAACGTCATTTCAAATGTAAACAGTAAACTTTAAATATAAGTATATATATACAGGATAACCTCTTTAATTCGAACACAATTTAATCCGGACATCCAATAATTTGGACACCAAATATAGTCCGGACGCTCCTCGTTAATCCGGACACTTTGCGTGCACGCACTTCTCAAACTTCTGACAAAAACAGAGAATCTAGTTCTTCTAGTGATGATGAAGTTTATTTGAATACCGTCAAGCACAGAGTCTATTTCTTCTTTTAATGCCTGTATTACGTGGGCATCAGAAAATAATATACCATCCCATCAATTGTTTTTGCTTTACGATCTTCGTAACAGGGCAGTCAGAGCAGAAATGGGTTGTAAGAAACAATGAACCATCACCAGCTTTTTTCCTGTGTTGCCAAAGTAATTCATAATTTTGTTTTGGTTTTTCATACAATTAAGTATGTAGTGAAATAATATGTATAATACATACAGTATTATTATACTTAACTTACGTACGTCGTACTTAAAATGTATGTACATAATATAGTTTTATTTTTGTGTAAAATTGAAAATATTGGAACAAAACTTGCTGTGTTTTATTTAATTCGCAAATTTCCGTATCCCTATAATTATATAACGTGTATATTCCATTCTTATATCAACATTTTTTACAAATATCCAGTAATCCGGACAAATCGATCATTCGGACACATCCCGTGCATTTAATTGTCCGGATTAAAGAGGTTGCACTGTATATGTATATATATTTACATCCCACTACCATTGTGGCGTCCCCTGTGTAATTTTCTACATTCAAAGTGACGTCCTTGTGCATAAGACGTCCGTATACCGGACGTTATATGCACATGGCCTTATAAATTTTTTTCTGACATCAGGGGGGCCTCTAGTATCGTATAGCAAAATTTGTTTTGGACGTCAGAATGATAGCAGAACGGAAAATGTATATTTTTTGTAGTTCAAAAAAATTCCACTTGTGGCGCTAGTGTCGTTGTACTGAAGTTTCATTCCAGCGACATTCTGAACTCCGTACACTTGGCAACAGTGGAACTTTGGGTACTACATTGGCGCGCAACTCTTTTAATCGTATTTAAATCTACATTGTGCACTCCTGGTAGTATTTTAAATTAATATTTATGTAATCAAACCTTTTGTTTTGCACTTGTAAAATCCTCTGAGCAAATACAAAATCAATACACTATGAAATCAAAATGTATGGTTTACAAATGTAATAAATTTAAAAAAGGTAATTATAAATACTCGTATCATAAAGCTGAATTATTAAGCACAAAATATTGAGTAAATTGTAAATAAAAGCCGGTTGTAAGGGTAAGAAGATTAATGATTAAATGTATGGAATATATATGAGCACGGTATGCTACAGTGAAATATATAAATAAAATATTTTTAAACTTTTGATCTAAAATAAGAAGACCGAAATTTTAAGTAGAGTCGAAAAAGAGAGTGTAGAAATAATTATTAAAAGAAAAAATGTTTAAAACATATTAATATGTACTACAAACGATTTATTAAATATAGATATTTTTTATTCTGGGTACTTCTTCCTATTTCTCCTCTACTTGAGGTGTTTCATTAAAGTGTTTTCATTTAATTAGAAAATATTTTTATACATTTTAAATATGTAGTTTAAATACGTTAAAATATTTGCTTTTTATTTTTATTATAATGTAATTTGAAAAATTTTATTATATGCGTTAGTGAGATATGTAGAAATATAAATGATCAAAAGTAATGACTTTTAAAAACACCGTATTTTTATTGCAATCTATATGCAAACATAGAAAGAAACAAGAATAAGTAATTTGTTTATGTGTAACAACCAAATATTAATGAAACAAATTAATGTTTATGAAATACTCTCTCTGGAAAGGGAGTTATAGGGACCTTGCTAAAAATCGCATGTTGAGATTTTGATAAATGACCACGTTCTAAGGTCACTAGAATCCGATTTTATCATTTTCACGATGATGTCTGTATGTGTGTGTATGGATTTTGTCAACGCTCTAACTCAAATACTATCATTCAGAAAATTCTGAAGCGTGTTTTAACCCTATTCTAATATGGAAAGAAACCATTAGATGTTGGTGTAAATCGGATAACCGGAGACGGCACTTAACTTGAAGCTCATAATGGTTTTTCGTCAAAAAATACCATTAAATGTCATTTTTTCGCATTTTATGCCATGAAAATTAAAGCTAATTGAATTTTCTACAGGTATACATTAATAATTTTTCTATATATTTTACAGATAAATTTAAAAAATAATCTTTTTTATAAATCCCGATGCCTTTGTTTCAAAGATAAACACAATTCCTTTGTTACGCAGTTTATATTTCAAATGTATGTCACTGCAAAAAAAAAATTAGGTATGAATTTAAATTAATAAAAATGAAATAGCGGGAGGTATTGTGTTGGCCACATCAGATTTTTTCATTTTATTTTCTCCGAAGGGGCTCAATAACTCTCAGGGGAGATTGATAATTTCAGAACAGTTCACAAGCTAAAGCTCTAAAATTATCTTTTGCTGTGATTTATAATATTTTATCAAATTTCCAGAATTTCGACTATTCTCCTATGTTAAATAAAAAAAAAATTGATGTGGCCATCACATTACCTTTCCTCAGTTCTATGTATTTTATACAAATGCCATACAAAAAGTTTCTAGCAAAAGATTCTACATTTCCAGTATTTCATTACATTGCATTCTGGCAGTTCCATGTATTTTGTACAAATACCACAAACCACATAGAAAATTTCTATATTTCCAGTAAAATTATAGCACAAACATATTATGTAATTTGCACTTGACACTGACTTATTATGTCAATTAGAATTTTCTTAATAATATGCCTATTATTGTAATTTCCGTAAAAATTTCAATTTATTGGAAAAATAGCCGAACCCAAACGGCTGCTTTTCATATATTTTTACTATTTTATTGACATGTGAAAAATAATTTGTTAATAAGTTTATTATTATAAATTTCTTAAAAAATTGAATTTATTGCACAAATAGCCGAAGTGCATCCAAACTGTTGTTTTTCACATATTTTCACTCTTTTTACCTTCCGTCACCTTTAGGTAAGGAAGGTATTGTCTTTGGTCAAAAAATTCGGTGGTGAGTTTTTAATGAATAAGCACGTTTTAGGGTCCCTACAAACAATACGAATATACCATTTTTAAGATGATGTCTGTATGTGTGTGTGTGTGTGTCCGTGGGTGTGTGTGTGTGTGTGTGTGTGTCCGTGTGTGTGTGTGTGTGTGTCCGTGTGTGTGTGTGTGTCCGTGTGTGACAAATTTTTCTCCGACGATAACTCCAATACTACAATTCCAAAAATTATAATTCTTTCGTATTCCTCTTCTGTACATCCATATGAAGAGTTGATTAGATTTTGGTTATAATTGATCCACCGGAAGTACCCTTATATGAAGTTCTTAACAGTTTTTCTTAAAAAAACGCAGTTAAATATTATTTTTTGACATTTTGTTATTATATATATTAAAGAAAATACTCTTCTCTATACAGTTTGATTATACATTTTCCTTCATATTCAATAGATGTAAATTTAAAGCATTATAAAGAAATTAATTTTCAAAAATTAGTCAGCTTTGTTATTTATCATGGAAACAGCTGACATAATTATTCAAAAAAATTTAATTGACAGATGTCAGTTGCAAGTGCAAAACCAAATATGGAAAAAGTATAGGATCTAAAATTGGTATGTCATAGTGTTGCTCGCAAGTGACACGCAGAGAAAGGCCAAAGAGAAGATGGAAGGACATTAATTAGTGTAGTTTATGTTATAATTTTATTGGATTTATAGAACCTTTTCAAATGAACTTTTGGTATGGAATTTGTAAAAAATAGTATGTGTTTTTACATGATATTATATAGAATCTGTTCCAAGGACCTTTTGGTATGGGATTTGTACAAAATACATGGAATTGACGGAAGGTCTTGTGCTGGCCACAACAGATTTTTTACAAATAATTTGTTTAACAAATAGAATAAAAATATAAAAATCGAAGATTAATAATCATATTAACCTTATTACTATATTTCTTCACTATTTTATTGACATGTAACAAATACTTTGTTTATCAAATAAAATTTTTATGACTATAATACAAAGGATGACGGCAAATTTTACTAAAAAAATCTGATGTGGCCAACACAAAACCTCCCTCTATTTAATTTTTATTAATTTAAATACATAGTTACGTATTTACTAACGCTGCAAACTGTTCCATTGCATAAAACTATTGCTTTATTTACTATTTCCTTTTTAAAATGTCACTATTATTAATATGAAGTGATTAGTTTTTTGACAGTGACATTTACTGTCAGTTACATTCATTTGAAATATGAACTGTGTAACAAAGGAATTGTGTTTATCTTAGGCTTCAGGATTTATATAAAAAAAAAATATTTTTAAATTTATCTGTAAAATATATAGAAAAAGTATTACTGTATTCCTGTAGAAAATTCAATAATCTTTAATTTTCATAACGACAAAATGCGAAAAAATGGCATTTAATAGTATTTTTTGAAGAAAAACCATTATGAGCTTCAGGTAAAGTGCCATTTCCGGTTATCCGATTTACACCAAAATCTAATGGCTTTTTTTTCATATTAGAATGGGTTATAAATACAAGATTTCAGAATTGTCTGAATGATAGTATTTGAGTTAGAGCGAAGACAAAATCCTTACACATACACACATACATACACACACACATACATACACACACACATACATACACACACATACATACACACACACATACATACACACACACATACATACACACACATACACACATACAGACATCATCGTGAAAATGTTAAAATTGGATTCTAGGGACCTTAAAACGTGGTCATTTACTAAAATCTCGATATGTGATTTTTAACACGATCCCTATACCTCCCTTACCAAGGGTAGCGGGAGGTAAAAAGTCAACATTAACTCTGTGACATAAATGGTTTGAACATTTTTATTGAATAAAATGTATTTCACTTGTCAAGATTGTTATCGATATATAAAAATTAAGCATTGCAGTACAGAATATGACAGATTATCAAATAGAAATCCTAGCATCTCATTTTCTCGCTTTTATAATTAAAATGAACCACTGTGGTCCAAAACGTGCAAGATTAATTTAATAAAATATCTTCATACTGGATCAGTAAGACCTTTTCTTTATCAAAATCTCGAAAAATGCCTATTTGCTTAAAATAAAAAGCAGCATTGATTATTATTATTATTAATAATAAGTTTATTATTACAATTTTCGTAAAAATATACAATTGTTACAGAAATAGCCGGTATGCACGTAATCAATCAGTTCAGGCGAAACAATTTTCACAAGGGATATTACTTTTCCGTCCGAGTATCTCAAGAAATTTAAAATTGTAATATTACAACCACAATTGGTAAGTGCTGTAAATTGTTTAAAAATATTATGGTTAATAGGAATCTGCTATATTTATTATGTAATAATTTATGCACGTGTCTAAAAATAGACGCGTATTTCAGTTGGTGTTCCTGATTTGTTTTAACTATTTAAATCGTAGATAAAATTGACACAAGCATTCGTCGGTTTTATAAAAGCTAACAAAAGCACCTTTTATACCATGAATAATACAGTAGCATAAGAAAATATGTAGGTATGTATTTAAATGAATAAAAATTAAATAGCGGGAGGTATTGTATTGGCCACAACAGATTTTTTACCTCTCGCTAAGAGAGGTATTGGAATCATGCTAAAATTCGCATATCCAGATTTTAGTGGATAAGCACGTTTTAAGGTCCCTAGAATCAAATTATAACATTTTTACGATGATGTCCGTGTGTGTGTGTGTGTGTGTGTGTGTGTGTGTGTATGGACGTTGGAGCCACGATTTCTCAAATACTATAAGACTTAAAAAATATTTAACTGCAGTTTCGTCAATCTGGCATTCCTGGGAAGAGCTGATTAGATTTTGGTAATAACTGGACAACCGGAAGTAATAGTTTAAAAATAAAAATCTTCTAAATATTATTTTTTTTTTAAATTATAATATAAAATATTAAAGAATATAAAATTCTCTATCCAATACATTAAACATTTTCATTATGTCTTCTATAGATTTAGAAATAGACTGAATTATAAATATATAAAATAATCCATTCTACATATATAATGAATCAATTAGCCTATGGAAACCAGTTGAAAAATTAAAATGTTTATAATTGACATAAATGTCAATGTCAAAAATCCAGACATTACTGAAGACTTTTTCTGGGAAGTACTTTTAATATTTCTTATTTTATTATTAATTAAATATTTAAAATTGTAGTAAAATATAGAATTCGTACATGGACAAGTGGAAATGTAATAGAAATATAATATGCTGTTGTTATAACGAGGAAAAGACTCCGTCAACATCTAAAATTGGTATAAAAAGAAAGGGGATTCATTTATAAGCCAAAGTATGTAGTATTAGTGTCAACCAAATACGCGCTTACAATACATATAATTCATCATATACCCTTCAGAAATATCACCAATCTCGTCAATGAATTGGAAGAATCTCGAACATTTAGAAGAATAGGAGGAAAATTGTTAGTAGAATGAATTGAAAAATAAAGAATAAATGTAATTAGAATTTTTTGTGTGTACCAGAAATGTTAAATACAATACTTATATAGCCTAATATGAAAATGGCGAGAGATATTGTGCTGGCCACAACAGATTTTTGCCTCCCGCTACCCTTGGTAAGGGAGGTAGGGATCGTGTTAAAAATGACATATCGAGATTTTAGTAAATGACCACGTTTTAAGGTCCCTAGAATCCAATTTTAACATTTTCACGATGATGTCTGTATGTGTATGTGTGTGCGTATGTATGTGTGTGTGTATGTATGTGTGTGTGTATGTATGTGTGTGTATGTGTAGGGATTTTGTCTTCGCTCTAACTCAAATACTATCATTCAGAAAATTCTGAAACCTTGAATTTTCTACAGGAATACATTAATACTTTTTCTATATATTTTACAGATAAATTTAAAAATATTTTTACCTCCCGCTACCCTTGGTAAGGGAGGTATAGGGATCGTGTTAAAAATCACATATCGAGGTTTTAGGTAAATGACCACGTTTTAAGGTCCCTAGAATCCAATTTTAACATTTTCACGATGATGTCTGTATGTGTGTGTGTATGTGTGTGTGTGTATGTATGTGTGTGTGTGTGTGTGTGTGTATGTGTAGGGATTTTATCTTCGCTCTAACTCAAATACTATCATTCAGAAAATTCTGAAATCTTGTATTTATACCCTATTCTAATATGAAAAGAAGCCATTAGATTTTGGTGTAAATCGGATAATCGGAAATGGCACTTTACCTGAAGCTCATAATGGTTTTTCTTCAAAAAATACTATTAAATGCCATTTTTTCGCATTTTGTCGTTATGAAAATTAAAGTTTATTGAATTTTCTACAGGAATACAGTAACACTATTTCGATATATTTTACAGATAAATTTAAAAATAATTTTTTTTACAAGTCCCGAAGCCTAAGGAAAACAAAATTCCTTTGTTACACACTTCATATTTCAAATGAATGTAACTGACAGCAAATGTCACTGTCAAAAAACTAAATACTTCAAATTAATAATAGTGACATTTTAAAAAGAAAATAATAAATAAAGCAATAGTTTTATGCAATGGAACAGTTTGCAGCGTTAGTAAATTCATAGGTATGTATTTAAATTAATGAAAATTAAATAGCGGGAGGTTTTGTGTTGGCCACATCAGATTTTATTTTTACAAGTCCCGAAGCCTTAGAAAAACACAATTCCTTTGTTACACAGTTCATATTTCAAATGAATGTAACTGATAGTAGACAGTAAATGTCACTGTCAAAAAACTATTCACTTCAAATTAATAATAGTGACATTTTAAAAAGAAAATAGTGAATAAAGCAATAGTTTTATGCAATGGAACAGTTTGTAGCGTTAGTAAAACCGTAGGTATGGATTTAAATTAATAAAAATTAAATAGCGGGAGGTTTTGTGTTGGCCACATCAGATTTTTTTATTACCATTTTCAGCTTTTCATATACAAAATTACTCACTTATGCTGTAATACAGTGGTTTAATTTTTATCTGTCGATAATTTTTTCTTTAATAAAAAATACCTAAAACAATTAATAATTTCACTTGTCAAGACTGTTATCGATATATAAAAATTAAACATTGTGGTACAGAATACGGCAGATAATCAAATATTTTCCGCATTTATAATTAAGATGAACCACACCAATTATTAATAAGTTTATTATTATAATTTTCGTAAAAATATACAATTGTTACAGAAATAGCCATACCGGCTATTTCTGCATACCGCACGTAATCAGTTCAGGCGTAACAATTTTCACAAGGGATATTTCTTTTCCGTCCGAGTATCATAAAAAACTTACAAATTGTGGTTGTAATATTACAATTTTAAATGTTAAGTGCTGTAAATTGTTTAAAAATATTATAAATAAGCCTAGAGTTATCTAATTCTTAAATATTGGAGTTTTATTTTAAAATCCGATGTAGCGTACTACACAACGTTGCATAATTTTCAATATTTTAAGGAAGCTGTATATTCAATTCACTTAAAAACTACATAATTTGAATCTTAAAAGATGTACAAAATTTGAATAATGTTTATAAATAAGCCTAGAGTTATCTAATTCTCATAGTGACTTAAAATGCGAAAAATGGCATTTAATGGTACTTTTTGAAGAAAAACGATTATGAGCTTATCCGATTTACACCAAAATCTAATGGCTTCTTTTCATATTAGAATAGGGTATAAATACAAGGTTTCAGAATTTTTTGAATGATAGTATTTGAGTTAGAGCGAAAACAAAATCCCTACACATACACACACACACATACATACACACATACACACACACACACATACATACATAAACACATACACACATAAAGACATCATCGTGAAAATGTTAAAATTGGATTCTAGGGACCTTAAAACGTGGTCATTTGCTAAAATCTCGATATGTGATTTTTAACACGATCCCTATACCTCCCTTACCAAGGGTAGCGGGAGGTAAAAAAATACTGCAAGTATTAATTCAGTTCATATTCAATTATTATTAAAAATAACTATCTGTACTTTTTAATTGTAAGAATTTGGGGGTTATTTAAATAGTTCATTCTTCACTTATTTTCACATATTTACATTTACCGTCGGAGAAAATAGATTTGTTGTTCTTCTACACTAAGTGCAAGAACATTTCACATTTCTATCACATTTTGTACCAGCGAGTTCTTTTACTGTAAATACATTATTAAGATTTTGTTATTGTTTACTTGTATTACAGGTATCTACTTTATTTTTGTTATATGTATGAGAAATACAATGGTAAAATTTTAATTTGGAGAATTTTTTTTCCTAATAATTTTAGAACAAAAGTATTAAAAATGACATTTTAAATGATAAATTAATAGTTCCATTTTCAAATTGCTTACAGATTGCCAAAAGAAATTACCATTATCAAACATTGTAGGAATCTATGATGTTTACAGCAAAGTATGCATATTGTTGTGAAAGAGTGCTTTGCTTCAGCATCAGAATAATGTATTTAATATTGGCAACGCTGCTGGATGTCACTGTAACGGTAGTATGAATAAAAATATACAAACTGGACGTCACAAGTACTGATTATGTCTGAAGTATATACTGTGGACGTCGGATTCACTCAGAGTGGAGGAGCTCATAAAGTCCGTCAAATGAAAGGAAACGTATATCGTTGTAAATCGACTTTATTGAAATTTGAACCGAAATTCATAATCAGGGGGAAAAATAAGTAGATATACTTTATAAAGCCGATACCTATCTCTATTCCTTTCAGTGGTTGCCACAATGTCCTAGCCATGAAAGGACGTAGCAATGATAGCGGGATGTAAATATATATATTCTTAATTATGAAGAATAGAAGAAAGAAAATCATTCAAAGAAAAGTTGCAGTAGATCAAGGGGGACATTCACTTATTGAAGAAAAAAAAAATAAACCAGTGGTTCTCAAGTTACAAACCAAAGTTATATTTTTTGGCCATGATTGTTTCCATTATTTTCTAAACAACAATCACAATTACTTATTATAAATAATATTTTGACATAAGAATAGCAGTTTAAGCGATATGTGCCCCTGGCCTCGACTTGGGAGGCGTGGTCTATAATTAAGAGTACATTCGGAGACAGAAGTTTTCTATACAAATTTTATCGGTTCATGAATGAAATGGATTTAGTTAGAGCACAAATAAAATACATAAACATTTCTTTAAATGTCATTTATTATATGCATTTTATATCTTCTCCACAATTATAATTCATTTATTAGTATGCCTGCCGCCACCACCACTACACGTGTACTTTTATTCAGTATGTACTTACGCGTTCGCGACAAAATTCTCAAATGTTATTGGTTGAGTATTTACGCCAGCGCGTACCTTCCAAGTCAAAGCCAGGGGCACATATTGCTTGGTTGTAAAATAAGTAAATGTAGCAGTGCACAGGTGCACACGGAGCTCTGGCAACGTTGCGGTCCGTCTGCTTGTTGTTTTTCGGTGCAGCTACTCATGGCACCGCACGGCCGTAGGCCGTAGTACATTTGTACATTTCGTCTTATGGAACAGTGCACACGTGCGACAATTTTGCACAGAACGCAAATATGGCTCAGATGAATATTAAAGAGTTGGGCATTGAACTTTTTATAGAAGAAATAAAATAACTCTTCAAATGATTGTATACACTTATACGAAAATAGTTAAAATATTTATCAGGTCTGCGAAAGTTGTTGCAAATATACGTCTTTACCTCCCGCTATCATTGGTAAGGAAGGGATAGGAATCATGCTAAAAATCGCATGTCGAGATTTTGGTAAATGACCACGTTTTAAGGTCCCTAGGATTCCGAATTTTCACGATAATATATATATATATATATATATATATATATATATATATATATATATATATATATATATTAGATAGAGATTTTTTTTCAGATTTAAGTAAATAACCAATCTGCTTTATCACAGATATCTGTAATGATGTTGACATATTTGTACCGTGCGGGCGCTTACCAGGCGTCATCTCACAGACACTCATTGCTGGCATGGAGAGTGCACCACAGGGGTTACTTTTGCGCCATTTAAAATATTTGCTTCGTGGCCACGTGCCTAAGTGCCTGGTCGCGGATCTGATGGAGAACCGGGTTTAAACGACATTATATAGGGATGTATAATAATTAACTCTAGAAAAATGGTATTAAGAATTAGCAATATGTAATAAAAAATGATTTTACTACTACTGTAACTAGGCAAAAGACGTATCAATAAATATGTATTGCATAGTCTATTTCAATATTGTAACATTATTCTTAATTTTTAATACCATTATTCTCGAAATAATTCTTGTACAATATTTCTGAAATAAAAAAACATCGCTATCCAATGAACTAGAAAATGATATAAGGTACCATTTAAAAAATATAATTTTGTTCTACAGTTTGAGAACTTCTGGTTGAGTTTTCGGTTTGTTATTACTGATAAAGTGATAAATTAGCCCCTTATTCTTGATCATTTTTTGTGTATAACATTTTTCTCTAAAGTTAATAGTTAGCCCAGAAACTCACTGGTTGTTTTAAAGGAAACACCTGGATATAAATATTAAGATTTAGGACGTAGCGGGATTACTTAAAAAAATCCCAATCGATATGGTCTAGTTTAGTAAAAGAAATATTTGGTAATAACAGAAAACTCGAACGCGGGATCGTTGTTAAACAATTTATTTAGCTTGTATATTTTGACATTATTGTATTACAACCCTTGTAATTTTTATTGTTTACATGTAATACTGTGTTGTCGTCTTTAGTATGCTCATGGCTTCAATTGTATTTATTTTTATTCTTTGTATTTTATAAATAAATATAAATATACTTACCCTTGAATAATTAGAAATATAGGTGTTTAAATAATACCTATGTTTAAATTTTACTTGTATTTATTGTTTTATTTGTATTTTATGTATTGTGTGTTGTATTTTATCTGAGCTACAGTAGTGTACAATATTTTATAGAATAAAATATAATTTGTTTATTTATTAATACTTTTATTTAGGAGACAAACGTATTTGGTTCTTAAAATGGGCGCCAGAGGGCAGCATCTATTAGAAAGCCTTGCGTACGTGTATACATTATGGGAATTTGAGCCTGAATCTGGAATTATTAAAAATTGAATAACATCCCAATTCCCAGATAGGAATCCCATGTTAATAAATAAAATCATTAAAACTATTGAAAATTATGTATGTACGTATGTATACAAAAGATTTTTTTAATGAATCTTAATTACTAAAACTATTAAAAATTATGTAAGTTCGACAGGTGCAGCCCCCTAGTAGCCGTTTAAAATACTACATACGTGTAGAGACAGAAATCTATAAAAATATATTTGTATTCTGTAAAATTACAAAACATTTTCTTATAAAAATTAAAGTTTATTGGCATTATATATAATCTAACTGAATTATTGTAGCTCCCCCAAATTAAGTTGGTAAAGTGTGCAAAAAGACTATATTACGTTAATCTCTTTTAAAGAAAAGTAAATAAAAAATGTCAAGCCATATTAATATTTCTCTCTCTCAAAAAGCAAAAACAACACTTGCCTACTTATATTTAATTAAGCTATTTTATGTCTACTCATGCTATCTTATAACTAGACAATGCTAGGCTAAAGACGAAGTGTCAGAGAGAGATATACGAGCTAAAACAAAAAGTGAGAATGCCGGGGTGGTTGACATGAGGATTTTTGCCAACTCCACGCGATGCTGAGCATTTACGGCCTGCAACGCGAACAAACTAGGGCCAACGGACGTCAGTCACATGTAATTTCCTCGAATTGACGGCAATCTACGGAGCTATATGCGAAAACATCGACCGGCTTCAACGCGATACCTACTCGAACCAGTGCCCGCTCCAGCGTTTACGTCGCCCCGGACAAAAGGACAAATTACCGCCCCTAAAACATATACATTTTAAAATTACATATCTTTTATTTAAAATAAAAATCAAAATAATTAACATTCAAGTAGGACAAAACAAAAATTAAAAAATACCTGTACCTAGTTACAAATTGTTAACCAGGTGCATCTTTAATGTTATTACAAAAATTTAATGCGGCTAAAAATTTTAAAAAATAGTTTTGAAATTTATAAACAAAGCCCTTTCATATGATACCCCAC
Organism: Ophonus ardosiacus; assembly: GCA_943142095.1. Taxonomy (NCBI): domain Eukaryota; kingdom Metazoa; phylum Arthropoda; class Insecta; order Coleoptera; family Carabidae; genus Ophonus; species Ophonus ardosiacus. The sequence goes on along the minus strand of OW964833.1, from coordinate 34,220,594 downwards.
TTGACCTTGTCATTTTTGACAACCCTTCATTTCGGTCCTCATTGACATTTTGAATAAAAACAAAAATATTTCTGAAAATACTGAAATGCGTTCACCTGAAATAGGTGCGGGCAAACGACTTCTACAATTTTATCAAATTTCAAGTTGATAGCTTGTGTAGTTTCTGAGAAAGCCACGTGTGACATATTGACGGACAGACAGACACCGAAACCACATCATATGGGTTCCTTTTTTACCTTTAGATACGGAACCCTAAAATAAGTTATTTTCTAAAACAGACCACTCGGTATTTTGCCCTGTTCTATAAACTCCTATCGTTTAAAAAGTATAGTGATTTTAGCAAAATAATTTTAAATTTATAATTAAATTAAATAATAAATTTATGATAATTTAAAAAAAAGTATCTATCAAATCAAACAACTAATCACACTAAACTATAAAATTGCCAAATATTTTTCTATAAACTCTTCTAATAGCTTCTACATAATATAAACTTGCACTTGTTATCACCACCGACGTATTAGCAAGAATAATACTATTGTGTAACGAAACAGCTTTATTATAATTAGAGATAAACAAATCAATGCATTATATTCTTTCCCACTCCTATTTCAAACAAGTTCATGCAGCGCCCTACGTGCTGTTCTATGCGGTGCGCGACTTAGCGTACCTATCCCTTTTTGTTATTTACTTAAACGTACCGCTCTTTTATGGTTGTTTTCTTCAAAATTATGGATTACAGATATTTTTTTTAGCTTTTTAGGCAAACACAGTAAATACGAAATGTAAATTGCATGTTAATTTCCGCAAAAAAAAAAATCGCGAAGTATAAATTTCGATTAATTGGGTATTTAACTTATCAATATTTTGTCACATTCCCAGTCCCAGTCAAAATGCCGCCCCTTAGATTTGCCGCCCCGGACAAATGTCCGGGTTGTCCGCCCCTAGAGCGGACCCTGCTCGAACTTTACTTCATCTTAAATTATCCTTTGCCATTAACATGAAATGATGATTACATCCGTTGCCTCCGGATGAGGAGAGCACATAAATGCCATAAGAAAGCTTCCTGTGTTTAGCACATATGTCTTTAAAATCATACACTTTTCATTACGCAATGCCATTCTTACGTGAATAATACTAAGATTTCGAGACATATATGAGAAAAATAATTTTCTGTTTGCTACTTTTATTGACCCAAGATATAAAATATCGTTTTTTCCTGAAAGATTAAAACTTGCCGTCAAATATTTAATATTGAAGCAAATAAAAGATACTATTTTAGGATAAAGCAGTTTTAGTTTTTTCTGATGATGATAGCGATGATGAACCACTAATTACAAAAAAAAAAAACAACGATTATCAAATAATTATACATCAGTCTGGCAATGTTACGTATATATTGCATCTACTTCAAAGTCACACGAATAGCCTAGTGGAGAAAAAGAAGAAAAGTTACTAACTCAAATAGATTCGTACGTTTTTACCATTAATAAATAGAAAATCGGATTTAATTTGATGGTGGAAGGATCATGCCCCGGTTTATTCCGAATTAATTTAATTGCACGACGATATTTATCTAGTCCTGCAAGTTCTGTGTATAACGAGAGAACTTTTTCGGAGATAGGCCAAATATATGAAGAGAGAAGATCTCGAATTACACCAGCTAATGCGCAGAAATTATTATTCATCCACCTCCACCATAATCTAGAAAAATGTGATTTTGAATATTCATTTTTTGTATGTGTTTCTATTGTTTAAAATTTATATTACTATTAATTTTGCATATCACTTTGTGTGTTTTATTATGTTTTATTTCAATTAATATAATAAATATGTTTTTGATATCTACATATAAAATAAAATGAATAAATAATATCAAATATAGATAATATTTAATAAAAACAGTCCGGCTGAATTTTCTGTACGATTCGGCCGGAACCGGAATTCCGGCCAAGAGGCCGGATCGGACGGATTCGGTATCAAAGCCGGATTCTAGTTCCATCACTAGTTCTAACATAGTAACACCTTTTGTAAAAAACTCGGAGTCTTTATCACAGAAGTTCTGAAGTGCTGTCATAACAGTTATACTTTCCTTTAGAATGAGAAATAAATAAAAAAAATCATTAGTCGCTAGGTGGATGTGACATCAGTTTGAATCCGACTTCGTGAATTGCGTTTCATGGAAACCCACTTTTCAACAGTTGAACAGAGCGCGCCTAAAAGCTGTCAGGATTTTATTAAACAATGCCAAATTGGCTTCTGCAGAAATGAGTCTCGCTTGTGTTCGGTCGTCAACATTCTGGATAACCAACTTGATGACACCTCATGAAGCCTTGCAAATTATTATTACTAGAATAATCAAATTTGGCACTTCAATTGACAGGTAAACAATAAACAATAGCTGTTGTTATGAAAAAAAAAAAAAATCAAAAGCTACTATGTTAAGGACAATAAATAATATACAACCTTCGTAAGATAATATATCACAAGTGTAAAAATTTGAAAAATTGAAATTTTAACTTATTTTCCAGATGAATAGCAGTATTTCCAACGGTTCCCATGTTGCTCGAAGTTGAAGTATCAGGAATTCAGGATATTGTAGACTAATGGTCGGGAGTCGGGACCTTCAAGTTTCTGGGTTGGCGGTTTCAGGTTGCCAAATCTAGACGTCCGTTTCCTTTAGAGATGTTTGTCGATTATTTTTGTTTCTGAAACAGAATAAAAATCTTTTAATATACAGCCCAACTATGAAGTTATGTAATATTTCAAATTTTATTAAATACATATATTTTCTATTTTTTAAGTTTCATAGCTGTGAACATAGTTAAACGTTCAATACATATTTTCCATAATGCCTTCAAACATTTACAACTTCTTGCCATTTTATACATACAGCTATACAGTTAATTAATAAATAATAATAATAATAATAATAATAATAATAATAATAATTAGTTATATGACTTTCAGGTTAGGAACACACGAGGCGGCATTTTGTCGAGTTGGCGGCTGACTCGACTTCGAGACGGGACGGCACACTCATCATTCAAGCGGCAGCGCAACGAGCAGTGTTGCCAGATCGCTACAACGCAAAGTCGCCTTGTCAAACTAAAAATATCGCCAAAAGTCGCTAAGTTCAAAAATCAAAATTGAGAGGGTCACCCTGGAATACCGTTTTTGATTTTTCCAATAAGTAAAAAACACATTTGAAAAATAAATCATTTATTTAGGGTCAATCTTACCATCTATAGTTAAAATTTTAACTACCAGTTAAATAAACAAAACCGAAACGAACTAAACTGTCAAATAACAAATTTATAATTACTGTCAATAATCCGATTTAATATTTAACTAGCAGTTAAAATTTTAACCGGAGATGGTAAGATTGGGCCTTAGTAGACAATACAAAGACATAAAATTGAGATTATTTGTTTAGTAGGTACTTTGAATAATTTGCAGATGGTAGCAAGGGCGGCAGTGGTATCATGAGAAAAAATAACTATTTATTATGCAACCAAAACTATACACATGTAAAACTATCATCTGGAAAGTCCCAATATTAAAACAATGAAAATTAAACAAATCCATAGGTTTTAATCGCCAAATATCGCCAATTATTTCTAATTAGTCGCAAATTTAATCGCCAGTCGCCAAACTAAAAAAATTGTCGCAAAACATTTTAAAAAGTCGCCCAAATGGCGACAAGTCGCCAAATCTGGCAACACTGGCAACGAGTCGGTCGCTCAAGTTGGGAAATCCTCTCGATTTACGAGCGACTTCCGCCGCTTCGTGTTTTCTGTTTCGAAACTGTGTCGAGTCGGCTGCCAATTCAACACGTGCTTCCTTACACTCAAGGTAAATCTGACTAACTTGGAACACCGCCAAAATGCTCAAACAAACATATTTGTATAACTGTTATAGTCTGGACGATATTACTTGGCGAGCTGAAGTAATAAAGGATTTCTCTGTCGTTACGGTAAAGGTATAAAAACCATAGGCGCGCCTGAAAAAAAAATCAATTTAATAAATGTACAAACAGTACAGAAAATAATAATTTATTTATTGCATTAAAAAAATAATACAACAATGTCAAGTACGAAATGCAAATAAAAAATAAATAAAATAAAATACATAATATGTATTGATATTATTCGTATAATAATCACATTGCATAATTTATATAAGGGTTTTTCTTGTAATTTGTGTTTAAATCTTAGTCTTTAGGTTTAGATTATAATTACAAGCAGATTTTAGCTTATAATGTACATTACAAGATTACTACTAGCTACAAACTATAAATATTTGTCAATACGTTTACTTTACTAACATGTTATATGTAATATCTGAAATAAATATTCAAAAAATTGGATCATTTGTAGATTTTATATTGCCAGTAAGAAAATTTATGCACGTCTATGTGCAAAGAGAACTGCTTGAATATAAGTGTCATAAATCGTGCGGTTCGGAACGTTTTTCTATTGTGTTAGGCCATAAAAGGTCGTAAAATCACTATTTTACTTTTAACGCAGTGCGGTATCTAAGAAAGAGTATATATTTAACATACCGCATCGTAGGAATTGTGAATCGACCTGCATTCCTAAGGCTTGCCAAGATAAATCGTCCAGACTATATTTGTATTTTAAATATGACAAAAATTACAAAAATATGAAAATAAATTATGAAAAAATTAAGTATTAGACGTTTTGCATTGTACAAAATTTTAGGAAAATAAATATACAAATGTATATTGGTAAGACTGGGGCCGGGAACACTATTTGATGGAAGAGGATTCGGAATAGATATGAATGGCTGCAACTGCAACTTTTCTCAAAAAGTATTAATGAATGAAATACAAATAATTAGGCTTGCAACAAATAATCGACTATTCGGTATTCGGCCTATTCAACTTTATTTTTACTATTCGACCGAAATAAGAAATTTCAATAACACGTACATAATATTAACATTATACTATTCCTTGGTCAACTTAAATTTTCTTCTGTGACTTGGACTCCGAAATATAAAATTTATATTAATAGAAATGAGGGAATCAAGTTTTTGAAATATTCTGTTGGGAAATTTACCAATCACTTTTATTATTTTTAGAAATACTGAGAGTATTAGCAGATTTTACGTGTCATTATAAATTAATATTTTTTTGAACCAGTAGTTTTCAAGTTACAACAGGTAGTTATATTTTTTTAAATGGGATAATATATTTTTTAGGCTCATTCGATAGAGTATTTTTTTCTGAATTCAACCATATAAATATTTTATACCCTTACATAAAAAAATATTGAGAAAAACTAATTAAAAAGTTTAAATAAATTTGATTTTTATTATTATTTTTTTAGTAGGCTATGAAGTGAAACAAAACGTAAATATTTGTTAATTACTTTATAAATAGTGTTCTATCTGATGCCCATTCTTTTCCAAACACAATTCGCATCTTATCAGTACGGATTCAGATTTAGCTTTATTAATTACTTCCAGTGTTAAAGCAGCACATGCATCTCTTACACGATCCTTTGTTGCTACCGTTTGAGAGTATACTCTATCTTTTAGGTAGCCCTATAAAAAGAAATCTAAAGGTGTTAGGTCGGGGAACGAGCAGGCCATTTGAATGGCCCATTTATAGCTATCCAGCGATCTTCAAACATTTCTTGAAGTCGTTCATACACTGGATGAGTATTGTGGGCTGGCGCTCCATCCTGCTGGAACCACATATGCTGTCTCTCATTTCAATTTTCCAAAAAAAGAGTTCATTTTGCAAAAAATTTAGATAACGTGTCCCATATAAATTTTCTTCATAAATATGGGGACCAATCAATTTGTTTCCTAATAATACAACCCAAACGTTAAAACCCCATTTATGTTGGTAATATCCAACATACATGTTCATTATTCCATTGTTGGTGAATCTTGATTCATCCGTCCACAATTTTTTTTTAGAAAATTCACAATTTTCTTGGTTCTGTACCAAAAACCACTCACAAAACTCTATTCTACGTACATTATCTGTATGTATCATTTATAGAATGAATTAATTTCAGTGAATACGGATTCAGATTTTGTTTTTTCAAAATTCGCCACATCGACATATTTGAAATAATATGTTCACTGGCAATTTCACGTGTAGACGCATTTGGATTATTAGCGATATATCCTTGATCATTTCTGATCGGTCTATGATGATTTTCACGTTTACATGAAAATGATCCATGATTTTTTAAATTTCGTGTTATCCGCTTGTTAACATTTTTTCCTGGACGCGGTTTATCAGGGTATCTTGCAGCAAAAATATTGGAAGCTTGTTCATAGTTTTTATGACATTCGCCAAAAATTAATAATAAATTCAACAATTCGTCGTTTGTGTAAATTCTAGCCATATTATTTAAAAAATAATCACTCGAGAAAGAAATGTCAATTTTCAACAATAGAGATTATACAAGAAACAAATTAAAATTAACTTCACATAACACTCAAGAAAACAACAATTTGCAACAATAGAAATCATACAACATACAAATTAAATTGTCAGGTAACAGATAACACTGAACAAAGTAAATAACAATTTGCAATATTAGAAAATATAAAACAAATTAAACTGACAAATAATAATGAACAAAACAAATAATTTGCAATTGAAATCGTACAACGAATAAATTAAATTGACAGGTAACAGTTTTTGTTTTTCGTTCATTGCCTACTAAAAAATAGTAATAAAAATCAAATTTATTTAAACTTTAAACTAATTTTTCTCAATATTTTTGTTATGTAAGGGTATAAAATGTTTATATGGTTGAATTCAGAAAAAAAATACTCTATCGAATGTTCCTAAAAAAATATATTATCCCATTTAAAAAAATATAACTACCTGTTGTAACTTGAAAACTACTAGTTCAAAAAAATATTTTATTGTTTAATCGGATGTCCCCCTTGGTCTTCTACAAGATTTTGTCTTATAACATTTTATTGTATTTTTAATAGTATAGAAATTATTTGAGTTAGCTCGTTTCGCTGTTACATCCTGTATATACAGATTGTTCAGCAACTCGACCGACAAACTTATACCATATATTCCGGGGGTCATTACTATCAAAAGATGTTATATGACCTATAAGTGAATTCCTCTTTGTTTCGGAGATATCGAAGGAATATAAAAAAAAAAATATACTCGTAAAAGAAAATTTATTCATCAAAAAATGATAATTGAGTTAGCCTTGACGAATTAACGTATGTTTGACAAATGAATGATTTTATTGAAGGACGTCTTAGTGCAGAAACTTACCTTCACTTTTTGGAAGAAGAATTGTCGAATTACATGGAAGATATTCCTCGGGAAGCTCGTAGTGGCATGTGGTTCGAGCAAGATGGGGCACCACCGCATTTTGGAAGACAAGTGACGGTGTTTTCTTAATGAAAATTTTTCGGAAAGGTGGATAGGACGAGGTGGTTTTGTACATTGGCCAGCTCGATCACCTGACTTATCGCCTTCAGATTTTTTTCTGTGGGGTTGCCTCAAATCTCGAGTGTGTAGTAATGGTAAATCAGATACACGCGAAGAGTTGACTGACCGTATAGTTAAAGCTACTAATTCTCTAAAGAATGAATTGGCAGTAATTATTTAGAGAGAGAGAAAAGATCAACAGGCCAAGGCCCAATTACAGATCAAATACAAATAATTACAAAGTTTCACTTTCCAAAAACATATTAAAGCATAAATAATAATAATAATAATAATAATAGAACAGTATAATGCCAAAACAGTTTAAGCCAGAAGCTATAACGAGGAGAAAAAAAAAATCAAGAAGGTAAAAAAAGAAATAATTAACAGCAATAATTGAAACAGTCTCTTTAAATTTAATAAAAGAGCAACCAAAAATATCTAGTTCATTGTTGTTTATCGAATTGTATAGGGAACACATAGTATATAAAGGAGATTTTAGGAGTAGGTTAGAAGACGCAATTGGCAGATGGAAACAATTAGTATGTCTTGTGGATATTAGAGGAACATGGAAGCTTATCATGGATAGAGTATGGGAGTCATCAACTAAGTTATGAATGATTTTATACAGAAAAATTAATGAATGAGCACGACGTCGATATGAAAGCTTAGAAAATTGGAACAATCGCAACAATTCATCATACGAGATATTAATAGTAGGATAAATGTTATTCTTTTTATAATATAAATATCTAAGAAATTTACGTTGTACCGATTCAATTAAATTTTCATATTTATAGTAGAAAGGATTCCAAATTATGCTGCAGTACTCAAGTTTTGATCTAACGAAACTATAATAAAGAGCTTTAATTGCATGAATATTGGTAAATGATTGGGAGTTACGTTTAATGAAACCAAGCATTTTATATGCACCTGAAACAATATTTTGCACATGAATATTGAAATTAAGTTTTAAATCAAAGGTTACACCTAGATCTTTAATTTCATTTACACGCTGTAAGATAGAATTTTGTAATTTGTAATGGTAAACAATTGGTGATTTTCTGGTGAAGGATAAAATTTTACATTTAGAAATGTTCAGGAACAATAAATTGCTAATGCACCAATTATTTATTTTATTCAGGTCTTCCTGAATAGATATGCAATCAGATATACTAGAAATAGAAGAAAAAATTTTCAAGTCATCAGCATAAATTAATTTTTTATTATTTATTACAGATGTTATATCATTGATAAAAATTAAAAATAATAGAGGACCAAGGTTGGAACCTTGTGGAACCCCTGAAACAGCAGAAAAGGACAACGAATTGTGGCCCTTATAGCTCACAAATAATGATCTGTTATCCAAATAAGATGATATAAGCGCAATAAGTGATGAAGAAAAACCAAATGCTTTCAATTTATGTAAAATAATTTTATGGCTAATACTGTCAAAGGCCTTGGCAAAATCTGTGTAAACTACGTCTACCTGTTTCTGATTATCAAGTTTATTTGACACAAACTGAGTAAAATTCAATAAATTGGTGGTTGTAGATCGGCGTTCCATGAAGCCATGCTGCTGTATTGAAATCAAGTTTTTAATTTTTGGGTATATGAGATTATACAACACGTTTTCTAAAATTTTACTAAAATTTGAAAGTAGGGAAATAGGTCTATAGTTCTTCACGTTATCAATAGCACCACTTTTAAATACAGGAACTATACGAGCTGCCTTCCATATCTCAGGAAAAGAGCATGTATTTAATGATAAATTGAATAAATGAAATAAAGCTATAGCAAAAGAGTCACAACAATCATTAATTAGAAAGCTTGGGATTAAATCTGGGCCAATAGACCTATTTTTAGAAATCTTTCTTATAGAGTTTTTAATCTCATTTGGAGAAATTGATACTATATTTACTATTTCGTTAGTTAAAGTCATGGTTGTAGGAAGAGATGTGACATTAATATTAGTGTAAACACTTTTAAAATATGAAGCAAAACCATTAACTATGTCAGCTGGGGAATTTAATATTTTGTCTTCCAATATCATTTGAGATGGTATTCTCGATTTATTATTTTTAATTTCAATATAGTTCCAGAACTTATTCGGATCAGTTAATAAACTATTTTCGGAATCGAAAACAAATGATTTGTATGCAGCCTCAATATTTTTTTTAATTTTTATTCGAAGTTCCTTGTAACGATTGCAATAAAAAGTATTTAGCGGATATTTTTTACGCAATTTAAATATTTTACCTTTTTCTTTCAAATCATTAATTATTTCAGTATTAAACCAAGAAGGATAGGAATGGGACTTTAAATCTTTAAGCGGTACACATTCATCAAGGAAAGAATAAAGCATTGTATAGAAAAAATTACTTGCATCATTAACATTTCTAAATATTTTCAACTGATCCCAATTAAAATTATTAATTAAAGAATACAATTTATTATAATTAGCTTTCCTGAAATTATAGTTTTTGGTCTGAACGTTTGGCTTTAAATTATTAGGATGAAGAATATTAATTTTAAATGAAATAAACAGTGCTGGATGATCAAGACCCTCTTTAAATATAGGATCCGATGTATGTGATACGTTACATTCAATATTGGATAACACTAAATCAAGTAATCTATTATTTCTATTATATATATTGTTATACTGTGTGGCATCGATATAATTTAAGAAGTCCATGAGAGTAGTAACTTGAGTACAATCAGGTTTATTAGATAAATGAGGTATATTGAAATCACCCAGTATGATAAAATTACTTTCATGCAAAAAAGGCAAAGATTCAAAAAATTCATAAATACTGGAATAATAGTCCATGCTCAAATTTGGTGGAATATAAATATTAAAAATATATAAACTGTTATTACTGGATAAGTCAATTTTTGCACATACAATGTCCACATTTTTGGGTATGAGGTTCTGGGCTTCACCGAAGGATGTTCTTGATGATCGTAGGTCGTCGTGAATGGCCAGCAGGACACCACCTCCTCTTGAGACGCCACAGGAATTAAAATCGCGATCACTGCGATAGATTATATATTGGTCCGTTGAGAATTCATTATCGTGAACACTATCATTTAACCAGGACTCAGTAATAGCAATTATATTGTATTCAGCAGTTAGCATATTTAAGTAGATATTATTAAATTTAGTATTTATACCTCCAGCATTCTGGTAATAGATGTTTAGTAATTTGTTATCAGGAGAGTTTAGTGGTTTTTTGAGTTAGGGTTGTGTATTATTCTCGGGAGTCCTTTAATGTATTTTATAGTTAAGTAAGTTTCACCTTTATTAGTACGTGAAGTTAGTTCCTCCTGAATTTTTTTAAAATATTCAATTTGCATCGGTGTGCGATCAGATGACAGTTTAATTTGTTTATTAGTTATTTTATTTTTTGATTTAAGAACAGATACAACATCAGAGCGGCTATGACATGTAATCCTCAACTAATTAACTGGTAACATTCTATGACTCGAAGGATAGCTGTATGTTTAGAAAATGGCGGTTCTCATTTTGAACAGTTGCTGTAATTTTGTGTTAATTAGCTATCAATTGATGAATAAATTTTCCTTTATCATTTTTTTTTATATTCCTTCAATATCTCGAAACAAAGAGGAATTCACCTATAGGTAGGGTGACCATAATTTTTTTTTAGAAAAAAAAAAGTACAAAAATACTAGAGGCAGAATTGAAAATAAAAATGAGAAATTTATTTCGTTTTAGTTCAATTTTGATGTAAAAAGTAATTAATAATAAGAACATATAAGTCAAGTAAAACATAATGTTTCATAAAATATAACAAAATAATACAAAAATTGATTGTTACAAAAAATCCTATTGCGTTCCGCTTTCCGCATCATGTTTGTACCAGTCTTTTGATACCAGTACTTTTGGGAATTTAAAATCGCCTTTAATATTTGAGGACTGCTCTGGAGTAAATAGAACATTTCATTATTTCAGCATTTGATGCGCTTGTCCCAGGTAAACAAAAAATGAACTCTAGATTGAAATAAAACTTTCGCTGAGACATTTACATGTTAAAACAATTTTTTTTTTGTTGCTTTAAACTTTTAAACAAGTCAGAAATGAATAAGATACTTAAATAATTAATGTTAGAACTAATATTTGGTGATAAGGGGGAAGAACGAAAATACTTTACTCGATCGACGCCGAATCTGACGCAACATATATATTTACAAATACATAGTTAATTACGTTAAGTTTGACTCGATCAAACTATTGTTCTAAAAAAAAAGTACATTTACGTGTACTTAATGAACCTTTTAAGTACAGTAGGACATCATTCAAAAATAAAGTACTGTCCTATTAAAATAAGTACATATGGTCAGCCTACCTATAGGTCATATAAAAGTAATCCCTACCATACTATAATTTTTGTTTTAATGAAATACTATATTTATTATTTTACCACTGAATATACGAATGAAAATAACTCATGATCAATCACTTCCAACATTTATTTTTTTCTCTAAAAAACTGCCATTTCTTTATTATTTTGTATCTCATGAAGAGAGTCGAATATCTATAATCTGTAAAAATAATTTTATAAAGAAAGTGTTTGTTTACTCTATTTACTATAAACTTACTATCAAAAATATAAATCAACGTAAAATTAAAGTTCAAAAATTTTTAAAAAAGCTGAAGTTTTATAAATGGAACTCCCCATTTATTTATAATTCAAATGGATAGTTTTGATAATTTTTAAAATACTTGTACGGTGCAGTAGCACTTGCCTCACACAATTTTAACTTTAAGGAAAATAAGGAATGTGGGTATTCTGGCAAATGAAATACTTTTGTTATTATTTTCAATTTTTTTAAATATTATCTCTAAATATTTACATATTTTTAATTATATTTATCTGTCAATCGACATGCAACCAGTTAATATATTTTGCATTAATATTTTCTTCTACTTTGTTTATAAGTATTTTCTTAAAAAACGAAAAATAATTATTATTTTGGAAAAATATCTACATTTTATTTAAAAGTAAAAATAAAATGTCAATCGCTAATTCTTGGTCTGTACAAATATTCTATTTTATCATTTTCACCGTAGTCTCTTAAGAATATTAAAATTTCATTATTTGTATACATATAATTCATGTTTTTTTTTTTAAATCTTTTCCACATATATTAGGCGTGTTTCTTCGGACTGTGATTATGATTTTCTATATAATGATTTGTTCAGTAATGATTCCTTCGAATCATGGTTAAATTTAATTCCAAAGAAACAACAAAATAACTCGGTCGACGCGAAACCTATACAACATAGAACGAACTTGCCGCAAACGTCAAATGATAAATCAGAAATCAGCTGTTTTGATTGAAGTAATACCCAAATCGAAAATAGTTTAAAATGGATTGTGCTGAAGTGGAAAAAATATTTTTGGTGCAGAATGTGAAGTAAAATATGAAAACAAGCTTCTTTAACTTTTTTTTTTGTACCTGCAGGATATAATATTAGAAAAATCGAAACCAATAGTGAATGTTGATATGTTGAATCTACTGACTCAAGTTCTAGTAGTTCGGATGATTCTGAAGTAGACATAAATTTGCACATTCCAATATCTCATTGCTTGCTTTTTCCGCCATTTTCAAATCTTTTGTTATTTCAATCACAGTGATCATGCGAAGAAACAATTTTCTTTTTGATCATGTTAACTTTGTTCAATTTTATCACGAATCACAGTCCGAAGAAACACTCCTATTGTATATATATAGTAAATAACCTGCATAGTAAGTTATTTAATTTCTTTCAAATATCATGACGTCCACTACTGCCTTCTTCCGAAAGGGAAGGGCCGACAGTTACGTTCTAAGAATCTTATGAAATTAAGTGTGTGCGAAAAAGGAGGATGCGAAATATTCATGAATATTGAAATTTTCCTAACTCCAGGTTTTTATGTAGGTACTCAATTGAACTAAAATTTGAGATTAAGATAAGCTGAAAGAGATTTCTGATTCTACACAAATTGAAAGAAAGGTCTTTTTTATGGTACTCAGTGGGCAAAATGTACCTACCTGCACTATGTACATGTTTTTAAGAGAAATTAATTATGTATATCAGGTATCAGAATATTTGCTAGCAATTTTTCCAAATTGTTATAAATAACCTGTAACTATTTTTTTCTTTCAAAATAAATTTGTTTTTCATAATATAATAAATCATACCATTTATAATACGTCAAGCTATACAATGGGTGTGAACATAAACATTGCAAAACATAATGAAACATAAAAATCACAATTATAGATTATAATTGTAGTTGTTAATTTTCCTAATTTACTATTCAAAATTCATTCAGTCCAATTGATTTATAAATTTTATACGCAATGAGATATTCAAAGCGAACTTCCAAAAATATTTGAATGGTGAGCAAGTTAAAATATATTAATGAAAGACGAGAAAACTACACATTTGATATTGTGTACTTAACTGATGATTTCATTCGTATTATTGTTATAACCATTGTTTTTACAAAATAATAATTTAAAAAAAATCTATTTAAGTTGCAAGAAGTTTATTCCCCTACAATGTAAGATTTTATCAAACTTAATTTCCATGCCGTACCATATTTTAAAACCAAAACACAGTGTTCTGAAATATCGACTTTAATTCAAGTATTTATGGACAGTTGGCTCTATATCGCTAAGCACCTTTTTTGGGGTAACACTTTTTACCATTAGGTTGCCATTGTATCACGTGGTATCACTCAAATTATCCCGAGTAAAGGTATTACGATTTTCAGTAGGGCTCTGTACATATATAAATCCTAATAGTTCCGCTATTACTTCATATATGGCTTCGTGTTGTACCCATTTTCGTGAGAAGCTGGCTTACTATATCCCGTAGGGCTCTGTATAACAGAAATTCATATAGTTCCAGCATTACATCATAGATGGCAATGACAGGTATGAAAGTTTCTACTTTTAGCTCAGTGGTTCCCAACAAGCAATATTTTAAAAGCTGCGATCAATGAAAAAAAAATGTAAATTCAAGAAGTTACTTTCGATATCTTTTAATATGTCTTTAATATGGTTATAAATTTTCGGTAAAAATTAGTTAACTGAAATTAATATTTTATTTACAGATCTAAACAGTTTTTCTTAAAAAGAAAATATCTGTGGTGGCCAGCACAATACCTCTCGCCATTTCCATTTTATGTTATGTAATTATTGTATTGCACTTCGCTGTAGAAAGGTTTTTTTAAAATAAAAATATTTACATACCTTTAACCAAATATTATCTTACTTATTTGTATTTCACATTTCTTCTGCAGACAAAAAATTCTAATTATATCTATTCTTTTATTCTATGAGGAAGTTTATAAATGTCAGAGATTCTTGCAATTCACTGACAATATTGACGGTATTTTTTATGGATATATATGCATTTTACATATAATTTTAAATATTTAATTAATAAAACAAGATTATTCTTCTATCTATCTATAAAAAATATAATAAATAATAAAATAATATAATTGGTTTTATATGATACTCCTTTTATTTCTATTCAAAAACTTTTTTATTATTTTCTTTCTAAAAATTGTTTTATTTGCTTAATAAATCTGAAAATTGGTATAATTATGTAGTTCTTTCTAAAAATTGTTTTATTTGCTTAGTAACTCTGAAAATTGGTATAATTATATAGTTATATTCTTAGAATCAATTGATGATTTTCCCAAGTTAGCACCTCGATCAATTTTTAAGTTACAGCCAAAAAAAAACATACCCATTTCTGGCTAAAACTTTTCAAAAATACAATTTTACACTATATAATATTCGTTCCTGAGATATTTGTGTTCAAATTTAGATCCCAAAAACACCTATTTTTGGGTTATATCCTAAAATGCGTGGAAATACTCACTTGGCGACATTACCATTCGATCCTGAAAAAATGTAAATCCAAATTCCCTTAGATATTTTACGATTTTTGGCCATTTTCAGTTACTTTACTCCGGAAATTGTGTACGTAGTTCCAAAATTTTGAAAATTGGTATACTTATGTAATTTTACCCGTAGAATTGAATGATGAAGTCGCCAAGTCTTTATTTCCACCCGTAGTGGGGTTATTACCCAAAAATGGGTATTTTTGGCCATTATTTTAAATGCAAATATCTCGGAAACGAAAAATGATAGCGACCTGCGGTTGCACAATTTGAAATCGTGTAAAAATTGGATTTTTAATAATTTTGAAGTCTTTTTAGGACTATAACGTAAAAATGGGTAGAGATTCCAACTTGGAAAAATCATCAATCGATTCTACGAATATAACTTCATAATTATATTAATTATACCAATTTTCAGAGTTAAGAAACTAATGAAAAACAAAAAAATCATTTCAAAAATTGATATTTTCGCCGTTTTTTAATAGAAGTAATAGGAAGAGCATATTTTATAGATTTAGAGATAAAGAAGAATGATCTGCTGTAATAAATGGCATAGTCCAAACTACACCAAGAAAACCAGTTGACAAATTCAAATGTTTGTAACATAGTTTGTAATTGACAGATAAAAGTCAGTTTCTAATACCTTATTGTGTTATTAATGAATTGGAAGAATTTCTGACATTTACGAACTTCCCCATACAATGAAAAAATAGATATATTTAGAATTTTATGTGTGCATAAGTCATACAATAAATTAGTGGTGGGAACCGGTTCCGGTTCGGTTCCGGTTCCAGAACCGGGAAGTTTCGGTTTTGGAAAATACCCGGTTCTCGGTTCTGGAACCGAAACTACCCGGTTCTCGGTTCTGGAACCGAAACTCATCGGTTCTCGCGTCTGGAATCGAATGTCATCGGTTCTCGGTTACGGAATCGAATCTCATCGGTTCTCGGTTCTGGAATCGAATCTCATCGGTTCTCGGTCCTGGAACCGAAACTCATCGGTTCTCGGTTCTGGAATCGAATCTCATCGGTTCTCGGTCCTGGAATCGAAACTCATCGGTTCTCGCTTCTGGAACCGAAATTCATCGGTTCTCGGTTATGGAACCGAAACAGATTGAGTCTTGAATATGTTACATTATTACAATTCATATTATTATGAATAAATATGTTATGCATACAGATCGGAATATATGTAAAGTGCATACTAAGTGCAATCAATCAAAACATATATTCATATAATATGAAAAATTTTGACAATTATGATTTATAAATTATTACTTTAAAGAGAAACTTTTATTAAAAATTTTATTTTCTGCTATGTGTAATTTGTATTTTGTATTAATAGACATTATCAGGTATTTCCACTTTTACAGCGGAATTTTCCCATTTATCTACCCGACTCTTTGGTGTGAATTTGCAGTAAAGAAAATGATACTTATAAACAAAACATATAATCAGGGATGGTAACCATAAAAAATATCGGTTTGGGTCACGGTTTCGGTCATCGTGAAAATAAAAAAATCTGTTTTGATTTGGGTTTCGGTTTTTATACAGCAATAGACACTTACAAAATTGCAATTTGCACGAGCGCCTCTAACGGCGAAGCATAGAAATCAAGGTTGCTATGGTTACCCCGTACAAACAAAGACCTGTCATCAGCCGTAGACTCTACACTCTAGCCATCGTTTTAGTTGAATAATCGAATGATCTTCAATATTATCAAACAAAAAAGTTGACCCAGACACATCTTCTGGTTTTAAACTCATTTTTATTAAACACAACGTACACATCACAATAAAGAATTAGGTTTAACACTGAATAACATATGCGAATACAATGACAGATAGGAACAGGGAACGGGACGCAAGACAACGAGGGGAGGTTTGTTTGTATGCATGACCTTCTATATCTCTCTTGCAGTGACATCAATTTTGTAAGTGTCTATTGGTTTTGGTATACCGGTTTTACTAAAAGGGTTTCGCTTTTGCAAAAGTAATTTATGAGAATAATAATATTATTGATTTTGATTGTTCCATTAATTATTATAATCATGTAAAAAGTGTCCACAAATACGTGTACAAAGTTTTATAACAATCAATTTTAATGGGAAGCAAATATTCAAAATATTCTAATATCCCATGTTAAATGCCTATGTAAATGTAACATGTAGCGAATTTCGAGCGCCACCCGATTGAGGTACTACGTTGAAAATTGAAATACGTTTCGACAAAAAAAAAATTAGTATTTTAATAATAAAAATTTACAATATTTAACAACTAACAAGAGACTTGTATATAATGCGGTTAACCGATAAATAAAAAAGGGTTTTGCTTTCGGTTCCAGTTTTGTATCTGTTTCGAATTTCGGTACAGGTTTCGGTTTTGGTTCTCATATTTTTCCGGTATTTTTCGGTTAATGGTTTCAGTTCCGGTTTCGGTTACCATGATGGATTTAAAATTTTTACATAAACAAACAAAATATTAAATGGCTGTATAGATTGGATTTAATCGAACTGAAATCAAGAAATTAAGAAATATTCCTTTATATTACAAAAGTGAGAGATCAAAATGTAAAGATTAAAGCAGAATGTATAAGTAGCTCAATGAAATTCTAGGAAATATTTATTGTTTTGTCCCCGTCCCTTTATTTTATGGTCACTATTGTCATTATGTAGGTATAGTCTGTTCGCTCCTAGCTGAAACAAGCCGATATTTTATTACCCCAATAGATATTACCACAAACAAATAGAAAATCCTCAGGTAGTGTGGAACAGGGACGTATTCGAAATCTGCATAAGTAAGGGAAAATGTCATTATTACAAGTATACAGTTCTTTTTCAAAATTACCAGTTTTTGAAAGTACAGAAGTAGTCCTCTTCCGTTTTTTAACTGGAACTCCTCGTTTTACAATGCGACGAACGGATGCGAGAGACGTTTTTGTCGCAATCGAAGTTCTTTTCAGAGCATTCGTTTCACCCACTTCTACAAAATGATTATACACATTTAATATAACTTGCTGCGTATGTTCGTTGATGAAATATTTAAAACAATTTGTGTCTTCATCACTTTGCACAACGTCGGCATCGGTGTCACAGGTATTGACTTCGTCACTAACACTGGCAGAAGCATTGTCGACATCCCAGGGCCTCCACATTTCCATATTTAAAATTTCACTTACAACCGCTGCTAACTAATGTTACATGTAAACTGAGTTAAGACGAAAGAAAACCGGGATTATAAAGGAACGAAATTCAATCAAGGGTGACTTAAATGAATAGTAGATTAAATAATTCCTAGAAATTATGATGATGGCCAAACCCGAAAACAATGTCATTAGCCGAAAACGTCTTTCCAGGTAATTCTTAATTATTCCTATTCAATGATAATACCTAGCTGTAAATACATTTCAAAATAATTTCAAAAAATTCTCTTAAAAATTTACAAACGCATATATCAAAACGAACTGAATACAATCCTTGTTCAACACTCCATTTACAACTGACCGTCGTTTGATGAACAAAGGCTCAAGAAAGTGGTTTATGTTTTGTGGTAATAACTATTGGGGTAATAATTATCGGCTTGTTTCAGCTAGGAGCGAACAGACTTTACCGTTAACTTAGAACATCACTCAAGGTCAAGTTACTGAAATAGACCATATTGAATGAAAATTGAAAATATGTATGAAACTGAAAGTGTAATTTGCAATTATGCGGTTACATTCTCTAAAAAAAATATCATCCTCCAGCATTTGGTATAATATTATTTACACATTATTATATGCAATTAAATTACATAAAAAAATTAATATCGTTCAATAATATTTCTCAAATAAGACAAAAAATCTGTTTAGTTCTCAAAATAGCGAGGCTAATTTAGAATTCTAATTGAATAATATCATTGATTCCATAACCCGAATCTGAATTTCTATTCCAGAGAACCGGTTCCTCTACCCGGAACCGGAACCGAAGATCGGTTCTATTACTCGGAACCGGAACCGAAGATCGGTTCCATTACCCGGAATCGGAACCGTAGATCGGTTCCATTACCCGGGTACCCGGCTAGTTTTGGAACCGGGCACCCGGTTCCAAATTTTTCCGGTTCTTGACAGCACTATAATAAATGAAACAATATTTGGGTAAAGTTCTGTAAAATTGTATATTATAAAACGTTTCAACAGTGAAGTGCAATAAAATATTCATATAACATAGAATGGAAATGACGAGAGATATTATGCTGGCTACAGCAGATTTTTTTTTATCTGTAGTCTTATAACATGACTTACTTAATCGTAAGTGCTCTTAGTGTAATTAATTACACAATTTGGGGAAAGGTACATATTTATGCGTACAAAATTGTTGTTATTTGTTATAATATATAAATATTTATTTCGTATATGGATCTTCAATCAATTTAAATAATTTCTTATTTCTAACGCACAACGGAAAAGGGCCCCCAAAAATTATAAGCTTTAGGCCCCTTAATACGTCGATCCGCCACTGTCCAGCAGTTCAGCATTAAAAAAACATACTATTTTTACATTAATTATTATGTATTTCGTTTCTCCACAATTTGAAAAAGAAATTTCAAAATTTCTCCTAATTAGTAACAATAGCCATGGCATTTATTTACTTTTTTCTGATTTTCATAAATTACATATAAACGTCTGCTGGATGTGTCATTCTGCTTTGTACGCAAATATATTATGACATATTCGTACCGAGTGGGCGTTTACCAGGTGTCACCTTACGGGAACTCATTGCTGGTATGGAGAGTGCTTCACAGGGGTCACTTTTGTGCTAATTAAAGTTCGAAATAATTTTTGGCGTCAGTTATGAGGCTTCAGCGATTATAATTGTTCGTTTATTTTCATAATTAATGCGAATATTTTCGTGTTTGTTTCACCTTCCTAACTTTGTACTTGTAGTATAGTTTATATACAAGTAGCGGATGGTTACTCTTGCTTAATTATAGATAAATAATAAAGGAGTCTGTCAGACTCTGCGCCACCAGTCACGTTACAATATTTTTTAATTAACTTATCTAAATTATATGATAATGCCATTATACCATATTATAAAACATGAATTACGAAAAAGGACAAGAGAGACATATACAAAGTAGACATAGGAGGTGATCTTTTAGACAGGAAGTATTTGGGACGTTCATAAACCAAAATTCAGAAAATTATTCTCGAAAACACAACAAAATACCATGTCTAGTGTCAAAATAAAAGCAACAATAAATATTATTGCACCTCATATATCTTTTTTGTGTCTAAAACATGCAAATATAATTTGTTAATGTTGTTTAAATAAACATTATATTATAGTTAATTTTATTATTTTCATGTAGGTACATGCATATACTTTAAACATTTTTAATAAATTATTTTTCCTACAACCGTGCGTAAAGTACATACTTTACGCACTCTTTACCGTGTGTAAAGTGTACTTCTCAAGCATTAGTGCGTGAAAACTTAATAGGCGTTGTTAGGTAACGTATATATTCAGTTACTTTGTCTGTAAAGTAGATAATTAGAACCTAAATAATTATGAAATAAATTTATTAAGAAATATTGGCCTGGTTTACATCGTGATACAGGGGCGCGCCGTCACAGGGTGCGATGTGTGCGTCTCACACGGGCGACACCTGGTTAGGGGCGACACGGCAAGGAACATTGTATATATTCTAATAAGACTTAATTTTATTAATTATTTGTTTTAAAGTACTAACTGACTAGGCAGACATACATTCATATTGCATGTGCAGTATGTAAATTATGTCTATTGGCAACTCCAAATTAAGAATGAGACATCCAGCGGGAATATTAGAATAAGTGAAATACAGATACTAACGCCATTTCAAATTTAAAAAATCTGTTGTGGCCAGCCCATAACCTCCCGCTGGATATTTAACCAGGGTGTAAATCGAAAAACGAGACATAGGCGTTTAACACGAGAATTCAGTTTTTCTTTTCGCAAACGTTACCTAATTATTTTATGCAAAAATGCTTCAAGTAAAAGTTATAGAGATTTAAAATCCGCATCTAAATAATGTGAAACGATTATTCTAGCTCTTCAAATAAACGTAAAAATTAATTATAAAGTTACAGTTTTTATGAGTTTTTAGTCTAGGCAGCCATGGATTTATGACAGAAAATAAACAAATGCATTGTTTTTAACTGTCATTTAAAACAAAATTTGGATTAGAGTAGTAAATTAACACAAGAAACGAAAAGGTAAAATGTTTTAATTTAAATTGACAGTTAAAAACAATGCATTTGTTTATTTTTTGTAATAAATCCATGGCTGCCTAGACTAAAAACTCATAACAACGGTAACTTTATAATTAATTTTTACGTTTATTTGAAGATGATTTAGATGCAGAATATAAATCTCTATAACATTTACTTGAAGCATTTTACATAGTAAGTACACTTATTTGAAGTTTTTGACAGGTTTCCTTAATAAAACGCAGTTCAAAGTTATTTTTTGACATTTTGTTATTATAAATTTTAAAGAAAATACTCTTCTCTATACGGTTTGATTATACATTTTCCTTCATATTCAATACATATAGAGTTAAAACACTATAAAAAGATATTGACTTTTAAAAATCAGTCAGCTTTGCTATTTATCATAGAAACAGCTGATATATTAAAATAATTCTAATTGACAGATGTCAGTGTCAAGTGCAAAACCAAATATGGAAAGTATAGGATCTGCAAGTAGTATAAGTCATAGTGTCTCTCGCAAGTGACATGCAATTGCAGTCTCGCGTCAATGCCGGGAGTACGAGTAAGGCCAAAGAGAAGATGGAAGGACTGTATCACAGAAGACTTGAAAGAGGAAGATCTGTGGGAAGAAGATGCGTTGGACAAGAATGAGTGGCAGAGAAGAGTGAGAAACAGCGACCCCTAATAAAATAGAAAAACGCTGAAGAAGAAAGAAGGAAGTGTCAAGTGGTATGGGATATGTAAAAAATAGCATGTGTTCATATTACAATTTTACAGCCTGAGGGGTTGGTACAATTCAATTTGCAATTCCACTAATTTCCTGGAAATTCCACTAATATCCAAATAATTCCGGTAATTCCCAAGTAATTCCAGTAATTTCCAGGTAATTCGCTAATTCGCAGCTAATTCCGGTAATTCTCAGGTAATTCCGGTAATTCTCAGGTAATTCCGCTAATTCCTAAGTAATTCCGGTAATTCCCAAGTAATTCCGGTAATTCTCCGGTAATTCCGCTAATTCCCAAGTAATTCCGCTAATTCCTAATTAATTCCGCTAATTCCCAAGTAATTCCAGTAATTCCCAGGTAATTCCGGTAATTCCCGTAATTCCCAGGTAATTCCGTTAATTCCTGGTAACTCCGGTAATTCCTAGGTATTTCCGTAATTCATTTTCACGATGATGACTGATTATGTGTGTATGGATTTGTTAATACTATCATTCAGAAAATTCTGAAACCTTGTATTTCGATCCTATTCAAATATAATGAAACCATTAGACTTTGGTGTAAATCTGATAACCGGAAATGGCACTTTACTTGCAGCTCATAATGGTTTTCCTTCAAGAAATATCATTAAATGCCAATTTTTGAAATTTATGTCATTATAAAAATTAAAGATTATTGAGTTTTCTACAGGTATAGATTCATACTTTTTCTATATATTTTACAGATAATTTTTTAAAAAATAATCTTTTTTATAAATCCCAGAGCCTATGTTTCAAAGATAAACACAATTTCTTTATTACACAGTTCATATTTTAAATGTATGTAACTGACAGATAAATGTCTGTCAAAAATAGTTTGCAGCATTAGTAAATATATGTGGGTATATATTTAAGTTAATAAAAATTAAATAGCGGGAGGTTTTATGTTGGCCACATCAGATTTTTTTTGGTTGTACTCGTATTATTAATGTTAATTTGAAATAAGTTATAATTTATTTTTGTTATATAGTTATAATAATGTATTTTGTGATATAATTATAAATACGTATATACATAATATGCAATAAATACATAAAAATTATTCTTATAAATGTGCAGTAAATAACAGAATCTCTATTTTTTACTTACATACAGGATTCCCATTTTACCTTTTCCCGCCTGAAAGTTTAAGAATAGGCAACGCAGAATACATTTCACTAGTCACTTCGTGTAAATTATTAGTACAGTGTGTTAAAAAAATCCTAACTCGGAGCAGGCTTGGAACAAAAAAAATATGTCAATTTCAAAGTATTTAATTACATGTCAATTTGGCACGAGATATTGTCAAAAATATCTAACGAAATCAAAGATTTTCTTTTTGAATCCTTAGTTTAGAAGTAAAAAACGGTGAACGGTAATATTCTGTATTCTTCTTTATTATCTTTGTTCCTTAAAATTACATTTCACAATCAATTTTGACTTGAATTTTGAAATGAATAATAATAATAATAATAATAATAATAATAATAATAATAATAATCAGACATAAGTTTCCGATAAAGTTAGCATTGGCACACGGACAACAAAATGGTACGGCGCGTCCCTGCCGTGACACTATATTGTGACCTAACCAAATCTTTACTATACCAAACTTTTAGTTACTATATATATGTTTACCCAGTATTTTTTTCCAAGGTCAAGTTTTATTTGGTTACTATTTGGTAAGACATCATCATTATTAAAACTTGAACAGTTAAATTAACATAACATTTAAAAATATGAAATAATTACAAAAATCAATCATACAAATTACTTTTATGTAAAATATCTTACTCTAACTACGTTTTTATCAACAAGCAATTCACATAACCTATCTGTTCAACAACCTAGCTTTGATAACACGGAGAGCGCGTATGCGTAACTTTGTTTTCATACAAGGGAAAACTACTAGCTTCGAAAAACACCAGACTATGTTGGTGTGTCAGTGTTTACGGGAGGCGTATTAAACTAAATAGTAGTAATATAGTCATAATTTAGTGTTTGGTCAGCTTAGCAAGATATTGGTGTAAACCGGGCCATTATTGTACTGTGTAATAGAAACAAGAGTAGTCATTTTTATTAATAGATAATTCTTAGAAACAGTAATATTATTTTTGACATAATGGCAGTGAACTCTATTCTACGTAAATGGAATGGAAACGTGTATACCTATAGTATTGTAAGGGGCTGGTCATGCGAACTGTCACAAATTCCACCAGTTCCACCAGTTTGACGCATGCGCAAAGCACTGCTCATGATTTTCCAGAGGTTTTAATATATTTCTAATTGGATACTTTTACTAATTATTCACTGAACAGTGGTTATGAAAACATCGCTCTTTGAACAGTTTGCTTGTACTACTCGTACTGCGGGTTGCCTAGAAATTTGAAGTACCACGCCAGCAACGATCGTTTCCGTTCCATAGTAGTATAGAGTTCACTGCATAATGAATTCTAACCTAATTTTTAATATTAAATGTACAATTTCTACAATTCTAGAAGACTATTCCACCTCCCTCTGGAGATTCTTTCGAATGTTTAAGTTAAATTTTGCAGAGTATTATGAGAAATAGCACTAACAATAATTGAAGATGCCTATACACTCACACCACACCTACGAGTAGTATTATGAGAAATAAAATATCAGTTGTTGGAAAAATATTGTATGCAACTCATGTGTAAAATAGTATTTTTTGTCTCATGCTAATCTCGACGTAAAAAGTACTACTTTGCAATGAAGTTTATAAAAGTGTGTATTTGAAATGAAAAAAGTGTTAATTTAAACCTAATATTTTCTATAATGTAACATATATATATATATATATATAAAAGAAATCAATAAGAAAGTAAAATTAATGGTGAATATTATAATGGAATCTGTTGGATTCCGCGCCAACAATAACGTTAAGTTTTTGGGCGCCACCACTGCAGGGCAGGGTAAGCATAAAATGAAATTAGTGAGAGGTATTATGCTGTCCACAGCACATTTTATTATCTTTTTCCTAATTTGTCCTTAATTTTTTTAAAAAGAATGTGGTTACCGTAATTATAGTACCAATCTTAAAACAATAAAAATGATCTGTTGACAACTTCCTGTTCATTAAATTGGTATAAAAGTCCGGTATAACCGTGTAACAATACACATGCAAGTAGTGTTTATGATTAGAATAGATGTTTAACATCCCACTAAGTGTGAATCATCAGCTCATAAGAGATTTATCATACTCGTAGTAACTCCATGTTAACTGTCTGCTTGTCTCCGCAATACGTGTATAAACGGTCAGTGAACACCTGGGCTCCACATTTGAAGAAGATGGCCAGGAAATCAATGTAGAGCATGTTAATTTTGAACAATCAAATTGATAATCGTATATGCAATATTAATTTATGCCGAGATTTAAGAGAAGTATATTTTTACTTTATTGTACAATTTCGCCAGTTGCGGTATCATCAGAAGTGCTGGCGGGAGGTATAATGCTGACCATAACAGATTTTTTTGAATATGGACGTATGTCATTACCGTACTTACATTTAAAATGATTGACAGCAATGTATTATAGCGTGTTTATTTAAACTGAACATAGGGAGTTGTCAAAGTTATCAAACTGTTATCTTTCAAAATGATGTATACAATTGAAGAAAAAGTACACATCATAGCATGATATAAGTCTAAGACAAGTTTCCGATTTATTTGCTGTTACTTTTAATGAGCGACCCAGCCCAGCAGCTATTAAAAAAATGACACTTAAAGACTGTTTTTCAACAGTGAATTTCTGTAATTCAAAAAATGAATTAAATTATTTAGCTCATTTTTCATATTTTCATGCACTGCTCACACACGGTTATAGACAGAACAACGAACGATGAAAGTCTAAATTCAACAAGAAATTCTCTTTCTTTTCATGTCAGGCATGATTTTTTACTTCATTGGATCTCGAGTTACAGATGTTTGAAGTCACATGATTTTTCATGGAAACTTTGTATTATTGAAAATACACAAAATTTCAATGAAAAATCATGTAACTTCAAATGTCTATAACTCGAGATCCGATGAAGTAGAAAAATCAAGCCTGACATGAAAAGAAAGATATTTTCATGGTGAATATAGACTTTCATCGTCCGTTATTCTATCTTTAACCATGTATGAGTGGTGCATGAAAATATGAGATATGAACTAAATAACCCAAGGAGCACAAATCAGTTTGTTATTAGTCTTATTTACTTTAAAAATACTTTTCTTAAAACTTTTTAACTTGCATTATACCTGTTATGCAACAATAATTTATTGATTCTGACGATTATGCAAAGTTTATGTCAGGCGGGTGGGGCATCTATTCAACTAATTTACACGAAACTGAATTATAAAACGTTTTAATAACTATTATGTGACCAAATAATAAGTACCGCATATCATAACTTCGCATTGTAGTTTAAAATACTAGAATAAATTTGTACAAGGCAAAATAAGTTAAAAGTGTTATAATTCCGCTAACTATAAGTTACAGTAACTACAATATTAGTTATAATGTCTAAATAAAATCTCTGTGTTCCTTGAGAATTTAGTTTATTTTCCATATTTTCATGCAAAGCTCATACACGGTTAAAGACAGAACAACGGACGATGAAAGTCTAAAATCAACTTGAAATTCTCTTTCCTTTCATGTCAGGAATGATTTTTTTACTTCATCGAAGCTCGCGTAACAGCCGTTTTTTGAAGTTAGGTACATGATTTTTCATCGAAATTTTATATTATTGAAAATATACAAAATTTCGATGAAAAATCTTAAAACTTCAAACGGCTGTAACTCGAGATCCGATGAAGTAAAAAAACATGCCTGATATGGGAAGAAAGAGAATTTCATGCTGAATATAGACTTTCATCGTCCGTTGTCCTATCTTTAATCGTCTATGAGTGGTGCATGAAAATATGAGAAACGAGCTAAATAATTTAATTCATTTTTCATATTTTCATGCACCACTCATACACGGTTGAAGATATAGTAACGGACGATAGAAGTCTATATTCGGCATGAAATTCTCTTTCTTCTCTTGTCAGGCATAATATTTTACTCAATTGCATTTCGAGGTACAGCCGTTTGAATTTACATGATTTTTTATCGAAATTTTGTATTATTGAAAATACACAAAATTTCGATGAAAAATCTTATAATTTAAAACGGCTGAAACTTGAGAACCGAGAAGTAAAAAAAATCATGCCTAACATGAAAAGAAAGAGAATTTCATGTTGAATATAGACTTTCGTCGTCCGTTATTCTATCTTCAACGGTGTATAAGTGGTGCATGAAAATATGAGAAATGAGCTAAATAATTTAGTTAATTTCTCATATTTTCATGCACCAATCACACACGGTTGAAGATAGAATAACGAGCGATGAAAGTCTATATTCAGCATGATATATGAAATTCTCTTTCTTCTCATGTCAGGCATGAATTTCCTACTTCATCGAATCTCGAGTTAAAGCTGTTTAAAGTTACTTGATTTTCATCGAAATGAATTATTGAAAATACACAAAATTTCGATGAAAAATCTTATAATTTAAAACGGCTGTAACTCGAGAACCGAGAAGTAAAAAATCATGCCTAACATGAAAAGAAAGAGAATTTCATGTTGAATATAGACTTTTATCGTCCGTTATTCTATCTTCAACGGTGTATGAGTGATGTAAGTCTATATTCAGCATGAAATATGAAATTCTCTTTCTTCACATGTCAGGCATGAATTTCCTACTTCATCGAATCTCGAGTTAAAGCTGTTTAAAGTTACTTGATTTTCATCGAAATGTATTATTGAAAATACACAAAATTTCAATGAAAAATCTTATAATTTAAAACGGCTGTAACTCGAGAACCGAGAAGTAAAAAAATCATGCCTAACATGAAAAGAAAGAGAATTTCATGTTGAAAATAATGAAAATAGACTTTCGTCGTCCGTTATTCTATCTTCAACGGTGTATGAGTGGTGCATAAAAATATGAGAAATGAGCTAAATAATTTAGCTAATTTCTCATATTTTCATGCACCAATCACACACGGTTGAAGATAGAATAACGAGCGATGAAAGTCTATATTCAGCATGATATATGAAATTCTCTTTCTTCTCATGTCAGGCATGAATTTCCTACTTCATCGAATCTCGAGTTAAAGCTGTTTAAAGTTACTTGATTTTCATCGAAATGTATTATTGAAAATACACAAAATTTCGATGAAAAATCTTATAATTTAAAACGGCTGTAACTCGAGAACCGAGAAGTAAAAAAATCATGCCTAACATGAAAAGAAAGAGAATTTCATGTTGAATATAGACTTTTATCGTCCGTTATTCTATCTTCAACGGTGTATGAGTGATGTAAGTCTATATTCAGCATGAAAAATGAAATTCTTTATCTTCTCATGTCAGGCATGAATTTTCTACTTCATCGAATCTCGAGTTAAAGCTGTTTAAAGTTACTTGATTTTCATCGAAATGTATTATTGAAAATACACAAAATTTCGATGAAAAATCTTATAATTTAAAACGGCTGTAACTCGAGAACCGAGAAGTAAAAAAACCATGTCTAACATGAAAAGAAAGAGAATTTCATGTTGAAAATAGACTTTCGTCGTCCGTTATTCTATCTTCAACGGTGTATGAGTGGTGCATAAAAATATGAGAAATGAGCTAAATATTTTAGTTAATTTCTCATATTTTCATGCACCAATCACACACGGTTGAAGATAGAATAACGAGCGATGAAAGTCTATATTCAGTATAAAATTCTCTTTCTTCTCATGTCAGGAATGATTTTTCTACTTCATCGAATCTCGAGTTACAGCCGTTTGAATTTACATGATTTTTCATCGAAATTTTGTATTCTTGAAAATACACAAAATTTCTATGAAAAATCTTATCATTTAAAACAGCTGTAACTCGAGAACCGATAAGTAAAAAAATCATGCCTAACATGAAAAGAAAGAGAATTTCATGTTGAAAATAGACTTTCGTCGTCCGTTATTCTATCTTCAACGGTGTATGAGTGGTGCATGAAAATATGAGAAATGAGCTAAATAATTTAGTTAATTTCTCATATTTTCATGCACCAATCACACACGGTTGAAGATAGAATAACGAGCGATGAAAGTCTATATTCAGTATAAAATTCTCTTTCTTCTCATGTCAGGCATGATTTTTCTACTTCATCGAATCTCGAGTTACAGCCGTTTGAATTTACATGATTTTTCATCGAAATTTTGTATTATTGAAAATACACAAAATTTCTATGAAAAATCTTATAATTTAAAACGGCTGTAACTCGAGAACCGATAAGTAAAAAAATCATGCCTAACATGAAAAGAAAGAGAATTTCATGTTGAATATAGACTTTCGTCGTCCGTTATTCTATCTTCAACGGTGTATGAGTGATGTAAGTTTATATTCAGCATGAAATATGAAATTATCTTTCTTCTCATGTCAGGCATGAATTTTCTACTTCATCGAATCTCGAGTTAAAGCTGTTTAAAGTTACTTGATTTTCATCGAAATGTATTATTGAAAATACACAAAATTTCGATGAAAAATCTTATAATTTAAAACGGCTGTAACTCGAGAACCGAGAAGTAAAAAAACCATGTCTAACATGAAAAGAAAGAGAATTTCATGTTGAAAATAGACTTTCGTCGTCCGTTATTCTATCTTCAACGGTGTATGAGTGGTGCATAAAAATATGAGAAATGAGCTAAATATTTTAGTTAATTTCTCATATTTTCATGCACCAATCACACACGGTTGAAGATAGAATAACGAGCGATGAAAGTCTATATTCAGTATAAAATTCTCTTTCTTCTCATGTCAGGAATGATTTTTCTACTTCATCGAATCTCGAGTTACAGCCGTTTGAATTTACATGATTTTTCATCGAAATTTTGTATTCTTGAAAATACACAAAATTTCTATGAAAAATCTTATCATTTAAAACAGCTGTAACTCGAGAACCGATAAGTAAAAAAATCATGCCTAACATGAAAAGAAAGAGAATTTCATGTTGAAAATAGACTTTCGTCGTCCGTTATTCTATCTTCAACGGTGTATGAGTGGTGCATGAAAATATGAGAAATGAGCTAAATAATTTAGTTAATTTCTCATATTTTCATGCACCAATCACACACGGTTGAAGATAGAATAACGAGCGATGAAAGTCTATATTCAGTATAAAATTCTCTTTCTTCTCATGTCAGGCATGATTTTTCTACTTCATCGAATCTCGAGTTACAGCCGTTTGAATTTACATGATTTTTCATCGAAATTTTGTATTATTGAAAATACACAAAATTTCTATGAAAAATCTTATAATTTAAAACGGCTGTAACTCGAGAACCGATAAGTAAAAAAATCATGCCTAACATGAAAAGAAAGAGAATTTCATGTTGAATATAGACTTTCGTCGTCCGTTATTCTATCTTCAACGGTGTATGAGTGATGTAAGTTTATATTCAGCATGAAATATGAAATTATCTTTCTTCTCATGTCAGGCATGAATTTTCTACTTCATCGAATCTCGAGTTAAAGCTGTTTAAAGTTACTTGATTTTCATCGAAATGTATTATTGAAAATACACAAAATTTCGATGAAAAATCTTATAATTTAAAACGGCTGTAACTCGAGAACCGAGAAATAATAAAATCATGCCTAACATGAAAAGAAAGAGAATTTCATGTTAAATATAGAATTTCGTCGTCCGTTATTCTATCTTCAACGGTGTATGAGTGGTGCATGAAAATATGAGAAATGAGCTAAATAATTTAGTTAATTTCTCATATTTTCATGCACCACTGATACACGGTTGAAGAGAGAATAATGAGTGATGTAAGTCTATATTCAGCATGAAATATGAAATTCTCTTTCTTCTCATGTCAGGCATGAATTTCCTACTTCATCGAATCTCGAGTTAAAACTGTTTAAAGTTACTTGATTTTCATCGAAATGTATTATTGAAAATACACAAAATTTCGATGAAAAATCTTATAATTTAAAACGGCTGTAACTCGAGAACCGAGAAATAATAAAATCATGCCTAACATGAAAAGAAAGAGAATTTCATGTTAAATATAGAATTTCGTCGTCCGTTATTCTATCTTCAACGGTGTATGAGTGGTGCATGAAAATATGAGAAATAAGCTAAATAATTTAGTTAATTTCTCATATTTTCATGCACCAATCACACACGGTTGAAGAGAGAATAATGAGTGATGTAAGTCTATATTCAGCATGAAATATGAAATTCTCTTTCTTCTCATGTCAGGCATGAATTTCCTACTTCATCGAATCTCGAGTTAAAACTGTTTAAAGTTACTTGATTTTCATCGAAATGTATTATTGAAAATACACAAAATTTCGATGAAAAATCTTATAATTTAAAACGGCTGTAACTCGAGAACCGAGAAATAATAAAATCATGCCTAACATGAAAAGAAAGAGAATTTCATGTTAAATATAGAATTTCGTCGTCCGTTATTCTATCTTCAACGGTGTATGAGTGGTGCATGAAAATATGAGAAATGAGCTAAATAATTTAGTTAATTTCTCATATTTTCATGCACCACTGATACACGGTTGAAGAGAGAATAATGAGTGATGTAAGTCTATATTCAGCATGAAATATGAAATTCTCTTTCTTCTCATGTCAGGCATGAATTTCCTACTTCATCGAATCTCGAGTTAAAGCTGTTTAAAGTTACTTGATTTTCATCGAAATGTATTATTGAAAATACACAAAATTTTCATGAAAAATCTTATAATTTAAAACGGCTGTAACTCGAGAACCGAGAAGTAAAAAAATCATGCCTAACATGAAAAGAAAGAGAATTTCATGTTGAATATAGAGTTTCGTCGTCCGTTATTCTATCTTCAACGGTGTATGAGTGGTGCATGAAAATATGAGAAATGAGCTAAATAATTTAGTTAATTTCTCATATTTTCATGCACCAATCACACACGGTTGAAGAGAGAATAATGAGTGATGTAAGTCTATATTCAGCATGAAATATGAAATTCTCTTTCTTCTCATGTCAGGCATGAATTTCCTACTTCATCGAATCTCGAGTTAAAACTGTTTAAAGTTACTTGATTTTCATCGAAATGTATTATTGAAAATACACAAAATTTCGATGAAAAATCTTATAACTTCAAACGGCTGTAACTCGAGATCCTATAAAGTAAAAAAAATCATGCCTGACATGAGAAGAAAGAGAATTTCATGCCGAATATAAACTTTTATTGTCCGTTATTCTATCTCTAACCGTGTATGAGTGGTGCATGAAATTATGAGAAATGAGCTAAATAATATAGTTCATTTCTCATATTTTCATTTTTGGCGGGTTCCATGTCCTGGTATAAATAACGAAGGATTTCTGAAAAATTCATGGACATTACCGTATAATTTCAATATGAGTCTTAGAAAAGATTCGGACTTATTTGCTGCTACTTCTAATAAGCGACCAAGTATTAAATAAATCCAGGACTTTTTTCGTAATGTACCGCACCGAAACGGGGTTTCGGCATCTACTTTTGATGATATTTCCGGCTTTATCAATGTTTTTTGAAAATTATTTACTAATTTATTTATTTTGATATTTTTCGTAAATTGTAGACATGTAAATTGCGTCAACGATATACCTACTTACACATTACATGTGAAATGTACCTACTGTTCTATTTTTTTAAATAAATAATCTGATGTGGCCAGTTAATTACCTTCTGTCAATTCTATATATTTTGTACAAATCCCATACTAAAAGTTCTTTGGAAAAGATTCTATATATTTATGTAGTAAAATTGTAACACGAACATAATACTATTTTCTACAAATTCCATACCAAAGTTCCTTAGAAAAGACTCTGTAAATCTAATAAAATTATTACACGAACATACACTATGTAAATTGCACTTGACACTGATGTTTGTCAATTAGAATTATTTGAATATATCAGCTCTTTCCATGATTATAGCAAAGCTGGCTGATTTATGAAAGTTAATATCTTTATATTTCTTTACCTGTATATCATTTGAATATGAAGGAAAATTAATAATCAAACCGTATAGACAATAAGATATTTTTTCATATTGATAATCATATTAATGTCAAAAAATAATATTGAACTGCGTTTTTCAAGAAAAACTATTAAGGCCTTTAAATAAGGGAACTTCGGGTTGACCAGTTATAACCAAAATCTATCAGCTCTTCATCTTGATGTAAAGAAGAGGAATACGGATAAGTTATAATTTTTAGAAGTACCTATAGTATTGGAATTATCGTCGGAAAATTTTTTGTCACACACACACTCGCACACACACACGCACACACACACAGACAACAGACAGACAGACAGACAGACAGGCAGACAGACGCACATACAGCCATCATTGTAAAACTAGTAAAATCGTATACTGGGGGCCCTAAAACGTGCTTATTCATTAACCAAAGACAATACCTTCTCTACCTAAAAGTGACGGAAACGAGCGTTCCAGCACCTTTTTTACAAAAAAAAAAAAAAACACTGAAAAAACTATAATAATGATAAAACTACAGAATGCGTCAATGGACAACATTAAAGGAAAAACATACCGAGTAAGGTGATGAATAAGAAAAATCATTAAATTAAATGTTACATGAAAATGACAATACCCTTTCAATAAAAATAATTTCTGAATTTGACAGGTGACTGATGATGACTGATAACTCCCTATGTTCAGTTTTTTCATTAAAAAAAAAAAACGAGACAGTACATTGTCATTTTAAATGTTATTATAATGATATACGCCGATTTTCACTGATAAAAAAACTCCCAGTATTTAAACAAAAGTAAATGGGAAAAACAAATAAATATTATGAAGTGTCCAGAAGAAAAACAGTAAAAGTCTACAGGGTATTTCACAATAAACTTTAAGGGCATATAGTACTGACCAAAATGAGTAAAAAAAAGCTTAATTTACATAGGTCTGATCTTCTACTGTATTCGAGGAAGCGGCCATTTTGTATTAGTATCGAAGAAAAACTGGAAATATAGTGATCGAACATAAAAATAAAATAAATTTTATTTT
This sequence comes from Ophonus ardosiacus, assembly GCA_943142095.1. Lineage (NCBI taxonomy): Eukaryota > Metazoa > Arthropoda > Insecta > Coleoptera > Carabidae > Ophonus > Ophonus ardosiacus. Next base: position 34,186,151 of record OW964833.1, on the reverse strand, counting down.
TATTTCATTTACTATTTGGCGACACAACTTCCAGTCTATGTGTTGAATGACAAATGAAGTCTGGGTTTAATTAATCTGCCGAGCGATAACTGAGATAAGTTATCCTTGTTACAGATCCAGGACATTAGAAGCTGGATAGTGGATGCTGTCACCCTCATCACAAGGTGTCTGCCGTACGATATATATCCAAGTTCAATTCGGAGACTACCGTACTGCAATATAAACTTCACGGAGTCGCTACGAGATTTTTTCAATGGGGTATTCTATTATTTCTATAATAATATATCCCGATCGACCAAAAGAAATATATCAAATTTTAAATGACACAATAGTGATGCACTCTCCACGCCAACAATGAGTGCCTATGATGTGACGTCTTGCAAACGCCCGCACGGTACAAATATGTCATCATCATTACCGAAATCTGTGTACCAGTGGCGGACTAACATCTTCGGAGGCCCGGGGCGGTCTCTAATGCCGGGCCCCTTATATTGGAATCTAGAGTTGCTTTACGCAAAAAAAAAATATTTTTTTTCTTTCAAGGTCAAATGCCTTATAATTTAAGGTTGCATTTTTTCAAGGGATGGGAAAAGCGGCATATTTTTCCCTTTTCATGTACAAAAATAAATTGCCAGATCACAGAATACATTTCGATTTCGAGTGAGCGTACGAAAAAAGACGCGGTTAACTTCGTGTAAAATCGGACGTCGGAATGATCCCACCCGAATTGGTTAGTAGAAAATAAACGCGGTAATAAATGTTGAGAAAAAAAAAATTAAATTTGACCCAATATAGCAAAATAATAAAACGGCTATTTTAATATTAAAAAAGAAAAACCTTTACAATATTACGTATTACTTAACTGATTAATTCTAAGTAAACATAATACTTGACAAGTGTTTCTGTTGCAAAATACGAATTACTAACCTGAATATATTTTAGAAAAATAACTAAAATGTCGCTAGATATACAATAAAATCACTAGACCTCAGATAAGTCGCAAATTTATAAAATAAATCGTATTTGAATCATCAACTTCACTAGATTTAGTGATAAAATCACTAAATTCGCAATACTACTACCACTCAAATGACTGATATGATTTAGGGATTCCCGCGCCGTAGCTACAATGTTACCAGTAGTTTAAGTTTTAATTTCCCACACATGAACCTAAATCTAAATGTTTCTTGATAGAAAAGAGGCATTAAGAAAACCGACTCGAGTATTTATGAAGGTGGTTATTTAGTGGAAAATCTTAGGACTGAACCTTTTCGTTTATTTTAACCTGGAAATGGGAGCCCCTCTGTTTGGTAGGGCCCGGGGCGGACCGCCCCTGTCGCCCCCCCTTTAGTCCGCCACTGCTGTGTACAAAGCAGATCGGCACACGCAGTATTGTGCAGTATGCCGTGATAAATTTATTAATTTATTCACATTAATATACGAAAACTAGATATTTGATATTTGTTTAAATATAGACACCTGATATTGTTTTTATAGTTAAAAAAAACGAAAATAAATTAAATGCTGTATTAAAAAACAATACAAATTCTATAAAGGCATACTGTATACAAAATCAATTTGCTATACAAAAAAAAAATAAACGTTATCGAGAAAGATTACCGCTAAACAGGCTGATTCACGACTTCGTGCATTAATTTTAAGGACATATAGTACTTACTAAAATTAGTAAGAAACATCTGTGATCTTTAACAGATTCCGAGATATAAAAAAATAAGTTTTTACGGTGTCTACCTCTGCTATCTCGAAAACTATAAAACTTACGACTTCGATTAAATGAGATATTTTGTTTACCTTTGAGAAGTCATCTTAGTTGTGTTTTTGTTTTTCAGAAAAAGAAAAACAATTCTTTATACTAATTATTTGTTTTTTTGTGTGACCTAGACCATTATTTAATGTTCAAATAACTTCTTGACTATATTAGAAATTGAGAAAATTGTTTTATATAAAAATTTATTATTATTAATTGTATTTTTATAATCTATTCACTGGTAAAATTATGTTTAATCATGTCAGTTTTTCTTCGATTCTAATATAAAATGGCCTCTTTCTCGGAAACAGTTGAAGATCACACCTGTAACGCACTCGATTTCGAGCTTTGGCCCGACCCGGCTTGAAGCCCGCCTCGATTTCGAGTCGATCATCGAGCAGGGCCGAAGATATTTTTTTATCGGGCCGAATCGGGCTAATCATTTGCAAAAGTTGAGGCGAGTCGGACTTCTGATTTTGGCCCGGCCCGAAAATTCGAACTTTTCGGGCCCGCCCGAAAAATCCTATTATTCAATCAAATGCACAGTTTCCTTAATATGTTAATGAAAATGTATGGAGTTAAAAAGGATCAAAATGATTTAATAACTTCATACTTAACATCTTAACAAATAAAAATGTTATTTTACTTCAAGAATTCAAGCTTATTCACTAAAGCATAATAATGCTATTGTGATATTACGACTGTTACTATTCGCATACTTTAATAAAAGTGATTTTTGTTCCTATCATAATTATTTCTTGTCTTATTTTTGAACAGAAACAAAGTTAGATAAAAATCATTATGTAAATGATATTTTTTTGTAGAACAATGGTGAAAAAGTTGTTTCAATTTTCGAACGCCTTTGGTAGACAAAGTGTCAAATACTTGTAGATCTGTAATTTTTATAACAAACACACTTAGAAGTGTCTCCTTTTTTAACATCTTATGCCCGAAGCCCGGCCCGATTTCGGGTCAATTTTCGAGCCGGGCCAGCTAATTTTTTGTCTAGTCGATCTTCGAATCGAGCCGGAAATTTTTATTTTCGGGCCGAGTCGATCCAAACTTCAAAGCCCGGTCCGACCCGGCCCGAATGCATCTCCACCTGTGTTGATTAAGTTATTTTTACTTATTTTGGTCAGTAGTATTAGTATATAATATACCATTACAATTATTAATGTACGAAGTCGTGAATCATCCTATTATATAGAATGGATGAATTTTGGAATGGATAAACGTTATGAAGAATGGATGTACCGAGAGTTTTTTCTTTTTTTTTATCAGTGAACATGGGCGGATGTCATTACCACAATTACATTTAAATAATTGACAGCAATGTATTATCGCGTTTTTTTTTTAACTGAATATAGGGAGTTGTCAAAGTCATCAAACTGTCATCTTTCAAAATGATGTACTCGTATACAACTGAAAAAAAAAAAAATTAGAAAACATAATATGACAAGGTTCAGATTTATTTACAGTTATTTTTAATAAGTGAGCCAGACCAGCAACTTTTAGAAAAATGTATAATAATTATAGAACTATAGGATGCGTCAATGGACAGCATGAAAGAAAATCAGAATAAGTAAAATAAATTAATAATAAGAAACATTAAATTATACAATAAATGACAATTTCTGAAATTGACAGATTTAGTTTAACAAAAAAAAACTCGATAATATATGTATGTAGTGCTGTCAATCATTTTAAATGAAACTGTGGTAATGGCATACGTCCATGTTCACTGTTAAAAAAACTGCCGGTAAACTACATAGAATGGATATATGCTACAAAGAAATATAAATAAAAATATGAGGTTTCGTGGCCTTGAATGTATGGTCGTGATTCTGAGGACCCGGGTTCGATCTTGAACGACGCCAATATTACTTCGAATGCACCAATGAGGGCGCCCGTGAAGAGACGCCTAGTACACGTTCTCACAGTACAAATATGTCATCACCATTACCGATATAGCAGATTGGCACACCCAGTAATGGGTAATATTATTATAGTTGTGAGTGAAAATATTGAACATTTTGTGCGACTTTTGGCTATTTATGGACTTGTTAAATTTGCAATTTGTGATTATTTTGAAAGAATTTAGCATTCAAAAAGAAAATTGTTTGGGAGCTTTTGAGAAATGGAAGGAAATAATGGCGAAGAGTATTATTGTTGAAGGGAACTACTTTGAATATTTTTAAAATAAAATTTCAATATATAAAATTTCTTATATAATTTTAGCGGATGTAATATCTGAATTTTCCCAGACCTTGCTGTACTACTTAGTTTGTCGGTGACACGTTTATCAGCTGAATGCAGTAGAGAGTTGCATGTTCATATTGCCTAGGAATATACCGTACTCCTTGAATACACTACAGGAACAGGATAGGGTATTCCTAGTTACTTGGATACTGATTGAACTTCGATACTGATTATAATAACAAACAGAGGTGTGGGGGCGATGTTACTCATCACAAATTGATTTATGGAGAGAGCCTCTCTAAAATTAGACTAGGAAAGTACATTTTCGACCCTTGTAACAGGCATAATTAAAATTGTTATTAAATATCATCTACCTAGCCATGAAAAAGCAATTTAATATGAATATTTTATTTTGTTATCTCAACTTCACTTGTAATGGGGTCCTCCACCATTTCTCATTTTTTTTTTATGAAACTTCATCTAAAATGACTGTAAGCAATTTGTAGATTTAGAGTCTTTATTGTTATTCATTACGCCGTATTAATATTTTTAATATTTTGTGGCGTAAATGTACACTGAAAAAAATAGGTTGCTTGTAGGTAGTTGCGAAAAAGGTACTCTAACATCGTGACGGGTAAAATATTTCCTAAGGAAATAAAAAAATATTTCTTTTGATGTTTAACTGTTTCAGAAACAAAAATTTCTAATTAATTAGTAAAATTATTTACTAACGTTACTGAAAAAAATATCTGATATAACTGAGCAGAAATCGCTATTTAGTGAAATTGATTTACTGAAATAAATATAACAAATTCTAATTCAAGTAAACCTTATTATTATAATAAATACATTTACTAGTTTAGTGAATTTGTGACATATTTAATTTTACATTAACCAATATGCGTAATGTATGTTATCATGAACTTTAAAATCAGATTATTATGTATGTGTGTTTTCATTTGTGTACATATTTATACCGGGTGTAACTCGAAAACCGGGCCATAGGCGTTTAATATGGGAAAACAGTTTTTCCTTTCCCAAATGTGGTCTATTAATTTTAGACAAAAATGCTTCAAATAAATATTGGAGAGAATTATATTATGCATCTAAATCAATAGTTATGTTTTCTTTCGCATGTTTGATAACTGAGAAAATAGAATTTATAATTTTATGAAACTTACTTCTTTATAGTGTTAACCATGGTATTAAAATGAAATTTCAAACAAATTTTATGACATTTTACCTGCCAGAAACTATAAAATATAGTTTTCATCAAAATAATACTACTGTCTTCCTGTGAATAATTCTCCATTTTCAATAATTTTGAAGTTGTTTAAATACCTCGTTGTATAATTATTTTAATATCTCGAACGGTTCCGCCTTCTCGAGGTATAATTGGAACGTTTCGGAAGTCGGAAAAACTTCCATCATCAGCCAGAGTTTTACAAACAAATATGACATCAGAGCATCCTAAGATAAACTACAACAACAGGCATTGCCATTAATAAATAGTCGAAAATCGAAAAGGAACAAATGGGCAGGGCTGATTCCAGCTCCAAAACCTCCCAATATTGAAATAATTTATAAATATATTAAAGTGAATGCGAACAGTCCTCCCTCCAAACATGTTACTGAGGGAATCTCGCAGGTATCCGAAAAGTAGGCAGTTTAAAACAAAAACATTAGAACACGATGAATTTTGATAAAAAAACATTTAGTAAAAAATTACATTGCTAACCGCCATTTTTGTCAGCAACAACGCATTTTCAATTATGATAACTCAAAGCAGAGCGTTTCTGATAGGTAAAATTACAAACAAATATAATGAATTTTACCTGTCAGAAACGTATCTGTCAGATTCTGATATATTTTACCTGTCCGAAACGTATCTGTCAGATTGTGACATATTTTCCCTTTCAGAAAAGTTTTCTTTGAGTTATCATTATTGAAAATGGAGAATTATGCACAGAGAAGATACAAATCATTGGGTAGTATTATTTTGATGAAAACTATATTTTATAATTTCTGACAGGTAAAATGTCATAAAATTTGTTTGAGATTTTATTTCAATACCAAGGCTAACACTAAAAAGAAGTAACTTTTATAAAAATTTAAATTCAATTTTTTCGGTTATGAAACGTGCAAAAGAAAATGTGATTATTGATTTAGATGCTGAATTTAATACTCTACAAAAATTTTTTAAAATTAATAGGCTATTTTTGCGCAAGGAAAAACTGATTTCCCATATTAAACGCCCATGCCCCGGTTTTCGTTTACACTCGGAATATTCAAAGTTTTTGCTTATTTTTTAAGGGATTGTTTAGAAAATTTGTATGTGTAATGTTGTAATTGGTAACATAACATTGACATTCATTCAATTATTTGAAAATTCATGACAATTCTGATTTATGATATTTAAAAATTAAGTTAATGTCATCTAGTCCCATCCTTCTAAAACAAAAAATTGCGTTTTGACATGAAGGCTCTTTCTATATGCAATTGGATTTCGTGATGACTTTATTATGATCGTAAAATATAAAAATTGATGTTTTTCAGCACTTTTAAAAATATTTCAATATGTTAATAGTTATTTATGCAACACGAGTAAAAAGTATAGTCTTATTTCACGAATAGGAAAAGTTCGTCAAACCCTATGGGTAAAATAAGACACATTTTACTCGAGTTGCATACAGATTTTTTTTTACGTCTGCAATAAAAGTGTGAAAAAAATGTGCCGTAACGTTTCAATATTTCACTCGTTTGCGTTAAAAAAAAGTGCACTCTTTTCAAACTTTCATTGTGTTAAAAAAAGACGTACTTTATAAATTCATTTTAATGAAAAAATTGTATTTTTTTAACAGACGTGAACTATAGTTATTTATGCAACAAGAGTATAAAAACAAGCTTTATGAGAAGAGGTCAAGTATTTCGTGACGAGGCTTGCCGAGTCATGAATATTATTGACCGAATGTCATAAAGCTTGTTTACACTTGGGTTGCATACATGATTTTTTATACGACCTTCAATAATATTACTGAAACCACTTAAAAATTTGACAGACTAGTAGACGACAATTGGAGCATACCAAAATACCTAGTTCACATTTGACAAATAACAGATCTGAAGTTGAATACCTACTTCAGTACTCAGTCAGTATTACCAAAATGAATGTATAGAAAAAACGAAATTTAGGTAAGACAACTTATATGCCACACGTGTATTGTTAGTGGTAGCTCTGTAATGTGTAAAGTAAATAAAATACGAAAATCGTTTACTTTACACTTTACAAACTGTTTGCAGTGTGTAAAATACCCAGTTCCCAGTTTACATATCGCAGTTTAAAATAGTTATTTATGTAACAAGTGTGTAAAGTAGTACTTTTTTGGTACTATTTACACACGAGTTGCATACAATATTTTTCCTACAACCGAAATGTCAGTGCTATTTCTCATAATACTGAGTGTGAGTGTACAGGCATCTTCAAATATTGTTAGCGTTAATTGACAAATTAACCGAATGTGCATGTTGCCTAGCAATGAATTTACTTTTCACGCAGTAGTGTTTGAAAAGTGACACTTTACACATTGTAAAGAGTGCGTAAAGTATATACGGTTGAAGGAAAAATATTTTTTGTGGTCAATAATTAGAAATGTGAGTGAATAATAAGCAATTTAATAAAATGATTAACCAATAAAAAAAAATGGTTACCACTGATGTCATTCAACATGTCTTCCACTTTTATAAAAACGTATAAAATATCTATATAGCGTGGCAACATAAATTAAAAAAAAATGTTATTTGGTTTACTTCCACTGTTTCGTAATTTTCTGCATTCATATTGATGGGGTCCCGTGGCCGCGTGCCTAAGTGTCTGGTCGCGAACCTGGGGGAACCGGGTTCGATCCCGTCAGACGCCAAATATTTCCAATTTTAAATGGCACAAAAGTGACCCCTGTGGTGCACTCTCCACGCCAGCTATGAGTGCCCGTGAGGTGACGCCTGATAAGCGCCCACACGATAAAATATATCGTCATCATTACCGATGTCTACATGTGTTGTAGATAATGGCACACCCAGAAATGGGTAATATGCCGTGATGATATATTTATTTATTTATTTATATAGATGAATATGGATTCCGTAAAAAAGACGATAGCAGAAGGCTTGAAAGTAGTAAGAATTTGGGATAGAGTAAATCTGACGAATAAATTTTATTAATCGATTACTTAAAATTTCGTTTCACCAATCAAAATCGCTGAATATGTTGACAGGTAGTATTTACTCTTAATCAGGGGTGTTTAAGCTATGATTAAAATAATATATTCAGTTGTAATTTTAAATGGTAGCCATGGTAATTAGTTACTTATGGCTGGCTTATGATGGATTTAATTTATAAATTTAGATTTACATATTTAGATTTGAAATTTACGATTTACCTTGTTGATTTGATGGCCTAACTGAGTTTCTTATTCTAAATAAATCTAGCGTTTCCCTCGTATTTATAATATATAAGTAATTATTTTTTTTATTATGTGTATTGTTAGACGTTTCTATTATAGAATCTTTATTATTTATTTTCTAAAGAAATGTAGGTCAAATTATGTACTTTACATTAAGACCTCCAAGTATTTATTTCTTTTGCTGTACACGTACACGTCAGTAAAGTCACTTTACTCAATGCAATTAACTAGTTCTGAAGAACCTACTAATAAAATATGTACAGAAGCCCACACATTTTGCATATACGCTTCTCATAGTAGACGATTCCCATAATAATAAAACTCATAACTTAACATATGAATTATGAATGTAAACAAGAAAATATTTGTACTCTAAAATTTTGTACGCCATATATTATTCCCAATTCCCATACTATACAGGGTGTTTCACAGATATGGGACACTCCAATTATTTTCTTAGTTATTAGAAATAGAAGAAAATCATTCAGATAAAAGTTGCAGTAGAGCAAGGGGGACATTCACTTATTAAAAAAAATAAAAAATTAAACCAGTGGTTCTCAAGTTACAAACCAAAGATATATTTTTTTAAATGGGATATTATACATTTTTTAGACACATTCGACAGAGTATTTTTTTCTGAATTCAACCATATAAATATTTTATGTGCTTACATAACAAAAATATTGAGAAAAATTCATTTGAAAATTAAATAAATTTTATTTTACATAACACAAAACAGTAGGCCATGATCAATAACAAAATAATTAACTTGTATTTAACTTCACAAATAATTTTCAATCACAATTACTTATTATAAATAATGATATTTTGACATAACAATAGCAGTTTAGTATAAAGTTAATTGTTTTGTTATTGATCATGGCCTACTGTTTTGTGTTATGTTAAATAAAATTTACTTAATTTCCAAAGAATTTTTCTCAATATTTTTGTTATGCAAGAACATAAAATATTTATATGGTTGAATTCAGAAAAAAATACTCTATCGAATGAGCCTAAAAAATGTATAATATCCTATTTAAAAAAATATAACTTTGGTTTGCAACTTGAGAACCACTGGTTGAAAATTTTTTTTCTTCAATAAGTGAATGTCCCTCTAGATCTACTGCAACCTTTATTTGAATGATTTTCTTCTATTCCTAATAATAAAGAAAATAATCGGGATGTCCCGTATCCGTGAAACACCCTGGATATATCCCACAAAATAATAGTAATAATGTAGAACTAAAATGGTCTTCTAATGAGGCATTTTTACCTCCCGTTACCCTTGGTAAGGGAGGTATAGGGTTCCAATTTTAACATTTGCACGATGCGTGTGTGTGTGTGTGTGTGTGTGTGTGTGTGTGTGTGTGTGTGTGTGTGTGTGTGTGTGCATGTTTGTGTGTGCTATCATTCAGAAAATTCTGAAACCTTGTATTTCTATCTTATTCTAATATGGAAAGAAGCTATTAGATTTTAGTGTAAATCAGTTAACGAGAAATGGCACTTTACTTGAAGCTCAAAATAGATTTTCTTCGAAAAATACCTTTAAATGTAATTTTTTTGCGATTTATGTTATTATAAGATTTAAAGATTATTAAATTTTCTACAGGTATGCATTCATATTTTTTCTATATATTTTATAGATAAATATAGAAAATAATCTATTTTATAAATTCTCACTGTCACTGTCAAAAAACCTATCATTTTAAATTATTAATGGTAACGTTTTAAAAAGAAAATTGTAATAGTAAATAAAGTAATAGTTATACGAATGCAAAGAAACATAATATAATTTCCAGCATCAATAAATATGTATGTATGCATTTAAATTAATAAAAGTTAAAAAATAATAATAACACTCGGTTTAGTTTCACAAGAAATGTATATTTTTACTTTATTGTACAACTTCGCCAGTTACGCCATCATTAGAAGTACGGGCGGGAGGTATAGTGCTGGCCACAACAATTTTTTAATTTAACCGACCGAGTCATAATTTGGGACACCTCGCATTTTAAATAATATAATTATTGTAGTTTATTGTTTATTATTATTTATTGAATTTCAAAATATAATACAATACGTATGTATAAACTTGTATATAATGTAGGTGTTAGGTTCTAAATCACGTTTTGTTAAATAGAACCCATTGATAATGTATTATTATTATTCGTTTATGAGATAATAGCGATATGATACATAATATTGTGAAATTATTATATGTATCCCAGATTTTGACCTAATTATTTGTAATTATAACGGGAACTATTTACAAATTCCTATTCTATTCACACCTGACATACGAGAACATACAAATTTAAACCCAAACACTGTATTGTATTGTGATACAATACAATATAAACAGGGATATATTTCCTGCTTTCTGTACTGTTCAAAGATTAGTTTAATAATATTAGAGTATTGTCCAAAAATATAGACCTGCTGATTTGTAAAAATCAATGTAGGCACTCAAATCAGAAAGTATTATACCGGCGGTTTTTTTTTTATCGGTAAACATAAGCTTATCTTATTACCATAGTTACATTTAAAATGATGACATGTACAATCTCGTTTTTATTTTAGAACTGATCATAAGAAGTTGTCAAAGTCATCAAACTGTCATCTGTCAATTTCAGAAATTCTTTTTATCGAAAGGGTATAGTCATTTTCAGTTAATTGTATAATGTATAATTTAATGTTTCTTATTTTTAATTACCTTATTTGTTCTGATTTTCTTTTAATGCTGTACATTGACGCATTTTGTCATAGGCGCCGACTTGTAGGGACAAATTAATTTTAACCATTAAAACATATTATACCATATCATTCGTTACTAATTATTGATTAATATAATTAGGTGTTATACATTATTAAATTATTTTTATTTTCGCGTTTAACAAGAATAAATGCCGTTTATACAGCACAGCCGAATATAGGACTTTAACATGTAAAAACAGAGTTTCGTAATTTCTTGTTTCCTTATTTTAGGTAAATATGCTTTAAAGAAAAGTTGTAAAGCATAAAATTCTACATCTGAAGCAATAGCAATGGAATTGAAACTAAAATTAGAAACTTGTTCATTATTTATTTCAATTTCATGACTCTTTCTATATAGTTATTTATGTGGTGATTTTCGACATTTTAATACCTAAAGCCTGCCGTTATAAGCATGCATTTATTTTGCTTATTGCTTAAACTGAAAAATTTTAAGCCCAATTTAAAGATTTTTTTTCTAAAATAATTAGGGAAGCAGAAAATATTAAAGTCCTATGTTCGGCTGTGCCCGGTCGCCATCCTATATATACAGGGTGTTAATACTAAGTCGTTACACCCGAAAATAGTTCCAATTTTTGATTTGGTGCCCCGGTTCGTAGTTATTGGAGTTCTTTTGTTTTTCGAAAAAGCGTCATAACTCCATTATTTTAAAGACTATCGAAAATTTTTTTTTTCTCTTAAATTTACCTTTAGGCTCTCTAAAACATTTTACATTTACAATTATTTTTTATTTTTTCAAATGACAAAATGGCTATCGATCAAAAAAATTTTTCAATAGTTAAACATCTATAAAATCCTTAAACTATCTACTACAATATTTGTCATAAACAGTTTTTTCAATCTATCCAAAAAAAGTATTTATTCATTTACTTGATTTACAAGAGCAGTGTGTTCAGAAAAAAAACCTAATTCGGAGTAGGCTATGAACACACAAACGTATGTCAGATATTATTCAATTCAAAAATCAAGTTGTCACAATTGATCGTGAAATGTGATTTTAAGGAGAAAAGATAATAAAGGAGGATATAGGATAGGAGGAAAGTATTATTATTATTATTATTATTATTATTATTATTATTATTATTATTATTATTATTATTAGATTATTGCCATTCACCGTTTTCTAATTTATTTCTATTTCAAAAAAGGACACAAGAATATTTCTTTAGATAACATTTCTGACAATACCTCGTGTCAAATTGACATTTAATTAAATACTTTGAAATTGATATACGTTTTTTTGTTCATAGCCTACTCCGAGCTAGTATTATTTTTTAACACACTGTACTTACAGTCAATTAAATGAATTTTTGGAATAGATTGAAAAAAATGTTTAGGACAAATGTTGTAGTAGATAGTTTAAGGATTTTATAAATGTTTCACTTTCAAAAATCGATGGAGTTGTTATCAAAAAGTCATATTTTGAAATTTTTGATCGATCGCCATTTTGTCATTTTAAAAAATAAAAAAATAATTGTACATGCCAAATATTTTAGAGGGCCGAAAGGTAATTTTGGAAGAAAAAAAAATTCAGTAAGCCTTAAGATAAGGGATTTACAATGATTTTTCGAAAAACAAAAGAACTCCAATAACAACGAACCGGGGCTCCAAATCAAAAATTGGAACTAAGAAAAGTTGTTTGTTAATGAGTTCTAACTACCATTTTCGGGTGTAACCACTTAGTATTAACAACTATAGATTCTCTTGCATAAATCGAGTAATGTCTATCTACAATAACCAATATATTCATTTAGATTTATTTAATTTGTCTATTAATAGTTTCAAGAAACGAGTTAAAGACTCTTTAAGATAAGTTCTGTGTTCTGTTTGCTATATTATTTTAAGTTGTATTACTCTGTTTGCTATATTATTTCAAGTTGTATTACTTAATAAGCGAGAACCTTTATTTGGTCTCTTTTGAGCTGTTGGTTCTCCCATTTGTATTAAAATAAAAAAATAAAAAAAAAAATAAAAAACACCTGTATATATATAGACGCCAAATATTTCGAATTTTAAGTGACCCCTGTGGTGCACCTTTCTCACGCCAGCAATGAGTGCCCGTGAGGTGACGCCTGGTAAACGCCCGCACGGTAAAATATATCGTCATCATTACCGATGTCTACATGTGTTGTAGATACTGGCACACCCAGTAATGGGTAATATGCCGTGATGATATATTTATTTTATGTATATATAATTTCAATTTTTTGTTCGGTGAGTGCACCCGACGAAATTTTTCAAAGTCGGCGCTTATGTATTCTGTAATTCTATAATTATTATAGATTTTTCAATAGTTGCTGGACTGGGTCGCTTATAAAAAGTATTGTCAGTATCAGTCTAAATGGGGGACAACAGTCTGCATAAAACTGATTTCCCATGTTAATCTCCTATGTACAGGTGGAACAAATTCCTTATATGAAAACTTTCTTATTAAGCACGCGGCAGAAAATTGATTTAGGTCTTTATTGGCCAACTTTTTGAGAAAACTTTATTAGGCACCACAGGAATTTTCGATCGTCTTTTGTTTTTGAGCGACAGGCTAAAACTTGATTTTCGCTTATTTTGAAAATACCTCATAACTTGTTTATTATGAAAGATAAAGAAAAATATTTAGATATTTTTTATACTGCTTTTTATGTAGAATAAAGTGATGTAATTAGATTTTTTAAAACTTACTAATTCTCGAGATACATATAACACAAACATATATATTTTTAAATGGGAAATGAAAATAGTTTCATCTTTTAAGCTTTTCAACGATGCACAACAAGTCTACATTCTTTTGTTTTCAATATGAACAAAACATGAATTATTAATTTTTTGGGTTTGAAAATAAGAAATTTATTAAGAAACAATTGAAAAAATCAATTACAGATCATCATTTGTTTATTTTTAATGTTATTTTCATTATTTCTACTTATCTTTTTAATATATTAACTTTAAAAAGAATATTATACTACATATTTCGTATTGTGTCAAAACCATCTACAACGCCGATAACAAATTAATTAACTAATCCGAAAATAAGTGACTGAAAAGAAATTCGAGAATTTAATTAATATATAGACTCAAACTAAACAAATAATGATCTACATATAATTGATTTTTTCAATTGTTTCTTAATAAATTTCATTTTTTCAAACCCAAAAAATTAATAATTCATGTTTTGCTCATGTTTAAAATAAAAGAATGTAGACTTGTTATGCATCGTTGAAAAGCATAAAAAATATGGAAAAAGATGAGAATATTTTCAACAATGTTCTCATTTAAAAAATATTATGTTTGTGTGTTATATTTCGAGAATAATTAAGTTCTAAAAAAATCTAATTACATCACGTTATTCTACGTAAAATATCTGATGTGGACAGCACATGACTTCCTTGTACGCCTGTTACACTATACATATTTTGTTAATAATTAAAATATGTATTATAACAGACCCAATCATAAAATTGCACGTATTTGACATAATTTGACATCAACATTTTATTTTTTTTGTTATTTTTTGTCCTAATCCATAGCAAACTTAATTAGAGAATAAAAGAGCTAATTTAATCATAATTAATGTTTTCGACGCAGAATTCAATTCTCTAAAACTTTTATTTGAAGTATTTATTACTAAAATCAAAATAACACCATTTTTCAGAAAAACTGATAACATCTTCAGGTAAAGTATCACTTCCGGTTAGACTATTTTAACCAAAATCTATTATGTTATTCCCATTGATATAGAAGTCTTATATATCAAATTTGAAAAGTTTTGGATTATATTTTAATATAGTTTTTCATTAAAATCTATTATAGGCTTCAGGTAAAGTACCACTTCCGGGTAAACCATTTTAACCAAAATCTATTATGTTATTCCCATTGATATAAAAGTATTATATACTAAATTTGAAAAGTTTTGGATTATATTTTAATATAGTTTTTCATTAAAATCTATTATAGGCTTCAGGTAAAGTACCACTTCCGGGTAAACCATTTTAACCAAAATCTATTATGTTATTCCCATTGATATAAAAGTATTATATACTAAATTTGAAAAGTTTTGGATTATATTTTAATATAGTTTTCATTAAAATCTATTATAGGCTTCAAGTAAAGTACCACTTCCGGGTAGATCAATTTAACTAAAATCTATTATGTTATTCCCGTTGATATAAAAGTCTTATATATCAAATTTGAAAAGTTTTAGATTATATTTTAATATAGTTTTTCATTAAAATCTATTATAGGCTTCAAGTAAAGTACCACTTCCGGGTAAACCATTTTAACTAAAATCTATTATGTTATTCCCATTGATATAAAAGTCTTATATACCAAATTTGAAAAGTTTTGGATTATATTTTAATATAGTTTTTCATTAAAATCTATTACAGGCTTCAAGTAAAGTACCACTTCCGCAAGTTATGTAATGACCAAAAAGGGAGGTGCACAACTAGATGTTATAACAGTTCTAAATACAAAATTTTAACTTTCTACGGCTTCCCGTTTTTCAGTTATGCGAGATACGTACATACGTACGTACGTACAGACGTCACGACGAAATTCGTCAAAATGGATTCAGGGATGCTCAAAATGGATATTTCCGTTGAAATCTGGAAACCGAAATTTTTCGCGATTACAATACTTCCTTTACTTCGTACAAGGAAGTAAAAACATTATTAAAATATCTAAACGTCTTTTCTTTATTTTTTACTTCCTTGTACGAAGTAAAGGAAGTATTGTAATCGCGAAAAATTTCGGTTTCCAGATTTAAACGGAAATATCCATTTTGAGCATCCCTGAATCCATTTTGACTAATTTCGTCGTGACGTCTGTACGTACGTTCGTACGTACGTACGTTTGTACGTACGTACGTTTGTACGTACGTACGTACGTACGTACGTACGTATGTACGTATCTCGCATAACTGAAAAACGGGAAGCCGTAGAAAGTTAAAATTTTGTATTTAGAACTGTTATAACATCTAGTTGTGCACCTCCCTTTTTGGTCATTACATAACTTGCGGAAGTGGTACTTTACTTGAAGCCTGTAATAGATTTTAATGAAAAACTATATTAAAATATAATCCAAAACTTTTCAAATTTGGTATATAAGACTTTTATATCAATGGGAATAACATAATAGATTTTAGTTAAAATGGTTTACCCGGAAGTGGTACTTTACTTGAAGCCTATAATAGATTTTAATGAAAAACTATATTAAAATATAATCTAAAACTTTTCAAATTTGATATATAAGACTTTTATATCAACGGGAATAACATAATAGATTTTAGTTAAATTGATCTACCCGGAAGTGGTACTTTACTTGAAGCCTATAATAGATTTTAATGAAAACTATATTAAAATATAATCCAAAACTTTTCAAATTTAGTATATAATACTTTTATATCAATGGGAATAACATAATAGATTTTGGTTAAAATGGTTTACCCGGAAGTGGTACTTTACCTGAAGCCTATAATAGATTTTAATGAAAAACTATATTAAAATATAATCCAAAACTTTTCAAATTTAGTATATAATACTTTTATATCAATGGGAATAACATAATAGATTTTGGTTAAAATGGTTTACCCGGAAGTGGTACTTTACCTGAAGCCTATAATAGATTTTAATGAAAAACTATATTAAAATATAATCCAAAACTTTTCAAATTTGATATATAAGACTTCTATATCAATGGGAATAACATAATAGATTTTGGTTAAAATAGTCTAACCGGAAGTGATACTTTACCTGAAGATGTTATCAGTTTTTCTGAAAAATGGTGTTATTTTGATTTTAGTAATAAATACTTCAAATAAAAGTTTTAGAGAATTGAATTCTGCGTCGAAAACATTAATTATGATTAAATTAGCTCTTTTATTCTCTAATTAAGTTTGCTATGGATTAGGACAAAAAATAACAAAAAAAATAAAATGTTGATGTCAAATTATGTCAAATACGTGCAATTTTATGATTGGGTCTGTTATAATACATATTTTAATTATTAACAAAATATGTATAGTGTAACAGGCGTACAAGGAAGTCATGTGCTGTCCACATCAGATATTTTACGTAGAATAACGTGATGTAATTAGATTTTTTTAGAACTTAATTATTCTCGAAATATAACACACAAACATAATATTTTTTAAATGAGAACATTGTTGAAAATATTCTCATCTTTTTCCATATTTTTTATGCTTTTCAACGATGCATAACAAGTCTACATTCTTTTATTTTAAACATGAGCAAAACATGAATTATTAATTTTTTGGGTTTGAAAAAATGAAATTTATTAAGAAACAATTGAAAAAATCAATTATATGTAGATCATTATTTGTTTAGTTTGAGTCTATATATTAATTAAATTCTCGAATTTCTTTTCAGTCACTTATTTTCGGATTAGTTAATTAATTTGTTATCGGCGTTGTAGATGGTTTTGACACAATACGAAATATGTGGTATAATATTCTTTTTAAAGTTAATATATTAAAAAGATAAGTAGAAATAATGAAAATAACATTAAAAATAAACAAATGATGATCTGTAATTGATTTTTTCAATTGTTTCTTAATAAATTTCTTATTTTCAAACCCAAAAAATTAATAATTCATGTTTTGTTCATATTGAAAACAAAAGAATGTAGACTTGTTGTGCATCGTTGAAAAGCTTAAAAGATGAAACTATTTTCATTTCCCATTTAAAAATATATATGTTTGTGTTATATGTATCTCGAGAATTAGTAAGTTTTAAAAAATCTAATTACATCACTTTATTCTACATAAAAAGCAGTATAAAAAATATCTAAATATTTTTCTTTATCTTTCATAATAAACAAGTTATGAGGTATTTTCAAAATAAGCGAAAATCAAGTTTTAGCCTGTCGCTCAAAAACAAAAGACGATCGAAAATTCCTGTGGTGCCTAATAAAGTTTTCTCAAAAAGTTGGCCAATAAAGACCTAAATCAATTTTCTGCCGCGTGCTTAATAAGAAAGTTTTCATATAAGGAATTTGTTCCACCTGTACATAGGAGATTAACATGGGAAATCAGTTTTATGCAGACTGTTGTCCCCCATTTAGACTGATACTGACAATACTTTTTATAAGCGACCCAGTCCAGCAACTATTGAAAAATCTATAATAATTATAGAATTACAGAATACATAAGCGCCGACTTTGAAAAATTTCGTCGGGTGCACTCACCGAACAAAAAATTGAAATTATATATACATAAAATAAATATATCATCACGGCATATTACCCATTACTGGGTGTGCCAGTATCTACAACACATGTAGACATCGGTAATGATGACGATATATTTTACCGTGCGGGCGTTTACCAGGCGTCACCTCACGGGCACTCATTGCTGGCGTGAGAAAGGTGCACCACAGGGGTCACTTAAAATTCGAAATATTTGGCGTCTATATATATACAGGTGTTTTTTATTTTTTTTTTTATTTTTTTATTTTAATACAAATGGGAGAACCAACAGCTCAAAAGAGACCAAATAAAGGTTCTCGCTTATTAAGTAATACAACTTGAAATAATATAGCAAACAGAGTAATACAACTTAAAATAATATAGCAAACAGAACACAGAACTTATCTTAAAGAGTCTTTAACTCGTTTCTTGAAACTATTAATAGACAAATTAAATAAATCTAAATGAATATATTGGTTATTGTAGATAGACATTACTCGATTTATGCAAGAGAATCTATAGTTGTTAATACTAAGTGGTTACACCCGAAAATGGTAGTTAGAACTCATTAACAAACAACTTTTCTTAGTTCCAATTTTTGATTTGGAGCCCCGGTTCGTTGTTATTGGAGTTCTTTTGTTTTTCGAAAAATCATTGTAAATCCCTTATCTTAAGGCTTACTGAATTTTTTTTTCTTCCAAAATTACCTTTCGGCCCTCTAAAATATTTGGCATGTACAATTATTTTTTTATTTTTTAAAATGACAAAATGGCGATCGATCAAAAATTTCAAAATATGACTTTTTGATAACAACTCCATCGATTTTTGAAAGTGAAACTTCCGCAAGTTATGTAATGACCAAAAAGGGAGGTGCACAACTAGATGTTATAACAGTTCTAAATACAAAATTTTAACTTTCTACGGCTTCCCGTTTTTCAGTTATGCGAGATACGTACATACGTACGTACGTACAGACGTCACGACGAAATTCGTCAAAATGGATTCAGGGATGCTCAAAATGGATATTTCCGTTGAAATCTGGAAACCGAAATTTTTCGCGATTACAATACTTCCTTTACTTCGTACAAGGAAGTAAAAACATTATTAAAATATCTAAACGTCTTTTCTTTATTTTTTACTTCCTTGTACGAAGTAAAGGAAGTATTGTAATCGCGAAAAATTTCGGTTTCCAGATTTAAACGGAAATATCCATTTTGAGCATCCCTGAATCCATTTTGACTAATTTCGTCGTGACGTCTGTACGTACGTTCGTACGTACGTACGTTTGTACGTACGTACGTACGTACGTACGTATGTACGTATCTCGCATAACTGAAAAACGGGAAGCCGTAGAAAGTTAAAATTTTGTATTTAGAACTGTTATAACATCTAGTTGTGCACCTCCCTTTTTGGTCATTACATAACTTGCAGAAGGGGTACTTTACTTGAAGCCTGTAATAGATTTTAATGAAAAACTATATTAAAATATAAACCAAAACTTTTCAAATTTGGTATATAAGACTTTTATATGAATGGGAATAACGTAATAAATTTTAGTTAAAATGGTCTATCCGGAAGTGGTACTTTACTTGAAGCCTATAATAGATTTTAATGAAAATCAATATTAAAATATAATCCAAAACTTTTCAAATTTGGTATATAAGACTTTCATATCAATTGGAATAACATAATACATTTTAGTTAAAATGGTTTACCCGGAAGTGGTACTTTACTTGAAGCCTATAATAGATTTTAATGAAAAACTATATTAAAATATAATCCAAAACTTTTCAAATTTGATACATAAGACTTTTATGTCAATGGGAATAACATAATAGATTTTAGTTAAAATGGTCTACCCGGAAGTGGTACTTTACTTGAAGCCTATAATAGATTTTAATGAAAAACTATATTAAAATATAATTCAAAACTTTTCAAATTTAGTATTTAATACTTTTATATCAATGTGAATAACATAATAGATTTTGGTTAAAATGGTTTACCCGGAAGTGGTACTTTACTTGAAGCCTATAATAGATTTTAATGAAAAACTATATTAAAATATAATCCAAAACTTTTCAAATTTGATACATAGGACTTCTACATCAATGGGAATAACATAATAGATTTTGGTTAAAATAGTCTAACCGGAAGTGATACTTTACCTGAAGATATTATCAGTTTTTCTTGAAAAAAAATGGTGTTATTTTGCTTTTAGTAATAAATGCATCAAATTAAAGTTTTAGAGAATTGAATTCTGTGTCGAAAACATTAATTATGATTAAATTAGCTTTTTGTATTCTCTAATTAAGTTTGCTATGGATTAGGACAAAAAATAACAAAAAAAATAAAATGTTGATGTCAAATTATGTCAAATACGTGCAATTTTATGTTTGGGTCTGTTATAATACATATTTTAATTATTAACAAAATATGTATAGTGTAACAGGCGTACAAGGAAGTAATGTGCTGTCCACATCAGATATTTATAATAAGCGAGATATGAGGTATTTTCAAAATAAGCGAAAAATCAAGTTTAGCCTGCAGCTCAAAAACAAAAGACGATCGAAAATTCCTGTGGTGCCTATTAAAGTTGTCTCAAAAAGTTGGCCCATCCCATAAAGACCTACATCAATTTTCTGTAGCGTGCGTAATAAGAAAGTTTTACATGCAAGGAACTCGAATTTGTTCCACTCTGTACACAATGAAAAAAACAACACGCGGTATATAGTTCTTATTTTCGCTCAACTTTAAGATACTTGGTAATTTTAAATTTTATTATAAAGGGATCATTTTCATTCTCGAAATAATTAATTTCGTTTGGATTCTCGCATATTATATTTTAATTAATAATTATTATTTATTTGTGTGTAACTGTTTCGCATTTAGTTTCTCGTATATTTACATTGATGTTGCCTTGAGCGGCATGTAGCACTCCCCTTGTGACAGGCGGTTAGGCGTCGGTTAAGCGTCGCTTGCTGAGCGTCGGTGTCGGTGTGTTGGGCGTCGGCAAGCGTCGCTCGTCGCAGCTTTACACAGCTCTGCGTTCACACGTGAGTTGTATGGTACTATGCTCGCAGTCTTGCCAAAGGGAAAGATACTTGTAAGCGAACTACAAGGGCTCTGTACGGCTGATACATTATACTCTACACACAGTTAAGTTCAAATAGATATAGAAATACTTTGAGTTTGAGGATTTATTGATGATTCTAAATATGTATAAAAACATAAGATTTACTAAATATTATAAGTAAGATATTGAATTTATTTGATGTATTTGTGTAAAATCGAACTGTAAACTACTCCCATGTTCACAGGTAAAATATAAAACTGTAAAACTAAATCGGACAGTGACGTCACGACCCAGCTGCGTTTCAAACGTAGTATGATGAATTTAATTTATAAATTTACATTTACAAATTTTGATTTTGAACTTCAGGATCTGACCAATCAGTATCCATCACGTGACTTATCACTGCTTGTGCTTTGACGTTTCACCAGTTATCAGTTCAGATTTTAGGTTACTATTTTATTTTCATAGACATGAATTTGTTAGACGCTAATAAACAAGATGATTTTTTTAATAAAATCGGGAATGTTTTTTACTATTGCTGATTTGTTCAATAAAGAAATGAAACAAACACAAAATTAAAAGATTTAGATGGTCTGTTAGGCAGTGGTTAGGTCGTGGTTAGGCCTATAAACACATTGATTTGACAACGAATACTATCATAATTTGTTTCTGTAAGTGAAATAACAACATCGTGATAAATTCAAATATACTTGTATGAGTGTCATTTATTTAATTCTTTGTTATCTCTAATTCATTGAAATTACGCAAACGTTTTTATTTTTGTACAGTTCATTTGCTTTGTCGTACAAATTACGATGTTCGCGAATACTGCTTATTAACGAAAAACAAAATATCAATTTGTTCCTGTGAATCCATCTTCAAAATTTCATCAACTCACAAACAGAAAAGACAGCTGACGGATGAAGCAAAGTTATACCTTACCACCATGTTTAATAGTTCTCGCTTGTGATTGGTCGAATTTGAAATTTACATTTGCAAATATAAAATATAGTTATACATATAACTAGTGTTTCACAAATATCAAGATATACTTTTGATCTTGTCTTGAAAGCAAGACAAGAAGTATTTGTTATTTCCCAAGACAAGACAAGATAGTAACATCAAGAATCAAGATTTTGCAAATCCGCATTTCTGATTGAAATATAAAAATTTGTATCTATGATAATGATTTTCAAAACAAATTGTTTTATTCAAGTTGAAGCGACAGTCCAAGGCATGTCTAAATATTCCGGTAAAAAGTCGACTATGTAATGTAGAAATATATAGGTAGATAATATTAGTCAAAACAAAACAAAAAATATAACTACTTACACAAAAATGTAAATAATTATCTCTATTTTCTTTTTAAATATATCGTCATCATACCGATGTCTACATGTGTTGTAGATACTGGCACACCCAGAAATGGGTAATATGCCGTGATGATATATTTATTTTATTTATTTATTTTCTTTTTAAATGAAAATCAGACTTGTCAAACGGTTTTAAAGTCGTCTTTGTAATAACTATTTTTCCTCTCGCTAAGAGAGGTATTGGATTCATGCTAAAAATCGCATATCCAGATTTTAGTGGATAGGCACGTTTTAAGGTCACTAGAATCCGATTTTAACATTTTTACAATGAAGTCTGTGTATTTGTGTGTGTGTGTGTGTGTGTGTGTATGTGTGCGTGTGTGCGGATGTTGGCGGGACGGTTTCTCAAATTCTATAAGACTAAAGACCAATTTAACTTTGTATTTTTTAATCTGACATTATTGGGAAGAGTAGAAAAGTTTTCGCAACAATTTAGTAACTGAAAGTAGTAGTTTCTTTAGAAAAATTTATTAAATATTATTTTTTGAAAATTTATGTTATTACAAAGAGTAAAAAATATAAATTTCTTTATTTAGAAAGGAGAATACTTATTTACAGAATGAATTCAAAAATATAAAAATATATGAATAAATATGTAATTATAACTTTTTATGTGTACCTGAAATGATAAATACAATATATGTCCAGTGCAACCTCTTTAATCCGGACAATTAAATGCACGGGTGTGTCCGAATGATCGATTTGTTCGGATTACTGGATATTTGTAAAAAATGTTGATATAAGAATGGAATATATACGTTATAAAATTATAGGGATACGGAAATTTGCGATTAAATCAAACACAGCAAGTTTTGTCCCAATACTTTCAATTTTGCACAAAAATAAAACTACATTATGTACATACATTCTAAGTACGACGCACGTAAGGTAAGTATAATAATACTGTATGTATTATACATATTATTTCAGTACATACCTAATTGCAGGAAAAAATCAAAACAAAATAATGAATTACTTTACACAGGAAAAAAGCTGGTGATGGTTCGTTGTTTCTTACAACCCATTTCTGCTCTGACTGCCTTGTTACGAAGATCGTAAAGCAAAAGCACTTAATGGGATGGTGATGGTATATCATTTTCTGATGTCCATGTGATACAGGTATTAAAAGAAGAAATAGATTGTTTGTGCTTGACGGTATTCGAATAAATTTCATCATCACTAGAAGAACTAGATTCTCTGTTTTTGTCAGAAGTTTGAGAAGTCCGTGCATGAAAAGTGTCCGGATTAACGAGGAGCGCCCGGACTATGGTTGGTGTCCGAATTACTGGATGTCCGGATTAAATTGTGTCCGAATTAAAGAGGTTATACTGTACTTATATAGCGTAATATGGAAATGGCGAGAGGTCTTGTGCTGGCCACAACAGATTTTTACTTCCTTGTTCGAAGTAATGATGATGACGATATATTATTATTATTATTATCATTACCGTTGTCTACATATGTGTAGATAATGGCACACCCAGAAATGGGTAATATGCCATGATGATATATTTATTTTATTTATTTATTTGTTCGAAGTAAAGGAAGTATTGTAATCGCGAAAAATTTCGGTTTCCAGATTTCAACGGAAATATCCATTTTGAGCTTCCCTGAATCCATTTTGACTAATTTCGTTGTGACGTCTGTACGTACGTACGTATGAACGTATGTACGTATCTCGCATAACTGAAAAACGGGAAGCCGTAGAAAGTTAAAATTTTGTATTTAGAACTGCTATGACATCTAGTTGTGCACCTCCCTTTTTGGTCATTACATAACTTTCGGAAGTGGTACTTTACTTGAAGCCTATAGTAGATTTTAATGAAAAACTATATTAAAATATAAACCAAAACTTTTCAAATTTGGTATATAAGACTTTTATATCAATGAAAATAATATAATAGATTTTAGTTAACATGGTCTATTCGGAAGTGGTACTTTACTTGAAGCCTATAATAGATTTTAATAAAAAACTATATTAAAATATAATCCAAAACTATTCAAATTTGGTATATAAGACTTTTATATCAATGGGAATAACATAATAGATTTTAGTTAAAATGGTCTACCCGGAAGTGGTACTTTACTTGAAGCCTAAAACAGATTTTAATGAAAAACTATATTAAAATAGATTGGCAACATTGATTTTGACATGTAAACAAACAAAAATTTGTACTCAGCTTTTTAATATTGCAAAGTATTCATTCAACTTTTTATTTTACAAGGAGAAGCACTTTAAAATTAATAACTGTGTAAATTACACGTATTTCAGTTGTTTTTTCCAGCAGTATCCTTAACAGGTGTTTAATTTCTGCTGCTTTATGTGCATAACCTCAAATTAAGCACATGGTCGAAGCTATGGAGAAAAAACTCGATGAAGTTTTACAAAAGTTGGATATCTTGGATGTCATTAAAGAAGATGTAACGAAAATTAACAGGGATCTATGTCCTATATTGGTACAATAAAATAAAAATTCTGAAAAAATTGAAACCTTAGAGCTAAAACTTGAAGAACAACAAAAACGCATAAATACGCTGGACAAATCGTCAAAGAGAAATAATTTAGTTCTTATTGGTTTAGAAGAACTGGAAACTTCTAATTCGGAACTTATTAGCAATGTAATAAAAATTTTAACCGATAAACTAAAGGCAAATATTACTGATGAAGCTGTAGAAAATGCATGGAGACTGGGTCAAAAAAGACAAAAATGTAGGCCAGTTTTAATTCAATTCTGTTCCGTACAAACTAGAAATAGAGTATTTAACAATAAAAAGTTATTAAAAGGTACGAAATGGTTTCTTAATGCTGATCTTACGTCGCAAGAGCAAATGACCCGTAAATTATTATTAGCGGAAAAGAAGAAACTGGAGACAGAAGGTCACAAAGTCTCTATTATTCGAGACAAACTGAACATTTCTTCCTCAAACGGTACCCAGAAGTCAAAAAGAAATCGAGAATCCTCCGAGGACACACCTACAAAGTTTGCCCAAGTATCGAAGATCAGTAGACAACATACCGAACAATTAGGCAACCAAGGTTCCTCAAATACCGTCCCGAAATCAAATTCTTTTTTATGTTAACATCTACACTATTTTTTAAAGTCAATTTTGTTTTGTCCAGAACAGTATATAATCTCAGTCATGGATGGATTAAACATAAATTTGAAAATACAATAATACCACTGTATATTTAGTTACAAATAATGTCAAAAGTAAAGATATTTATTTCTCACCGCTGTCTGGTATTTTGAATCGTAAATGGAACAAATAATTTCTTTTTCAATTTGGATACTGGTAATGTAGCCGAAATACTGGATGGCGACGTGATATGATTATGTGAAACAGGATAACGTGAATGAAAAATTAATTTAGAATATAATTTTTTTTTATGAATGTCAAAGCTATCAAAATTTAAGAAACATTAACTGCAAATTTCATAGCATTACTCAATTTATTCTGATTCATTTTTTGTTAAAGATTTAGTTATTCCTAAAACAAATAGTACCTATGTTTTTATAATTTAGCTGCATTTATATTATGAAGTCTTTATTTAAACATATAGAAGTAGGTACCAAAGGTTAAATTATTATAATTGTCAATATTATTATTTTCTTTGTGATTGTTTAAAGGTTTAAACTATTCTTATAAGATATTACTTATGTTTGTAATTGATTATTTATATTGGGTTATATAGGTACATTAAAATTTTGTTGTCAATCATTTGTATAGGAGAAACTCTCCTGAAAGCAAATAAACTTTATTATTATTATTATTATATTATTATATTAAAATATA
The DNA here is from genome assembly GCA_943142095.1 of Ophonus ardosiacus. Classification (NCBI taxonomy): domain Eukaryota; kingdom Metazoa; phylum Arthropoda; class Insecta; order Coleoptera; family Carabidae; genus Ophonus; species Ophonus ardosiacus. The sequence continues at coordinate 34,159,514 of OW964833.1, read as the reverse complement.
ATCCAAAACTTTTCAAATTTGGTATATAAGACTTTTATGTCAATGGGAATAACATATTAGATTTGATTAAAATAATCTACCCGGAAGTGGTACTTTACTTGAAACCCATGATAGATTTTAATGAAAAACTATATTAAAATATAATACGAAACTTTTTAAATTTGGTATATAATACTTTTATATCAATGGGAATAACATAATAGATTTTGGTTAAAATAGTCTAACCCGAAGTGATACTTTACCTGAATCAGTTTTTCTTGAAAAAAATGGTGTTATTTTGATTTTAGTAATAAATGTTTTAAATAAAAGTTTTAGAGAATTGAGTTCTGCGTCGAAAACATCAAGTATGATTAAATTAGCTCTTTGTATAAGGGAGATATGTAAATTTAAAAATTATGTACTTTTTGGTTTCTGTAATTAAGTTTGCTATGAATTAGGACAAAAAATAACAAAAAAATAAAAAAATTAATGTCAATGTGAAATTATGTCAAATACGTGCAATTTTATGATTGGGTCTGTTATAATACATATTTTAATTATTAACAAAATATGTATAGTGTAACAGGCGTACAAGGAAGTCATGTGGTGTCCACATCAGATATTTATATATGTTTTTAAAATGAGCTATTGCTTCATCTTTCATCTCCTTACCCCAATTTGTTAAATTAAATGTTTCTATTTTATGTTGGGAATCTAAAATTAGAACATTTTTTATAGTGCTTAACAATTTTATTTCTCGCAGCTTGTAGTGCAAAATTAAGTTCTCGTCATTTACATTTCTATTTTGTTATCAAGTTCTGTGGCCTAAGTTTCCAGTTTATCTTGAATCATATTAATACCTATAACTATACAGTTGATAATGTGCAATTTTTTCCCCACATATTTTCTTGATGAACTCTGAAAGGGTCGTAAATAATTTAAAACAGACGTACTAAGTGTCCAATCATTACCAGAAATTCTAAACTTTCTGTTCATTATAGTAAAATCAAAGTAGCATTTAACTAAAATGGAAATGGGTAAGGGCAGACGCCAACGTCACACTTGAGCGTTCGGATTGGATAAAACGATAGAGAAAGGGGATTCCCATAAAATATCAAGAAATATCAAGAATTCTTGAAACAAGACAAGAGTTCTTGTCTTGATAAAACACTACCTATAACAAATCCAAATTTCAAATTTCTAAATTTGTAAATTGTTCATAAACCATCATAAGCGTTTTAAGTTAGTTTATATTTTAAAATCTAAATTATGAATTTTAAATTCGTAAATTAAATTCGTCATAAACCAGCCCTAAGAAATAACAAGACCATATCTCCTTTCTCTCTCCTGCATGTATTTATATACCTATATCATTTACTAAAATGAAAGCGTTTGTCTAATCAATGCATCTCTTTCTAACTAAAGGGGTAAAAACAGATAGGCAAATCAATTATCAATATGACGAATGGAAGCAGTTGTGTTCAAATCAGATTCCAGATCTAGCTATGACGTACGTCAAAAATTTCTCCCACAACTTCCGGTTTGTTTCGTACGAACATTCAGTGATTACATGCGATCTACCGCAGAAGAAAAATGAACTAGGTATATAACGTTTTCATGTAATTAAAAAAAAAATTGGAAAAATATTTCACCATTTAGTTTGTGATGGCGATGGCGATGTAAAACAAGATTTTCTCGGATTTGCAGTCGAAAATTAAAATTTATTCACGCCGACGTTTCGACTATACCATAGTCTTCTTCAGGGCTAGAATGGTCAAGTTGAAATAAAAACACATGTGGCTAATGTCGATAACATTACAAGACGGACATTTAAAAAAAATAGTTAAAATACACAGTTCACAGATTGAAAATCGTCAATAATTTAAAAAACATAAAAAATTCAAGGGTTTCTGGCGCCAAAATATCTTCATACGCCACTGCATATTTTCTTTCGTATGTTTGATAACCGATAAAATTAAATTTAAAATTTTATAACACTTATTTCATTATAATGTGTATAGTAGAAATCATATTGCAAGAACACTTTGTCGTAAAACGATTTAGCAATTGCATCCATAAACCAACAATGGGGACCTTTAGTTTGCGGTAATAAATGATTCCAGCAGGCAAGGGCAGGGTCGGTTCCTTTATATTAAGAATTATTTGAAAGAACATATTTCACGTTATTTTTATATAAGATTTAAATGTTATTATAAAAACAAGTACAAACAATAAATTTTTAAATTTATGCAGGTCACTATTATAAATTACCTACTAAAAATTTCTTTTATTTTCGTGGGATTAAGTAATTATATATTTGAAATAGGCTCACTTCTTTGTGCATAATTTGGAAATGCGAAACAATACGGGCAAGAAAGGGAAATGACTCGTTTTCCACTTTTAGAAGATTAAGTAAATTACGATGTTATAATGAGAGTGGAACCTTAAAATACATTTTTTGTTTTCTTTTTTACGTAGACTCTATTTTGATTTTGTTATATTTATTGTGCATGCTAATAAAGTTCTTCATAACGGTTTTTCAATGTAAATTACCATCATTAATACTAAAATGTAATAATTAGAAATGCATACATACCTCTGCTACAATTTATACTTGTTCTCTAATAACGGTCATTTTATTAATCTTTCAAAAACTATTATAGATTTAAAATTATTATTCTCAAAAGTTTTAAAATTTAGGTTTTTCTTTAATCTTCCTAATTTACTTATGCCCGTATTCATACACTCGTAAAATTTTAAACGGTTCGTTATAATTTTTATCCAATAAAAACAGTCGACATTGAAAGAAAAATCGAAATTTTATTTGTTAAGTTTGATTCTATTTGTCAAAAATTATAACGAACCGTTTTGAAACTTTACGAGTGTTTATGAATATGGGCATTAATCTTCTAAAAGTGCTCGTACTATTTCATATTTCCAAATTATACACAAAGAAGTAAGCGTAATATATAATTACTTAATCCCACGAAAATAAAAGAAGTTTTTGGTAATTCAGTGACCATGTTCTGCATTAATTTTAAAATTTATCGTTTGCACTTGTTTTTGTAATAATATTTAAATCTTATATAAAAATAGCGTGAAATATTTTCTTGCAAATAATTCTTAATATAAAGGAATCGACCCTGTCCTTGCCTGCTGGTATCATTTATTAGGGGTAGGTAACCGCAAACTAAAGGTCCCCATTTTTAGTTTATGGATGCAATTGCTAAATCGTTTTACGACAAAGTGTTCTTGCAATATGATTTCTACTATACCATTGTATTGAAATAAAATTTAAAATAAATTTTATGACATTTTACCTGTCAGAAACTATAAAATATAGTTTTCATTAAAATAATACTACTATATTCTCTTCCTGTGAATAACTCTTCATTTTCAGTAATGATTACTCAAAGCAGAGCGTTTCTGATAGGTAAAATTACAAACATATATAATGACATTTTACCTGCCATTAACGTATATGTCAGATATTTAAAAAAATATAATAAAATTTAGTTTGTATTTTTATAAATATATTATAATATATTTTAGAGTAATATGTTATTTTTCACTATTTTGATTACGGTGGAAACCCCATTTTATGAAGAATTTTTCTTCCATATGCTACTCACTCATTTTGCTTAACTGTTATTAAAATACATGTCATTAAACACTTATAAAAATCTCACGACAATTAATCTTGTGTGTGTAATTGCGTTCTCGCAATCCGAAATCGGTGTTTGTTGTCTGGTTTATAACCGTGTCGGACGAAGCCGGCGCCATTTCGCCCACCTGTACCTGTCACACGGCTAGCTTACTAACCGCAAAGGCCATGCCACTATCAAGCATCGATGCCAATGCGGATATCAACAATCCCAGCCATTCAACACAAGAAAGGGATTCACTCGAGATGGGATTAAATATGTGGTTTATGGGTGACATCTTATCTGGCCGATTTTAGTGCTAACTGATCCAAATCTATACATGACTTGGATTTGGATTCCAAGAAGTATAGTTCGTGTTATACCCGTTGCAAATATTTGCAATATTCCAATAATCAATAAACTATATTAAGGCGTAATGGTATTAAATCATAAATTTTCTGTATTTATAATGTTTGGTTCTCTACTATACTGGTTTTTAAAAACTATCCCCCGCTGCTGTTTTGAATATATAGGGCGAACTCTGATAAATTATTAACTCAACACTCACACTCTCAGAACAGACGATGAAAATTTTGCCCAAATAGAGTGATTTTCAACTCAAGTAGAGTGTTGAAAATGCATCGCACTTATTGAGTTCTTTTTTACCCTTTTAGGAGTAAACTAAATTCGCTCTTAGAAGAGTATTTTTATAATTAATCTTTTAATAATTACATTTTAATCTTAAAAGATGAAAATTTTTATTCTATAAAAGTGTATATAGTTCTCCACAAAAGTATGAAATATAAACTTTGATTTTCAAAAATTACTCTTTATTTTAGTGATATTTATTCTTGAGAAGTGTATTTAGTTCTTCACAAAAGTGTGAAATATAATCTTTTATTGTCAAAAATTACTTTATTTTAGTGATATTTACTCAATAAGAATGTATATAGTTCACCACAAAAATGTGAAATATAACCTTTTTTGCGAAAAATTACTCTTTATTTTGGAAATATTTACTTCGATAAGATAAAAAATTACTCCTTAATATAGTACTTTTTTCAATGAAAGTGCGAGTTTACTCTTTGAATTAATAATTTTAATAATAATAATAATAATAATAATAATAATAATAATAATAATAATAATAATAATAAATTATTTTATAGGAACCAATAAAAGCAATATATTCGATTAGAAAAAAATATTTATTATAATAATTTATGTGATGCTGATACAGTGAAAGCTGCAATCCATTTTTAACATAACTAGGTATCTCCCGTAACCGGACAAAAAATACCGACTGTTGGTGTCCATTTAATAGATTTCACTCTACTTGTACTTGCATTAAAGAAACAACTAATGATTCCACGGTTGGTTTTACATTTTTATCCGTATTATATATCAATGAATAAAAAAAAAAAATATAAAATTTTGTTAGTGATGTATCGTACTGTATGTTAAAAACATGATAAAATTTATATAAAATATCAAAGCTTTTCAAAATGTTTCTTGTTTCCAGAGATATTGTTGTGTCTTCTGCGACTAGGAAGTAATTCTTATCTTGGAGAATCAAGTATCCGCTACCTACGAAATTTAAAATTAAGTGATACAATTGTTAAAATATATTTCCTTTCATATATTTACAGGTAACTAAGAGTTGATCTAGGTTCTAGTTACAAGGATCGATTATGAAATAAAAATAATACAACTTACCTTCAATTCTGTTGGCTGTTGCCTCGTCCACACCATTTTGAATAATATTTTTTTTCAATTCTAACACATTCATTTTTCTATTTTCCACCTTCCTAAGCGGGTTGAAATAATGATGATTGGGTATTACGCAGTAAAACGTACAAGAATGTGAAGCAAATATATGGCGCATGCGTGAAACACGAATAACTACACTTCTTTGAGTGAATATAGCTCTTATATGATTTAAAACGCTAATTTCACTCCTTATAGAGTACATTTTAACAAATATTAGAGTAAATTATTTAATTAACATTAATAAGAGTAAAATTTGATTTTTTGAAGTGTACATTTTACTTTAATGCAGAGTAAATTATATTAATGAAAAGAGTAGATTTTACTCGACATTTGATAACAGGAAAATATACTCAAATAGTGTAAAAATTTTACACTTAAAGATGAAAATATTTTCATCTTCAATTGTGTACTCATATTTCACTCATTTCGATTAGATTTTATTCAAGTAGATGAAACTATACTCAAATTAAACTAAAAAAGTTTTTACTCCGTAGAAGGCAAAAATTTTCGCTCTTCTACTTTGAGAGTGCAGTTAATAATATATATTTCAATATAATTTTTGTAATGGTTAAATGTATTTATTATTTATCATTGTTATTATGCAGGTAAATGTTGTCAATACAATAGTATGAGATGTATGTACCTTCTCAAACAATAAATGTTATTATTATTATTATATATATATATATATATATATATATATATATATATATATATATATATATACAGGGTGTCTCTTAAATAGAGGGACATGGCTTAACCACAGATTCCTGAGGCTAAAATAAGACGATTTAACCAAACTTGCTTCTACCGGAAAGTGTACCATTTAGCCAGAAATCTGCTTCAAAGTTCTTCGAAAAAAAATTAATTTTGCTTATAATAACCGGACGCTTTATTCGATTTGAATAAAATTTGGTATGATAGTTTATATGGTTATAAGTCATCTTTTAAGATGATACTTGTTATTATTAGTGAACCACTAGTGTATGAAACGTAGGTGTCCCAACATTAATTAGACCGTAACTTTTTAATGGCAATACCGAAAACGTGAATTTATTTTTTTTTCAGAAAGATACATTCAATAGTAAACTTTTCTCTCTCTGTTTAATTTAATGACAGTAACAATTGTTTATGGGTTGTCAAAAAATTCCTTCGCAATATTCAGAAACTAGTAACATCTGTTTGTTCGGCCTAATAATATTTTACTACCATTATTATAAATAACACGAATAAATATGTTAGCTTACTCCTAAACAAGTTGAGAAGATTGACAACTCGTTACTGTCATTAAAAATTAATTGTTTGACATTTGGATAGACTGCTAGATTAAATTTATTTTTAAAAAAATCACGATGCAATCACTCAGGTTTTATATTTTTCTGGCTGAACCGTAACAGATATCACAAATTACACAGAGAGAGAAAAGTTTACTATTGAATATATCTTTCTGAAAAAAAATAATTTCACGTTATCGGCGTAGTCATTAAAAAGTTATGGTCTAATCAATGTTGGGACACCTACGTTTCATACACTAGTGGTTCACTAATAATAACAAGTATCACCTTAAAAGATGACTTATAACTATACAAACTGTCATACCAAATTTCATTCAAATCGAATAAAGCCTCCGATTATTATAAGCAAAATTAATTTTTTTTCGAAGAACTTTAAAGCAGAATTCTGGTTAAATGGTGCACTTTCCGGTAGAAGCAAGTTTGGTTAAATCGTCTTATTTTAGCCTCAGGAATCTGTGGTTAAGCCATGTCCCCCTATTTAAGAGACATTCTGTATATACATCGGGTCTCGTGGCAGCGTGCGTGAGTGTCTCGTCGCGAACCTGGGGGAACCGGGTTCGATCCCGACAGACGCCAAATATTTACAATTTTAAATAGCACAAAAGTGACCCCTGTGGTGCACTCTCCACACCAGCAATGAGTGCCCGTGAGGTGACGCCTGGTAAGCGCCTACACGGTAAAATATATCGTCTTCATTACCGAGTCTACATGTGTTGTAGATACTGGCACACCCAGAAATGGGTAATATGCCGTGATGATATATTTTTTATATTTATATGTAATAGGACAAACTTACTGTTAATAGTATATATATATATATATATATATATATATATATATACAGGGTTTTAAAAAATAAGTGTCACAAATTATGAGGGCGTATAGTACTGGCCAAAATGAGTAAAAAAAGTTAAATCAACATGGGTCCGATCTTCAAATGTTTTTGAGAAAGAGGTCATTTCGTATTAGGTCAAAGAAAAACTGACTTAGTGGTTGAGCAAAATTTGTCTACGCCAGTAAATAGACTATAAAAAAACAATAACATTTAATATGAAACATTTTTTTTTCACCTTTTAATAGTTACGAAGTTATTTTAAAACTAAATATTGGCCAAGGGCACCACAATTTTTTTCTCAGTACAATTATTTTATTTTTTTTTTTTGAAAAATAAAAACACATCTACGATGATTTCTGAAAGATAAACAAATTGTCTCATTTAATCAAAGACGTAACTCTTACAGTTTTCGAGATAGCAGAGGTAAACACCGAAGAAACTCATTTTTCATTGCCTTCTATTAGTGATGAACGCTAGTGTTGCCAGAAGTCGAGACGAGACGAGACTTGGGGCCGGTCTTGTCTTGGTCTTGACTTGGTCTCGACTAGAGTGGTCTCGTCTTGGTCTTGTCGAGACGAGACTTGATGTCAGTCTCGTCTCGTCTCGAGTCTCGACAAGACTCTCGACTTTGCTTCCATTAACATTTTTTTTTAAAATCCCATCTAATAGTACATAAAATTCTAAGAACAGCAGTACAATCGCGATTCAAAAATTCCAAATAATATTTGAGATATTTATTATTTTTTCTGTAAATATCATCAACTTGATACTTGAGCTCTTGAAATAATTAATATGAAAATATACATACATACCGAGTGTTGTTTCTTATTAATAAACATAAAATATGAAGCAGTAAGTAAATGGACAAAAATCCCCAAAAAAGTAACTCCTTTCGCTATTTTTATTATATTTTTCTAAATAAATGTATCCCCTAGTACGCGTACCACAGGTTGAGAACTTCTGCTTTATATCAAAATTTTGACGAATGTATTTAGAATAATAATGGTATATTCAATAAAACTGTAGGTAGTTACATAAATACAATTCTCTAACAAAAAAAAAAAACACTTATTTGAAAAACAAATAAATTATAATAAACGTGCTTAAATTTATAAAATTAGAAAAAAAATTCGTAACTAAGAAACTTTAAAAATAACAGTTGTACGGTTTAACGAATTATAAATAGATTAACTTTCCAAAATCAGTCAGCTTTACTATAATCATAGAAACAGCTGATATATTCAAAAAATTGTAATGGGGTATTCCACTCAATTTTTTTTATTATTTTAAATAAAACTTCATTCAGTTTTGAAGCAATTCATAGTATTAAAAAATCTTAATTGTTCCTAGTTTAACAGTATTTTATTTTCGAGAAATCAGTGTAACGTCACATTTCCCCTATACTTGTCTTTCTCACACACACTGCTCTGAGTACGCTGCGAGAGAAAGATAACAATTGTATGACGTCAATTTTCCCTTTTAGCAAATGTGAAATATCTCGTAAAGTCATTATTTAAAAAATGTTTTCATTGTTTTAACTATTATTTATTGAGCCATACTTTATGTTAAATTGAATTTTTTAATTTTTTTTGTTATGGTGGAATACCCCATTGACAGATGTCAGTGTCAAGTACAATATACATAATGATTGTTCGTGTTATAATTGTATTGGATTTATAGATTTTTTTCCAAAGAAAGTTCGGTATGGAATTTGTAAAAAATAGTATATGTTCGTGTTATAATTTTATTGAATATATAGAATCTTTTCTATGGAACTTTTGATGTGGGATTGGTACAAAATACATCAAATTGACGGAAGGTCTTGTGCTAGCCACAACAGATTTTTTATGTACCTACTAAAACTTCTTTTACATGTTGTAGAAGGTAAAGTTAAAAATAAAATCAAGCCATGGAGTAAAAATGGATAGAATTTTTTGGAGATATCTAATAATTCTTCATTTGGTATTTCTTTCTCAAGAGGTTCCTCTTTCCACTTATGAAACCATAATAATGATTCCTCATAAAAATTGTCTATGTTATGTTTCATTTAATTCTTTATCATACATTTATACTTTTCTTTATTACATGGTTTTATATTTTTAGGATGCAAAATTGTTAGATTGACTAAAGTATTGTATTCGGAAATATTTGGATTTGGGTTGGGCAAACCTACCTACTTTTATTACTAGCAGATGTCTAAAAGTGGTTGTTATTGTCTGGTAATATGCAACATTTGTAGCACAGGCCGTTGTAAAATTTATTGTTCCATTATAGGATTTTTACAAGAAAAGAAATGTTGTGCTATTTTTTACCCATTTTTTAAAAATTATATTATATTAGGGAATTGGAAAAACAGTTTGTTTTACACATTTGTGCATACAAAGTTTTAAGAAAATTGTTAAAGAAGGGCTTGTACATTACGACTTTTATATTTCTATTTTCTTTAAGGCTTTAAGTAAACGTTGATTATTGTCTTCAATTTTTTCATATGAATGAATTTATACGATGTATTTTAATTTTCTCTGTATACGCGAGTGTACTTGCATTGTGCATGTGTTCTTACGAGAAATGCTTAATACCAGTTTCTTAGAATATCTGATACCAATTTTCCCAAATTGTTATACCTGTAACTACATATTTTAACAATGTCCCTTACATTTCACTTTGTTGAGATAAAGTTTTACTTTCATTATACATCACATAAAAGATACATAAACTTTTATCTTTTGAAGCACATATTTTCCAATTTTTTTTTACTAAATGATACATTATGATTTTTTTGTTAGTTTTTAATGATAACACTAGAAAATGTTGGAAAAGTATTTTTACATAAATTATGGATACAAAGTTTGAGAAGAATTAAAGCTTCGTTTTTTTATATTTTTACTGTTTCTTTACAAAATAATTATGTAACTGATTTGTTAGTATTAATAGTTTACATTATTTGCAATTAATATATTCCTATTTCTACATGCGATATTATTCATATGTTTCAATGGAAGAATTATTTAGGAGAATAAGAAGTACATCCGTTGAAAATGTATTTTTTATATTTTTACTGTTTCTTTACAAAATAATTATGTAACTGATTTGTTAGTATTAATAGTTTACATTATTTGCAATTAATATATTCTTATTTCTACATGCGATATGTATTCATATATTTCAATGGAAGAATTATTTAGGTGAATAAGTACATCCGTTGAAAATGTAGAATATGGTTATTTTAAAACGGGAATTTCCCTAAGATCGTAAAATCTTTGTGTGCATTTTCGTAAAATTCTAAGAATCACAATAGATTCTTTAAAAATAAAAGAAAATTAATGTATATTTGAAGGGAACGTTATTTTTGTTATAATATATTAATTTAATAAATAAAACTGAAGTACATTGCTAACTTGCAGAATGCACCACAGATGTAACTTTTGTGTGCTATTTGAAAATTGGAAATATTTTTGAAGATGTAGTCGGTATTTCATATACCCAGTTGTACCAATATATTAATTGGGAATTAAACAAAAATTAAATTAAAATCAACATGTGTAGTATAAAATAAAGGTTGATCTTAATTTAATAAAAAATATTGGTGCATTAAAATAACATAAGAATTCTAAATTGATACTTCTTTCATTTCATCCCACTTACCTTCTAATTTAAATTCATTTAAAACTTATATTTGGATTATTTAGATGAATAAAGAATACATCATATTTACATAAATTAATGTTTCTGGGACACAATTATGAAAGTAGAAAATTACAAAATTTGAAAAAATAATATCTCTCTTATTTATTCGAATTTTCAATCAGTATTTACAGCAATACTCTCAGTTTTTGAAGCACTTTTTGAATAGGTATATGTTTAAAAAAATACCTTTGATCTGAAGTCGAGAGTCTTGTCGAGACTCAAGACTTTCTCGACAAGACTTGATGCTAGTCTCGTCTCGTCTCGACTTTTCTAGTCGAGACTAAATGATGGTCTCGTCTCGACAAGACCAAGACAAGACGAGACCAAGACCAAGACTGGTCTTGGTCTTGTGGCAACACTAATGAACGCGAGGCAAGACGAGACGAGAAATGTAAAATATCGATCTCGTCTCGCTTTCGGATCCGTAGTCTCGTTCTCGTTCTCATCTCGCATAACGCTACGAGACGAGACGAGCTGCGAGAAATTTCTCGTTTCATGCATCTATAATGATGCACGCAAGACGAGAAATGTAAAATATCGAGCTCGTCTCGATTTCTGATCCGCAATCTCGTTCTCGTTCTCATCTCGCATAATGCTACGAGACGAGACGAGATGCGAGAGTTCTCTCGTCTCGTCGTGCATCACTATCTAATATCACGGAAACTATTGAAGATCGGACCCATGTTGATTAAGATTTTTCACTCAATTTGGTCAGTACTATATGCCCTCATAATTTGTGACACTCATTTTTTAACACCTGTACATATATATATATATATATATATATATATATATATATATATATATATATATATAGTAGTTATATTTTTAATATAATTATATCATTTTATAATCTATAATATCTATATAATTTAAATGTTAAAATCGGCTTGTAGGGATCTTAAATCGTGCTTATTTACTAAAATGCGATTTTTAGCATGAATCCATTCTTTCTCCGGATTCTCATAAATTATATATGAACGTCAAACGTCAATCTAGTTTTAACTTCTCGTAAAGTAATTCCATATTGTTCGATAACTATGTATATTACCACTATATTAATTCTTTATAGAAATGACACGTTCCTCATTTGAATAAACATTATTTAATTTAATTTTTACAAAAAAAAAATACAGAATATCAATAAAATAATATTGTTTTCTATAAAGTCATGGCTATTGCTACGAATTAACAGTAATTTTGGAATTTCCTTTTACAATAATTGTGAAGAAACTAAAAACATAAGAAAAAATATAAAAGTATATACATGAATCGACGAGTTTTATAAGACGTTTTTTCGTCAGAGTGCAAAGTCTTATAAAATGAGTCCTTTATACAATTTTAAATATTTTGTTTCTCTATATACCAAAATATTTTAAAAATGTAAACGAGTTGATTTAGGGAAATTTGTATAAACAAGTTGATTTTGGGAAATTTGTATGTGTAATATTGTACAGAATGATCAAAAGCAAGTAATAGTCACGTGACCGGCAACTTTCCTCAATGTTATCAAAACTACACTTCTAGGAAGAAAAATTTGGTATCTAAGTTCATGGGCGTGCGAATTTTTATTGTAAAGAATTTTTATTTTAGTAATTTTATTAAATTCAACAATTTAATATAAAAATAACAAAACAATTTACAATGATTGTTCGAAATGTTGCCCGTTAACCTAAAAAAACCCTCAGTAATTAAGCTCTTAAAATTATTTTTGTATTTCACTCACCAAGCAAATAATGAAATAAACACACCAACAAGAGTCTTCAAAAAGTCTGTTGTCGATAATGTTATTTATTTAAGCAAATAATAAAAGCGGTAAAAAAGAAATAAAGAACGTAACGAATATTTGAACAAATATTTGACAGTTTGACAGAACAATACACGCAACTGCTAATACTTATTTCCACGGAGTAACATATTGAGAACCACTCAAGTCACGTGACTATCACTTGGTTTTGATCACCCTGTAGTTGGTAACTTTGGATTGACATTTATTCAATTATTTCAAAGTGCATATTAATTTTTATTTATGGATTTGAAAATTTAGCTACCTAAATGTCATATAGTATCAACAGCAACCTCCAAAACAAAAAAAAAAATGCGTATCGAAATGAAGGCTCTTTTGAACGCAAAAAATATAAAAAGAACAGTTTTGTACGCAACTCTTAATTCTGTAAAACTTTGCACTTTACAGTTCTTGCAGTAAAATGAAGACGAGAGCAAGAAATTGCATAAAACTAAAATTCCATGTTAAATCCCTATATTCACCTACCTCTAAATGGGTGTACCATCTGATTTCTTTGTTTGCAGATTTCGGTTATGTTGATGCTAACGATCTATCCAATCTTCAAAACAATATAAAAATCTGATGTGGACACCACATGACTTCCTTGTACGCCTGTTACACTACACATGTTTTGTTAATAATTAAAATATGTAAAATTCCACGTATTTGAAATAATTTGACATTTTTTGTCCTAATTCATAGCAAACAATTACAGAAACCAAAAAGTACATAATTTTTAAATTTATATATCTCGCTTATACAAAGAGCTAATTTAATCATACTTAATGTTTTAGACGCAGAATTCAATTCTCTAAAATTTTAATTTGAAGCATTTATTTCTAAAATCAAAAAAACACCATTTTTTTCAAGAAAAACTGATAACAGCTTCAAGTAAAGTATCACTTCCGGTTAGACTATTTTAACCAAAATCTATTATGTTATTCCCATTGATATAAAAGTATTATATACTAAATTTGAAAAGTTTTGGATTGTATTTTAATATAGTTTTTCATTAAACATCTATTTTAGGTTTCAAGTAAAGTACCACTTCCGGGTAGACCATTTTAACTGAAATCTATTATGTTATTCCCATTGATATAAAAGTCTTATATACCAACTTTGAAAATTTTTGGATTATATTTTAATATAGTTTTTCATTAAAATCTATTATACGCTTCAAGTACAGTACCACTTCCGAGAGTTATGTAATGACCAAAAAGGCAGGTGCACAATTAGATTATATTATAACAGTTCTAAATACAAAATTTTAACTTTCTACGGCTTCCCGTTTTTCAGTTATGCGAGATACGTACGTACGTACAGACGTCACTACGAAATTAGTCAAAATGGATTTAGAGATGGTCAAAATGGATATTTCCGTTGAAATCTGGAAACCGAAATTTTTCGCGATTTCAATACTTCCTTTACTTTATACAAGGAAGTAAAAATGGTAGCTGAAATTTTATTTTTCAGTTATATAAGAAATCATTAAAAAAGTTTGTTATAAAATAAAAATATCTGATGTGGACACCATATGACTTCCTTGTACGCCTGTTACACTATACATATTTTGTTAATAATTAGAATATATACTATAACAGACCCAGTTCTAATTCATAGCAAACTTAATTACAGAAACAACATTTTTAAATTTACATATCTCGCTTATACAAAAAGCTAATTTAATCATACTTGTTTTCGACGCAGAATTAAATTCTCTAAAAGTTTTATTTGAAGCATTTATTATTAAAATCAAAATAACACCATTTTTTTCGAGAAAAACTGATAACAGCTTCAAGTAAAGTATCACTTTCGGTTACACTATTTTAACCAAAATCTATTATGTTATTCCCATTGATATAAAAGTATTATATACCAAATTTGAAAAGTTTCGGATTATATTTTAATATAGTTTTTCATTAAAATCTATTATAGGCTTCAAGTAAAGTACCACTTCCAGGCAGACCATTTTAACTAAAATCTACTATGTTATTCCCATTGACATAAGAGTATTATATACCAAATTTGAAAAGTTTTGGATTATATTTTAATATAGTTTTTCATTAAAATCTATTGTAGGCTTCAAGTAAAGCACCACTTCCGGGTAGACCATTTTAACTAAAATCTATTATGTTATTCCCATTGATATAAAAGTCTTATATACCAAATTTGAAAAGTTTTGGATTATATTTTAATATAGGTTTGCATTAAAATCTACTATAGGCTTCAAGTAAAGTACCACTTCCAAAAGTTAGGTAATGACCAAAAAGGGAGGTGCACAACTAGGTGTTATAACAGTCATAAATACAAAATTTTAACTTTCTACGGCTTCCCGTTTTTCAGTTATGCGAGATACGTACGTACGTACGTACAGACGTCACGACGAAATTAGTCAAAATGGATTCAGGGATGGTCAAAATGTATATTTCCATTGAAATCTGGAAACCGAAATTTTTCGCGATTACAATATTTCCTTTACTTCGTACAAGGAAGTAAAAAATATCATCACAGCATATTACCCATTGCTGGTTGTGCCAATTGTCAATCTGCTTTATTGACAGATTTCGGTAATGAGAATGACATATTTATACAGTGCTGGTGTTTACCGGGCTTCACCTCACGGGCACTCATTGCTGGCGGGGAGTCACTTTTGTGACATTTAAAATTCCATATATTTTTTTGGCGTCGGTAGGGATCGAACCCGGTTCCTTAGATTCGCTACCAGACACTCAGGCACGCGGCTACGAAACTCGTTTGTTTAAATTAATTTACTTTGCTACTAATGCTACTCATTGTATATAATATATATATATATATATATATATATATATATATATATATATATATATAACATTCAACATAATTTAAAGTATTCTTACAGACGTTATAAAAACAAGGTTAAATTAATTTCGATGGAAAAATTTCCAACTCTCAACCACATTAATTTATTACAAATAGATACCAACTGCGTTTAGAATTAGTTTGGCTTTGACAAATTTTGTAGTTCTGGGAAATCCAAATCCATCTAAAATTAATATAATCTCTATTTCAAATAATATAACAGCAATTTCATACCTATTTTCCTACAACAATGTTTTTCAAATATGAACATCCCCTTTGATAAATTTTGCACTATTTATTTTCCGGGAAGCGTACTTCCCTGTTTAATTAATTTATTTGTGTTGTTTGTGGAATCCGTGATATTTCCGGGTGTAAAATCATTTGTGTCCGTTGGTCAGTGTCTGCTGATAATCCGTGGGCAGTGTGCGTGGGCAGGGAGAATGCACCTTTCATATTTCGAACATCACCGCTCTACTAATGTTCAGATGCTGGGAATATACAAACACACATGCACGTTCCGTAGCAGTGCATACGGAATGCTTTCTTTTTATTTCAACGCTACAGATAACGATGCAGGTCTGCATTTATTATTTTTTGGATCCTTCGACGAAAATAAGTCATATAATTATAAATTTACATGCAAAAACGTTTAAAATTTAAAAATTATTTTCTTGTAAGTTATTTTAAAAAATTATATTACTTTTCGCTAGTTATACACTATTTTATTTAAGTATCTTACAATACATTTCTTGCAAACATAATATGTACATTTATATGTATCAAATTTAATTCAAAACAAAAATCTTTATACATATAACATGGGTTTTTAGTTTTATGCACTTTCCTGCCTCTTGTTCATATTTCGGCAAAAAGTTTTAAGGAATTAAAAGTTGCTTTATAATATTGAATACCAACAGGCCATTATTTGCGCCGCTCTATTGGAATGAAGATATGCGTCGCCTGGTACTTCTACCTGCTCTGAGTGCTCTGTATAGTAAAATAATATATATATATATATCATTTACTTCCAGAAGTGTGTCAGAGTTATTGTCTGTATGAGAGTTATATCGTCAGCAAACATTATTTTAACGACGATTGTTTCGACCTCTCCGTCATTATCAAGTTAACAAAATATTAAAAAATTGTACTTTATTTATGTACGTATACGTACTAAAATGGGTAAGAGTGAGTAAAAGCTAGCGGTATATCTAATAAAGATTTAACAATGGAGAGTTATTTGGGTCTATTTGATCATTGGTAATGCTGAGTTTACAGCCTTATTTATTTCGAATGCTTCGCACATACTTAAAAGAGAACTTTTCTGTAAAGTGTGTAAGGTTTGGAAATTTCCGTCATAATGCTGTTTGTTGTCGATGCAATTTGTTGCAAAACCAGTCGCATGTTTATTATTTTCTATGGATTTTTGGTGTTCTTTAAGTCTGGTTTTGATGGCTCTACCACTTTTCCCTATATAAAAGCAATCACAGTCTGAACAATGTATTTTATAAACACTCGTTTTTTCTTCATTTGCTGTTTTAGGTTTATTGTTTACAATGATGTTTAATTTTGATTTGTTTGTAACTATTGTATTTATTCGGAATTTATCAAATAAGTTTTTAATTTTGTAAGAAGTTTGTCGAATATAATTTAAATAAAACCATCAATTATTATTTAAGGGCATAACAATTTTTGAGCTAAATTTCGCTGTTTTTTTTACAAATGATTTGATCAATGATATGAGGATTATATGCGTTATTGTATGCAATACTTTTAATACACAATACTTCTTTACGGAAGTTATTGTCAGAAAAAGTGGAACCATTTAGTGATGCACGACGAGACGAGAATACTCTCGCATCTCGTCTCGTTTCGTAGCGTTATGCGAGACGAGAACGAGAACAAGATTGCGGATCCGAAAACGAGACGAGATCGATATTTTACATTTCTCGTCTTGGGTGAATCATTATAGATGCATGAAACGAGAAATTTCTCGCATCTCGTCTTGTCTCGTAGCGTCATGTGAGACTAGAACGAGAACGACACTACGTATCCGAAACCGTGACGAAATCATCACTAGAACCATTAGTAATGTATGTACTAGACTATTAAATGCTCATAATTTTATGGAGTTACTTTGATTGGAGTTACTCGGACGGTATCGCAGATCGTATTTTTTCTATAAATATTGAAGACAAACTGGTTATTTATAATAATACTAATAGATAAAACCAGAGTTAAAGAACACCGAAAATCCATAGAAATAATAAACATGCGACTGGTTTACTGGTTTTGCTTTTTACAACACATTGCATCGAGAACAAACAAATTTCCAAATCTTACACGCTTTACAGAAACCATTCAAAATAATAAAAGGCCGTAAAATCAAGAAAACCCATTACCAATACTCAAATCAACCTAAATAACTTCTTATTGTTAAATGTTTATTAGATGTAACCGCTGGCTTTTATTCACCCCCACAAATATAATTTTATAATATTTTGTTAACTTGATAATGACCGAGAGGTTGAAATGATCGTCGTGTAAATAAATAAACTTTGTGAAACAATCAAGTGATTAATTTATATTATATATTATATCAATAGCAATTCTCTTACAAGACGCGAATTATTTGTTGGGTAGTTGTATAAAATTAAATTGTCTGCTAAGCCCAATTTTTGACGCTTCGGTTTAAATTTGTTTTTTTAAATAACGAGGTTAGTTTTGCTATCAAAAATCACTAGCTCTATAGCACTCTGAAATATTTTTCCGTAAAATAAAAAAAATGATCGATTATATTCTCATATTGTGTAATTTTTAATTCTTAACAAATTTAGAACTGTTTTCTAAAATTAATAGGAAACTACATTAAAATTAAATAAAAAATATCACTGTTTCCTGTATAACAGATTCCAGTAAGACAATACAACATACAACAACAAAATATTTTTATTTTCTTAGGGTCAATGAAATATAAATACTTTGTAAAAGAAAACTGCCATTTATATTTATAAAAATCCTTTCCGATAACAATGAAATTCAATATCCTTTGCCACTGATTGTATACAACGTAATTCAAAGTACTGTTACGAATGTACAAAATTTGTCCTCGAGCATGTTCTTTATATGTTTGTTTATATATTTAAGTTTCCCTGAACAACACTATATAATTTAATAGTATACATTATGTAATACTTATTTTGATATATCTACCAATTATTGTCATAATTCGTAATTTTGACATGTAATGTAAAAAGAAATATTTTATATTATATTTAACGCAAAGTTATAATTTTTTATGTCCAGGAACAAATTCGAGTCCCTTATATGAAAAATTACGCACGCTACACGCTAAAGAAAATTGATGTACGTCTTTATGCGCCAACTTTTTGAAACAACTTTAATAGGCAGCACAGGAATTTTCGATCATCTTTTATTTTTGAGCTACAGGCTAAAATTTGATTTTCGCTTATTTTGAAAATACCTCATAACTCGTTTATTATAAAAGTTAAAGAAAAAACGTTTGGGCCAACCCAAAAAATTAATAATTCATGTTTTATAAATGTTTAAAACAAAAGAATGTCGACTTGTTATACATCGTTGAAAAGCTTATAAAATAAGTAAAAAGATGAGACTATTTTCGATATATGTTCCAATTTAAAAAGTATTATGTTTGTGTTATATCTCGAAAATTATTAAGTTTTAGAAAAATCTAATTACATCACGTTATTCTACGTAAAAAAACAGTATAAAAATTATTCAAACGTTTTTGCTTTATTTTTTATAATAAGCGAGGTATGAGGTATTTTCAAAATAAGCGAAAATCAAGTTTTAGCCTGCAGCTCAAAAACAAAAGACGATCGAAAATTTCTATGGTGCCTATTAAAGATGTCTCAAAAAGTTGTCTCATAAAGACCTATATTAATTTTCTGTACCGTGCTTAATAAGAAAGTTTTACATACAAGGAACTTGAATTTGTTCCATTCTGTACATTTTCGTGTACATCAAGTTTTAAAGAAAATTTATCGTCAACGATATGTAATTATCTATGTTCATTTGTTTTAACAGTACTATATAATTTATATCTATAACTCACATAAAATTAATAAAATATATGATCAGTATTAGTTTTGTTCTAGAAGCACTCAGAAACTATCAAGACCTGTCAGGACAAGCACAAGTAGTATATTTGCTTTCGAACTGTCGACAATCCCAAATTCTACTAAAAGGTGTTCGTGCATCTGTTGGAAACAATGGGGTCTTATACCATTTTTCTTTTTTTTTCTGTAAGAACAGGATAAAATAAGAATTAAAAATTTTACGAAATAAGCGAGATATGAATTTTTAAAGTTTAAGAATTTGTGCGTGACGTAGCAGGTACTAACAAGTGATCGACAAACAATGGGACAAACTGTTAGTTATAGAGGGAACTATTTTTTTCATGTTTGCATAGCTGAAATGTTTGTATATAAAAACTTATACGTTATATTCATGAAAAAATTATTATTAAGTATAAATAACGTAAATAATAAGCATTTTTTTCCTAATAAATTATAGAACATTGAAACAGTTTGACAATATTATTACACAAGTTTCAATATTAATTTAATTAATATTATTATTAATTTAATTTATATTACAAATTGATTTAATTATAAATATATTATTATTGTTAATATTACTAGATGTTATAATTAAACAAATTCATCAAACACAAAATTGTTAAATGTTTTGTTAGGTTATAGAACAACATGACATTCATAAAACTTTAAAGGTGACCGCTGCAGACCGCGAATCTCCTTTTTAAAATCAGGCGACCAATCAAATTCTTAGTACCTAACGCGTCATACCCAATTAGTAATCAGCTTCAATCGGTTATAGTTTGTGACCATGTCAATATTTAAAGAAAATTTTTTCACTAATACTCATTAATTTATGGTATAGGACCCCATTCTAACTGGTTTCAATTCGCTGGAGAAGTTTGCTAATTTGTTAAGTGTATAAATTATTTATAAAAACCAGAAAAAAAGAAAACAAGTGTCACGGCTATTGCGACGAATTAACACAATTTTTTAAATTTCTTTTTAAAATTGTGAAGAAACAAAACACATTATAAAACATATAAAAACAGTTTTGTTTGCATACTGTAAAACTTTGCACTCTAGTTTTCGCCGAAAAATTAAGAGGAGAACAGGAAATAGCAAAAAATTAAAATCCCATGTTAAATCCCTATGTTCACTCCTAACCGCCACCACCCTGTATACATATATAATTATACTTATACTTACAATACTTATTAATAGGTATGTCATGCGAATAATTTTATTATAAGTATAATTTGGCAAGATATACAGGACGGTACCGGTTGGGGACGAACAAAGAGATTTAATACGTGATATTAGTAAAATGCAAGTTTTTGCCCTTCTGTTCATTTTACGGCAAAAACTGTAGAGCAAAATTTTTTAAGGAATTAAAAGATGTATACAAGATTGTTTTTACATTTTTTACTATGTTTTTGATCATGACATTTGTTATTATAAATTTAATAATTAGCATAATAATTCTTTATAAAAAAGACACGTTCCACATTCCAATAAACATTCATTACTTAAATTACTTATTTGAAAAATAAATTGACAAAATATGAATTAAATGAACAGGAGAACAAGCATAAAACTGATACTACATGTTAATTCCCTATTTTCATCCTTAACCGCCGCCACTCGAAATATGAATAGGATAACAAATTTATGTTAGTATATAAGGAATAACTATTTTCTTTTGCTATAAGTTTTTCTATTTTAGCATTTTCTATTGTTATTCTGATGTTCCGTAATCGAAATTTATAGAAAAAAAAATCGAACGTGAACTACATGTACTACAAAGTGATCAAAAATAACTGCTTCAGTTGGCAATAAAAGAAATTTACTTCAAATTAATACATGCATTTTTTGCTGTTTTTAACACTGTTGATAGTGACATTTGAAAATTTAAATTTGAGTACTACATTTATAATTTTGTTTCCCTTCTCACATCCTTTTATTTTATACATTATCCACAGAAAAATAATCTAAATAATCAATCACTTGAAATACTATTAGCAGTCAGACTCCTGCTCTGACATAACCTATTTGTACTTATTGTAAAAATTACATGTCGAATAGTAGGTAAAGGCGGCTTTACCTAGTTTTTTCTAAACCGTGGAATAAAAAGATCCACAGAATTATATCGCCAACTGTAACAGATATTTCTGATCACTCTGTAGAAGTAGTGTAGATAAAAATGACTTTAAACATAAAAATGGCACTTAGATCGTTTTAAACTTAAATTCTTGACTTATTTTCAGTTTTAATTCAGAGTTTTATATCCTAGATTGTACCTACATACATATCTCTATTCTCAAATCATAAGGAAACGACATGTTTGATTCGAAGGTACTACGTTTATTTGTCTACAGATCGGCATGTGTGTTACTGGATCTGTTTGTTTGCTTAAGATACAGTTATGTTATGTGAAGTAGTGAATATTGTTTTGACGTTTGAATTTATAGATACGGTTTATCCTTGAGATTATAATGCGACTTTTTTGTTTGACCCTTATCAAAAAGTTATATGAGTTTCTTAGAATTTCAATAACTTATTTTCTAAAATATAGTCTAATTTTAGAAAATAAATTGATATTCAATTCTTAGGTGTTGCATTCTCAAGTTTCATACAAAAAAATTAATTTTGTAAGAATGTTATAAAAATATGATTTACTGTTTAACGGATTTAGAGATAATTTAGCTTCATAAAACTATGCTATTATACTATGGCAATAGTTAATATGTTCAAATATAACTAATTGACAGATGTCAGTGTCAAGTGCAATAATTCATACAGATTTACTTAGAAAACTACTCGTACCTAACGACAGTTCTTTTGGCCTTTCAATTAAAAAATGACCGACATCAAATACTTTTGTAGTTCTTTTTAAAAGTTGGAAAATATGTCATTTTCGATGGAATTTTCGGATTTATTATAACATTTATATTTTTCTTAAATACAGGGTATTAAAAAATAAGTGTTCCAAATAATGAGGGCATATAGTACTGACCAAAACGAGTAAAAAAAGTTTAATCAACATGGGTCCGATCGTCAACTGTTTTCGAGATAAAAGGCAATGAAAAATGAGTTTTTTTCGGTGTTTAACTCTGCTATCTCGAAAACTGTAAGAGTTACGACTTTGATTAAATGAGACATTTTGTTTACCTTTCAGAGGTCATCTTAGATGTGTTTCTGTTTTTCACAAAAATTCGAATAATTGTACTAAGACAAAAGTTGTGGCGCCCTTGGCCAATATTTACTTTTCAAATAACTTCGTAATTATTAGAAAGTGAAAAAAATGTTTCATATAATATGTTATTGTTTTTTTATAGTCTATTTACTGACATAGATAAAATTTTATTCGACCACTATCTTAGTACGTTTTTCTTCGATTCTAATACAAAATGGCCTTTTTCTCGAAAACAGTCGAAGATCGCACCCATGTTAATTAAACTTTTTTACTCATTTTGGTGAGTACTATATGCCCTCATAATTTGAGACACTTATTTTTTAACATCCTGTATGTACAGAGTGTTACAGCTAAACGAGCTACCTCAAATAATTTCTATATTATTAAAGATACAATGAAATACAGGATTGCGCAGAAAGGACGGACGTTTTTTAAATCGTCACAAAATTGACACTTTTTGCTTAAGAAAAAAATTATTGACAGATTTGAGTTTGTAATGACAAGCATTTGGCAAAATCAAGTGTGGAAAACAACATTTTATATGTGGTGTCCGTTATCATTAATGCATTTCTGTTTGTAAACACTCTCCAACAATTTTCAGTTCTGCCAATGTGCGTTTGTGTTCGTATGTACGTATCTTGAGATGACTCCACAAGAAAAAATCGATGAATCAGGTGACCAAGTAGGCCAATGAATGTCACCAAACCTGGAAATGAGGCGATCGGGAAAGAGAGGGCGAATAACGTCCATTTGGATGCTCTGGCTGTGTGGGCTGTCGCCCCATTCTGCTGAAACCACACACGTCGGATAGGAACACGGTTTCTTCGTAATTCAGGCAAAAAGAAGTTGTGTATCATCTCCATATAGCGCTCCGAGTTGACGGTAACAACAGTCCCATTATCGTCAAAAAAATACGGGCCGATTATGGCAGCTTTGTTCACAGCGCACCAAACCGTTACTTTAGGGTTGTGCAGAGGTCTTTCGTGCAATTCTCTCGGATTTTCAGAAGCTATTCGCGTAAAAGTCGCCCAAATTGACAGAGCGATGTTGGAAAGAGTGTTTGCAAACTTCGTACAACGCCTCCAGAAATTCATTAATGATAACGGACATCACATACAAGATTTTGTTTTTCACATTTGATTTTGTCAAATGCTATGTCATTATGTATTCAAATCTGTCAATAATTTTTTTCTTAAGTAAAAAGTATCAATTTTATGACGTTTTAAAACACGCCCGTCCTTTCTGCCGAACCCTGTTCTATAAAACAATCTTATAGAAGACCGAGGGGTACATCTGGATATAGAAGAAAATATTTTTTAAACCAGTGGTTCTCAAGTTGCAATACAAAGTTATATGTTTTTAAATGGGATGGTATATATTTTTAGGCCTACTCGATATAGCATTTTTTCTGAATTCAACTATGTAATCATACATAAATATATTGAGAAAAAATTAAATTTAAATAATTTTGATTTTTACAGTTACTTTTCAGTAGGCTATGTATGCAAAAATTAGCTTATATAAAACGAAACATAAATATTTGTTTATAACTTTATAATTATTATAATTATAATAACTAAATAATTCAAATTAACAAACAGGAAATTTTGTTTTTCATACGCCTACTGAAAAATAACCATAAAAATCATATTTATTTAAATTTCAATTGAATTTTTCTTAATATTCTATCGAATAGGCCTAAAAAATATATACCATCACATTTAAAAAAATACAACTCTGTATTGTAACTTGACAACAACTGGTTTAAAAAAATATTTTCGTCTTTAAATGGATGCCCCCCTTGGTCCCCTGTATAATTGTCTTATAACATTTTATTGTATCTTTAATAAAATAGAAATTATTTGAGGTAGCTTTTAGCAGTTATACCCTGTACCCTTAATGTTTTTAATTTTTATATGATATTTACTGCAACAATTTAATTCTCTCAATAACCTTAAACTATTAAAAATTTAGAATATCTGTTTTTATTATTTTTTTCCTTGGTGAAACTTTTGTACGAGACTGTCATGATAGAAACACCTAAAAGAGATGAGAAAAGGAAAAAAGTAACTATATATTTATTATTTAGTATTATGTGTATTGTGAATATTAAAATCTGCATTGTTTTGTAAACAAAGTATGCTATTTGTACATATTTGTAAGAAAAAGGTAAAAATAAAGATTAAACATATACCTATTATCTTTTGTCTTTGTATATATTGTTGTTCGTAGAAATATGAAGAATGTAAAATTCTTCACATACCAAGTACACATTGTGTTAAATTTACGCAGCTTTAAATCTTTTAAGTGCAATATATGAAATTTATGATTTATGTCTAAAAGTCTGTTTGTAAAATTTCAATTAAACATGTTATTAGTACCTACTATAAATTGCAATTGTTTAAACATGTAATTTTATTTTACGGGCCATATTCATTATGTATCTTCTTTTTGCCGTACATTAACTTTATTTACGATAATTAATTCTCAATGTTCTCTACACATTTGTTAATAAATATTTCGCATCGCCAGCCGTGTGAATTTTTGTGGAGACCCGACCGATGCGTCAAGAAACAAACTTAATGGGCAATTTGTAAGGAGAAATTTAACTCATATTACGACTAAAAGTAGTGTAAGACTCAAGTTTTGCAGCATAAATTTGCATGTGGAATGAAATAATAGTAGACAGAGGCGGCGCCAGGCTAAATCAAAGAATTTTTTCTGATTGCCATTTACATCTAATGAATTTTAATATTTTACTATTAGACAAGGAAATCTATACTTAATACCTACCTGGAGGCAATGATCAAACGGTTTTTTAATAAATAATAATTATTCTATACCATAAAAGATTTATTATTTGAATTATTATTAATACTATTTCCCCCAATAATTATTTATTATTGCGGTAAAATATAATGAAACATGAAATAATTTATTGTCATACACACATAGTTGATTTCAAATAGCAATGAAATTATAACGTAATAAAAATTGTTACCCATTTCTGAACGTGCCATTATGCTTTATTTGTAAATTTCAGTAATGAAAAAAATCTTATACCGTTGAAGGCGTTTATAGGCGTCACCATACGGGCTTTCAGCTGTTGTGGTGAAAATACCACAGGAGTCACATTAATTGTGCTATTTCAAATAAATATATAGAGCATAAAATTATTCTTCATAAATTAAATTCCTTCTGTTTAGCCACCTCCCTTATCCAATTAATAGCCTCATACCTTGATAATGGATTGTTTTTTTAACATGTTCTTATTGGCACTTCTCAGTCCCTTCAGGTCACTTCAGGTGTACCACAGGGCTCGAACCTGGGTCCCTTACTTTTTCTTATTTTCATAAACGAAGTGCATTCTTAACAATAAAATCTTTAGAAATATAGATAATTGTCCTTCCCTTCAACACAATCTAAATCATTTAAGTAACTGGTGTGATTTAAACAAGCTTCATCTTAATATTTCAAAATGTAAAGTTATGACGTTCACTAGAAAGCAGCAATATGTTACTCACATCTACACTGTGTCATCCAGTTCTATTAAAATAAACAAATAATATAAATATATCATCACGGCCTATTACCCATTTCTAGGTGTGATAATCTGCTTTTATTACAGATATTGGTGATGATGGCATATTTGGACCGTGCGGGCGTTTATTAGGCGTCACCTCGCGGGCATTCATTGCTGGCGTGAAGAGAGCACCACAGGGGTTACTTTTGTGCCATTTGCATTTGATCGCGAACAGACACTCAGGCACGCGGCCACATATCCAAAACATTGTATCCTCTTCTCTAAAATATTTATTTATTCAAAACAATGCGCACAACCCCCTCCCCCCCCCCCCCAAACCTTGTCTTATGATAACCCAAACATATTTATTCAATATCTGCTGTTTAAACTACTATTTTTGTTACTTGTAACTTGTAAAGTCTACCTGTCCTTTAATTGGTTTCTCTGTAGGACAGATACATTCAAATAAATAAATAAATAATCATCATGGCGTATTACCCATTGGTGGGTGTGCCAATCTACTTTGTCACGGATATCGGTCATGATGGCATATTTGTACAGTGTGGGCGTTTACCAGGCGTCAAATGTATAAGTAAAGTAAATTTAAAATGTGTCTACATTAATAAGTAGTAGGCACTGTTAGCATTTAAAAACGAGTAATTACTGTATAGTATATGAAAATGTGCTAAACAACGGTTTCAGGCAAAGTTTACAGGTTTTCCAAGAAACATATGAAATTTCTAGTTGTGGAGCTATTATATGCCTTTCTCAATTACGGACATAGTAATTTAGTTACAAAGTGAAACTTTACTGACTTGTTTTTCTTCATGTTGCAAATTGACGCACTATTAAATATCATATTTCATTCTATATGACATACTAGAGTGTATTGCATATATTTTTTTGTGTAAATATATCATGTCATTTACCTAAATTAGGTATAGCTGTTCTATTATATGCCTGCAGCATTATTACTTACATATTTCATATATGACAACGTTGTAATAATAAATACATCTAATAAGTCTATTACCCATTAAGAATATGTCAACTTCTAGATAAATAAATTACATATATGTATGTGTGTACATCATCACAGTTAGTGTGTAACTTTATCAACATCAATAGTTGATAGATAATGCAGTATAATTTCGATAATTCGAACACTTTTAATCAAAATTTCTCTGTACTCCGAACAATTGAAGAACTTAAGGTAAAAACAACCATAGTCCAAATAATGTAAAATATGAGTTATATACAGCGACATGTACTTTCAATGATGCCAAACAGTTTTGTAATAATGTTTTAGTTACAAGTTATTACATTTAAAGTTTGAGCGTTTTTACAAAAATGTTCTATAAAAATATCTAATTATTATGTAATTGCTCATCAATAATTTTTTAATATTTAAACATGATCTAGGATAAATTAAGTTGCAGAATTTAAAAGGAAAGAAGCTAGAAAGTTTTCAAATTAAAAAAAAAAAAATGTACTAAGGTTGTTTTTGCTATGAGCTCCTCAAATGGTTCACCATTTCAGGTTTTTACATTTTGACTTAAAAACTATTTCCAATTTTCAAATGCATTGCACGAAAATTTCTGTGGTGCTCTGTCCACGACAGCTTTGAATGTCCGTGAGGTAACGCCGGATGAACACCCTCAACATTATATACTGGCTGGTGGCAGTTATGGGTGAATATTCATTTTACGGCAAAAAAAATTAAAAGTTGCATATAAAACTGTTTTTACGTTTTTATGTTTTTCGTTTATTCAAAATTTCGATTTATTAGTAGCAATAGCCATGAAATTTGTTTTTTTTTTTGGTTTTCATAAATTATTTATAAAAATAAAACGTCAATTTGATTTATGGAAAAGATATAAATTAAATAATGATGTTTATTCGATGGAGGAACGTGTCTTTATTATAAAGGAATATTATAATAGAAATACAAAAGAATACTGAATTTATTTCCATACGTCAAATTGACGTTTGACGTTTATAAATAATTCATGAAAACTAATAGTTCCATGGCTATTGCTATAAATAAACTGAAATTTTGAAATTTCTTTTTAAAATTGTAAAGAAACGAAAAGCTTAAAAATGTAAAAACTAAAACAGTTTTATATGTAACATTTAATTCTCTTTGCATTCTATAGTTTTTGCCATAAAATGAACAGGAGAGCAGGAAACTGCATAAATTAAAATCCCATGTTAAATCCCTAAGTTCACCCATATAATCGCCATCACCCGGTAATATATGTACCTATATCATTATAAGTGAATTCAGCGTATAAAAGCACCCTCTAATGTGTATAGATAATTTTTTTTTAAAATCAAAGGATTCTCATAAAACGATTAAACGGCTCTCACGCTTATAGTTTTTTTTAACTAAAACATGGTTATTTTTGCTAAAAGCTCCTCAATTTTAAGGGGAAAAGATAATAAAGAATATTGTCATTCACAGTTTTCTAATTTATTTCTATTTTTAAAACAAGATTCAAGAAAAAAGTTTAATTTCTTTAGATAACATTTTTGAGAATATCTCGTGTCAAATTGACAAATAATTAAATACTTTTAAATTAAGACATACGTTTCTTTGTTTATAGCCAACTCCGAATTAGTTTTTTTTTAACATACTGTAGAAGAAAAATAAAGACTGACTACTGTTTTGAGTGTTTTATTTCCGCAATTTTATTCGAATTCCGAGCAATTTATTAAGAATGCAGGTATTCTCGAAATTGAAGTAGCAGATGATGAATTTCGGTTGTGCGTAGGCACGAGTATTCAACCAATCATTCTTCTCTTGGTGGGGATCTTACACTTGCCCGCCTCGAAACTCAACTTCAACTCAACTTACTCAGCACGTGTGCATCTGTCAACATAGACTTCTCAATACTGCACTGCAATATGCATCTACTAGTTCTGACAATCCTAACTTTATTAAGTTGCGTTTTCGCCAGAAATATTACCAGACCGGCTATCTACATCCCCATTTGTACATTCGATAATGACGTCATAAATGATGATGCCAAATTTCGGGATAGGATTCAACATTCTGAGTATGTTTTCTCGGGGAAAATAATCTCTGAAGTGGAACAGGATCAACAAAATAAATCTGTGTTGTTTTCCGTGAATGTGAAACGAAATATGAAGGGTGAGATAAATGGAAAAGTGCGCGTAAAGTTAAAACTTTTTGAAGGCGAAGGGGTGAAGTGTAAATTAGTGGTGCGGTATAGATACACGGCGATTTTTCTAGCGAAGAAAACTGATGTGTACGAGTTGACATTAAGACCAGTGCCGTTTTCTCTTAGAAACTTGGAAAGAACTAATGCAGCTGTGACAGGTTTGTTTATATACAAAAGATTATTAACATAGTTATTTTTACTGCTTCCGTGTGGTAGAATAATATTAGTAAAGAGATAAATATTTCTGCATACTGAGTTATGTTGAAAATTACTTAACGTTTACAAGAATTGCTAAACCGCATTATTTTCTGTAAGCATTTTATTTTAATTATTAGGTAAATATAGAAAATGCAATATCTTTATATAATATAGAAAGCATTTATTTGATATTTATATTAAACCTTTTTATACACTAAAATAATTATGATTTGTTAAGACCTTTGGAGTAGTTTATGTACTGAGTAATCTTAACCATCCTTTGAGAAAAGGGCTGTTAACAAATTGACATATTGAGTAATCCAAATTTCGCTTTACGCTCTTTACGGTTTTGGGTAAAATTTATTGCTAAAGATGGTTTTTTCGAAATAAGTATTTAGTACATATTTATTTTTACTTAATTTTAAAATTAAGAATTATTTAAATTTTTTTTATCAATTATAGCCTTAGGCTCTATAATATTCAATTTTTATGACTTGTTAAATAATTTTTTTGGGAACCTTCTTAATGTGTAATAAAAATAACGAGACCTTGCAGTTCCAGTTTCCATTTATTATAAATTGATATACTTTGGACGTTTTGGGCATATATTAGCTCATCATCATCTAAAATTTATTAAATAAGTAATAATAAAATAAGAAAAATTATGTGTGACATTTCATTTCACCAAAGACAGTAATATGAAAAATTGTTATTATACTTGTGACAACTTTTTATTAAATTCTCATACATATATTTCTTGACAATGATACTAAATTTAGTCTGCTGATGGGCTCAATTTGTCCGAAACGTCTAATGTAGGTACCTATATCAATTTGTAATAAATAAGTACAACTAGAAACTATAAGGCTTCGTTATTTTTAGTAAGTATTGTATCAAATGCGAGAGAAAAAAATAAATTCACAGAATTTTAGGTAGGTCTTCCCAAAATCTAAAAAAAAAAAAAAAACATTACAGATTTTAATTTTGTACTGCACAAAAATGTGGATGTAACCTGTTAGATTTGTGCATACAGTATGTTCGAAAAATTGATTATTGGCACATACAGTATGTACAAATAATTGACACTTTAAAGGATAATATTTTTTTTAAATGTTAATTATTTTTTGCCTATTCATAATTTTTTCAAACATATCGAGCGTAACGAATTATTTGTGAAAATTAACTTACAGCCACATTAAATCATTTAGAACTATAGCTCTGTCAAATGCGCTGACATTATATTATTATGTCCCTACGATGAGAAATGAAGCCAGAAATGACGAAAATAATTTTGTGATATTGTATGTCCGCCGTGTTGAAAATAATGATCCAATTTTAAAATTATTAAAACAATAATTAAACTATTTAGTTAGTAAATTAAAAACGGGCACTAGGGCACGGTTACCAGTGGAACGCACAGCGGCACAACACAATTAAAATACGTAGTACATAGTAACTTACAAGCAATGGAAGTAGAATCATAATGTGGTAATGATATTTTTAATCGTAGTTACCTCGAAACTAGCAAAACTAACCATTTGGGTTTTACGGCAACATGAGGTTATTATACAAAACAATAATATGCAGTTCATATTTCAGATACATAATATTTTATATATATGCTTCCTACCTTTGATGTTGAAGAATGAAGGATTTGCCATTTTTGGTCTAAAAATAATAAAGACAATTAGTTTTATCCTTAAATTACTCATATAAATATGAATTTAAATATATCATCATAATACTTATTTTATTTTATACGCAGACGATTTATCTGTACCTTCGAGCTGCGGGCCTTTATTAGGCGTCACCTCAAGGCCAGATAACTCAAAACTAGCAAAATATTACACAAATATTACCTTTAGATGGATATTAGGTATAGGTAATATGAAAAATAGTATCTATTCACTCGTAAAGAAGATTCAAATAAAATTTCTCAGCAATGGTTAAAAAATGAACGGTAGTGTTTCCCAAAGTGTGGGCCACGAAAGGAAATTAATTAATTATTTCGAGTTCAAAAATTAATGGACGGGAGGGAGTTACGGGGGTGCAAAGAATTTTTGAAGCCTGAAGGTGGTCGCGAGGATAAAATTTTGGGAAACACTGCGCTTCAGGGTGTTTCAATTTTGCACAATTTTTTGTAATGATGTTAGATTATTATTATTATTTACCATTTGAATTTTTATACTATTTCACAGGCACTCATAATTGTTATGAGACGTACACCATGGAGTTTAATTTTGTGCCATAAATAAAACACCGTAATATGCAAAACAAAATCTATAAGGAATATACCTACATATAAATTTTGACAATAGTATTCCATAAAATATACAAATACGTAGTTTACATGCAGTTTCGAAAACATTTTTAGTTTTGAAATCGCCATGTATACATTATCAAAACGGTTTTGAGATATCTCAAACCTGTTTTGATCCCGTATACGTGGCGTTTTTAAAACTAAAAACGTTTCGGAAACTGCATGTAAACTGAGGAAATGATATACAGGGTGTATCAAGATAATGGAACAGTGCATTTTATTCGTGTATGTGAAAAGATACAGAAAAAAGTGATTAAGATATTTTGTAAGGCATAGAGGGGGACACATTTTAGCATAAACTTTATTATCTTAAATGCAGTGGTACTCAAACTACAGGGCAATATTATATTTTTTTAAATGGCATTATATATATTTTATTAACTCATTAAATAGGGAATTTTGTTCTGAATTCAAAGATATAATAATATCATACCCTTACATTGCGAAAAATTTGATAAAAATTAATTCAAAGTTAATATTTCATTTCTACTTTATCTAAGTAATCTGAGCAAACATTCAATCAATGAAACAAAATAAAATTTATTTTAGTTCAAGTAAGCTACGATTTTGGCAATAAATTCAACTTTTAAAATAATTTTTTTGTTTTATTGATTGAATGTTTGCTCAGATTACTTAGATACAGTAGAAATGAAATACTAATTTTGAATTAATTTTTATAAATTTTTTCACAATGTAAGGGTATGATATTATTATATCGTTGAATTCAGAACAAAATTCTCTATTTAATGAGTTAATAAAATATATATAATGCCTTTTAAAAAAATATAATATTGCCCTATAGTTTGAGTACCACTGGATTTATGATAATAAAGTTTATGCTAAAATGTGTCCCCCTCTATCCCTTACAAAATATCCTAATCATTTTTTTCTGTATCTTTTCACATACATGAATAAACGGCACTGTTCCATTATCTTGATACACCCTGTATTTATAATTAATTTTAAAAAACAAATATCTTAATAGTATTA
Organism: Ophonus ardosiacus; assembly: GCA_943142095.1. NCBI lineage: Eukaryota > Metazoa > Arthropoda > Insecta > Coleoptera > Carabidae > Ophonus > Ophonus ardosiacus. The sequence goes on along the minus strand of OW964833.1, from coordinate 34,126,189 downwards.
AAATGTTTATCTATTTCTACGTACGGATGATCTCATCATCGATTATCAGAACAGTATTTACACGGCGCGCGCCATAAAGATTGAAAAACATATGCATTAATTTTGGTATTTAGCACTTACATATAAATTGGTGTTTGGCTAATGTATGGTCTAATATAAAATTGATAAGAGAATCGGCCATAGTCATTTATAATTAGTGCACACGATGCTACGCGCCTCAAAAATGAATGAAATAAAAAATGTATGACGGCACTAATAGTAGGTACTTATGGTACTGTTCAAAAATACACCTCTTTTTGGTGCAATTTTATTATCAGTATATTTTTTTTTGTAATTTTGAAAAGATTCACAACTTATAATTTAAAAAAATGTGACTTCTATAAATATTTTTCAATCAAAAAATGTATATTGTAGTATATTCAAGTGAACATTAATATGTTAATAACACACAAACAATATGATACATATATGGGTCGATCTGAGAAGAAAGCTTGACTAATACTGAGTATAAACATGAAATCTAATAGTATTATTTGAAGTTTTAAAGAAAGCAAAAGTAAATACATAATAGTAAAATTATAAAATATTTAGTTCGGTATTACGGATTGTAATTTTCATTAAGAATTATATAAGGGTCACGTTAGAAATTATTAAGAATAAGATACATGGTACATATTTTTTAGAATTTCAATCAATCTTTTTTGCAATACTTTCAAACCAGTTTCTGGGAGATTTAAATTAATTTGTAAATAAATATATCATCACGGCATATTACCCATTGCTGGGTGTGCCAGGCTGCTTTGAATATCGGTAATGATAATGACATTCGTACCGTACGAGCGCTTACCAGGCGTCACCTCACGGGCACTCATTGCTGGCATGGAGAGTGCACACACTTTTGTGCCACTGAAAATTCGAAATATTTCTTTTTGTTGTCGGTCGGGATCGAACCCGGCTCCCCAGACCAGATACTCCGGCACTCGGCCACGAGACCTCATTAATTTGTCTGGACTTAAAAATGTTAAATCAGTCAAACTTATTACTGAGGGACTTAAAAACTGTCAAATTAATTATAAGCTAACTTAAAAACTGCCAAATTAAAAATCGTAATTCGCAAATGCTTTCTGGTTAATTTCATACACTTACGTGTATAGGAATCGACCACTTCGCAGTTTTAAATTTAATTATTATATTTTTTTAGAAACTAGACCTCAGATTAAAATAAAACTTATGCTGTTTGAAAGATCATTAAATAAGCTTTAACATGAATCTCAATTAATTAGAATTCCTTCCGTGTTTACAAACGAAAAGTTCTAAGATGAAATGCTTGAAACAAATTTAACATTTACACTTCGAAACTGATATAACCCTGAAAAACGAATTATGTGCAAATTAATGCAGACAATAACTGCAATATGTCAAAACTGTGTTATACTCGTGACAGCAACCACGTAAATATGCGCTGTGCAACCACGTAAATATGCGCTGTTTTTGTATCGGTTTATCCGCTTGGTAAAAAATAAGCCCCTCTCAATAAATTTCGGCTCATGCTTAAAGCGTGATAAAATAATATAAGTTTTATTTTAATTTCAGGTCTAGTTAAAAAAATGACAATTAAGTTCAAAACTGCGAAGTGGTCGATTTCTATGCACTATGATTATTTTTGAAAATTGATAATAATTAAGTTATAACTAATTTTCGTTTAACTAATTCCAAATAACAGGTAAATTACTATTTAAAATGATGCAAATTTTGTTTTCTACTGCCCACCTTATTTTTTTAATTTTCTATAATTCTAGCGTGATCCTCATATATTTAAGTTTTTATGTTGTAGTTATAATCAGTGTACTCATATATTTGCTCCATAAACACATACAAATTGTGCGTACTAATTTTGAAATTAATATTTAGTATTTATTTATGATGTCGTATTTTTGTTGTTTGGGTAATTGATTTGAGAATCATAGCTAATGATTTACAATTAGTGTACTTGTCCGCGCGCCCCATAAATGCACGAAGAACATGTGTACTAATTTAGTCCCTATTTTTGTTTTATTTTTGATTTGTTTGGGACATGCACCTATACAGTGTAATATACGGATGATGTGACTGGATTCGAACTTGAATCGTAAAGCTAAGGGATGTGTGGAGTATTTTATGGCGGTAGACGCCAGACGGTATTTTTTTCTGGCTGCGAAGTGTAAATTAGAAACTGGAAACTCTCCGTCCTCATTCTTCGCGTAGCCGCGGAGTCAACATGCGTAGGTGTCGCACAGACACATATTTAAGCGCCTTATGCCACTAAATCTAATTATAAATCTATCAATTTCAACTTTTTACAACTGCCGACAAACAGAATCTGTCGCAGACAATAAAAATTTATCGTATTGCCAAATCAATGGCTGGTTTCTTGCGATTTTCTGGTGAAATTCAGCGAAGATATAACATAACCTTAACTAGCTGAGTAGTATAACGCAGTACAAATATGTGAAACATAAACACTCGTATTTATTTTTTATATGAGGTTGTATTTATTATTGTTTCTTTCAATTAAATTCATTTGCCGTCTCGTATTGACAAAAAGAATGCTCTGTGAACCAGTGTTTCTCAACCCTTTTATCTTCATGACACACTTTTGAATTTGATTGATTTTCGCTACATACCGTTAACTATTAGGCCGTAAATGTTTGTTTACTTAAATTGGTAATATTTATGTTTATCGTAGTTCAATATTTATTAAAAAATATTTTTTAATTTTATAAATAACGCTAAATAATATAATAATATATATGTAATATTTTGAAATATTTTCAATATTTATAAAATGAATAAAAATACACTTTCATAATAAATATTTTATATTTCATATATAGGGTGTTAATTAAAAATCTGGTCATAGGCGCTTAACATGGGAAAACAGTTTTTCTTTACGTAAAAGTCTCCAATTAATTTTAGACCAATTGTTTGAAATAAAAGTTGTAGATAATTATATTCTACGCCTAAATCACAAAAGAGATTTAATTTTGCACATTTGGTAACTTGTAATATCGAATTTCAAATATAATTCAACATTAGTTTTAATTGTTTGTAAATAAAAATTTTGCCATCCATCTATTGAGAAACTCAGATATAAACAATGAAAATTTATTGATGTTGAGTTTATCTATATCTAATTTAATTACAAATCTATCATGTTAATATCTTTTGAGTTTTCAACAACAGGAATGGCAAACAAAAGTTACTGTATTGTCAGATTGTTTTGTTCTTACGATTTTCAATTTCTGTGAAGATGTAAACATGACATTAACTAGCTGAATAAAATTCCACAAATATGAAAAAATAAACACTCATATTCAATTACATATATTCATTTGAAATTTGATGTACCTACATTAATACTGTATCGAAATATGTACATACATATATGCTTGTGGCATCATTCGTATATTTTCTTGTTAAAAAATTATATAAATTTGCTTTCTTATTTATTTTCTCCCCAAGAATTAAAAATATTATGTCAGTCAAATAATATGAAAATAGTTTGCTAACAATTGATTTCATGTGTGATCTGATTAAAAAGTAACGCGATATTAACTTGGTCAAAAAATAGTATGCTTTGTAGCCAAAAAGTAAGACTATGTTTGTTAAATGTCGTAAATTATAATTATATTAGGATTAGATACAAAGATATAATTAGTAATACTCAATACTGTTTTATATGAAAGTTCAATGTATTCATTTACTTTCAATTAGCAGATAAGAATTTTACGATTTTATTATCGCGAAATTACAAATAAATTTAATTGAAAGAAACAATAATGAAAACCTCATATAAAAATAAATACAAAGAAATAAGATAATTCCAATTTTCAAATATTATTATTATTATTATTATTATTATTATTATTAGCTTATTAACATCCCCCGTATACAACACAAATTTGGTATCAAATGTAGCCCTCAAATCTCAAACAAATGCACCCATTTTCTTTAAAATTTTTGAAAATCTAATTTTACTTATTTATATTCTTCTCAACGCGCTGATTACAAATTTTTAAACCGCATTTCGATATCTCTTTTCGTTCTCGAAATATACGCCCTCAAATTCTGGTCGTCATTCTCCCTAAAAACACCCATGACCCAAAAATGGGTGAAAATTCAAGCATAACAACGTCACCATTGGAATTACAGAAAAATTTACATAAGAACACAAAGTTTCAAATTTTTCGCTTATCTAGTTTCATCTTTATAAATAAATATTGAAAAAACCTGAAAAATGACTCAAAATCGCAAAAAATCTAAGGCAACAATCAAGTTTTTGATTATTTTCATTGAAGCCTCACACCAAATTTGGATATAAGATTTGGCCGAATTTGGAAGACTCAAAAATAGGTCAAATTTTGTTTTTCCAAAAATGTATGGAATACGTAGATTTTTATGTGTAGATTCCAAATTTTCAAACTGCAGGTCTATATCTATTTTCGTTTTGGAGATATTTGCATTTCAAGTTAGATACATGGACGTTTTAAATTGAGCTTAATCTGGTTAAACTTTGCCTTTTCAATGGGGCATCAATAATTCATAAGAACAATGTGCAGTTGTAGTTTGAATTGATTACTCGAAAATAGATCATTTTCAGATGCATCACAAACCATGCAAATTTGTAAATAACAGTCCACCCATTTCAAGGTCGTCCTAATACTGTATAAAGTAGGTAACGAATATTGTCTTATTAACTTGTTTAAAAAGTGCTTCGTGATATGCAATAAAGAGATATCATTTAATGGTACTTCAAAGGTGTTTTGGAGAGTGCAACATAGAACCTATATTTAATAGTGCCTCGATATTTTGTTACGCAACAAAAGATTATAATTATCATTATTTTTATCACTTAGGTTATGTTTGATTTTGTTAGGTGAGGTTAGGTTAATTTAAGTTAGGTTTATGTTTTAATCAATGATGAAAGGGCACGCGATGATGTGATAAAATGTCGTGACAAAATATCGTTGATCATTTGTCGTGTGATAAAATGTAACGTATCCATTATGAATTCACCTAGTATTTTTTCCACGTTCATATTTTTATTTCCTGATTTATAGTGTAACAATAAACTACCTTATCTTAGAATAACAACCTTATTTGACTAATCTAACTGTAAAAGTATTAAGTCCTTCTTTTTCTCTGTAAGTAAGGTGTAAAACAAGCTTTACATTGTACAGAGTAATAAATATTCGTAAGTAAATGTCCGTATACATAATACAAGTAGTTTGAAAGCCCTGACAGCGTTAAGAAAGTTATGAGAAATTCATTATATAGAGTATCTGTATGCTTAGTTATTATTCAATTTTCCAGGGTATTATTTTACATTTATGACTTATTAATATTTGAATTGTTTTAGAAAAACTACAATAGGAGAAAATAATATTTTTATTTTTCTTATTGTTATTTTTACATGGTTCTAAAAATGACGGTACTGCTTAAGGCGTTAATTGGAATGCTCGTAAATCCAATGCCCTAGGTTCAATCCCATATCAAATTTAATTGCTCAAACGTCTACCCTTAGGCACATTCTTTCGATAGGTATTTAAAAAAAATCCAATAAAACTCAATCTATATAAAAAAAAAACTGATGTGAATAGCATTGTGTTTTCATATATTTTCTTGTAATATGAACAGATTGTTTTTAAAATAACATGTCCTTCATAATATTATTAAATGTTTCCTAATAATAATATTTGAGTGGCTTTTTTTAACTTCCGTCACCTTCTTTTGATTCTATTATTATTAAAATTTGTGATTAATTTTTACCTTCCGTCACCTTTAGGTAAGGAAGGTATTGTCTTTGGTCAAAAAATTCGGTGGTGAGTTTTTATTGATTTAGCACATTTTGGGGTCCCTAGAATACGATTTTACTAGTTTTACGATGATGTCTGTAGGTGTGTGTGTGTGTGTGTGTGTGTGTGTGTGTGTGTGTGGGTGCGTGACAAAAATTTCTCCGGCGATAACTTCAATACTACAATACTAAAAATTATAATTCATATTCCTCTTTTTTACATCTATATGAAGAGCTGATTAGATTTTGATTATAATTGGTCAACCGGAAGTTCTTTTATTTGAAGTTTTTACCAGTTTTTCTTGAAAAACGCAGTTAAATATCATTTTTAGCCATTTTATGTGATTATCCATGTGAAATAATATCTTATTGTCTATACGGTATTCAATAGAGTTAAAGAATTATAAAGATATTAACTTTCATAAATCAGCCAGATTTTCTATAATCATGGAAACAGCTGATATATTCTCATATAATTCCAATTGACAGATGTCAGTGTCAAGTGCAATTTACATAGTGTTCGTGTTATAATTTTATTGGATTAATAGAATCTTTTCCAAGAAACTTTCGATATGAAATTTGTTGAAAATAGTACACGTTCGTGTTACAATTTTACTAAATATATATTAGTGCTTGGAATACTGGTGGATTCAAAACACCACCTGCCCACCCGTATATCAGTGAATACCGGTCGGAGCCGATTCTTCACCCATAAGACCCGTAAGGGTCTTACGGTCTTATGACCCATAAGAACCGAAATAACCGCAGACCCGTATTACCCGTAAGAACCACAGACCCGTATTATTCGTAAGAACCATATCACCCGTATATTATTATTACGTTGCTAATTATGTGTTTAAATAATCATACCGTTGAAAAACAATTTATTTAATTTAGTTGACTTATTTTATTAAACATTTCACGTAATACAATTAGTTTTAAAAGATAAGTTAGTAATTTGTACAATAATAGGACAAGTAAAAAAAAATATCGTTTTATAAGACAAACACCATTATGAATAATTTAAATGCAATAACGGTTCTTACGGGATATATATATATAGAATCTTTTCCACGGAACTGTTTGTATGGGATTTATACAAAATACATAGAATTGACGAAAGATAATGTACTGCCACATTAGATGTTATTAACATTAAAATATTTAAATTTCACATGTATTCAGCACTTTTAATCAGAGATAAACATACAGGGCCTAAGTAAAAGTAATTTTAAATGATATAAAACTAACCCCTGTGGCGACTCTCCACGTCAGCAATGAGTGCCCAGTATGCATATGTCATCATCAATATCGAAATCTGTGTAGAAACAATGCCAATGCCGTGATGATTTTTTATTATTAATTTTTTCGGTTGAATGTCATATTTTGTAAAATACGCATTGGAATTTATTTTTTTCGTAATTATCACGTGTATCCATTTTTTTTGGACGGTTTTGTATTTAGTAACAAAGTACTACAATATTTTGTGTTACGTAGAAACATATTTAAAGGTAGTTTTTCCGTTTAACGAAGGTAAGTTATTCGGCGTTCTTCACAACAACCCAACCATTTGTGGTTATAAAAACGCATGTCATTCTCAGTAACACCTACTGTGTCAAAAATATGATAACTTAATAAGCAAGTATTCTGCAGTTGGTTTATTCCATAATACAATGTTTTTGTTTGTGCTGGATATAGGAAATGGCCTGGCGCAAAACAAAATATTATCATTTGTGTTAACATTAACATTAATGGAAACATATGAAAACTTTGTTAGTAAATAATGGATTAACTAAATTATAGCAATTTAAGTTTAAATGCATTAGATTTGTTTGTTTGAGGAATTGAAATGAAACGATTTTGTTTGGAAAACATTATATAATACACTTAAACAATTTGTACCTGTGGGGAATTATGTTTTACAATTCAATTTTAGTTTCAAATTCAGATTATATTCACATATAGCGGTATTATGGGCTCCCTACATCAGAAACTACCTACACATCTTGCTCATCCAAATAAACAGATTGATGCTAGACCAATCAATGTCAACATTTCGCTACTGCCGGGGCAAAAGGTCATACGTCGAAATTTTCAATTATTGCGTTTGGATTAAATTTGATGGCTAAAACATGCAACTAGATCCTTTCAATCGCATTTACATATGCCTATAAACTTTCAAGACTAAAGGCTGGTCTATGCAACTTTTCATAAGGAATAAAACAAAAAATGAATCTGCACTTATATACAGGCTTGGGCAGAAAGGACGGACGTTTTTTATAACGTCACAAAATTGATAGTTTTTGCATAAGAGAAAGTTTATTGACAGATTTGAGTTCGTAATGACAGCATTTGACAAAATCAAGTGAGGAAAACAACATCTTGCTTGTGGTGTCCGTTATCATTAATAATAGGATTGCTGTTATTGTGAACTCGGAGCGCTATATAGAGATGATACACTTCTTTCGCCTGAATTACGAAGAAATCGTGTTCCTATCCGACTTGTGTTGTTTTAGCTGGATGGGGTGACAGCCCACACAGCCAGAGCACCAATGGACGTTATTCGCCGCCTCTTGCCCGACCCCCTCATTTCTAGATTTGGTAACATTCATTGGCCTCCTCGGTCCCCTGATTTGTCCATATGCAATTTTTTCTTGTGGGATCACCTCAAGATACGTATACGATCACAAATCCCGCACTTTGCAAGAACTGAAAGAAGCTATTCGCGTAGAAGTCGCCCAAATTCACAGGTCGTTGTTGGAAAGAGTGTTTGCAAACTTCGTAGAACGCCTCTAGAAATGCATTAATGATAACGGACATCACATGCAAGATGTTATTTACTACACTTGATTTTGTCAAATGCTATGCCATTACGAACTCAAATCTGTCAATAAATTATTTCTTAACAAAAAGTATCATTTTTGTGACCTTTTTAAAAAACGTCCGTTCGTTCTGCCCAGCCCGTATCACACTGTTTTGAGATAAAACATACACATAAGATACATAAACATAATAAATAAGAAATGAGCAAATTTTTATATTTTGTTTTATTCTTATGTGTCATGTCAAAAGTCAAAAAAAGTATGGTTAGTGTGACATTATTTTCGACTTGTTTTCTAATTATTAATTATAATGTAATTACAGAATGTATGACTCGCTGGTAAAATCTAGTGTTGCCACAAGACCAAGACCAGTCTTGGTCTTGGTCTCGTCTCGTCTTGGTCTTGTCGAGACGAGACCTTCATTTGGTCTCGACTAGAAAAGTCGAGACGAGACGAGACCAGCATCAAGTCTTGTCGAGAAAGTCTTGAAGTCTCGACAAGACTCTCGACTTCAGATCAAAGGTATTTTTTTAAACATATATTCTAAAAGCGCTTCAAAAACTGAGAGTATTGCTGTAAATACTGTTTGAAAATTCGAATAAATAAGAAAGATATTAATTTTTCAAATTTTGTAATTTTCTACTTTCATAGTTGTGTTCCAGAAACATTAATTTAAGTAAATATGATGTATTCCTTATTCTTTTAAATAATCCAAATGTAAGTTTTAAATGAATTTAAATTACAATGTAGGTGGGATGAAATGAAAGAAGTAGGTATAAATTTAGAATTCTTATGTTATTTTAATGCATCAATATTTTAATTAAATTAAAATTAACCTTTATTTTACGACTGGGTATATGAAATACTGACTACATCGAATAAAAATATAGTTAGTCATATATTTATATGTTATTTATTTGCCAAAAAATACACTTATTCCAAAAACTTAAGTAAATTTTAATAAACGTATTTAGAATAATAATGGTATATTTAATAAAAACTGTAGGTAGTTACATAAACACAATTCTCTAACAAAAAAAAAAATAAAACTTATTTGAAAAACATAAATAAATTATAATACACGTGCTTAAATTTATAAAATTAGTAAAAATAAAAATAATTAAGAAACTTTAATAATAACAGTTTTACGGTTTAACGAAATATAAAGAGATTAACTTTCAAAAATCAGTCAGCTTTACTATAATCATAGAAACAGCTGATTTCAAAAAATTGTAATTGACAGATTTCAGTGTCAAGTACAATTTACATAATGATTGTTCGTGTTATAATTTTATTGGATTTATATAATTCTTTCCAAGGAACTTCCGGTATGGAATTTGTAAAAAATAGTATATGTTCGTGTTACAATTTTATTAAATATATAGAATATTTTCTGGGGAACTTTTGATGTGGGATTTGTACAAAATTGACGGAAGGTCTTGTGATAGCCACAACAGTTATTTATGTTCTAAAACTTCTTTTACATGTTGTAGAAGGTAGAGTTAAAAATAAAATCAAGCCATGGAGTAAAAAAGGATATAATTTTTTGGAGATATGTATCTAATAATTCTTCATATGATATTTCTTTCTCAAGAGGTTTCTCTTTCCGCTTATGAAACCATAATAATGATTCCTCATAAAAATTGTCTATGTTATGTTTCATTTAAATTTTGTATCATCCGTTTGTACTTTTCTTTATTACCTGGTTTTATATTTTTAGGATGCAAAATTGTTAGATTAACTAAAGTACTGTATTCTGTAATAATTGGATTTGGGTTGGGCAAACCTACCTACTTTTATTACTAGCAGATGTCTAAAAGTGGTTGTTATTGTCTGTTAATATGCAGTATTTATAGCACAGGCCGTTGTAAAATTTATTGTACCATTATTGAATTTTTACAAGAAAAGAAATGTGTTATTTTTTACCCAATTTTTTTTTATATATTATGCTATATTAGGGATTAGGAAAAACAGGTTGTTTTACACATTTTCGCATACAAAGTTTTAAGGAAATTGTTAAGAAGGGCTTGTACATTACGACTTTTATATTTACATTTCCTTTAACTTTAAGTCAACGTTGATTATTGTTTTCAATTTTTTCATATGAATGGAATGAATTAGGTATTTATACAATGTATTTAATTTTCTAATGGGGGGGGGGGGGGGGTTCAAGCGCAAACTTTTGAAATAAAGCAGAGGTTCTCAACCTGTGGTACATAAAAGGCTAATTTTGTTATCTGTCTATTTAACATTTATTTATTAAAATATAAAAAATTAGCGAAAGCAGTTACTTTTTTTGGAGATTTTTGTCTATTTACTTACTACTTCATTTTAAACATATACATAACTGTTTAACTATTTCTAATAATTCTGTAGCTAAGGAATTGAAATTATATATTTTATGTTTAGAAATGAGAAACAACACTCGATATATACGTATATTTTCATATTAATTATTTCAAGAGCTCAATTATCAAGTTGATGATATTCATAGAAAACTTAATAAATATCTCAAATATTATTTGGAATATTTGAATCGCGATTGTACTGGTGTTCTTAGAATTTTATGTACTATAAGATGCGATTATACAAAAAATGTTTATAGAGGCAAAGTCGAGAGTCTTGTCGAGACTCGAGACGAGACGAGACTGACATCAAGTCTCGTCTCGACAAGACCAAGACGAGACCACTCTAGTCGAGACCAAATCAAGACCAAGACAAGACCGACCCCAAGTCTCGTCTCGTCTCGACTTTCGGCAACACTAGTAAAATCTGAAGTGTTTAAAAATTTTTAATGATCGCCACTCGTGATTATTCGCCAAATATACCGAGAGTTTATTTTATCAGTAAACATAGGGTATATCATTGCCATAGTTACGGTATGAATGTTTGACAGCAATGTATTGAAGCGTTTATTTTATGAGTAAACATAGGCGTATAACATGGGAACCAGTTTTTTGTAAATACAAAGTATCCGGCTAAAAATCTAGCCATGCTGTTGAACATGATAATAGTACATTACATCTTGTACATTATTTAATATTAATTACTTTAATAATATTGCAAAAATTGCAATAAATTACAAAAATTGTCAAATAAATAATTGTTTCAGTTTTTTATTATGCAATATGAAAATATTTATAAATGTCTCCGTGGCTCAGTGGTCATAACAGTAGCGTCTGAAATTTTTGGTTGGGGTTCGATTCCCCATTGGGGTAATTATTTTATTTTTTTTTACATAAAAATTGTTGAACTTTTAAAAATCAGTTTATATTTCTATATTACAATCATTTAAAAATAATAATAACATTGTAATAAATAAAGAGAAAATGATTGAGAATAATTGATTACAATAATCAAAATATTAATGCAATAACAATGGATTGTATTTCCTTTGATATTAATAAAAATAACTGAAATATAATAAATTTGTGTAGATATTATGTCTACTGTATTTACCAAATAAAATACGACGCATTGTTATTACATCAATATTTTGATTATTGTAATCAATTATTCTCAATCATTTTCTCTTTATTTATTACAATGTTATTATTATTTTTAAATGCTTGTAATATAGAAATATAAACTGATTTTTAAAAGTTCAACAATTTTTATGTAAAAAAAAAATAAAATAATTACCCCAATGGGGAATCGAACCCCAACCAAAAATTTCAGACGCTACTGTTATGACCACTGCGCCACGGAGACATTTGTAAATATATTCATATTGCATAATAAAAAACTGAAACAATTATTTATTTGACAATTTTTGTAATTTATTGCAATTTTTGCAATATTATTAAAGTAATTAATATTAAATAATGTACAAGATGTAATGTACTATTATCATGTTCAATAGCATGGCTTGATTTATTGCCAGACCTTTGTATTTACCAAAAACTGCTTCCCATGTTAAACGGCTATGTTTACTCATAAAATAAACGCTTCAATACATTGCTGTCAAACATTCATACCGTAACTATGGCAATGATATACCCTATGTTTACTGATAAAATAAACTCCCGGTATATATTTTTTCCATGATTGGTTGAATCTTACATTTAAACTGACTATCGCTGTGTGCTGTGTGTTATGTATTATTACTATGTTGTATTTTTATCTTTATGAAAAGTTGCATAAACTAGGCTTTATAGCCTTGTTTTCAAACAAAATTATAGTATACTTCACGTAAGAACGGCATTGCGTCATAAAAAGTGTATGATTCTTTACGTTACACGTAATTGAAGTATAGTCAGAAAAATTTACTCTGTCTATAAAACTATAAATATCGTATTGACAAAGCAGCATATCGCTCACTGTTTTTTTTATGACATTGTGTGTCAACGGGTCATTATTTACGCCATTCTGTTGAATTAAAGACATGCTCTGTATAGTAAAATATAGTAAAATAATCTTACTGTTCCTTTAACATAAATGCTATTTTTGTTTGAAACAATTTCTTATGAAAATGAAAACTGTAGTTCCAAAAATTATTTCAAACAAAAATGACATTATGTTAAAGGAATAGTAAGATTATTTTACTATACAGAGCACTTAAGTTAGGTAGAAGTACCAGGCGATGCATGTCTTCATTCTAAAAGAGCGACGCAAATAATATCCTGTTTTGTAGATATCCTATTATAAAGCAAACACTAAGCGATATGCCGCTTTGTCGTAATTACGATATTTATAGTTTTATTGCTGGACCCGCCAGAGTCAATTTTTCTGACTATAATTTTTTTTTTCCACACAATCGTAACTCTGTTCAGGAAATAATTTGCAATTGTCAACATAGTTCGTATACATTGGCGTGTATTTCAGCATTTTTGTGTTTCGTGTTGATTTACGTAATTTGTCAATAATGCAAATAAAAAATGTCGCAAATTTCTAGAATAATAGTCTTGTATGCATGTGCGTTTTTTGATAGAGGAAAAGATAGTTTTCTAGTCGGTATACCTATAAACGAAATATTATTGCGCAATGCCATTCTTATGTTAATAATACAATATGTACGTTGGGACCCCAAATTTCATTCAAATTCAATTAGCGAATTTGCAATTTTGGGAATGAGTCGATTGGTATCAATAAGAAACTTTCCGTGTAAGTAATATCGAGAGGACTGAAATTCTGTACATCTGCACTATTAATGTTCATTACAAAATGATCCTAATTCCTTTATTCTGTTTATAGCAGTAAAGCCCTTCAAGATTTTACTTATTTGTCTACATTGGTTATTATGGAATAAGTATTTTATACATGCCAAGAAACTGAAGAATAATAGTTAATGGTTAACCAAAACCGGGAACGTTATTTTTAAAACGGTTTTTCTTCAAAACTGGTTTACCCTTTATTAAACCGGTTTTTAAATCGGTTGGATTAACCGGTTAAAATTACTCAGGAAAGAAAAATATTTTCATAAATTGTATTCGGCGGCGGTTACACTGGATGCGTATTCGTGCGAAAATTCGTTCGTACGAATACATACGAATTAGTACGAAATAATCAGAAGTAACCAAACAATACAAGTATTATATTCAGTTACAGTGCCAACGACTATTTCGTACGTAATCGTACGAATGTTGAATACTTACAAAATATTTTGTTTTTGATGCGTTATTCGTGCGAACGGAACATTGTGGAACATGGACAACGAATAATTAATTGCATTTGTACAAGAAAGACCACCGTTATGGGTTCAATTTTTGATATTTTTCTCGCAGTTCGTTAAATGATCTTCCGAATTCTCCGTTTACCGTCCTAGATATGAAATATCCGTCTACCCAAAAGCGTCTGTTGTTTTCTAGTAAAAGAAATTTGAATATAGGTGTTTCTAACAAATAAAATTCAGTTGCTGTATCCATTGCACTTAGCGCAAACTGAAAATTATGTTTGTATTCGTACGACGATTTTGCAGCCAATGTAACCACTATTATTCGTACGAATAAATTTCTTGCGAATTCGCATCCAATGTAACCGCCGCCTAAAAAGTACAATTACCTAGTTATGTTTTTACTGTGAAAAATAGTGAAAACGTGAACCTTCTCCTTTTTAAAAACAATTTAAGTAACCGATTATTTGTTTCGGTTATTTTGGACATAAAGTATTTGGTAAACCGGTTTAAAAAACCGGTTCTTTGCCTTGATTTTATGATATGACTGGATTCATTAGATTTCGATTCCCAGGGCTGGCCCAGGGTCATTCAATATTAATATTACTTTGTACATTATAAATAATAATATTGATTTAATTAATTTTTTCACAGGTAGACTTTGGTTGTTTTTATATACAAAAATATAACGTTTTTGATCCGATTACATAACCAATATCATTTTGGTAAAAATTAACATGGTTGTACTTGCATTAAATACTATACACATATGTATATGATGTAAGATAGTACTACAAACTTAAAATATTAAATAGAACATCATATTATACTTATATGACACCATTTAATTCTCTAACAACAAAATTTCAATGCATGAAATCCTACCTTTATCCAAGCACATGGCAACAAACTTCATTCATTATTTACTCCACTTGAAATCAGTCATCGGTCAAAAATCACCAAAGTCACATAGGTACTTAACGAAACATTTCTCACTATTTTAAATCCGTAACATAAGTTTTTCACGCGATCACAAAGCAAACACATTTTTTATTAATAACAAAGAAACGTGATTTATAACAAATCAGATTGTAGGGAAGATATTTAAATTATTGAAAACGTGAAAAAATATGAATAAATGTAAAAATAAATAAGTATTAAATAAATAATAATTCTGTAAAATATTTTTCCAACATGATATTAAATGAATAATAGAGAGAGGTATTATTATATTCTATTTGTGTAAAAATATAAAGTTATCAAGCATATTTTTATTTATTTATCAATGTTTGCGAATATTATTTCACTGTCAAATTGCACGAACTATACACGACAGGAGAGAATGAAAACAAAAAGTATGAAATATGTTCTGAGAAAGAAGTATGGAACACATTTCTTGCTAGATGACAACAATCTGTTCTCGCTTACAATACAAAGCAATTTAAGACTTCAGCCTTGAGACAAGATATTTAAACATATTTTAAATTTGTTTCATTTCTCTTACAATGAGCTATCGTTATTTATATTGTAAATAAGATGTATAACTGGCGTAACCAAATTTTAAATTACGTCGACGAACAGTTTATTTAGTTTGTATTGTAATTATTAAAATAGGTAAATAGGCTATGCAATAGACAACTATTTATACGACTTTTTCCTAGGTTACACTAGTAGTAAAGCCATTTGTTATTACATTATTTCTAATTTTTAATACCGTTTTTCTATAAATAATTAATAAATAATATACACAATGCTATTTACATAGAATACTTTTTCTTGTAACTGAAACAACATGGTTAGGATGACTTGTGAACATGTGTTTATTGTCTTTTCACATCATGACTATCGGATATTGTCTTTTACAGGTCAGTATTTCATTAAATGTATTACAAATATTATAAATATGTCTTACATTGCAGATTAAACAGTAAATAAATAACTATATATTGTAAAATACATGTTTCTAAACATTCTAACTATAACGGTACAACTGCAGGTTTTCAAAAGAATGGAAAACCCTTACTGGACGAAAGGGCCTATCGTTAAATACAACCATATACAATATTTACATCGATGAAATCAGAAAAAAATCTCTATCTAATGAAATAAAAAATATATAATTTTGTTCTATCGTTTGACAACCACTGGTTGCATATTTTGTTATTACTAATAAATTAGTGCCTTATTCTTGATCATTTTTTGTATATAACATTTTACTCTAGTCATTAGTTCACCCAAAAAAGCACTGATTTTTTTAAAGGTAACCGACCCTGTATATCGCTGGAAAGCTAAAAAAAAAAGTATCTTTTCAATGGTGTAACTTTCTTATATGGCGTCATAAATAAATAATAAACATTTATAATTTGCAAAAAAAATTTAGTTTCAATATGATTTTCGTGGCACAAATGTATTTGAAAATAATAAAAAGGCTGTATGTCAACGCACGATATTTTCCAGTAAAATTTGTGTCTGTAATTGAATGTATGTTAGTGGTTTGAGCTTTATCAGATAACAAAGTGTGGAATAAGTGTCAGAAAGTGGCAGTTAAGAGTATATGTTTCTGGAACGACGGTCGTTATGTTAGGGTGCTACGCGTGTTACACTGATTTTCCCACGATCAAACAGATATAAAAACTACGGTCCACACAATAAGATACGGACAGCGTCTTAAATTTAGAAAAGAAAATGAATTCAAACTGAGCTCGGTATGTAAGATGACAATAGTTATCAATGGAGAGAATAATTTTATTTATATTTTATTGTGTAAAACAGACGAAACAAATACAATTTGTTGAAGTAATTCAAAATTAAATTATTAAAAATTTCATGTTCTTAAACAATCGAGAAGCTTCTGACAAAAATAACCTTAGTCCATTATTTTAAATTTGAGGTAATAAAAAACTCCCACCTTCCTTACCGTTATGGATTTTTTAAATTCAATTTAACTTAAAATCATTAAATATTAGAAAATGGATGTTAAGTAACAGAAATTAAACAACGATGAGAAATTACCTATTTGTTAGAGATTTATTAGAACAATGGTTGGTTTTGTAAGAAACTCATAATTTGTAAACAGGAAAATCATAATGAACATTTTCTTCTTTGAAAGAACAGTTCATTTATTACACAAATTTAGTCTACACGTTTCCTTCAAAAACAACCACTGCACCTGGACTAAAGTTGTTTTTGTATAAAAATTCAAACTTTACAACGTAATAATTAAGATACGTTTTGAGAGAAACAATTTATTTTTCGAAACTAAGGACTTCTTGGCAGTAGATGTCGTATATAACTCAAATTTACAAAATATGGACTATAGTTGTTTTTGCCAGTTTTAAAAGGAATAAACAATTATCTTTAATAATATCCTTAATTACTGCTTGTATCATTTTTTTTTATAAATTCCTCAATACTAATAACTAAATTTTCTTTTTTACTTCCTTGTACGAAGTAAAGGAAGTATTGTAATCGCGAAAAAATTCGGTTTCCAGATTTCAACGGAAATATCCATTTTGACCATCCCTGAATCCATTTTGACTAATTTCGTCGTGACGTCTGTACGTACGTATCTCGCATAACTGAAAAACGGAAAGCCGTAGAAAGTTAAAATTTTGTATTTAGGACTCTTATAACATCTAGTTGTGCACCTCCCTTTTTGGTCATTGCATAACTTTCAGAAGTGGTACTTTACTTGAAGCCCATAATAGATTTTAATGGAAAACTATATTATAATATAACCCAAAACTTTTCAAATTTGGTATATAAGACTTTTATATCAATGGGAATAACATAATAGATTTTAGTAAAAATGGTCTACCCGGAAGTGGTACTTTACTTGAAGCCTATTGTAGATTTTAATGATAAACTATATTAAAATATAATCCAAAACTTTTCAAATTTGGTATATAATACTTTTATATCAATGGGAATAATATAATAGATTTTAGTTAAAATGGTATACTCGGAAGTGGTACTTTACTTGAAACCTATAATAGATTTTAATAAAAAACAATATTAAAATATAATCCAAAACTTTTCAAATTTGGCATATAATACTTTTATATCAATGGAAATAACATAATAGACTTTGGTTAAAATAGTCTAACCGGAAGTGATACTTTACTTGAAGCTATTATCAGTTTTTCTTGAAAAAAATGGTGTTATTTTGAAATTAACAATAAATGCTTCAAATAAAAGTTTTAGAGAATTGAATTTTGCGTCGGAAACTTCAAGTATGATTAAATTAGTTTTTTGTATGAGCGAGATATGTAAATTTTTACATTATGTACTTTTTGGTTTCTGTAATTAAGTTTGCTATGAATTAGGACAAGAAATAACAAAAAAATAGAAAATATAATGTCTATATCAAATACGTGCAATTTTATGATTGGGTGTGTTATTATACATATTTTAATTATTAACAAAATATGTATAGTGTAACAGGCGTACAAGGAAGTCATGTGGTGTCCACATCAGATATTTATTTTTTACGATAATAGAGAGCTTTCACATTATTTTGTACATCAAAATATGTTTCCATATGCCGTACACGTTATTTTATTTGTCAAATAAGGAAAATGGAAGGCGAATTAGAAAATTATTTTGATTGTTGAGTTAAATTAAATTAAAAATTAAAATAGAAACACTACATACAGTCTTTTAACCTCTACAAAATAAAATCTAACTAAAACGTTGCAGCTGTCTTTCTCTAAAAGTTAGGTTATGTGTGCTTTAACGTGAAATAAGAGCTGTATTCTTTTTGGTTAAAATCTCAGTTCATCTCAGCTCACTTCAGATAAACTCAATACGTTGTTGTTCGTTTTGTACGAACTCAGTTGAGTTGTACTGAGTATACTCACTTCCCCTCTTACAGATGCTACATCACCCGCGAAACAAACTCAAAATGATCTGAGCCATGCAGATCAGTGGAGGGGGGTAATGTTGTGAGGAGAACTGTCAATTGTGTTTCGAAAGTTGAGTTGTTAAAGTAAACAAAAATGTCGTATACAGTACTTTATGATGGGGGTACGAAATAAATATATTTCATTTGTTACTCATTTAAATTAATAGAAAATGAATAAGCAAGCATACTTGTACAATATTTTCAATGTTTTCTTCAAATATGTATTTGTTGCTTGTTGTAATCGATCCTACAGCGTAACCGCCAAACCTCAACCTAATTAAAGCCCGACAGTTGACAACAAATTACTTTGTTTTGTATCGCGCGCGTTTTGTCGCTCACTCTTTGCGAAATGTTGTTCTTTTCAGCGGTCTCTCAGCTCAGCTCATCTCAACTCACTTATCAACTGAGCTAAGCAAAAATATTCCAAAAAGAATACAGCTAAGAAATATAGTTGTCGACGGACGATATTTATGGACAAATAAGGTTACGCTATTCCTACCGTTAAATATTTACGTACGCATGCACATTGAAGCCAAAATAAGCTTTAACGTTCACGCTATTTATTTTGACAATAGAGTTTTCACATAACGTCAAAACAGATAGCGCGAACGTTAAAATTTCAAATAACGTGAACGTTATTCTGTACATCAAAATATGTTTCCTCGTACTGTACATGTTGTTTTATCTGCTACACAAGGAAAATGGAAGGCGAATTAAAAATCTTATTTTGATTGCTTAGTTTTAGTATAGTATAAATATACATAGTATTTGCACTCCTCAAGCGCACCGCGAGTCGAGAGCACACCGGCTAAGCTCCACCCCCTAGTTTATAGCGATTTGGCAACATAACAGCTAAGTTGATATTGCCATCCTATGGGGAACTGCAAAATTAAAATTTATACTCAGAGAGGCTGAGCTAACACATTCGAGGTGAAATATTTCGGTAACCAAATATATTGGAAGTGCAACTACTGTAGTTTTAGTGAGAAAAATTTCAATGATGCTTTAATATATTGCCACACAAACAATATTTAAAATAGAAATATTATTTACAGTGTTGCAACCTCTACATACAGTTGAACAAAATGAATTGTACCTAAAACGTTGCAGCTATATTTTTCTAAATGTTTGGTTATGACTGTTTTAACGTCAAATATAAAGTAATTTCGAGAACGCTTTTTCTGGGCAGATAAGGTTAAACGCTATATACATACCGTAAAATATTTACGTACGCATGCGCATTGAAGTCAAAATGAGCTATAGTGTTCACGCTATTTATTTTGACGATATGTGAAAACTATTTTTCCATAATTTATTAAAATATGTAATTAATATTATTATAACAATATGTTATAGTTTTTCAAACTAAATTATTAATGTGTGTATATAGGAACAAGACTTTATGTCTGTGTTCTATATGCAATTATAATAAATAAAGCGGTGCAACATAAATGTCATTTGTGTCATACTTATTAATATTTAATGAACAATACATAACCGTAAAAGCTGTTACATATGATTATTTGAATAATAAAGCATATCAAATAGTTTAATTTCGCATAAACTTTATTATTTACGAATTAGATGATTTTATACAAAATAATTTTAATACATAAGCAAATAAAACAAACACACACACACATATGTATATATATTTTATTGTATATGTTGTGTGAAACTTATTCTGCAATTCTGTTTGTTGAAAATTAGCATACTCAATAACGGGTGAATGCATTTTGAACAGGGAATTTTTCATATTTTAGTTAATCTGTTTTACATTGTCTTTGTTTAAATATGTGAAAAGGGATATTTAATTCGTGTAGTATAAAGTTTTTATTATTTCATGCAGTAAAGTCTTCATTGTTGGATCTTACAAAGCTCTAGGGACAAAGCAGATTATTAAATATAACCGAAAATTCATAGAAAATAATGAACATTCCACTGGTTTTGCAACACATTGCATCGAGAACAAATACCATTATTACGGAAATTTCCAAATCTTACATACTTTACAGAAATGTTCTCTTTTAAGTTTGTGCGAAGCATTCGACGTAAATAAGGCCATAAACGCAAGAAAACCCATGACCAATGATCAAATAACCCTAAATAATTCCCCATTGTTAAATCTTTATTATATGTTACAGCTGGATTTTACTCACCCCCACCCATTTTATTACGTATATATATATATGATTTACAATACAATACAATTTCGTAATATAAACTTGATAATGACCGAAAGGTCGAAATGATCGTCGTTAATATAAATAAAGTTTGTGAAAGTTTTTCATTAATTTTATATTTCATATTCATAATATGTTTCACCAAGTGCCCACCATGAAATCAATAATACAAAGGAGATTATCATTATCCTAATGAAACTGAAAAGCGCTGCAATAATATGTACAAAGATTTAAATCTTAAATAACTTTTTTATTTTTATTACATCACTTTGTACTTGCACTTTAATTTTATTTTATTAGCATTTATGGACTATGAAATGAAAATATTAAAGAAATAACTAAAAACTCAAACAAATACGTTCATGAATTTAACCAGTGACAGAACTCGTCGGGAGCAACAATATTTTTTTCTTAGTACTGTTTTCTCAATTTTTTTTTAGCATTTTCACCTTCCCATAAATTAAGTCGTTTAGGTATTTTTATAATAATTTGATCTATTTAATAGCAATAGCAATGAAACAATTGTTTTTGACAATGGGAATAAATTTTAACAATACAAACATATATTTAATACATTTTATTACATATTAAAAAAAAATATTTGTTCCAGTGGTTCTTAAGCTGTGTCTTATAGTTACAATTTTTTAAATGGCATATAGTATATTTTATTAGCCTATAAAGTAAAAGATTTTTATCTGATTTCAGTATTGCAAAAATAGTAGAGTCTGACAAAGATTTTCACAGAAAAACACATTTTAAATTTAAATTATGTTATCACATACACTGCAGTTGTTATACATCATTTCACTTAATACTGACACTAAGACTGTAATTTACAATTATATGTAATGGTACATTGGTACATATATCGTTTCTTAAAATTCATTATAACTATTATTTCCACAAGAAGTAGTATATTCTCTAAGGCCCATTTCTACGATTTAAACATATAGGTTAGAATGTTAGGATCACAAATATTTCTTATATATATATATATATATATATATATATATATATATATATATATATATATGTTAAATCATCTTAATACTGCCACTTAGACCATAATTTGCGATTATATGTAATAGTAGAGTCCGCGAGTTTAGAGAAAAAAACGTATCAGCGCAGAAGAAGTTATACTACCCAACCTACAAATGTTGACTGTACAATATCACTCGCAATAATAAACAACAAAAATCGAAATCAATAAAACTAAAAGCATTTGTTGCAAAAAACAAAATTACAATTACAAAAAGTATATTTAAAGAAATACTGGTACGCTATACATGTGTATATATACATGTTTGTGAGTGTGAGTGTGTGTAACAAAAATTTCTCCGACGATAACTCCAATAATACAATTTTAAAAATTATAATTCTTTTGTATTCCTCTTCTTTACATCCATATGAAGAGCTGATTTTGGTTATTGTCAAAACGGTTTGATTATAAATTTTCCTTCATATTCAATAGATATAGAGTTAAAGAATTATAAAGAGATTAACTTTCATAAATCAGCCAGCTTTGCTATAATCATGGAAACAGCTGATATAATCAAATAATTCAAATTGACAGATGTCAGTGTTAAGTGCAATTTACATAGTGTATGTTCGTGTTATAATTTTATTGGATCTATAGAATCTTTTCCAAGGAACTTTCGTTATGGAATTTGTAGAAAGTAGTGTATGTTCGTGTTACAGTTTTGCTGGATATATAGAATCTTTTCCAAGGAACTTTTGGTATGAGATTTGTACAAAATGCATAGAATTGACGGAAGGTAATGTGCTGGTCATCAGATTTTTTATGAATAACTCCAATGTTGCTATTTGACACATAGACCCTTTTGCGCTTACAAGCTTCAATTTACTTAATGTGAATTTTTCTTATTTTGGACGTAATGAGTCAGTGCACGTTAAACGCCTACGAATAAACGATGATGAGGTTTTAGCGTGTACCTAAATTTCATTTTAGGTACACATGAACATGTCCCTATACCTAGACAGACACTTCCATAAAATTAATATACCTACTATATTTATTAGAAAAATAAGTTTATTAGTTCCTATTGTTTCCTACATCCTCCTACATTTCATAGGCGTGATGATATTTATTTACCAACAATAAACAAATGCACACAATATTCATAATGAGTTATATATTCAACATCCTCTTAACATCATTTTCTATCATCCCCACTAACATCATCTTTTGACTGTGGGTTCGTTCTGATTATATCTTCCTGTATGTGAAGTCTGGAATTTGTTGTTTTTTTCCAATGCGGTATTTGGCAGAGATTTCGTCGCATCTGGTAAAGAAGTCAGTTCTCACAATATATCTGTGAGTGTGTGTTGGTGTTACAGAGTGAAGCCCGCGTAGGCGTAATGATAAGACTCGCCTTTGGATTTGTGTACGCGTGCCGTCTGTCGAGAATTAAGATTCATGCTAACTGATTTTTCACCTAATTTCGAGATGGGTTTTTTTAACTTTAAGAAATAGCGTAGGGGATAAATTTATGTCCTCACATTTTTCGGTTTTTAAATCGTACTTTTTATATACAGGGTCAATACTTTAAACCCGAACACGGGAAATAGTTTTTCGCTGATTGTTGCTACCCTTTTCAATTGACAACAATGGTTGCGTATCAATAGAAAGATAAGGAAATTCTGCATCAAATCGCACCAAGTACATGTAAATTACGTAATATTTTTGTCTCATAGTTAATTATTAAATGGGGTCCTATATACCATAGTCAAATTTTAACTATCTTAAATAAGAAGACGAAAATATACATAAATTAATGAGTATTAGTGAAAAAATTTTGTTTAAATATTGATTAGGTCACAAACTACAAGCGATTGAAGCTGATTACTAATTGGGTATGACGCGGTAGGTACTACGAATTTGATTGGTCGCCTGATTTTAAAAAGTAGATTCGCGCGTCTGCTGCGGTCACCTATAAAACATAATGAAATGTCACGTTGATAAAATTTAACAATTTTGTGTTTGATGAATTTGTTTAGTTATAACATCTAGTAATATTAAGAATAATAATGTATTTATAATTAAATCAATTTGTAATATTAATTAAATTAATAATAATATTAATTAAATTATTATTGAAACTTCAAAACAGACAAACACTAGCGCCATCCGTCGTCATACTTTGTGTCATAAGATTGTTAAACTGTTTCAATATTCTATAATTTATTAGGAAAAAAATGCTTATTATTTATGTTATTTATACTTAATAATAATTTCTTCGTGAATATAACGTATAAGTTTTCATATGAAAATATTTCAGCTATGCAAACATGAAAAAAATTGTTCCCTCTATAACTAACAGTTTGTCCCATTGTTTGTCGATCACTGGTCAGTACCTACCACGTCATGCACCAAATTCTTAAACTTTAAAAATTCATATCTCGCTTATTATGCAAAATTTTTAAGTCGCGTTTGCACTAAAATTCTTATTTCATCCTGTTCTTACAAAAAAAAAAAAAAAATGGTATAGGACCTCATTGATTCAATTTGTAATAATTTTTTTTTCTCCCCCCCTGGCCTTCGGTACGGTGGGCCAATGCCAATTTATTATTCGAGTGTTATAATTTAGGACATATACAAACATCCAAGCCCCTGGTGGGAATCAAACCCACGACCCCAGAGCCGAGCGGTGAAGGTCGCTTGAGCGCTACCTATAACCGCTCGACTACCGAGGCGGCTAATTTATAATAATTAATACCGATAGTTATGCATGGCATTTGAACAAAAAGACAAACAAATGTTTGATATTTTATTTGCCAAAATTCTTTATAACGTATAATTTGTGCAAATTTTATTATTTCATGTTCATATTTTTTATAAACCTATTTTTTGTCAAGCAATTTCTAATCCATTACAAATTTTCCAAAAAAAAGTTAATATAAAACAATCATAGCTAACGAATCCCTATAGAAAAATGTGAAATATATGTTTATCTTTTGTTCAAATGCCATGGCTGTTGCTATTGTCAATTGCCACTGATCTCTATTCATATCTGGATAGCGTGCAGTGGCCAGGTTAAATACAGCGTTTTGTGACAATTTGAACGTCGCCATGTTGGAGGTTTAAGCTCAAGTTTAGTTGGAGATAGAAACTTTTGTAGCTACTTTAAAGTTAAAAGTTACGTGATCTTATAGGAAATTTTCCAACAAATTTAATGGTGTTATTAATGTTCTATCTCTTTGCGAACATTTGAAAATTCGTATTTCTTGAAAGAATCATCTCAATTAAATGTCTTCACAATTTTTAACTTTAACTTCTCATATCTTTGTAGTTATTGAAGATATCGTTCTGATTTTTTCAAATTATTATTTATTTATGTTTTGAGAATGTGCTTATGTAATAAAAACATCATATTTGTTTCTAAAATGATAAGAAAAATAATAAAAACTAGCATTCGAACACGTTTGTTTTGGATTTTGCAGCCCAAGAAACACTAAGCGAGAAACTTTTCGTTCTTACGAGATAGACCCTAACATATAGCGACAAAGTTGTAGTAAATGAATTAAAGAAGTTTCATATTTAATTTTTTTTTTCAAAAATCTTCACCGTTTTCGAATAAAACGAACACAAAAAGTAAGTACATCGTAATGCATGCAACTTTGGCACTCACCCAGCCATGGAAATTAGTAACAAAGGTTTAACATTGCGTCCACTATCCAGATATGTACAGAGATCAGTGTCAATATCCCACCAAGCGCCATGACTTAGTTTGGCGGCTTAGTTTGTAACTGTTTGGTTTAGTACTTTGGCTTATTTCAAATTAGAAGTCCTATAGTAAAAATAAATGTAAATAAAGGTAAAAGCAAAACTTATTGTTTGTTGTACGGTCGTACGATAGGAACAGGTCTTTCGCCAAATCAGTACAAAATTATACTTTGACGGGCGTAATAAAGGATTGTATTTCGAAATATCAATAAATATATAAAATAAAGTTTTTATTGTATTATCTTCGTGGATGACAATCTCAATTTTATCAGGGTAAACAGGGTAAATATATGAAAGAAAAAAAATCTTGCTTCTCTCAAAAATCACACAATTAATATGTTGTGTGTTTATTAATTAAGAAGTATACATAGACACATATATTAATGTTCAATTTATTAACGTACCTTCTATAAAACATCTTGAGGTCGGATTTGGATGTAGAAATTTAAACTTGGCAGTAGTTATCTCATTTTACCTTAAATATAACGATTTTTTTTTGTTAGTGCTGAATTTATTAAAATACCTTCTACAAAAGATTAACCAGTTGGTTTTTTGTATAATAATTTTACGCAAATGTGTTATATTTGCAAAATTTCACAGCATGCCTGTAGAAGTAATACCAATGAGAGTTAAAGAGTACTAAATGAAACGCACGTGTATTTGGCGACGGTGTTGCCACCAAAGGTCGTGTCCATTGTCAATATTAATAAGATATTATAGAAATAAAATATTTTATGTATGGGATTAAAATATAACGTAAATTATATGTATTTGGTGACATTTGATGCAGATATTTTTTATCTTTCTATTGATACCACAACCATTGTTGTCAGTTAAAACGGAGAACAACAATCTGAGTAAAAACGATTTTCCCGTGTTAACGGGGTATGTTCGGGTTTAAAGTATTCACCCTATGTTGTACGAGGTCGCGTTAGAATTATAGAGAATAAGCAAATCAGGTAGACCATGTAAAACAAAATGTGCAGTATTTACCTGTTATTTGAAACTAATAAGTTAGTTAGAACTTAGATAATTCCTTTTTTTTTAAATATTAATTTCAGCGACAATATGGAATTAACCAGGGCGCATTTTTGTATCACGTTTTATAATTTGGCAGCCTTGATAATTTTTAAGTCAACCTAAAATTAACTAATCAGTTTTGATAGTTTTTTTACGGGTAAAATTTACATTGTGTTATCATGTTTATTGTATACACTTCAACTTGATTCTACGAATTAATACCTTTTGTATAATTATTTTTTTGTTGAAAACACTTTTTTATTGTACACAAACTTTTTTTGTATGCATTAAAACCTAGATTTAAAATAATTGTACAATGTGAAAAGATTTGTGTAACAATGAACAATACACCACTAAAATGTTTTTTTTTTTTTTTAATGGGGCATCTTTATCTAATTTAATCGACTGGGTGTCTTTTATAGTTTTCGAGATCCCAAGGTATGAACGCATTAACTCGGACTCTTGTATTTTAATAAGTATTTAGATTCTTGTTCAAAATAAAATAATTATTCATGTACTAAATCCACATATGACCCTAGGATCATAATAGTTCAGCCAGTTCACATTTTCAACAAATTATAAACCTACGCAAATGGCGAGAAATTTCGGCCAATTTAAAACAGATTTCCAATTTACAAAAACTGAATATGTTATTGAAGTATTCTACTATTTAATATTGGGTTACATCACTATTATTAGTAATAAAACCTGTAATTCTATTAAGCATTATACCCACAAGCCCTGCACATTCTTCTGTTGCATACAGTATTGTTCCATATGTTTTGCAAGGTAAATTTTACTGTACGCACTGGATTTTTCTGAAGTTGTTTTTCTTATTTTGCCAAAAGTAAGGCCTGGTTTATGATGAATTTAATTTACGAATTTAAAATTTATAATTTAGATTTTAAAATTTAAACTCACTTAAAACACATACGACGGTTTATGAACGATTTACAGATTTAGATTTGGAATATAATTATATTTTATATTTCCAAATGTAAATTTTAAATTCGACCAATCACAAGAGAGAACTATTAAACATGGCGGTAAGGTATAACTTTGCTTCATCCGTCAGCTGTCTTTTCTGTTTCTGAGTTGTTGATATTTTCAAGATGGATGCACAAGAACAAATTGATATTTTATTTTTTGTTAATAAGCAGTATTCGGGAACATCGTAATTTGTACGACAAAGCAAATGAATTGTACTAAAATGAAAACGTTTACGTAATTTCATTGCAACCAGGGATAGCAAGGAATTAAATACATTCACACTCATATGAGTACACAGAAAAAAAAACTAACTAAATAGTAGTTAAAGTAACTAAATAAATTCTATATTTTCAGCCTACTACTATGTTTCATTAAAATATCTATGTTGATGTTGATTTAGTTAAATTTCCTAAATTTGTAATAACAAATTATAGTAAAATTAAATACAAAATTAGATGAAATGACAACATTTATATCGTAATAAGTATTGAACTAAATATAAATAGAATTAACTAATTATGTATTTAAATTTTCTACTGAATTCACCTAAATCATTAAATAAATTACCGTAAATGTAGGACAAAAATAATTAAGCCAAAAATAGTGAAATTAAATAAAATAAATAATCATTTGGATATTTAAATTAAAAATTTCTAACAAAATATTTATAATCCATTTCGGATTACTTAAAATTTGTAAATTATACTAAATTATTAGTCATATTGCGTAATAAAATAATATCTAAATATAATTACACAAAATTTCAATTCTTTTTTTTTCTGTGTATATTTGAAGAATTGTTCATGATCTTGTTATTTCATTTTCAGAAACAAATTATGATACTGCCCGTTATCAAATCAATGTGTTCGTAGGCCTAAAGCCACGGTCTAACAGATCATCGACGTTTTCTAAGTTTTTGTTTGTTTTATATGGGGTCCCGTGGCCGTGGGCCTGAGTGTGTGGTCGCGAACCCGGGGGAACCGGGTTCGATCCCGACAGACACCAAATATTTCCTATTTTAAATGGCACAAAACTGACCCCTGCGGTGCACTCTCCACACTAGCTATGAGTGCCCGTGAGGGGACGCCTGGTAAGCTCCCACACGGTAAAATATATCGTCATCATTACCGATGTCTACATGTGTTGTAGATACTGGCACACCCAGAAATGGGTAATATGCCGTGATGATATATTTATTTTATTTTATTTGTGTTTGTTTTATTTCTTTATTATACAAATCAACAATAGTAAAAAACATTTCCGATATTATTAAAAAATCATCTTGTTCATTAGCGTCTAAAAAATTCATGGCTATGAAAATAAAATTGTAACCTAAAATCTGAACAGATAACTGGTGAAACGTCAAATGACTGATTCGAACATAAAGATGATGAAAGATGCCGTTGTATATGCCGGTTGTACTATTATTACCCCTCATTTGTCCTGATGCCCTTTTAAATGTGATAAATAATTATAGACCAATAGCTTTGTCATCTATCTTTTTAAAAATATATGAGTATTGCTTTCTGATAAAATTAGACAGTTCTTACGGAAAACAAATATCTTGCAAGTAAATCAGTTCGGATTTCGGGGAAATTGTCAACAATGGATGCAATACAACATCTTTATGAAAAAATAATTTCTTCACTAGAAAATAATGAATGGTCTGTAGGCCTCTTTTGTGACATGAGCAAAGTTTTTGATTGTGTGAACCATAAGCGTCTACTGGATAAATTAGAGAGCATTAGCATTCGCGGTACTCCTTTGAACTGGCTACGAAGTTTTCTGCATGACAGACAGCAATATCTCTCTTAAATATTTTTGCGACTCCTCTAAAACACAAAAGTACACAAACTCTAGTACTTTGGTTACAAATTTTGGCTTGCCCCATGGGGCAGTACTTGCTCCGACTCTATTTATTATGTATACTAATGAGATTACAAAAGTACTGGGCAAAGATGTCACATATGCGGACGATACATCAATTGTTGTATTAGATGAAAACAGCGGGAAACTCCTGTAATTGTAATAATTGTCTGCAACAGTTCTCAAAGTGGTGCAACGATAACTTTTTACATTTAAATGAAACAAGAACAACTTATGTACAATTCCATATTTATCAAAATAGAAATGTTCCGCAGTTGAACATTTCCATTTCTGAAAATCCATTGCAAAAATCACTTTCAACCAACTTTTTAGGTCTAGAAATAGACGGAAACCTTAATTGGAAGCAACACTGTAAAAAAGTGCACTTAGTCGATGCTGCTATCAAATTAGACATTTGAGAAGCTTCCTCGGTAAACAGCAACTATTGGTGTACTACCATGCAGTGGTGGAATCTACATTGAGGTATGGAATATGCTTCTGGGGGGGCTCAATTGCGGCTCAAGAGGTATTTATTATACAAAAAAGAACAATATAATGTATTATCAATGTAAAACAAACTGTTAGTTGCAGAGATTTATTTAGAAGTCTTGGTATCCTTCCTCTCTGCTGTACATTTATACTTGAAATATGTAAATTTATATATCGCAACAAACTCAAGTTTTTCTCTAATAGTGATATTCATACATTCAACACAAGACAAAAAGACCATTTCCGAAAACCCTTTTGTAAAACGAATATAGCTAAAAATGCTCCTCGTATCGTTGGACTGCACATATATAACTGTCTTCCTTCATATATTAAAAAAGAGAGCACATTTAACTCATTCAAAATTAGTCTTAAACAATATCTACTTACCCATTGCATTTACAATTTAAATGAATTCTATGATTTATGATTGTAAAAACATACAATATTCTCCATTTAATTCTTGACTTGTCCTATACTTGTAAAAAAGTCACATGGAATAAATCTTATTTTATTTTATTTATTTAAATGCCGGTTGGACTACTACTACCTCTCATTTGGCCCACAGTTTTTGTAAGTTTTAAGTTTCTATTTAAAACAGTCGAAAGAATTTTGTAGTAATTTCTCCTCATTTATATACGTTCTATAATTTGATGAAAATGTAAATCGGAAAAACTGTTATGCTCCTGGGCTCGTATTTTTCTGTCAATATTTATATTTCTTTTGTTGGACCTCGTAATCATTTATAAATGACCTACATCTGGTGGTTTTCAATGATATCTATGATTTTTCGGTGTATGGCTTTTGGACGCTATGGATATTCGATCTATGGTTGTCGACTGCACGACATGTAATCGCGATAATCGTTGCAAATAAATAGTTGTTCCGTAAAAACTATACGCTTCTAATTTCTGTGTGTATAACTCAAATTAACTAGTCTCATTTAAATACCATATGGTGTACGTGCAGTTAACGGCATTTTATTTGAAAACTTGTGAATAAAAATATAATTCCGCTTTTTGTTGTGAAGTAATTTATGTACCTCTGCTCTCATATAAAGTTGTAAGTGCTACTTTTAATGCTGTGTTATCATTACTTCATTTATAGTGCTTTTATGGCTTAACACTAACTGATATAGCATTAGACAAGACAATTCTCTTGTGAGAATAAATCAACTATATCTAATTATTACAATTTCACTACTCTTTGGCTAGTTCTAATTTTGATTTATGAAGACTACTTTCCTTCTGTGTGAAGTACAGGACATAAAGTTTACAAATTTCAATGAAAAGGCTTAAATAAATATTTGGTAACGTCGTACTATGAAGGTGCGGGTCATTCATGTTTCTAAAGTTTAGTTTAAATGAGAAGTTTGTTTGAATAAGAATAACCACATTAAGGACTGATCGACTTGTAAAACTCACAACTTTAGTCGAACAAAATTTCTCTTTACGCTAAGACAAACATACTTCAAATTAAGCAAACATCAAAAAGGATCATTGAAGGAAAGTGTTACAAAATTGGAAAATTATTCATTTAAATTTTAAAATTATATTTCAATTGAACGTTAAATGAATAAATGAACAAAAGATGAAAATTATTATTATTATTATTATTTAATAATGTAGGTATATATACCCTAGGCAAAATACCCAATTACGGGGTAAGAAAAAAAAACAATTTAGAAGAAATATACACACTGCTATTTAAGTGTCATGGAATAAATCAATAAGGACTTGTATTGAATGGTAGATGCTAATCATAGAGCAAATGGGGAATTTTGGTAATAAGATGGAAGGACGAAATGGGTTCTGGGTAAATAAAAAGTATTGTTATAGCGGGCCGAAGATCTGGGTACCTGTAGGGGTAATTTAGATAGTAAAAATGGACAATCTATTGTGTTATGTATTATTTTATGTATTAGAATAGTTGCACGCATCATCCGTCTTTGAGATAAGAAATGGAGATTGAATTTCTCTACTAAAATACATTGTGCTGTCCGGGTTCGGTTAAGATCCTTCAAGAATGAATATAGCTGCTTTCAGAAATTTTCGTTATAATCTTTCAATTGATTCAGCAGCGTTTTGGTGAACCGGGTTCCAAATTACGGAACAATATTCCAGAAGAGTAGTAAATAACAATTTTAGAACATTTACTTCTTTAAAAGTTCAGAATTACGTACAATAAACCTAAGCGTTTATTGTAGTGAATATTTCGACTTAAATATGATTAGTAAACGTTAATTTTAGATCGAAACTAATCCCTAAGTCTGTAATTACTGGTGTTCTATTTAAAATGTAAAAATTTAAAGTATAATTGTATTTAATTGGGGATAGTTTATGTGTGAAGGTCATGATATTATATTTTTCGATGTTAAATTAAGTTTATTCGAAACGCACCAATTATGTAAGATGTTCAAATTACGTTCAAGGTATTCACAATCTTGTACAGTACTAATTCGATGGAAAATTTTCACATCGTCTGCATAAAGTAAGATATTTAACTTCCATGTTAGTTACTAGATGAAAATATTGAACAATAGCGGTCCAAGAATCCCCGACACCGGAACAGGATGTATTTTAACTTCGAATAAAACTTTAAGGGTATATTATACTGACCAAAATGATTAAAAAAGCTTAATCAACCCTGGTTCGATCTTCAATAGTTTCCGAGATATAAGGCACTGAAAAATGAATTTTTACGAGGTTCATCTTTGCTATCTCGGAAACTATATGCCCTGGTTTTTCAATTGGTAGTTAACTCCAGGCCCGGACTGGCCATAGGGAGCTTCGGGACATTTCCCGA
Source organism: Ophonus ardosiacus (assembly GCA_943142095.1). Lineage (NCBI taxonomy): Eukaryota > Metazoa > Arthropoda > Insecta > Coleoptera > Carabidae > Ophonus > Ophonus ardosiacus. The sequence continues at coordinate 34,092,926 of OW964833.1, read as the reverse complement.
AGGGCCGGTTCGGGTATGGGCCGGTGTACTGAGTTTTATGATACTTATTTAAAGTTTTAATTATCACAATGTAATTTATGACACGATTACTGAAAGCATGAATCGTCGCTTTCTTTCTAGTAAAACATTATATGCTGAATTAGCTTTTTTGGGGGCCGGTCAGGATAAAACTCCCAAACCGAAATTTAGTCCCAGTCCGGGCCTGGTTAACTCTCAGACATTTGTTAACTAATTTAGCAATACTTTTCTCAAATAATGGCTAACTCTTCAACATAAGATATCTAGGAGTTATCTTATATAGCAGAAAATGTAATAGTCAAGTGTTAGTTTTCTAATCATTACGAATAAAAATAATACTGGGTTTTAAAATGAGTGAGACTACGCATTCTCTTAAATTTTTATTAAGATATTGATGTCTAGTTGATGGAAAAAATATATCACAGTGGCATATAAACATCAAGAAAATATTATTCTATGCAAATGAAAAAAAGGTTTTTGTGAAAAAATTATGTTATTTAAAGCAATACTTCACAAAACATTTAACTCTGTAATATATTGCAATTATAACACCACATAATATTTTAGTTGTCATTACCTTTTGCCAAATTTGACTTTTGGGATCCATGAATTTTGATAAGATTTATATATAAGATATGAATAGACGAATTGTAGTAACCAGGGCCGACTTGATCTTTCGTGGGGCCGTGTGCATGATTTTGTTTTTTTTTTAAATGCTCTTTATTTATTTAAATTATTTCTAATTCATTCATATGCAGGTTATTTTATATATTGCTTCCTTGAACATCTAGGTACCTGCGCCATCGGATTGACAGCTTTTTGATTCTTATATTAAAAAGAAAAAAATGTGTCTGCTAAGACCGCACGCCTGAAGTGAAAGATTAAATGGTTGACATCTAAGGCGGATTTATGCAGCCATTTTCATTTACATTTAATTTAATTTAATTTTCATTTAAAAAATAAATGTATGTAAACCAATGTAGCCATGCATACACCATTTTCATTTACGTTTTCATTTATCTCGCATTCTCATTTATTTTTAAAGATGGCCAACTTTTATCTAATAAATGAAAATTATAAATGGCGCATGCGTGTACGACATGACAGGGACGAGAATTTGAGTTGATCAGCTGGTTGTCATTACTCATAACTTCTTCGCTGTCACTATTGTTGAATATTTTTATTAATAAATTTTATTCCAATGAAAGTCGGGTTATAACGTTAATCATCTGTCAGCGTATTTTTATATGTGCGCATGCGTTCATTTTCATTTATTTTTGTTATGTATTTTTGTATGAATAGGTACATTTAAAAATTATAAATGAGAATTAAATTAAAATGTAAATGTAAATGAAAATGGCTGCATAAATCCGCCTTTAGATGCTACAGCAATGCCATCTCTTGACTGCTCCCGGAAGCTTTATAAACTTAAATGTTCAAGTATGCTGGACTTATATTCATATTTTTTTATAAGAAGTCAAAATCCTGTGAACATTCTAACTAAATTCTAACAAAGTTTTCAAGAATTTTAATTTTCTTGGGAGAAGGCTGGAAAACAATTTTAAAATCTGGCCAAAACCTCAAAAACTATTTTTAAAACCGGTGATGAGTGCAATATTTAATCCCATTGTCATTTAAATGTTATTTTTAGACTTTCAAAAAATCAATTTATCGGTTATAACCACGTTTTAACGCTGTTAATATGGTTTTTCAAAATTATAAAAAAATAGAATCTACAAAAAGTACAAATGTAAGTAATATTTTATTTACTTACATATAGGGTGTCTCACAACTCGCGCCCCAGAGCGAATGAGGAAACACGAGACTGAACTCGGATGTGTAATTTCGAAGAAAAAAAATCTAGCTTAAAAGATATTAGAGAAATTGACCAATCAGAGAGGACCTACACCTTTAACGTGTGTTTGCCGTAATTTTACGTTACTATGGTTTTATACAAATCAAATCTTTAAAATGTGTGGGCGACTGTAGTTTTCGAAAAATGTCAGTGTCAAATGAAATTTGACAAGGTGAATAAAAAAGGCAAATTTTTACCATGTATTCAGCCGCTGATTACTTAGAAATGATTATAATTTTCGGAGAATGTGGACAATAATATTTTCGTTTAACATATTTTACACAGCTGCTACAACACGTTGCACTGTACGATATAAATGATGATCTCGGATGAGACCTTCGCTAACCTAAATTTGTTGACAGTGAAAAGTCAACTCTAAAATGTCAAAATTACTCACTAGCAGTATTTTTAAAACCTAGCAACCAGTTTTATTCTGTAATAATATCATCACATCTCGAGATATCCTTCCGAGATTGGTGGATCTGTTTTGTACACAGATATCGGTAATGACAGCAGAATAAGTGATGTTTCCCGGCCATGTATTAATAACAAAACATAGGCTATGGCCCGAATTGACGTGACGTCACGTTCGGCTCTCCCCGAGTTTATCCGAAAGACAGTGACGCTTGACTGATCAGCCTGGCTCCAGTGACCTCTATATACAGAATGGACCGGCGACTCCTATCTCTTTACAACGGGGCGAGCTGTATCCACTCAACTGTCATGGTGGGGTGGCTATCTCTTTCTAACAGTGAGAAGTACGCATGCGTCAGCTAGTACCAGTACGACGAATTAACGATGAACATGAAGAAGAAAGCTTAAATACATTTTCGCATATCTGCTTGGTCCAACTATACACGAAAGTTAGAGAGAGATAGACACCCCACCAGTAAGGCGGGTGGTATTCTCGGTGGATACACGGAAGTTATTCAAGCCGCCGGTCCATTTTGTATATAGAGGTCAGTGCCTTGCTCAATGCCCAGAAGAAAGTGTGCAAGGCGCGCCTAAAGAAGTTTGCACTTCAAAAAATGTTTGTTGGGACTAGTACATTACCTCTCGTCATTTTCATTTTATGTTACATAATATTTTGAGTTTGAATGACAGCCAAGGCATTAGGCAGCGTAGACATTACCTACAGACAGCATATTAAGGAGGGGCTTCAAAAATTGAAAACTAGTTAGTCATTTCCATTATTTTAATAAAATTTTCTTTATTATAATCAATAATTTTATTGTTGTAATCAAATTTTTCTTTCTACAAACTGAAGAGTTATAAGACATAACTTATATCTTAACATTTTAAAGAATACAAAAATATTGAACTAAACAGTAATTTATTTAGTAGTAGTAAATAAATATTAATTTTTACAAATCGCGGGACCTCGTGCGGCTGCAACGTTCTCACCTGCCTTAAGCTAGCCCTGAATGGGAATTTAACATATTTTTTTCTACTCTTTAACATACATGTTTCACGACCTTTTAATCACAACTTTACAAGGTATGGCTTCAATCGTATTGGATGCGGTGTGAAACTTGCAACCACTAGCAGCTGATTCATTAAGCACGGGCTGAAGTTTAATAACTGGTATAGAATTAGTAATTTCCGCCGATTGTAACTCGATCGGAGCGGATTCGATTCCAACCGACAAACGAAGTCTAACTAAATCTTGGATATTATTTTTAATTGTCAAATAATACAAAAGCAACTTCTTTGGTACTCTCTTCATAACTGCTTTAAGGGCTAATGAGGTGACGCATGATGAATGCCTTCAACGATACAGATATATCGTCATTACCGAAACTTGTGAACATCAGTAGATTGACACATCCAGAAATGGGTAATAAGCCGTGATGATAAATTTATTTTATTTGTTTAAGTAACACTTATTTTGTATTGTTGTCATCAAAATTGGAAGACATAATTTGTATTGTTGTAATCAACAGTGACAAAGATACAATCGTTTGAAAGAAGCAGTTCATCTATTTTTGATTTGCCATCATTTTTCATAAACCCAATGTATTGAAATTAGTTGAAAAGTAAGAATTTGAGATTGATTTGAAATGACTTAATACAAAGAAAGCATGCATAGTTGAACAATCATAAAATGTTTTCTAAATTTAAACATTGTTTATAAGGGTGCATCATAGATTTAGATAAAGAAAAAATTTTTACTTTTAAATTGGTCACACGTATTCCCGCCAATTTACAGTAGGGAAAAATTCGTCAGCTGTCGATTATCACAAGTCCAACGAAATACATAAATATAAAATCGTCAGTAATTACATATCATAAACAACATTATTGATTACAATTTTAATTATTACTGTTGAAATAATATATATTTTAATAAAATAAAAAGAAAAACTGTGGAGAGGGGGGAAGAGGGACGTAAAGAGTCGAGCATCAACGCCACCTGATCGTTTCATTGTAAATGACAATGACAATTGTGTTTGAGAAAAACGTTTGAGAGTTACCAAGTTTTCTTGTGCTTGACAGAAAAGAAGACATTAAAGAGTTTTGTTACAATTTTCGTTGTTTTTGTGAAGTTTTCATTCGTTGTAATCAAGAAAAAGTATTTACCATGGCTTTAAATACAAACCTGGGGATGAATGTCGTCCAGAGTACAACAAATAGCGGAAGACATTTTTATGACGGTCCAGGTCCAGCAAGATTCACTGAAATCACCGCAGAGTTCTTCGTGGGAGGGTATTATCATGTAACCATTGGCGAAGTTTTCTTGAGCAGATACCGAGCAATACGTACTGTTGGCCGGGGATACTTTTCTCTCGTCTGGGTCTGCTGGGATTTAGTAGAAGATAAGTTTGTCGCACTAAAAATTGCAAAATCTGCAAAAACTTTCACACAAGCTGCTCTTACTGAGATTTTGCTTTTAAAATCCGCCGTAGAAGGTGATTCAACAGACCCTCGTGGGGAAAGAATTATAAAATTATTAGATAAATTTAAAATACAGGGGAATAATGGGACACATATAGCTCTTGTATTCGAGCTGTTTGGTACAAATCTGCATATACTAAATTTTGAGAACAGCTACCGGGGCATTCCCATAAATAATGTTAGAAAAATTGTCCGCCAGGTATTAGAAGGTCTGGATTATCTCCACACTAAATGCAAAATAATCCATACAGACATCAAACCGGAAAATATTCTAATCCGACTTGACGAAAGTTATGTGTCATTGTTCTTAAACGGTGGTATAGACCTGACATCTTACACTTCTAGTGAAATGGCAACATTACAAGCAACTCCTTTTGAACCAGGAATAATTCCAATGCCTAACCCCGCTTTCCAAGAATGCAACTTTTCCGTCAAAATTGGCGATCTCGGTAATGGATGTTGGATATCCAAACACTTTTTTGATATAATCCAAACACCAGCCTATCGGTCAGTGGAAGTAATTATAGGTGCAAACTACGGAACATCGGCTGATATTTGGAGCCTAGCTTGTACTGCTTTCGAAATGGCAACAGGCAGCTATTTATTCTATCCCGCTGCCCACCCCGAAAACCATCTTGCCCAGATAGTGGAGCTCATGGGAGAAATTCCCATGTGCCTAATCGCCCAAGCATCAAAAAGAAATGTTTTCTTCAATGAATTTGGTCAATTGATCCACCACAGAGAAATACGTCGCTGGAACCTGGAGATGCAGCTAATTCAAAAGTATAGATGGAAGACTAAGGATGCCAGGGATTTCGCAGACTTCTTAAACCCCATGCTTGATTTGGACCCAAATCGACGAGCTACTGCCGCTCAGTGTTTGCAACATCCATGGCTGAATCCGAAATTAATTTAGTTACGGCTTTCGCCGCTTTTGCTTTTTGGACTTGTTCCACTATACGATTGTTGTCCGATTTCGATTCGCTTACTTAATTATAAAGTTCCTTGTTCATATGTTGCATTTGTTGTTCTTGTGATATATTCTAGTCAGTTTGTTTTATAATTATCTAGTCAATTATGCATAATTAGTAAAATTGGTGCTCATTCGTACTTTGTAACAAACACTTATGTATTCTTATTGTTTCATTTCGTTAGTGTTTTGTAATAATTATCCTGCTCATGGTGCAAAATTACTATAAATTTTATTTAAATTCACATTAATTTTGTGTTTTATTTCTTTTCTTATGTATTAGTTTGTTTATTTAATTTGAATATTATTTCCAATATTCAAATTGTACGAATTTACGGTAGGTAAAATTTAAAATTAATTAATTAATGGGGCAATTTTAATATAATTCTTAGAATTAATTACTTTTTAAACTTTAAATTTTTTGAAAGGGATAAATGTTATATCTGCCTCTCTTCAAGTAAGTTCAATGATATTACAAAGGCACATATGTAATCTTGAAATGCAAATTTAACATATTTTCTCGGTTATATTTATCAGACCAGAAAATTTAAATTTTAAACAATTTTAAATAAAACCAATTCGAATTCAAACGGATGCGTTTTTTTGAAATTTTGTTTTGAATATAAATAATATGTTTCACTAAATCGTTTTGATATTTACACTTTGAAGTAAAAACAACAAATGAGACCACTATTTTATTAATAAGGACGACGACCTGATTTTGTGTTTTTAGTCATTTTCATTATTGTAATCAAATTTTCTTTGTTGTAATCAAAAATCTTTTGTTTAAATCCCTGAAGGTAAATAATCATTTTAATTAAGTTTTTGTTTAGTTTCGAGAGGTCACCTTAGATATTCTTTTGTTCCTTTTTAAAAATCAAATAAAAAGTTATTTGTAACAACCTTGACCAGTAATTACATTTCAAATAACTTCTTTACTATTAGAAATTAAGAAAAATATTTTATATACAGTGTAATTGTATTTTTATAGTCTATTTACTGGCATAGACGAAATTTTGTTCGATCACTATCTTTGTCAGTTTTTCTTCAATTCTAATACAAATTAGCCTGTTTCTCGGAAAATAGTATTTTTTATCTCATGCTATTTTCGCACTCGATAAAAAAGTCCTACTTTACACACATGTGCATACAATATTTTTTCTACAACCGAAACACTAGTGTCTCATAAGACTGAGTGTGAGTGTACAGGCATCTTCAGATATTGTTTGTGCTATATTTCTCATAATATTGTACAAAATGTACCTTAAACATTCGAAAGAATGTCGGAGATAGGTGAATTAGTCTTCTACAATTGTACATTTAATATTAATATTAAACATTACTAATTACTAGATTAAACAAACGCTAGAGTATAACGTGGAAATAAACTGTAAATGCAAAGTAGCGAAACGAACAGACCTATTGTTTCCTGCATTGTTTTACATAACTTTATAACATAAAAGTTGTCTGTAAGTGATCTACCAATAGTTACATTATATTGTAATTCATTATCCAACTTTTTTTTTTATCTTGCCAAACGATAAATGCAGAGTCTTTATTAACAGTTGATAATTACTTTTCAGCAGTGTTCCAGATTTATACAGCAGCGGCAGTAGTGTTATTCAAACAGTTTATATTTGAGTATTAGATTCGTTAGCCGTGTATAAAAAGTTATATTTAGTATGATCTGCAATGGATGTTGCAGTGTACTTCGTCCCATCTAAATCATGTATTTAACTGCAGTGAGCATTTTTTATACACTGCAGCATAGCGGAAACATTTACAAAAATTGAACAGAAAAAATAAGAAAAAAACCCATAAAATAATAATAGCAAGTAGAGTATACAGGATATTTCACAACTTGGGTACAAACTTTAAGAACATACATTACTGACCAAAATGAATGAAATAATCTTAACCAACATATGTCTGATCTTCAACTGCTTCCGAGAAAGAAACCATTTTGTATTAGAATTGAAGAAAAACTGACAAAGATAGTGATCGAACAAAATTTCGTCTATGCCAGTAAATAAACTATAAAAATACAATACAATTTTATATGAAACATTTTTCTCAATTTCTAATAGTTAAGAAGTTATTTGAAAATGAATTACTGGTCAAGATTGTTACAACAATTAACTTTTTATCTGGTTTTTAAAAAATAACAAAAGGACATCAAAGATGACCTCTCGAAACTAAACGAAAACATAATGAAAATATGTTCCACTGATTATTTACCTTCGGGGATTTAAATTTAAAAAATTGATTACGACAATGAAATTCTTGCTTATAGTAAATAATATATATATATATATATATATATATATATATATATATATATATATATATATATATATATTAAAAGTGAATTAATTTAATGCAAATATGTTCCTCTAATTATTATTAAAAAAAGATCTTTGATTACAACAAAGAAAATTTGATTACAATAATGAAAATGACTAAAAACACAAAAAATTTATCAGATATAATTATTGTCACCGTGTATAGGAGAAAAAATGAAATGTAGATGGCAGGTCGGCCACAAATGCCCTCATTTGGCCACCATTTTGTCGTCATTTTTACTTATAAAATAGTGGTATCATTTGTTATTTTACTTCAAAGTGTAAATATCGAAACGATTTAATGAAACATAATTTTTTTTTTTTATGAAACATTTTTATCAATTTCTAATAGTTAAGAAATTATTTGAAAATTAAATATTAGTCAAGGCCCTGATCACGTATAAACGTATACGTATATACGTTAGTTTATATAATCAATGGTCAAGGTCACCACATCATTTAACTTATCTGATTTTTAAAAAAGAACATCTAAGATGACCTCTCGAAACTAAACAAAAGACATAATGAAAATATGTTCCACTGATTATTTACCTTCAGGGATTTAACGACCAATTTTTCGATTTTTATCTGAAACTAAAAGAAAATTTGAAAATGTTAAAACTGAAATGGCCGTTTCGGGACATGCAAAAAGTTATATCAAGAATACATTTTATTGTAAAATAAAAAATAAATAAGTTTTTCCTATTTGGAACTCGATCCGATGACATACTGTTAAAAGTAAGGTAATTTAATGAGAAGGTAAACAAAAAGTCTCATTTAATCGATGTCGTATAGCTCTTCCAGCAATAATTTGAACAAATGACTTTTAAATCCTCCGTATTAGTACTAATCTTTGCTACTGTGAAAATTTTGGCGTTTCAGGCAAATATAGTTTCTTTTTTTGTGTACATTATACATATGCTTATGAAAATTGAAAATTGCTTGAAACTATTTAAATAGGCAAAAGTTTTATTGGGTTTCCGAAGGACCGTAGTTGCACAGTAAAATTCTTATCCAAGATGTTATGCTTGCTTTAACAATGAACGCTCATTACTGAACTGAGCATCTGGTAATGCCAAAATGTATTTGTATAGTGAAATTCATTTTACATAAATACCTTGTCGTAAAACAATTTAGCAATTGCACCAATAAGCCAATAATGGTGACCATAAGCTTATGGTTGCCAATCCCTAATAAATCATAACAGTATCGATCCTGGAATAGCCTGCTGCTATGATTTATTAGGGATCGGCAATCACAAGCTAAGGGTCACCATAGGCTTATTGGTGCAATAATTGCTAAATCGTTTTACGACAAAGTGTTTTTGTTATATGAATTTCACTATACACGAGTTATAGAATTGTATTGAATGGTATTTTTTAAAAGAAATTAAGTACCTATATAAATTTATAAATTATACTAGTATTCTAGTTTTCTAGATTTAGTTAACCACCCACACCCATGAGGTACTACTATCAGCCCGTTAATCCTTTTTTGCTACAGCGGTGTTCTCCTGGAGACCTTTTTCCGTACGTCAAAAAAAAATTAGATTTTAATCAGAATTATCGCTGTCAGTTTCAGAATCTGAAGAATTTCATAAATAAGTCCAGAAGTTTGGAATAATTGCAAGTTACTACATGTTACTAAAGGAGAAAATTCATACTTCATACATTCTGCTTCTGTACTATGGACTTAAATTTTTCAGATTCTGAAACTCACAACGAAGATTCCGATAAAAAAAATTACATATGGTCAAAGAAATCTATTATAATTTATATATTTATGTAAGTACTTAAAAGTTTTAAAAATCATTCAATACAGTCCTGGAACTCGTCCCATCTAAATCATGTATTTTACTGCAGTGAGCATTTTTATACAATGCAGCATAGCGGAAACATTTACAAAAATTGAACAGAAAAAATAAGAGAAAAACTCATACAATTATAATAGTACATAGAGTATACAGGGTACTTCACAACTTGGGTACAAACTTTAAGGACATTCATTACTGACCAAAATGAGTGAAATAAGCTTAACCAACATATGTCTGATATTCAGCTGTTTCCGAGAAAGGGGCCATTTTGTTTTAGAATTAAAGAAAAACTGACAAAGATAGTGACCGAACAAAATTTCGTCTATGCCAGTAGGTAAATAAACTATAAAAATACAATAAAAATGTATATGAAACATTTCTTCTATTTTTATAAAAGAACAAAAGAACATCTATGATGACCACTCGAAACTAAACAAAAACTTAACGAAAATATGTTCCACTCATTATTTACCTTCAGGAATTTAAACAAAAAATTTTTGATTACAACAATGAAATTCTTGTTTATAGTACATGGTATAATTAAAAATGAGTTAATTTAATGAAAATATGTTCCTCTAATTATATTCCTACAGGGTATTTTAAAAAAGGTTTTTGATTACAACAAAGAAAAATTGATTACAATAATGAAAATGACTAAAAACACAAAAAAAAAATGATCATGTATAATTATTGTCACTGTACCAGTGCTGCCAGATAAAAATTGTTGATGTCCCTACGGAAACTGTAAAATGTCCCTACGTTTCCCTACATTTTTTTCCTAATTTATAATAAAAGACGCGAGAAAATGAAATGAATTGCAAAATAATATAAATGAAATCCACAAAACATTACTTGTAATAATATATTTTATAACAAATAAACTATTATTCGTACAAAAACAATAAAATAATTCTAATAAATATTACAAAAATATCTGACATTTAATTATAAATATAATGTATAACAATGATACCAAGCAATTTAATTTGCAAAACTAAATAATTTTTAAATTATTTATTATTATGCTAGGACTACATGGTCGATTGCACTACAGTTACTGTCTGAAAACAATTATGGCAAAATAGTTTAAAAACATTACAGATAAAAATAACAAGTATTATACTTTTCATTTCATGTATATTTTATATTTTAAATGTCCTTGATACAACCGGCCATTAACAAATAAAAAATAGGTAACATGTTAATAAACTTTATTCCTAAATAAACGATAATGATTATCATTAAATTCATAATTACACACTATTTTTTTTTTTTAATCTAATTTCACTTGAAGAAGTGCTGTTAAAGTATCTGTGTTCAGTCTGTTTCTTTTTTTTTTTTGTTTTGTTATCTGCGCACATTGAGAATACTCGTTCTACAGCAGCATTAGAATGGGAGAAACATAATACAATATTTGCAAGTTTGCATATATTTTGAAATTCATGAACATTGTTATAATTTTTTACATTAGACAATTCGAACTAAAATTGTTCGACAGGTTTTTTAAGTAGTTCATCTTTTTCGCATGACTCAAAATAATAAGGAAGTTTATTCCACTCTGTTATTACATCTGATGATATAACGTGATTTTTGTATTTTTCACAAATATTTCTAATGTCCCTACGAAATCACTTAAATTGGAACAAAACTCCCTACACATTTTTATTCATGAAATATCCCTACGCGTAGGGAAAAATCCACACAAACGGCAACACTGCACTGTACATAGGAGAAAAAATAAAATGTAGATGGCAGTGATGGCACGTTAGACGACAAATACCCTCCTTTGGCCGCCATTTTGTCGTCGTCCTTACTAATAAAATAGTGGTATCATTTGTTGTTTTTACTTCAAAGTGCAAATATCGAAACGATTTAGTGAAACATATTATTTATATTCAAAACAAAACTTTTACCTACCGTAAATTTGTACAATTCGAATATTGGAAATAATGTTCAAGTTAAATGAACAAACTAATACATAATAAAAGAAATAAAACACAAAATTAATGCGAATTTAAATTAAATTTATAGTAATTTTGCACCATGAGCAAGATAATTATTACAAAACACTAAAGAAATGAAACAATAAGAATACATAAGTGTTTGTTACAAAGTACGAATGAGCACCAATTTTACTAATTATGCATCATTGACTAGATAATTATAAAACAAACACACTAGAATAAATCACAAGAACAACAATTGCAACATATGAACAAGGAACTTTATAATTAAGTAAGCGAATCGAACTCGGATAACAATCTATAGTGGAACAAGTCCAAAAAGCAAAAGCGGCGAAAACCGTAACTAAATTAATTTCGGATTCAGTCATGGATGTTGCAAACACTGAGTGGCAATAGCTCGTCGATTTGGGTCCAAATCAAGCATGGGGTTTAAGAAGTCTGCGAAATCCCTGGCATCCTTAGTCTTCCATCTATACTTTTGAATTAGCTGCATCTCCAGGTTCCAGCGACGTATTTCTCTGTAGTGGATCAATTGACCAAATTCATTGAAGAAAACTTTTCTTTTTGATGCTTGGGCGAATAGGCAAATGGAAATTTCTCCCATGAGCTCCACTGGGCAAGATGGTTTTCGGGGTGGGCAGCGGGATAGAATAAATAGCTGCCTGTTGCCATGTCGAAAGCAGTACAAGCTAGGCTCCAAATATCAGCCGATGTTCCGTAGTTTACACCTATAATTACTTTCACTGACCGATAGGCGGGTGTTTGGATTATATCAAAAAAGTGTTTGGATGTCCAACATCCATTACCGAGATCGCCAATTTTGACGGAAAAGTTGCATTCTTGGAAAGCGGGGTTAGGCATTGGAATTATTCCTGGTTCAAAAGAAGTTGCTTGTATTGTTCCCATGTCACTATAAGTGTAAGATGTCAGGTCTATGCCACCGTTTAAGAACAATGACACATAACTTTCGTCAAGTCGGATTAGAATATTTTCCGGTTTGATGTCTGTATGGATTATTTTGCATTTAGTGTGGAGATAATCCAGACCTTCTAATACCTGGCGGACAATTTTTCTAACATTATTTATGGGAATGCCCCGGTAGTTGTTCTCAAAATTTAGTATATGCAGATTTGTACCAAATAGCTCGAAAACAAGAGCTATATGTATCCCATTATTCCCCTGTATTTTAAATTTATCTAATAATTTTATAATTCTTTTCCCACGAGGGTCTGTCGGATCACCTTCTACGGCGGATTTTAATAGCAAAATCTCATTAAGAGCAGCTTATGTGAAGGTTTTTGCAGATTTTGCAATTTTTAATGCGACAAACTTATCTTCTACTAAATCCCAGCAGACCCAGACGAGAGAAAAGTATCCCCAGCCAACAGTACGTATTGCTCGGTACCTGCTCCAGAAAACTTCGCCAATGGTTACATGATAATAACCTCCTACAAAGAATTCTGCGGTGATTTCAGTGAATCTTGCAGGACCTGGACCGTTATAAAAATGTCTTCCGCTATTTGTTGTACTCTGGACGACATTCATCCCCTGGTTTTTATTTAAAACCATGGTAAACACTTTTTCTTGATTACAACTAATGAAAACTTCACAAAAACAACGATAAATGTAGCCAATCTATTTAATGTCTTCTTTTCTGTCAAGCACAAGAAAATTTTGTAACTCTCACACATTTTTCTCAAACACAATTGTCATTTACCAAGAAACGATCAGGTGGCGTTGATGCTGGACTTCTTACGTCCTTATTCCCACCCCTCCATATTTTTTTCTTTGTATTTTATTAAAATATATATTATTTCAACAGTAATAATTAAAAATACAATCAATAATGTTGTTAATGATATGTAATTACTGAAGATTTTATATTTATGTATTTCGTTGGACTTCTGATAATCGACAGCTGACGAATTTATCTCTACTGTAAATTGGCGGAAATGCGTTATGACCATTTAAAAAGTAAAAATCATTTCTTTATCTAAATCTATGCTGCATCTTTAAAACAATGTTTAAATTTAAGAAAAACGAAGGTACTTTCAGTGAATTTAAGTATGTTCAAGTCTTGAACTTCAAGAAAACATTTTATGATAGTTCAACTTTACTTTTCAACGACTTACAATACTTTGCGTTCATGAAAAATGATGGCAAATCAAAAATAGATGAAGTGCTTCTTTCAAACGATTGTATCTTTGTCACTGTTGATTGCAACAATACAAATTATGTCCTCCAATTTTGATGACAACAATACAAAATAAGTGTTACTTAAACAAATAAAATAAATTTATCATCACGGCTTATTACCCAATTTCTGGGTTTGTCGATCTCCTGCTGTTCGCAAGTTTCGGTAATGACGATATGTCTGTATCGTTGAAGGCATTCATCATGCGTCACCTTATTAGCCCCTTATAGCTGTTTTTTGTGTTATTTGACAATTAAAACTAATATGCAAATTTTAGTTTCACTTTGGTTGTCGGTTGGAATCGAATCCGCGCCGATTGAGTTTCAATCGGTGGTAAATTACTTTTTCTATGAAAGTTATAAAACTTCAACCCGTGCTTAATGAATCAGCTGCTAGTGGTTGCTAGTTTCACACCGTATCCAATCCGATCGAAGCCATTACTTTTAAAGATGTGATTAAAAGGTCGTGAAACCTATACGTTAAAGACTAGAAAAAAAGTTAAATTCCCATTCAGGGCCGACGTGAAGCAGGTGAGAACGATGCAGCCGCATCAGGCCCCGCGATATAAACACTTCATTTTATGTTAATAAATTATTGTAGTTTAATATTTTTGTATTCTATGAAATGTTACGACAGAAGTTTTATTTTTCAGCTCTTCAGTTTGTAGAAAGGAAATTTTGCTGCATAAGTAACTGTCATAAGCAAAGTTTAACTAGACAAAGGGGCTCATAAGATGATCGTAGTAAGAATTTTGTATTACTTCCGGATTTAGCGGAAATGTTTAAATTTAGCATAGTGATGGTGGTATCTTCATATTATTTTTCAGAATGTAAATAAAATTACGTTCACAATGATAACTAAATACGAGGTGTGGCAATTAAATAACAAGATTGATTTTAGAACATTGACAATGTATAAAATTACACAAAACAAATATTGCCATCTTCAATGTACTCTCCTCTTCGAACCCTACACCGCCCGATGCGAATATTCCATTGTTGGAAGCAATGCCTGCAGGTCTTTTTTGTTAGGTTGTTCATAAGCTCTGCCGCTTTTCTGTACTAAATCTCGGCCCTGAATTTGGTGCATTTTAACGCAGAATTACAATTTGGGAATAAAAGCACATGGCACTAAGTTAAGTGAGTACGGTTGATGTACCAACACGGTGATTTTGTATTTCGTCAAAAATGTCTTGCCGGATAGGGCGTTTTGTTCGGCGCGTTGTCTTCATAGAGAATTCATCACATTTCTACCCTTTTTCTTTTTACCCGCGCATGAAGAGTTATCAAAACATTCTTGTAATATGCTTGGTTAACGAAATGCCCCTCAGGCACCCAATCCACGTGAAAAAAACAATTTCAGTGCACGCCCGGGGCGTTAATAGTTTCCGATCTCTTTTCTTCCTTCTTTAAATTTACTAAACTGCTCGAGTACTAGATAGACCCTCATCACCATAAACATTCTTCAACAATTCGTACATATCTGTAGCGGATTTTTTAAGTTTCACACAGAATTTCTTATTGACACTAACATAATTCCGACGGAGTACGAGAAAGTAGTTAACTTCAATCAAAGGCTACTGCCGAACGGTTTGCCTAATTATCTTGAAATTTTAACAGTAGATGGAGGGACAAATTAATATGACATAGCCTGCGATGCTGCCAAATTTACAGGGAAGTCGGAAAAAATAAATCTCGTTATTTAATTGCTACATCTCGTATCATAGTTTTACTTTATCTATTTCAAAATGGCGACCATAAAGTTGATGGTCTTCTTATAGAATCATCTCATCAGCCCCTTTGTCTTGTTAAACTTTGCTTATTAACATTTTTTTTTTTTTTTTTTTGTATCTTTCAAAATAAACGAAATATTCTTAATGCTGGACTTTCTCCGATCATCCTGTATTTGTTCGGGGCGTTAAAATTCGGCACCTGCTCTATGAGTGGATTTTTTAGAAGCACTAGCGGCAATCATTTTTAATGCGTGTGTACGTAAAAAGCGTACATTAAATGTTATTACTGAAATGTTCTTATCTGTGCTATATGATATACCAATTACGAAACGTGCATAAATTTACAGGGCCTTAATTTGTACCGTTATTTCAATACAATGGCTAACGCTATAGGTAAAGAAGTAAGTTATCTATATAAAACTCGAAATTCAGTTTGCAATTTAATTATCTACATCATTTATTTCAAGTATTATTGTTTAGCCACTTTTGCGTAAGGAAATATTATTTTCCCATGTTAAACGTTTATGGCCCGCTTTTCGTATTACACCCAGTATATTAATGTGTTATAATAAGTCAAGCAAACACTTGGTTTACTTTTCAAGCACATTAAATAAATAAATCCTTTATAGTATTTTGGAGTTACAATATTTGGTTATTTGTTACTTTGTTTCCAAGACGCAACATTACGGGCACTCATTGATGATGTGGTGTAGGTATATTGTGAAAAGATTAGTAGATTATGAATTTCCCATGCGAGTAATAGGGGTGGCCTAATGATATATTTATTTTCTTTGTAAACATGGGGTGCGTTCCCGTATTATGAAATTATAGGGTGTTAATGAATGTCAGTAAACATGGAAGGTTTTGATTTTCGGCCATATTAATTTGTTTCACTGCTATGTCTTAAAAATAGTATACGTATACAACATGAATGCAATAAGAGATTAAGAGTTATATTCGTTTCGTAATTTTTTAATACGAAAATTGCGAGGAAAAATGTGTAAATATTTACTAATCAGTTAGTTAAAAATAAAAATCCACCGCATTACTTTAATATACGTAAATAATATAAATATAGATAATTACATTTACCTCATGTTTTGCCTCCTAAAAATAAATTTAAAAATTAATATTTTGCGTTTATGATCCCCTGCTGTGGATAAAACAAAACTATTTCTCGTAGGGGCAAGTAGAACTGGATCACTTGCCACTAAAAAATTGTCTGCTGAATCACCAAGACTACACCCAACATCCAATGTTTCAGTTCTCTGAATTCCTTAAAATCTGTATTACACTCAACAATAAATCGATCGATTTATTGACCGATAAATTTATCAATTTATTGATCGACATGTTGAGAATTTACACTTGTCGATTTTCTTATTAATTTATTTATGTTGGAATCAGGGCTATCAACTTCGTATTATTCCGAGTCTTTAATGAATGTTTTGAGGTTAGCGTTGTTTCATTTTCAGTTGTCTGTTTGAGAGTATTTCTGCCCTTCGTTAAAAATGAGTAATAAAAACGAATATAATTTTAATAAAAAAGCGGTTAAGATACTGATATCTTCTTACAATCAACGCAAACGTTATTCTTTTTAAATTATTAATTCTTCTTTTACGTGTTAAGCACCGATATCTTGACATTTTGTATAAAAACAAAAATAAGAACTTATAACCTTAAAGCACAAGTTAAATATAATTGGAAATGTCAAATATAGTTTGAAATGTCAAATATTGTAGAGTTGGCACTAGAAAAGTAACCAACAATTCACCAAAAAATCGACAGAAATTAGAACAAGTTCTAATTTCGTCAATTTATTGTACGATTTATTTTGTCAATAATTCGATCGACTTTTCTGTATTACACGTACCGATAAATTGAAGGTTACAAGTCGATCGACAAATCGATCGATTTATTGTTAAGAGTGTAATACAGCCATAACGCGTAAGCGAATATGAACCTAAACAGTTCGTAAGTAATGACTATTTTGTTTTGTTATAAGTTTTCCATGTGTAGTTTTCTATGTTGTTATCCAAATGTTAGGGATTAAAATGTCAAAGAAATGTAATATACACATTCTCTTTAGTATAATACAGGTGTTTCACAATTTCGGGTACAAATTTTAAGGGCATATACTACTGACCAAAATGATTTAAAAAAAGCATAATTACCATTGGTCTGATCTTCAACTGTTTCCGACAAAGGGGCCATTTTTTATTAAAATCGAAGAAAAACTGATAAAGATAGTGATTGAAAAAAATTTTGTCTATGCCAGTAAATAGACTATAAAAATACAATAAAATTTTATATGAAATATTTTTGTCAATTTCTAATAGTTAAGAAATTATTTGAAAATTAAATATTAGTCAAGGTCACCATATCATTTAACTTATTATCTGAAAAAAGAACAGAAGAACATCTAAGATCACTTCTGGAAACTAAACAAAAACTTAATGTTTATAGTAAATAATATATATTAAAAGTGAGTTAATTTAATGAAAAGTTAAAAAAAGTCTCATTTAATCGATGTCGTATACTCGTAGCTCTTCCAGCAATCATTTGAATAAATGACTTTTAAATCCTCCGTATGTAGTTCCTTTTCAGTGTACATTATACATATGTCTATGAAAATTGAAAATTGCTTGAAACTATTTAAATAGGGTTTCCGAAGGACCGTAGTTGCACAATAAAATTCTTATCCAAGATGTTATGCTTGCTTTAATAATGAACGCTCATTACTGAACTGAGCGTCTGGTAATGCCAAAATGTATATGTATCGTATCATTTTAAATTGCACAAAAGTGACCCCTGTGGTGCACTCTCCATGCCAGCTATGAGTGCCCGTGAGGTGACGCCTGGTAAGCGCCCACACGGTAAAATATATCGTCATCATTACCGATGTCTACATGTGTTGTAGATACTGGCACACCCAGAAATGGGTAATATGCCGTGTTGATATATTTATTTATTTATCATATAACAAAAACACTTTGTCGCAGTGGCGTGCGGTGCGTTTCTGTGTTGGGTGTGCAGATTTTTTTTTAAGTATTGTGTAGGTAGAAGGTAGAATCTTAGGTTAAAAATTCAGAATAATTATCTTATTTTCTTATACTATGTCCCTTCTAGAAAATGGTTTCTTCAGTAAATCCGCAATTAGTAATTCACTTGCAATTTCCATTCTATAAATTTTCATAAATGCATATATAAGTTAAATAAATGATATATAAATTATATACCAAATACCTAAAATTAATAATTAATTGTTTGTCTGAACTTGTTTATGCTTGTGAATACTACCAAAAGTAATTTTACGGCGATACGTGCACAAAATATGCTGCACGCTGGAGAGTGTGATGGGGCGATACGTATTTCTAATATTTTATCCTTGTCTGCGCAAATACACTGTTCCTATACCCTGCCTGTGTAAAAACATGCGCACCGAGTGCAGTGCCGAGACCTGCACTTGCCCGGCAATTCATACATTCGCTGATAGGCAACCAAACACGCTACTGTTCGTTATTGTCCCATAATTGTATTAATATTTTTATATTTTGTATATCATACAAGTATATTAAGATCAAATCAATTAAATAATTTACATTTAAATGCAATAAATTTTGAAATTATTCACAGGGTGTGCAGTGCACACCTTGCACATATGGACTGCACGCCACTGCTTTGTCGTAAAACAATTTAGCATTTGCTTGTGTTAGGCTGCTATGATTTATTAGGGATCGGCAATCACAAGCTAAGAGTTACCATTGTTGGCTTATTGGTGCAATAATTGCTAAATCGTTTTAGGTGTTCTTGTTATATGAATTTCACTATACACGAGCTATAGAATTCTATTGAATGGTATTTTTTTAAGAAATTAAGTACCTACATAAATTTATAAATTATAATATTCTAGTAGATTTCGTTGACTAGCCATGAGGTACTACTATCAGGCCGTTAACCCTTTTGCTACAGCGGTTTTTATCAGAATCATCGCTGTCAGTTTCAGAATCTGAAGAATTTAATTAATAAATCCAGAAGTTTAGAATAATTGCAAGCAATATGTTACTGACGTAGAAAATTTGTACTTCATATATTTTGCTTCTGTGCTATAGACTATTTTTCAGATTTTGAAACTCACGCCGAAGATTCTGATAAAAAAAAATACATACGGTCAACGAAATCTATTATAATTTATAAATTTATATAGGTACTTAAAAGTTTTAAAAATCATTCAATACAATCCTGTTACCAGGTGCTCAGGTCAGCATAACATCTTGAATAAGAATTTTACTATGCTCCTAAGGTCCTTCGGAATCCCAATAGAACTTTTGCTTATTTAAATAGTTTCAAGCAATTTTCAACTTTCATAGACATATAATGTACACTGAAAAGAAACTATATTTGCCTGAAACGCTAACATTTTTACAGTAGCAACGATTAATACGGAGGATTTAAAAGTCATTTGTTCAAATGATTGCAGGACCAGCTATAAACCCCGTAAAAACTCATTTTTCACTGCCTTATATCACGGAAACTATTGAAGAACGGACCCATGTTGATTAAGCTTTTTTTTACTTATTTTGTTCAATACAATAAAGCCTCATTCCCATGTACTTCACTAATGCATAGTGGATATTAGGTTATACACAAACGCAAGTGTAATTCATTGTGCTTAGTAGGAAGTTTTTAGACCATTCCCAGTAAATGTTTTAAATCGTAAATCCACAGAAGCGACATTTGACAGATATCCTATGTAATCTCAAAAATTTCCTAGAATATCGATTGTAATTTGTTTGTTAATTTAGAGACACGTGGTTGTTAGTTTTCACTTGTTTGTTTTATCTGCTTGTTGTCATTATTGTTTTTATAATTTTTTGCTTTTATATATTGCATTTTCAGAATCAGTAAATAAATTTTGTAACTGCCAAAGTAACTGCTTTTCTTCTTTGAACTATGGCTTCATATACTATCTGATTTTCAGTATCCATTTCAAATATACCAGCTCACGGCAAGTATAACGAAATATTTTTCATAGGTTAGACAAGTTGACAGTTCGAGCAAAAAACAAGGAAAACGATATATCTCCATCTCTTAATTACGCTTATGTACTATGCACAAAGCTTAGACTTTGCAAACTTTAGCGCTTGTGCATTACGTTTATGCACAACGCAGTACACTTAAAACCAGCTGGAAATGCTTTTGTGCTGTACTGTTGCACAAGTTTTTATGCATTACACACTAGCTACTATGCGCTATTCACTACGCGTTAAAGCATTAGCTGGGAATGAGGCTTAATGCCCTTAAAGTTTGTACCCGATGTTGTGGAACACCTGTATATTGTCATTACCGATAAATGCGAATAAAAGCAGATTGGCACAGCCAGTTTTAGGTAATAAGCTATGAGTTTATATTTATTTAGAACTTGAGATGTCCGTGTCATTACTGAAATGAGCATAAATCAGATTAGCACAGTCCACAATGAGTAACGAGTGATGATGTATTTATTTACATTGTGTGTTTGTTATCTTCGTATCTAATTTCGTTGCCGTCAGTTTAGTTGGTTTATTTGTAAGGTATTTGTCAGCGACAGGCAATTTAGCGGCAGGAGGTGACAGATTTTTTTAGAGCATTTTCACTTTCTGGAAGTACCTGCTAACAGATAACTGTCATATCAGTATCGTGATCGTATACCTGCTTCCAACACCAAAACAGTTTTTCTCGGCGAGCGATAACATCACCAATTAATTGATTTTCTATACATTGGGTAATTTATGTGTCAACCGAAGACTTCACGAGATATACGTTATATGACAAAAACAGAAATAAAATATCGGAGGAGGGATTCTGCAATTTTATGATTACACACGTACAAAGGTGATTTGGAATAATGTTATCTATATAGCCATGAAACTAACGAAAAGCGATTGTGATATGCAAATACGTGAAAAATGTCATTTAGTTTTTTTTTCCTAGTATGTACAGCATGGAACAAATTCGAGTTCCTTATATGAAAAACTTTCTTATTATGCACGCTACAGAAAATTGATGTAGGTCTTTATGGGCCAACTTTTTGAAACTACTTTAATAGGCACCATAGGAATTTTCCATCGTCTTTTGATTTTGAATTACAAGCTAAAATTTGTTTTTCGCTTATTTTGAAAATACATCATATCTTGCTTATATGAGAGATAAAGGAAACATATTTAGATACTTGTTGTATATTATTTTTTCAATACTTAATAAATCTCGAGATGTAACAAAAACATAATATTTTTTAAATGGGAACATATGTTGAAAGTAGTATCATCTTTTTCTTTATTTTATAAGCTTTTCAATGATTTATAACAAGTCTACATTCTTTCGTTTTAAACATGGATAAAATTGAATTATTATTTTTTTGGAGTTATATTAGTGATTATCTCGAGAATTATTAAGGTTTGAAAAAATCTAATTACACCACGGTATTCTACGCAAAAACAGTATAAAAATAGACTAAATATTTTTCCTTTATCTCTCAGAATAAGCAAGATATGAGGTATTTTCAAAATAAGCGAAAAGCAAGTTTTAGCCTGTAGCTCAAGAACAAAAGACGATAGAAAATACATCAATTTTCCGTAGCGTGCATAAGAAGAAAGTTTTTCATATCTCGAATTTGTTCCACCCTGTACATAAATGAATACGTAAATCCAGCGTGATTCATTGGTCTGTTCTTTTTTAATAACCCGATTATTTTAAATATTATGGAAAAAAAATTCAAAATATTATGGAAAAAAAAATTCAAATGAAGTTTATTTTAAATTAAAATGTCTGCAGTATAGGTTTTTCTACAGGTTGTTCCATTTTTACGCCATGGTATATAACTTTATATATTAAAATAGAACACCTTATACTCAAATTTGAAAAGATTTTTTGTATTCAAAAGGCATTTATGCTAATTAATGTACTACGGAAGATATTTGAAAATCTTTTCATATTACGTAATAAAATATTGAATCAATTATTTACTTACGAATTTTTTTAAAAATCCATTATGTACCTAATGATAATAGAGTAATTAATATCAAATAAAATAAAGGAGGTAATGTTCTATTATCATATTCGATATAATGGCTTAATTTTCTTCCGGACTCTTTTTATTTAAAGAAAAATGTTTTCCCATGTTAAACGACTGTCAAGGATTACTTGGCACACTCAGTATAATGTGCGATATATAAGTGATATTGTTTCGATTCGAATTCGGGTCATCGGAACCATAATTTATTTTCAATATTTATTTAAAATGAAACAGTGCGTTATTATTAAATTTGTATAAAATAATAAATATTAAAA
Source organism: Ophonus ardosiacus (assembly GCA_943142095.1). Taxonomy (NCBI): domain Eukaryota; kingdom Metazoa; phylum Arthropoda; class Insecta; order Coleoptera; family Carabidae; genus Ophonus; species Ophonus ardosiacus. The sequence continues at coordinate 34,069,814 of OW964833.1, read as the reverse complement.
TTAAATTAATAATATATCTACATATTGAATCTGTGTATAATTTTGATCGCATTTATTTGTAAATTTTTAATTATTAGTTAGTATAAAATTATCGAAACACGGATGAAAATGACATATAGCTCATATATCTGTCACAGCTAAAAAAATATTAACAACCAAAAATGTCAGATATGCAAAACGATACATCATTTTAATTATTAACAACTAAACAAAAATATCGTTTCACAAAGATAGCATTAACTGCATGTACGAAAAAGAAAAAAACATAACCAAAAACATAGGCGGATTAAATTAATGTGTTTATATCATTAAAAATAATTACATGCAAAATGAAATCAACGATATCAGGTTGATGTATTCAATCACATCAAGTGGCAACTACCATACTACCAAAAGTATTCAATGTTTCGACGTATGCATTAAAACATTGTTTCCCAAACACTGTTTTGGACAGTTGAGAAGTGTTTAAACAGTATCCTGCAATTCTGAATAAATTTAGGACAAGATGAGAATAATTTGATACACTTTCAAGCAATTCTGTATACATTTTAGGCAGTTGAGAACAATGTGAAAATTTTTAGACAGTTATGGATAAATTTAAGACAGTTGAGAAGTAGCTAAAATAGTTTCCGGAAATTTTGAATAAATTTAAGACAGTTGAGGTTTAGGGCTGATTCATGATGAATTTAATTTACGAATTTAGATTTTAAAATATAAATTCACTTAAAACGCATACGATGGCTTATGAACGATTTACAAATTTAGAAATTTTATATTTAGATTTGGAATATAACTATATTTTAATATTTTATATTTCCAAATGTAAATTTCAAATTCGATCAATTATAAGAGAGAACTATTAAATATGGCGGTAAGGTATAACTTTGCTTTATCCGTTAGCTGTCTTTTCTATTTGTGATTTGTTAACATTTTAAAGATGGTTTCACAGGAACAAATTGATATTTTATTTTTTGTTATTAAGCAATATTCGCGAACATTGTAATTTGTACGAGAAAGCAAATGAATTATACAAAAATAAAAACTTTTGCGTAATTTCAATACAACGAGAGATAGCAAGAAATTAAATACATGCGCACTCATAGAGTATATTTGAAGAATTGTTCATGATCTTGTTATTTCAATTTCAGAAACAAACTATGATACTGCCATTGCTAGGGATTCACCAAGCCAAGCTACTTGGCTTGAAATAAAAAAGCTTGGCTTGGCTTGAAAATTCAAGCTTTTTTTAATGTTAGGCTTGACTTGGCTTGGGCTTGATGGAACCAAAGCTTGGCTTGGCTTGAAATCTTCAAGCTTTAAAAGTTTTAGGCTTGGTTTGATTTTCAAGCTTTATCAAGCTTTTTCAAGCGGTTTCAAGCCTTTTCAAGCTTTTTCAAGCTTTCAAGCTTTTTAATGCTCATGCGCAAACTCATTTTCGCATGCATATATAATGTTTTTTATTTCATTTATTTTATTTTCACGGTACATACATATGTATAATGGGTCTTGAGAACTTGAACTAGTGTAAGTACAGGATACATTTACTGATATGTCGGTACGTTTCATTTTGTCGTGGTAACGATGAATAAATCACGTTTTGTTTACATAATTTTTTTGTGGTATAATTGAAATAGTTATTTAAGTATTAAGGTTAGTAGAAGTCACGGGTTGAGGAAGATTTTTTTAATATGCGATACCGGTAAAAGAGCTCTTTCTGACCGCAATACTTATTACGTATTTTGCACGATCGACCTAAAAAAATTGAAAATTATTTTGATATATTAAAAATTGTTTGTTGTAATTTTTAAAGTAAGCTTTGATCGTTATTTTTTGCCGCCTCCACCACCTCTGATCGGTAAGTGATTCACATCATTTGGAAATAAAGTCTACTGCATCGGTAAACATTTAAAAAAAATAATCGTGCAAAAAATAACTATACGAAAAGATAAACTAAAACGGTAAAATATAGAAATTTATGTTTTGTTCAATTATTTCATTTTTGAATGTAAAAATCAAAAATTTAGTATCTTTTATTAAAAAAATACCCTGATAATTGTATGTTACCTTTATAATTTTTTCATTCTATATAGGTTTATTAGTAAGACTTGACTTTGGTGTATTTTAATAACTAAAATTAATAGGATCTATTTTCATGACCTCCCCAACAAACTGTAAGTTTGATATAATACATAGTCATATTTACCCTTTGTTAATAAATAAAACAAAACCATACCCCAAACACTCAAGAACCATGTTCAAAGAAATACATAATTCTGGAATACTACTTATACAATGGGATAAAACTTACCTGCTAAGTAGGTAGTATCCCTTTTAAACTTCAAATACATCTGGAAATAATAAAATGCTATAGACTGGGATTTCCTCGATATTTTGTTTGTTCGTGAGACAATAACTTGTCCTTTCTATTCGTTAATCGTTGCTAAGACTTAACAATTTCCTTACAAAATAGGGCTGAATATTTTGTATATGTAAACAAAGGCTAAATATCCTGTAACAGGTAAAATAATAAATATTATTTATAAAAGCTTGATGCTTGGTATTTATGATCAAGTTACATAGTTAAAAAATTTAATGAATATTATTTAATTGTGATATATAATCAGATACATTTAAAAATAATAAATCAAATTCTTAAACCTTTGTTTCTATAATTTATTCCAGTTACTTAAAGATTTACGTATCTAATTAAGTTTTTATATAAATTACTTTTATCTTAACAATAATAAGAAATTTTAAAAATTTAAATAGTTCTATATTATCATTATCTATTTAAAAACTTTTTCAATAACTATAAATTTATTTTGTACTTGTGCGATTAGTTGGTTCAGATTGTGAAAATAAGTGATCTGTGGGACGATGGGATAAACTTTCCCATTTACAAATTTTTGAAGCCTACTAAACTGTTCCTACCTCAGTTCTGAGAAATTCGCAAAACTGTGCTGAAGCAATGAAAAAGTACGTTACCTCCATAAAACTTCGGTTTTGCTGGCCTCGTCAACAATTCTTGTGAAAAGCTTGAAAAAACTTGTTTTTCACCAAGCTACTTGACAGTCGGAGGCTTGGTTTGGCTTGAAAATTCAAGCTTTTTTTAATGTTAGGCTTGGTTTGGCTTGGGCTTGATGAAACAGAAGCTTGGCTTGGCTTGAAAAATCAAGCTTTTTTGAAAGGCAGGCTTGGTTTGATTTTTCAAGCTTTTTCAAGCCAAGCCAAGCCAAGCTTTCAAGCTTCAAGCCAAGCCCGTGAATCTCTAGCCATTTCTCGTTGCCCGTTCACAAATCTTTATGTTAATAGACCTAACCACGGCGTAACAGACCATCTACGTTTTTGAAGTTTGTGTTTGTTTTATTTCTTTATTATACAAATCTGCAATAGTAAAAAACATTCCCGATATTATTAACAAATCATCGTGTTTATTAACGCCTAACAAATTCATGGCTATGAAAATAAAATTGTATCCCAAAATCTGAACTGATAACTGGTGAAACGTCAAATGTCAAGCAGTGAAAAGTCACGTGATAGATACTGACTGGTCAACTCCAGAATATCATAATTGAACATAAATCAGACAGAAAATTGTAAATTTCAAATCAAAATTTCTAAACGTAAATTTATAAATTAAATTCATCATAAATCAGCCCTAACAGTTTGTCGACCACGTCACATGCCAAATTCTGAACTTTAAAAATGCATGTCTCGCGTAACGTATACGTAAAATTTTTAAAATTTTGATTCATCCTGTTGTTCCAGAATTTTTTCAAAAAATTATATAGAACCCCATTCTGAATACATTTTATACCAGTGCTTGCCAAACTTTTTATCCTCGTGACCTCTTTTAGGCTTCAAAAATTCTTCGCGCTCCCCTCCTCCAGTAGTTTTTGAACCCGAAATATATAATTAATTCCCTTTCGCGCCCCATAGTTTGGGAAGCACTGCATCAAATTATTTGTTTTATTTAAAAATAAATCCGGCGTTTTTATTTATTGGGATATATTTCATGTGGAGAAAATACCTGAACCAAGAATAAAATGACAAGATAATAATTTAATAAAATGAAGTAACTTGAACGTTACAATAATTTATATCTTGTTCATGTTAAAAATTACAAGCTAATTAAAAAACATTAATTTTTATTACACTTATAATATATAGCCATCATAATTCGCGAAAAATTAATTGAATACTCCACACAATTAACAAATCCCATTAATTTACAGCTAGTTACACACCATAAATAAAAATTACGGAGTGGCCGTGCGCCGTGCTTTCGAGTTACCATATGTGTGCTATATTTCTCATGTGCTACGTGTATAAATGTACCAAATAAAAAATAAAGCATGTGTAATGAAGTTCATACTTACATTGACGTGGAAAAATCACAGGATTTAAAAGAGAACGCCTACGGATTATGTTACATTCTTAAATTGTTAAGCTGATCAGGAATGCTGCACGATGTCAGTTATATTGACTATTTACATTGCTTTTACACCAACACTTTTGTACCATATGCTTACTTAAATAATTAATAGCCCTTTTTTATCTTGTAATGCAAAGCAAATACAATAGAAAATGAACTTTTTATAAAGGAAAAATATGTACACATTCAAATCTGACTAAATAGGAAACTAATCGTCGGACAACAGTGTGATTCATGTGATCCTGTGAAGTAATATGTTAAAAACCTGTAAGGGTTAAAATATTTAGTTTCATACTTTATTACACATTGTAAATACAAAGTGTTTCCCAGATACGGGACACCTCCATTATTTTCTTTATTATTGGTAATAAAAGAAAATCATTCAAATAGAAGTTGTAGTAGATCATGGGAGAGGGAGACATTCATTTATTGAGAAAAAAAAAAAATCCAGTCGTTCTCAAATTATAACATAAAGTTATATTTTTTTATTGAGATGGTATATGTTTTTAGGCCCATTCAATAGAGTATTTTTTCTGAATTCAACCATGCAATTATTGTATATCATTACATAACAAAAATATTGAGAAAAATTTAGTTGAAATTTAAATAAATTTTATTTTTAGCTGAAACTCTCGGTATAGGGAATAATGCAAGTGATTATCGACTACAACAGATTTTTTTTTTTTAAAAACTGTAATTTAGTGTTGAATTTGGGTGTTTTGGTAGTGCGATTGAATGAGCATCCTCACACTTGGGAGCGTGGGTTCACGCTTACAACCGAATTTATGTTGGCATGTGTTCAGAGCAGGGCTGAGATTTTATGATACTTGGAAGGACAGAACTGACCGCGCCCAAGAATCTGTCAGCTTCTAAAAAGAAACAACTCTAATTGATTGTACGAGGGAAAAGTCTACCCAGATAATTATACCTAAACGTCCACGACCTAACAAAAGAATTATATATTATGCACCATATCTTCATCATTAGTACTGTCACGAAAAATTTATTAGCATAATAAACTGCACTTAAAATGGCTACACGAATTTGCATTTCAATTTGATAATCAAATAATAATACCCTCAAAATCATAATAATATTATACAGTTTAACCACTGAGAAAAGAGAAGAAAGCGAATGTTTTCTGTACAATACGTGCAGCAAGCTTAGTGAAATATGCGATACATGATTCATGGCCCCAAATTCTTAAAAATACAACAGAGCATTTCAGAAGTTCAAAGTGCATGCGCCAAGTGTTAGACAGCAACAAAATATAGTCTGGACGATTTATCTTGGCAAGCCTTAGGAATGCAGGTAGATTCACAATTCTTACGATGCGGTATGTTAAATATATACTTTTTCTTAGATACCGCACTGCGTTAAAAGTAAAATAGGGATTTTACGACCTTTTATGGCATAGCACAATAGAAAAACATTCCGAACCGCACGATTTATGACACTTATATTCAAGCAGTTCTCTTTGCACATAGGCGTGCATAAATTTTCTTACTGGCAATAAGAAATCTACAAATGATTCAATTTTTTGAATATTTATTTAAGATATTACATATAACATGTTAGTAAAGTAAACGTATTGACAAATATTAATATTTTGTAGCTAGTAGTAAACTTGTACAGCCGGATTCACAAAAAGTTTAAGCTATAGTCTATTTGAGAATGACTGGCAGTAATAAATCATTCTGTCAGAGACATTCCAGTGGCGCGCCAATAATTGTTTGCACAGGGATAGTCGAAATGACTAAATTCGGTAGAGAACTATAGTTTTAGGTCTAAGTTGTTTTTCAGCTTTTGGCTATAGCTAAATTACATAGACATAAATTTATTCATCATGTTATTGATGATATGGCAGCGAATCGCGGTATTACTGTCCTTCGTTTACCGCCCTATCACTGCGAGCTCAATCCAATTGAATTAGTTTGGGCTCAAGTTAAAGGTGAAGTAGCGCGAAACAACACCACTTTTAAATTGGACAATGTGAAAAAACTTTTTATGGATGCATTAAAACATGTGACTGCCGATAATTGGAAAAACTGTATTCAACATGTCATAAAGGAAGAAGACCAAATGTGCAAACTTGACCATCTCATAGACGAAACCATCGAGCCATTTATAATTTCAGTAGGACAAGATTCAGAATCAGATTCTGATTTTTAATAATTTATGTATAAATATATAAGTATATGTAATGTAATATGTATATTTAATAGAAATATGACAGGTACCAATATCTTGACAACACACATGAAATAAGTATAAATTTTAGTATGTAACAAATAAAAATGTAAATATTGAATGTATGTATGTAAATATTAAATGTATGCAATATAATAATAATGACTGAGAAAGTTATATTTAATATTAAAAACTTTTATTTTTAGTAAATGTATAAACAGATCACTCTACAAATCCTATCTACGTCTATGACACAGTCCGACGGGATTATCGGACGGCATTTCTATTGTTCGACAAGTAAGTTTCGTTCCAGGTACAAAGCGTGCGGCTTATTTTGACCATCCTAGTGTAGTTACAACTGATTTTTCTGGTAGTTTTATTTGCCGCATTGCTGGCAAAAATCCAATACTACTCTTGCAAATAATGATTTATTACTGCCAGTCATTCTCAAATAGACTATAATTCTCATTTTTGGATTAGCGAATTCTGCAATAATTTAGACAGTTTATATCTTAAAATATAGTCTAATATATTCCTAGTATCTACCTTTATTGATAATATCATGAATATAAAATTTTAAATACCGGAATAGGATTCACTAATCCAAAAATGCGGATTAGCTTAAACTTTTTTGTGAATCGGGCTGTTAATATACGTTATAATATAAGCTAAAATCTGCTCGTAATTATAATCTAAGCCTAAAGACTAAGATTTAAACATAAATTACTAGAAAAACCCTTGTATAAATTATGCAATGTGATTACGAATAATATCAATACATATTATGTATTTTATTTTATATTTTATTTGCATTTCGTACTTGACATTGTTGTATTTTTTTTTTAATGTAATAAATAAATTATTATTTTCTGTACTGTTTGTACATTTATTAAATTGATTTTTTTTCGGCGCGCGTATAGTTTTTATACCTTTACCGTAACTACAGAGAAATCCTTTATTACTTCAGCTCGCCAAGTAATATCGTCCATGCTATACTACTGCCGTTAGCCGATACTCATCCTTGATTATATGACAGTTTTGTCTGTTTTGAAGTGTTTTTTATATGTTTTATTGGTTTCGTTTTCCAAATAATTATGATGGATGTTAAACTTCTGGTCCACAAAATACTGCCATTTGAAATGTTAGGGCTGAATTTAATTTATAAATTTACATTTAAAAAATTTGATTTAAAATCTACAATTTTCTCTCTTGTTTATATTTGATTACGAAATTCTAGATCTGACTAATCTGTATCTATTACGTGACTTGTCACTGCTTGTCATTTGACGTTTCACCAGTTATCAGATCAGATTTTAGGTTACAATTTTATTTTCATTGTCATGAATTTGTTATGAACAAGATGATTTTCTACTAATATCGGGAATGTTTTTGCTATTGTTGCTTTATATATTAAAAATAACGCAAACACAAACTTAAAAACTTAAAAGTTAGGTCGTGGTTAGGCATATGAACACATTGATTTCTCAACAGGCAGTATCATAGTTTTTTTCCATCGTTGCACTGAAATTACGCATACGTTTTTATTTTTGTACAATTCATTTGCTTTGTCGTACAAATTACGATATTCGCGAATACTGCTAATAACAAAAAACACAGTATCAATTTGTTCCTGTGAATTCATCTTCAAAATGTGAACAAGTCACAAACAGGAAAGACAGCTGACGGTTGAAGCAAAGTTATACTTTACCGCCATGTATAATAGTTCTCTGTTGTGATTGGTCGAATTTGAAATTTACATTTGGAAATATAAAATGTTGTTATATTCCAAATCTAAATTTCAAATCCTAAATTTGTAAATCGTTCATAAACCTTCGTATATATTTTAAGTGAGTTTATATTTAAAAATCTGAATTATAAAATGTAAATTCGTAAAATAAATTCATCATAAACCAGCTCTTATGCCTGATTTGGAAAATAAAAAGTGAGGTTATATTTATGAAAGTATAGAAATACATTATTTTATAACTGATTGCTGAGTATACTTAACTTTTTCATATACTAAAATAAGTTTCTATTTGTAACATTAAAATTTAAACCATACCTTACATTCAAATTTATTTTAACAACTCCTGTGTACTTCTAAAACTATAATTCTGAAATGCCTCCATTTAAAGGCACTAAATTTTTAGTTCAAAAAGTAAATTTCTGGAATGGTCTGTTTTCTTCTCCTGGTTATTATTATACATTCTTATAATCGGATTTTTCAATTAAAAACCTTTGGCTCTTAATGGGCCATATATGTCCCAATAAGTGTTCCCAATCATGTTATAGCCGTCAAAACACAAATACAACAATTTTCTGCAAAATTTTCAATAAACTTAAAATTCTAATTTTTATGTATTTAGATATCACAATCCGCTGACTCCAAATTTTGAAACCACAGATTTTTACATTTATAACCATTTCTGGGTTATAACCCAAAAATGGGTAGAAATACGAACCTAGCGACTTTTCCATTTGATTCTAATTATAAAATTACATAAATTTAACTCATTAGTTCAGTTTGTAGAGAAAAAAAACTGAAATCCAAGGAAAAGTATTGAAATCTATAGACATAATTTTTTAATTATAGTATAAATAGAAAACTATTTTTTAGCTCATAATTGTTAATAATCAAGTGTTACATGATAAAAATATGAAGAGATACGGATTTGTGGGTATCAGTTATTTGTTTTATGACTTTTATGCGAGAGGGAACAAAGTATTGATATCTATAGACATAATTTTTTAATTATAGTATAAATAGAAAACTATTTTTAGCTCATTAATTGTTAATAATCAAATGTTACATGAGTATTATTTATAATTATTAATCTTTCTCTATAAGGGTTTACGTACTTTCTAAGAGAAAGCGTGTGGGCTATCCTTTTATTTCTAAAAATGTAAATTGTGCAGAGAGAAAGCTGCAAGAAATACTGCTAATCTGAAGCTGAAATAAAATATAAAAAAAAATCCACGTATCAATAATGAATTAAATTAAAGTTAAATTAATGATCAGTATATTTTTAAATATTCAGTAAATATGAATATTATGTGTAGGTTAGATTAGGATGTCATGATTTTGGCTAGGTTACTTTATATTAGAATATATTAGATTAAAACATAGTTTTATACTGATTCAATATATAGCAGCCATTAAATTACATATCGTAGATTAAACTTCCATCATTAGCCCTTACCCAGTGGGTATTCAAAGTTATTGCGGAGAGTGCAGTTGGTGTCTGAAACTGCAAGGGCTGAAATGTAACTTGAGCAAGAGCAACGCTACTGAAAACAAACGCTATGACAAGTTGCAGTTGCACTCGACTGCTGTAGATAAGTACGTAATTTTATTACTGTTTATACTATCAGCTGTACAAATATTAGTTCCTCTCAGAACACTATTATTGTTATACACATGAGTACATCAAGTAAGAAATTATTACACTGAAAATATCAACTCGTTTCTAATTATGTTTACCCTAATTTTCATTAAAAATAGTTACCCTTTTGAATAGCAAAAAGCGACAATAATATAATAATAAACCTGAATAAATGGATAAAGAGATTGTATGCTATTTTGGTATTATTTCTTTTTATGAATCTATTAGTGATACGAAGTGTGTTAAAAAAAATATGTGTTTAAGACCGCAGGCTATTCCACCGTAATCAAAAATAGTAAAAGTTTATTGAAAATATGAATGATAATAGTTAAAGGATAAGGAAAATTATATTTCTTTTATTATAAATTATTCCTTCTAGAAAACACGGGGAATTTTGCTATTGATGATGTAGGACATGTGCACGAGTGTTTGAGCAAATAGGATGCAAGTATAAACTCCGACTTTGAGAAGCCCCGCCTTAACTAAGAATATACTTCTTCGGGTGTGTCGGATCTGTTCGGTTGCTGTTCGGGTGACGTTCTAATTTCTTTGTTTTTATAAAATGACAAAAAAAGTGATATAAATTAAGTATAATAATTTATTTTATGTCTCTAATAATTAATTATAATATTACAATTTAAATATACATTATTTTGTAATTTGTTTAACATTTTTTCGTGGCTTGTGAACCACTGTTTGTTTACTTCTGGTATATCCACATTACCTACGTCACAAAGCAGATTTAAAATTCGGACCTTAATATCGCGCTTATTTGGAGGAATTTTTAACTCGGACTTTCACATATGGTCTTATATTTTTATGTACATCAAGAAATAAAAATTAAAAAAATATCGTGGAATAGCTTATTGTTGAAATTGAATCGTACAACAATGCCATCTCGACTAGAATGCTCCCGGAAGCTTTATAAACTTAAATGTGCTGGGCTTACATTCACATTTTATTGTAAGATGTCAAAATCCTGTGAGCATTCTAACCAAATTCTAAAAAGAATTTCAAGAAAGAATTTTCATTTTCAAAAACTCTAATTTTAAAACCGGTGATGAGGGCGCAATTTAATCCCGTTGCCATTTAAAAGTTATTTTTATTCTTTCCAAATAACAATTTAGAGGTTGTAAACACGTTGTAACGCTGCTAATACGGTTTTTCAAAATTATAAATAAAATATACAAATACAAATGTAAGTTATATTTTATTTACTTATATATAAATAAATATATCACGGTATATTTCCCATTGCTGGATGTGCTAATCTGAGTGTGCCAATCTGCTTTGTACACAGATATCGGTAATGACAGCAGTGACAGCAGGAATAAGTCATGCTAAAACGGCGAGTTTAGAATTAGAGGTTTTTTTTTACAGATATTGTGATATTTTCCTGCCTTGTATTAATAACGTAGGCTATGACCCGAATTAACGTGACGTCACGTTCGGCTCTTCCCGAATTTACCCGAATGATCGTGACGCTTTGTTTACTGCCCAGGAAAAAGTGTGCAAGGTGCACCTAAAAAAATTTTCACTTTAAAAAACTATTTCCGGTAGGCTATGAACAGAGAAACGTATGTCTGATCATTATTCATTTCAAAAGTTAAGGTGTTAAAATTAAAATTAATATTTTATATAATATTGCCATTCGCTGTTTTATAATTTATTTCCATTTCTAAAATAAGATTCAAGAAGAAAAGCTTTGATTGATAGGTAACATTATTAACAATATCTCGTGTCAAATTGACAGTTAATTAATACTTTTTAATTAAGAGGCTATCCAAAGATTTATGGCGATCTTTTGGGGTTCGACGAGACAGAGTATACTATACAGTGTCCCACACTCTATGTTCAGTATGGGTCTTATGGAGTACCATGTTGCCATATTTACCTGCTGTAAGCCTACAAAATAGAAAGAGCAAAATAGATGCCCAAAAAGAGATGAAATATTCTGGATACTTCATTCAATGTATTTATGACTGGTGTACTTTCAGTGTATCTAAACAGGTGGGTGAAAAGAAAAAAAATTAAGTAATAAACTGGTCATTTTAATAATTTACAAAAATATAAAATAAAACCAAGAGTAAAATTATTAAGCATTATTTTTTATTTAATTTCAATCTTCTTATCTGATAATTTACTACTATTTAGGCTTGGTAGAATACTACATATATTTTGCATAGTTCATAAGTCTTTATTCTTTCTTTATAATCTCCAATTTGAATTTATGTCTCTAATGCATTTGATCAAGATTAGTATGCCGGGCGGTTTTAAAATATTGTATTGAAATAATACTTATTACAGGTACAAATAGCATTAGCATATTTTTTACACACCGATTCCAACGTATCTTTTCGCGGCCTTGTATGTAAATCTATTTAGAACTGCAGACAAATTTCGGGTGAATATAATAAACCCTTGGGTAAATAAGAGACCCTCATAAACTTAAATTGTACAGTGTTAACTAATTTTGGTATAACAATGAAAATTTATGAATGTTTCAATATTACATTACATTAAAAAATTGGCAACATGGTACAGAAAACGTCCATAAGAATAACATTGGCTATCTCCGCTACACTGAAGATAGAGTGTGGGACAGTATAGTGTCATTAATTCTATGTAGAAATAAAATATAACTATATAGACTCTGTTCCCATTAAACTGGTAAAATATTAAAAAATCTACTTAAATAATTTGTTTCTTATGTATCTGATTTGTATTTAATAACGGTGGTGATGACATATTTAGTATTTCTATTCCCATTGTGTGTACCTGTGATATATTTGTGAATGTGTAATTGATTAGCGGATGAGGGCTGATTGTCGGTTAGTGTGTTGATACGGGCCATCAGGCATGCAGAAGCTCAGGACCAGAGGAGCAAGAGGCAGGGAATGTTGTGGTTTTGTCCTCATCCGAGTGCTTTAGGCGCTATTACAGCCGGAGTCGTCACATCGTCACTAAACCTTCACAGTTCACACCTATATAATCAACACATTCCACCTCTATCACTAAGATTGTAAACTGCGCAACAGAGTTCGCATCCCTCTCATGCTAAATAATAAATCGCTAACAAAAAAATTAATTGTACCTTTTTTTTGTTTAAATCAAACAAGCATAGTCTAATTCTCTAATTTATAGATCTGCATGATTCTTAATTATTTTTATTTACGTCGTTTTAAAGTATGATACTTTTAAAAAGTTGCAAAAACAAGCCATATTGTGACGTCAGCGGTTCAGAATTTTTCACCTGTCTTATTGCTAGTCTATATCCAAGAATACCCTTATTTCGGAGCATTGAATACTTAATAGACAGCGCTGCTTGGATATAGACTAGCAATAAGACAGGTGAAAAATTCATTTACTTCACAGGGACTTCGTAGCTCAGTGGGAGAGCATCGTACCGGCAATGCGAAGGTCCTAGGTTCAAATCCCGGTGAAGTCCATGATTTTTTCACAAAATATTTCTTCGTATTTACCTACATGAAAAATTAATTTATATATTGATTCAGATATTCTACATTTCTTATTTTAAGCTCTTTTTTACATAACATAATTAGGCAAGCAGGGAATTATGAAAGTATGATTTTACAAGTTTAAAGTCCTATGTTCGGTTTTCAAGTATTCTCCCGGTATTTGATCAATGGTAAAACCGCATTTTGAATTTGCCTAATAACTTTTGGCGAAGGCTGTAGTTCATTTTATTTTCTTTGAGTTTAATAAATCACTCTTTGAAATAGTGGTGTCAGATTGCAAAAAATGCTTTAATTTAAATTCATCATTGTCAATCTGCAAATAAATTGGAGATGCTAAAAGTTTTATTTGAGTTGCGGAGTACCCCATACTGTGCGGGTCTTGTGTTGTGACCACATACTGAGCTGTAGCCCCAACTAAACATATATTTTGCACGACGACACTCAACAGATATATATGAAGATTCCCTTTCTTTAATATTTACTAAACACTGAATTACATTTTATTTTTTGTCAAGATTTTTAGCCAGTTTTAGGTTAATGAAAATCAGGAAATTTATTTCGAGGTTCATTCGAACGTCTAGCATAAATATACACTTGGTAATTACAAGAATAGCTTGTAACTGAATTATACAATTGAACAATGTTTAAAATAAATACAGGGAATTTATTTTAAAATGCAACATACGGTCCATCACTTCCATGGTTACACGCTATACAGAAAAAAATATTTAAAATTTTGTCTAATTATAATTGGATATTATTTTACTAGGCAAAATGTCTAATAATTTAAAATAATTTACAAATTTTACTTTGGCATTTTAACTAATCCGAAATAGATAATAAATATTTTGTTTAAAATCGTCAATTTAAATATGCAAATGATTACTTTCATTACTTATTTTATTTAATTTCACTATATTTAGGCTTCGCTAATTTTCTCTACAATTTTTGGTAATTTATCTAATGAAATAGATAAATTAAATGGAAATTTATATATTTCTTTGGTTAATTTCATAATTTATATTTAGTTCAACACTTATTACGATATAAATGCAGTTATTTCAGATAATTTTGTATTCAAGTTTAATATATTAAGTTATTACAAATACAGAAAATTTAATTAAATGAACTTAGATCATTTAGAGAATCATATTTTTTGTAGAATGAAAAATAAGGAAGTTGTTTAGTTAATTTTACTAATTTAGTCTCTTTCTGTTTCTGTGTACTGTCAAAAAATGACAGCAAAGTAATAAATGTCCATTTTAAAATACAACATTATAAATAAAATTTATTCTTAATCACAGTGAATATTACAGTGTACAAAGTGCGAATGGCGGTATTTTTGAACATCACACAGGAAAATTATGAATTTTGTTAAGATGTGCTACAATTTTGATTTTTTATTAATCGTGTATTGTGTGAAGGCTAATTTATTCGACATTAGTATTGATAATACATAATTACATATTTTGTACATGTTGCATTTTAAAATGAACATTTATTACATTGCTATCATTTTTGGACAGTAGCGTGTAACAACGGCAATGATTAACTATACAGGGTGTTGAAAAATAAGTGTCACAAATTATGAGGGCATATAGTACTGACAAAAATAAATAAAAAAAAAGCTTAATCAACATGGGTCCGATCTTCAATAATTTCCGAGATTTAAGGCAATAAAAAATGAGTTTTCCCGGTATTTACATCTGCTATCTTGAAAACCGTAAGAGTTACGACTTTGATTAAATGAGACATTTTGTTTACTTTTCAGAGGTCATCTTAGATGTGTTTTTTGTTTTTTTAAAAAAATCGATTAATTGTACTAAGACAATAGTTGTGGCAACCTTAGCCAATATTTAGTTTTCAAATAACTTCGTCACTATTAGAAAGTGAAAAAATATTTCATATAAAATGTTATTGTGTTTTCATAGTCTATTTACTGGCATAGACAAAATCTTGTTCTGCCACTATCTTACTCAGTTTTTCTTCGATTCTAATACAAAATGGACTCTTTCTCAAAAACAGTTGAAGATCGGACCCATGTTGATTAAACTTTTTTTACTCATTTTGGTCAGTACTATATGCCCCCATAATTTGTGACACTTATTTTTTAACACCCTGTATAGTAGTGTCATGTAAAGGTATGGGAATTTTTTTTTCATTCCGGGTCAGTTGCCTTATAATTAAAAGTTATAGTTTTTCAAAGGATATGAAGCTGTATATTTTCCCCTTTTAATTTACAAAAATAAATTGCTAGGTCACAGAATATTTTAGAAAACAGATTATATCTAACGGATTGTTGACTTACCTGGATAAACTGTCTAAATTCTAATCACAACACAATATGACGCGACTATTATACATGTTGCCGATCAACAATACCTGCAGAATTCCTTACATTCTCACTCAATTCGAAGTTGATGTTATCTTTAAAATTACAGTTCCCAGACCGAAGCCATTATATTTGTTTTTGTTTCAATTGAAATTCAAAATACAAAAACACTACGTAGGTAAATTATAAATACAGAGAAAAAAATAAAAGATTGAAGTACTCATTGCCATACTTCAAAGTCGCAAATCTACCTACCCTGATAAGTCGCTACTGGGCTATACATTTTTATTGGTTCGATTAATAAAAACTCAATTTTTGTAAGCAATATTTATTGATGAATTAAGTATACAAAAAAAATTATTGTAATTAAGTAGTAATTGGAGTATCCTTTGGGAACCTTCATGGGAGTCGAAATCGAGTGATTTTGGTCTTAATATTCCATATATTTATTTCATCATTTACATAATATTATTTGAACGTTTCGGGCAAAAAATATATACAATGTTTTCAACTCACCAATAGGTAAAAATAAAATTTCTTTTTTTTATGAAATCCAATTATCGATATATTTTTACAAGTTGTACGAATAAATCAACTCCACCTCCAGCAGCATATAATGTTGCTATTTCTGCTTTTTCATTTTATAATTTTACAATTCTTCTCTTCCCGGCAGAGCTTCACCTGTCGCCATGGTGATAGCTTGTACAGTTTTTTCTTCATAGTTCCTATTATGATTACCAATAAATCCTGGAGTTGATTTATTTGTACAACTTGTAAAAATGTATCAATAATTGGATTTCATAAAAAAATAAATTTTATTTTTACCTATTGGTGAGTTGAAAACATTGCATATATTTTATATTATTTCTGTAAATTTTTTTTTTTTTTTAGCTGAAGATGGGCTATTTTTTTGCCCGAAACGTTCAAATAATATTATGTAAATGTTGAAATAAATATATGGAACATTAAGACCAAAATCACTCGGTTTCTTATCTACACTATACGAGCGCATCGTACATTTTGCGAAAACGGGACAATTTTGTGTTCGTTCAACGGGACAGATAGCGAGAAAACGGGACAGTCCCGTTCAAAACGGGACGTATGGTCACAATATGGCTTAGGGCTGGTTTATGATGAATTTAATTTATAAATTTACATTTAGAAATTTTGATTTAAAATTTACAATTTTCTCTCTGGTTTATGTTCGATTTTAAAATTCTGGATCTGACCAATCAGCATCCGTCACGTGACTTGTCACTGCTTGTTATTTGACTTTTCCCCAGTTGTCACTTCAGATTTTAGGTTACAAATATATTTTAGCCCTGAATTTGTTAGACGCTAATGAACAAGATTATTCTTTAATAATATCGGGAATGTTTATTTATTTTACTATTGTTGATTTATATAGTACAGAAATAAAACAAACACAAACTTAAAAACCGTAGTTGGTCGGTCTGTTAGGCCGTGGTTAGGCCTATGAACACATTGATTTGTTAACGGGCAGTATCATAGTTTGTTTCTGAAAGTGAAATAAGATCATGAACAATTCTTGAAATATACTCATATGAGTGTACATATATTTAATTCCTTGCCACCCCTCGTTGTGTTGAAATTGAAACTACGCAAATGTTTTATTTTTGTACAATTTATTTGCTTTATTGTCATACAAATTACGATGTTCGCGAATACTGATTATCAACAAAAAACAAAATATCAATTTGTTCATGTGATTCCAGGTTCAAAATGTCAACAATTCACAAACAAAAAAGAAAGTTGACAGCTGAAGCAAAGTTATACCTTACCGCCATATTTAATAGTTCTCTCTTGTGATTGGTCGAATTTGAAATTTACATTTGAAAATATAAAATATAGTTATATTCCAAATCTAAATTTCAAATTTCTAAATTTGTAAATCGTTCATAAACCATCGTATACGTTTTACGTGAGTTTATATTTTAAAATCTAAATTATAAACTCACTTAAAACGCATACGATGGTTTATGAACGATTTACAAATTTAGAAATTTGAAATTTAGAATTAGAATATACCTAACTATACTTTATATTTCCAAATCACAAGAGAGAACTATTAAACATGATGGTAAGGTGTAACTTTGCTTCATCCGTCAGGTGTCTTTTCTTTTTGTGAGTTGTTGACATTTTGAAGATGGATTCACAGGAACAAATTGATATTTTGTTTTTTGTTAATAAGTAGTATACGCGAACATCGTAATTTGTACGACAAAGCAAATGAATTGTACAAAAAATAAAAACGTTTGCGTAATTTCAATGCAACGAGGGATAGCAAGGAATTAAATACATGCACACTCATACGAGTATATTTGAAGAATTGTTCACGATCTTGTTATTTTACTTTCAGAAATAAACTATGATACTGCCCGTTGACAAATCAATGTCTTTATAGACCTATCACAGTTAGGGATTCACCAAGCCAAGCTACTTGGCTTGAAATAAAAAAGCTTGGCTTGGCTTGAAAATTCAAGCTTTTTTTAATGTTAGAATTGACTTGGCTTGGGCTTGATGGAACCAAAGCTTGGCTTGGGTTGAAAACTTCAAGCTTTAAAAATTTTAGGCTTGGTTTGATTTTCAAGCTTTATCAAGCTTTTTCAAGCGTTTTCAAGCTTTTTCAAGCTTTCAAGCTTTTTAATGCTCATGCGCAAACTCATTTTCGCATGCACATATAAAGTTTTTTATTTCATTTATTTTATTTTCACGGTACACAGATATGTATAATATAGGTCCTGAAACGAAAAATATAAAAATATAGAAATTTATGTTTTGTTCAATTATTTTATTTTTGAAAATAAAAAATCAAAAATTTAATATCTTTTATTAAAAAATACCCTGTTATTTTTATATTACCTTTATAAATTTTTCATTCTATATAGGTTTATTATTTAGACTTGACTTTGGTGTTTTTTAATAACTAAAATGAATAAGATCTATTTTCATATTGCCATTTTCACTCGAAATGACCTCCCCAACAAACTGTAAGTTTGGTATAATACATAGTTCATATTTACCCTTTGTTAATAAATAAAACAAAACAATACCCCAAACACTCAAGAACCGTGTTCAAAGAAATACATAATTCTGGAATACTACCTACACAATGGGATAAAACTGACCTGCTAAGTAGGTATCCCTTTTATATTTCAAATACATCTGGAAATAATAAAATCCTATAGACTGGGATTTCCTCGATATTTTGTTTGTTCGTGAGACAATAACTTGTACTTTCTATTTTGAACATTATAAAATTTGTGCTGATTTTTTATTACAGAATCATGTAAAGTTACTTCGTATGTATAATTACCCTAATTATTTCCAATTTTCAAATAGCACAAAGGTATCCTCAACAATTTGGATATGTTTTCATTACCAAAATTTGCAAATAAAAGCACATTGGCACTTCCAGAACTAGGTAATAAGACGTTATTATATATTTATTTAATTCATATACCTACATATAAACAAGGGAAACTTGACTCAAGGAAATATTTAGAAGAGAATAATCTCTTTGTCGGTTTACATTTTTATTATATTGTTATACTGCCTCAGACAAGGCCGTTTTATTAGGAGCAATATTAGGGGCTGTACTATAAATAGCATTGTAATCTTTGTATACATACAACAAAACATTGTAAATCCATAGTTGACAAAAAAATCCAACATTTGCGAAACATTTAACAAAATGAAACTATGATATTTTTCATCGTCATACGTAGTCTCTCAATTACCTTGTGTTGAGTATATTATTATTTCTTATAATATTAGTCAGCTTCAAAATTATAATTCATAAAACCCGTGGTTTGTTTAATATTTTATCGGTTTGAGAAAATGAAGACATTATTTCTAAATAATATTTTCTGAAATGCCAAGATAAACGGAACAATTATTTTGACATAATATGGAAAATATTCAAATTATGTGCTTTAGTGCTTTAATCATCAAGGTTATTATTTTAGAATAAAATAAATCGTGTTACGAACGATACACTAATGTGAGCATTATACTTTCATTTTATTTTATTTTGTAGATTATTGTCTAATATATATCAGCTCTATTTTGTAAGAAAGTTGGTATGTCTTAGCAACATGACAGATAAAATAAAATAATTGCGAAGACTGAAAAAATATGAAAACGACAGGCTATACATTTGTTTCTATTGGTTAAACGTTGCTAAGACTTAACAATTTCCTTACAAAATGGAGCTGAATATTTTGTATATGGCATAATATCCTGTAACAGGTAAAATAATAAATATTATTTATAGAAGCTTGGTATTTATGATCAAGTTATATATAGTTAAAAAATTAATGAATATTATTTAATTGTGAAATATAATCAGATACATTTAAAAATAATAAATCAATTTCTTAAATCTTTGTTTCTATAATTTATTCCAGTTACTTAAAGAATTATGTGTCTAATTAATAAATTTTTATATAAATTACTTTTATCTTAACAATAATAAGAATTTTTAAAAATTTAAATAGTTCTATATTAAATTATCATTATCTACTTAAAAACTTTTTTAATAACTATAAATTAATTTTGTACTTGACTGGGTGTGTGAACTAAAGTGTGCGATTAGTTAGTTCAGATTGTGAAAATAAGTGATCTGTGGGACGATGGGATAAACTTTCCCATTTAAAAATTTTTGAAGCCTACTAAACTGTTCCTACCTCATTTCTGAGAAATTCGCAAAATTGTGCTCAAGCAATGAAAAAGTACGTTACCTCCATAAAATTTCGGTTTTGCCGACCTCGTCAACAATTCTTGTGAAAAGCTTGAAAAAGCTTGTTTTTCACCAAGCTACTTGACAGTCGGAGGCTTGGTTTGGCTTGAAAATTCAAGCTTTTTTTAATGTTAGGCTTGGTTTGGCTTGGGCTTGATGAAACAGAAGCTTGGCTTGGCTTGAAAAATCAAGCTTTTTTGAAAGGCAGGCTTTGTTTGATTTTTCAAGCTTTTTCAAGCCAAGCCAAGCTTTCAAGCTTCAAGCCAAGCCCGTGAATCTCTAATCACAGTCTAACAGACCATCTACGTTTTTCAAGTTTGTGTTTGTTTTATTTCTTTATTATACAAATCAACATTAGTAAAAAACATTCCCGATTAAAAAATCATTCATTAGCATCTAACAAATTCATGGCTATAAAGATAAATTTTAACTTAAAATCTGAACTGCTAACTGGTGAAATGTCAAATGACAACCAGTGACAAGTCACGTGATAGATACTGATTGGTCAGATCCAGAATTTCAAAATCGAACATAAACCAGACAGAAAATTGTAAATTTTAAATCAAAATTTCTAAATGTAAATTTATAAATTAAATTCATCATAAACCAGCCCTTAGGTATACGGAAAATGGCACTAATATTTTGTTGCATTCTTGGCGTACGTGTTTTGAATTTTTGAAACGGTTTATTTGTCAGGAATACTAACAAAGCCATCAGTGATTACGAAAAATAAACAGCAAAATGATATTTTCTTTTGTAACACATTCGTATGTAGAAATAAATAAATATAAATATATCATCACGGCATATTACCCATTCCTGGGTGCGCCAGTATCTACAATACATGTAGACATCGGTAATGATGACGATATATTTTACCGTGTGGGCGCTTACCAGGCGTCACCTCACGGGCACTCATAGCTGGTGTGGAGAGTGCACCACAAAGATCACTTTTGAGCGATTAAAAGTCTGCACTGGCTGGGATCGAAGCCGGGTCACCAGATTGGCAACCAGATCCTATTCGCGCATGGCCTCACGACCCCATTCATATATAGAACTATAGGAATTTTTATATTGAAGATTAGTCGGATACCATGTAATTAAATGTTACAAGTTTAAGATAAGGCGTAGTCAGTAATGAATTTTTTAATTAATATTACGAGTCTGAAGAGGGCTATTATCCCATGTTTAAGTAGACATTTCAAGTGTTGAATTTATGGGTATTTTTTGTGTTGCATACAATGTGTCACCTACGTATTACAACGAACAAGAATAATTTTAGGTTGGGCTCGTTTCGCTTGCTTTTTGTATGAACTAAAAGCACGATACGAACAACAAACTTTCACTTTAACAGTAACATTATCTTGTACGTCATGTATAACTTTACAGTTTACTTTAATCTACTAATAATATTCTTTCATCTTTGAATGGATATAAACTTTGTAAATACATTTGACAAACATAAAGAAGATAGGTGTTTATGTACTTTATAGTAGTTGTAGTACAAGTGTAATGGAGTACTCCACCACAGTAAAATATTAGAAGATGGGACATTCATATTAAAACTACACCTTAAAACTGTAAAGTACGGACTAAGTTCAAAAAGTTATTAATTTTCAAAATACTCTAGTTTTTTTTTTAGTGATCTTAATTTGCTATTTTCCAAATTCTTGTTATTTTCAAAACTTCTACTATCGCCTTTTTGAAATCTGGAATCCATTTTCAAGTAAATTAATTCAGAAAATAAGGAAACAATGAAAGGTGAAACATATTATCCATGCATATTGCATATTTCCAATTACTGCATATTTATGTTTACTGGGTGTCTACTTTTTTCTGAACATAGGAAATTCAACGTTAAAATTTTGATTTGGCGATATTTCTTTACCTATTAATTTTAGAACAAAAGTGTATATAATGAAAAAAAATATTCAGAATAAAAAATCCACGAGTACCAACCTTGTTGATCAATTGTTTCTTATGTACGAGTTAGAAGCAACAGGAAATACATGATTTAAGGCAATTATCAGAATGCCGTGAAAAAAAAAAATAGTTTATATTTCTTGTTTCTGGCCTACCTGACAGATTTGACATTTCTTTTTATTTTATTCTTATTAGAATTTGCGATTATTATTTTTACTTATAGATTAAGTCTTCCTATTATTATAATAAAAAGAAATGTCAAATATGTTAGATATGCCACAAACAGGAAACATGAATTATTGTTTTATTCCACGGCACTCGGTTAATTGCCTTAAATCGTGTATTTCTTTTGCTTCTAACTCTTACATAAAAATAACTGAACAACAAACTTGGCAGTTTTTCATTCTGTACATTTTTCTTCCTTACATTTTTGTTCCAAAATGAATAGGTAAAGAGTTATTGCCAAATAAAAATTTTAACAATGAATTTCCTATGTTCGGAAAAGAAGTAGACACCCGGTATAATTCCAGAAGTATTGTATTTGAGAAGTTTCTTTCCTTAAGTTTATATTTTTATGCGATACTTTAGTGTTTCTACATTACATTACCTACTAAGATTATCTGAAACATTTTTCATAATTCGTAGTTATTATGCTTAATGTACTACAGTAAAAGATATAATAAAAGATAAACAGTTTTTTTCATTTCGTGTTGGGCTGCTTAAATACGGCAAAAAACAGTCATTATTTTGTTTCAGGAAACATAAGTACAAACGCAGAATCAAGAAATTACATTTGAAACTTTCAGAGAGTAGTTAAATTACATGCAACGATAAATTAAGATTTGTTTATTAGAATGAGGTTTTACTAATACGTTTTTTCTATTTCGGTGTCTTATGATTAGAAACGTACTGAAAACACGTCGTTATAAGAAGATCTATAAACTCTAATAATCTAATTTGCACATTTTTTTGGCAAAAGAAAACAAAGATTGAGTCCCGGGAGTAAAAATCGGACTTGCTTTTGTTTTTGTGTGAGAAGAGACCAGTTTGAATTGTTTTATTATGATTCATTTTACCTTGTAGACCTCATATCTCAGTTTTTCATACTTCTAAGGCAAGTGTCTCTAAAGATCGGTCTATCAATCACATTTGCCCATTTCACAGACATATTTGGGGTAGAAACTCAGCGATCTTCTATAATAAGTCCCTTTTTTAAATAATCTAAAAATATCCAGTTTTAACGTTTGGTCAATATTTCCGGTATTTTTAAACTGCAAAATTATGTTTCTTGTCGCTTCTTGAGGAATACTAAAGTATGTTTTGCATTTTTTTCATTATTTGAAAAAAACTATACATATTAAATTGGGGGGGGGGGGGGGTAATTAGCCCCTTTATCCTCCCATAGATCCGTTCCTGTTGGAAAGTGTCAACGTTCCAACTTCTGCCAAACTTTCCAACCTCTTGAAAAATGAGGTGAACAATAACCAACTTCCAACCTTTTTAAAAGTCAGAAATCGCCATATTACTAACCGATTGTAAATACAAAGGTTTACCATCTGTAAGTTCAGATATTTAATGCTAAAACAGAACAAAACTACATTGGCAATATAGAAATGGTATCCCGAGGGGGAGTTTTTATCTTTATAATTCATACAATAAACGACAGATTTGCTTAAAAAATACTTAACGATAATTCATGTCACAGTTTGTAAATAAAACTAAAAAATGACCAGACGCACTAGTAATTCTCTTCGAAAGTTGGACAAAAAGTGATTTTCGATGGAATTTTCTCATTTATTAAAACACTAATATATTTTTCTTGAATATTCTTCTTAATGTTTTTATTTTTGTATTATATTTATAACGGCAATTTAGTTCCCTTAATAACCCTAAACAATTTAAAATTAGAATATATTTTTATAAACTCTTTTTCTCAGGAAAACTTTTGTATGAAGTATAGTAATTTTATTTGCAAGACCGTATTGTCGGTATTGAAACCCTGAACTTTGTGGCGTTTAATGTGTAATGGTTGTCGTGCAAGCAGTAAAAAAGACAATAAAAGTGTGAAGAATCTTCTTCATGTTTATCTGGCAACACGAAATCGCGTGGGCCCCGATCTAAAATGTTTGTTAGTCTTATCCATCGTGCAGGTATAAATCTCTTCGGGACCTTTTTTAAATCGATTAAAATTTATTTAGTTTGTATTGTTAGGGCTTGGGATTTTTATCTGCTGGGGGATTATGCGTTTGACGTTGGGTGTAAATACGAACCAATTAGAATGGTTGACATTTTGACACGTCGGATAGTAAGGTAAAGCTTATATATGTAAACGTATATTTTGTAATCTGGCGGATGACATTTAACGATATGATAATAACATATTCAGGTGATATGTATGCATGCTATAACCATCAAATATAATGTCGTCTCGTAACTTCATCTTTATTAGATAAATAAAATCATACGCAATGTCTCAATCTAATTCCACATTTGATAAATCATTCGCTTTTCTAAATCCAAATATTCTATTCGTTGTTAATTATTATTATTATTATTATTATTTTCTAAATTATTGTTTTACCCGATATATTTTAAACATATATATTATTATTATATTATATTATATATATATATATAATATTATTATTATTATTAACATAAATAATTAAACATATACGCATCAGATATACCGCCAATCTCTTCAATGAATTTGAAGATTATCGAACATTTAGTAGAGTAGGAGAAAACTTATTTACAGAATGAAATAAAAAATATTAAATAATATTAAAATATATTAACAATAGATATAATTAATATTTTTGTGTGTGTATCAGAAATGTTAAATACAATATGTACATATGGAATACAATATGGAACTGGCGAGAGGTCTTATACTGGCCACAATATATTTTATTTTCTTCCTTTCATGGACAGAATAATATTGTCTATTATATATTGTATTAATCTTTATTAGGTACTGATATTTTTTTAAGCAATAAAAACTGTATGTTTCTTGACGATATAATGTATTTAATGGAAACAGTTTCTTTTTGCCACACAGTTTATAGATCTATTCATAAGGCGATATATGTCGTAACTCTGTTCAAGAAACAATTTGGAATTGTCAACATAGTTCGTGTATTTTAGCATTTTTGCGTATCTTGTTAATCTACATGTGCGTTTTGTTTTATACAGAAAAAAAGATATTTTCGTAGTCGGTGTAAGTACAGGTTATAGTGACTTGAACTACCTATAAACAAATATTATTGCACAATTCTTAAAGAATACAGTTCATGCGACTATATTAAATTTAGTTATGAGAAAGAAATCACTTTTAATGGTTTATTTTTACGAGACCATCCTGTATAAAAATCTGATATCTTTTTGCGTAAAAGATGAATGATAGATTATGTAGTATATATGATTTTGTGTGTGTCGTTATAATTAATGTATAAAATGTCTTAATCAATATTGCAAATAAATGAAAGAGGCTTTACTGTGAGTAACTTTGAAAATTAGTTTTAAAAGTATTCAGTAAGGCTTATAAATGGAAAATTAAATAGAGGGTAACAAGAAAAAGAAATTTTTAAAAGAAGATAAAAGTGTAAAATTACTTTATTTCTGATTTGGTCGCATTTTTTCATAAAAGTTTCTTACATTACTTTCAGTTTAACTCGTTAAGTATTGAGAAATGCTTTTTCTTTTCACAAACCTTTTAATTATCTTTGAAAATTTTTAATATAAAAAATGTTATTCATTTTCACATCTCGACGCCTATAGACAAAGGGAAGTATTCGTATATTGTATTTGTGCAAAAAATTCAATATTTAATTTTATTTTCAATGAATAGTGAGCGTTTTATGGTCCATAAAATACAATTTTACTATTTATACGATGATGATGAAATTTTAAACAGTTTTTCTTATAAATCTGAATATTATATTCTTTATAAGATTTTGATTTTAGAGATAGAAAATAAATAAAATAAAAATAATAAAGTTTATATAAATGCAGTAGCCTGTAGCAATAAAAATATCTAATAATGGATTTAATTCTATTATGAAAATATGGAATAAAAATTACAATGGTATGTTTGGTATGCTTAGTTAACGAAAAAATATTAGAAAAATAGGCATTTAGAACTATGTTCTTCAAATTTTTCACATCTTTCATGTTATTTTTGATCATACTGTAGTAGCAACTATATTTTTATAAATATTTTTCTATAAAATATCTAATTATATTATTATCTTTAAAGAAAAACTAAGTAACAAAGTACTCTTGATATAAGTTAAATATTTATTTCGTTTAATATTAAGCCTGTTGTTTTCCTCTTACATTATCAATGGTCTCTTATTCCATATGGGGTCTGCGTTCGATCCCAACCGCCGCTAAAAAATTACATCGAATTTTAATGGCATATAATTAACATCTGTGGTGCACTCTCCACGTCGGCAATGAGTGCCTGTGAGGTGATGCCTTGTAAGAGCTCGCACGGTACAAATATGTCATCATCATTACGATATCTGTGTACAAAGCAGATTGGTACACCTCTCGGCACACCCAGCAATGGGTAATATGTCGTGATTATATATATATATGGAAGAAAATTTTGTGGGTGTGTCAGTGGATTTTGGGCGTTAATTAAAGTTGATTCCTTTAAAATCTGCCAAAGCTTTCGTGTATTTGGTTTTTACACATCATCAGGACAGTTTTGGTGAAGATGTTTGAAAGTCAAAACAGAAGAAACTTATAGTAAATTTTGACAAAATCACATGTTTGAGTAAGTTGTAATTGTGCAACAAGTTATATTTTACAACGTACACAAACATGTGATTTTGGCAAAGTTTTTATTTTTGTAAATTTTAACCAAAATTATCTCAAAATTCTTCTGTTTTTTATAAAATCAATGACTTTCAAACATCTTCACCAAAACTGTCCTGATGATGTGTAAAAACCAAATACACGAAAGCTCGACAGATTTTAATTTTAAAAGAATCAACTTTAATTAAAGCCCAAAATCCAAACCCACAAAATTTCCCTCCTTAACTAATCGAAACACAGTGACGATTACACTCCATATATATATAAACATTATCTTCAAGGAAGGTGACCTACGGAGAGAATGTAAAAACTTGTCAAAGCATTATATACTTTACTTGGCTACGCAGAGACAGATATCAAAGTTCACTTCCCCATGATAAAACATGTCTTAAAAATTCCACTATGTTACAATATTTAAACGAATTAAATGTTGTTATAAAAAGATTTGTTTGCGGAATAGATGCTTCGCGAATGTTATGAGTTTCACGTATATGTTTAGGTGTGAGGCTTGTTGAGTAATAGAAAAAGCTGAAGCTTGGAGCTGTGCTGAACCATATGTTGCTGAGCTGTATGCGGTAACACTTCCAAGCCGGCCAGACGGCTCCGGAATGCTGATGAGTGTCCCGGAAAGATTCAATAGATTCTCTTATCCCCTACAGCTTCAACACTGTCATTCAATACCCGACAACACCTTTCAATTTGTTGCTAAGCTGGTCAACAATGTCGAGCAGAATATTCACCGCGAATCATACAACCTTTGTTCAAATCAAATACTACCTTTGACTCTTTCACCCATAATAGATGTCACGTGTGTATACAGGATGTTAGGGAATGGACAATCCCATAATAATTTTTTTTAATAGGCATACATTATTTCAGCTGTTCTCAATATCTGGGGTATGTATAAATAGTTATTAACGTTATTAAGCCGATATAAAGTAAATAACGGACGCGGCTAAAGTTTGTTGATCAGCCAAATTTGTTATTTGCACATCGGCCGTGTGGCGTTCAAGACGATGCTGACGTCCGTTATACTCCTTAAAGGTCACCTTTTCATTTTTGTTTTTAGTTCAGTTAAATCATAGTAACGGTATGGTATTACGAAATCTTGAAATCTTCACTAAAGTACATAAAATTATCTTTAAACGTTCAGAAATCGGTACTAAAGTAAACCATTATACGACGATTTCAAGAAAATGCAGTGTTGCCAACATCATGATAATTCAAAGACTAAGATACGGCTGTGATAAAAAATATGTCAATCGACAATGAATAACGCACGAAATGCAAAAAGTTTTGCTATATTTTATTATCAAACTTGACGTTTTTTTTTTCTTGAAAATTTGAATTTATGGACATGTTTGGCATTTAAAAAAAAACATTTTTCACCAGAGCCTGTGTAATACATTAAGGTATATTTTATAAATGAAATCACCATGCTGATTTTTAATCTCAATCGCCGAATGTTCATTTTGCTCATCTAGTAGGTATTTTAAAATACCGTTTCAAATAATATTTTTGTTTCTACGTCACAAAATAAATAATCCTAAGCCTGCAATTTTCGATTAAAATCAATACAGTTTAATAACCTAGAAAGTGAAATAAAAATATCTGATGTGCCCAGCACATTACCTTTCGTCAGTTTTATGTATTCATTACAATACATTTTATTTTCATGAATATTTTTTTTTATAAAATATACAGTTAAATGCTAAAACTAATGAAAAAATAAAAAAAGTTATATAATGTTACAAGAACAATCAGTCTAAATATACTGGAACGTAAGTAATATGTGATGCAATAAACCAAAAAAATACTTATTGCAATAATAACCAATGTAGGTATTTCAATAAAATCTTGAAAAGCTGTAGTGTTTAGCGCTGTATACAAAGTAATCAACAGAATGTCAAAATGTTACGCTTTTGTATGACTAAGTATAAATACTCATAACAACATAAGTAAGTATTTTAGATTATTGTTCTGTTGGTAAAGTAAGAAATAAAAGGATGTGGGTAATAGAAACAACTACCATTTTAATAAAAAAAACTATAGATGTATTCAAATTTAAATTTTCAAATGTCACTGTAAACAGTGTCAACTACTGGAAATAACTTTGGTCATCAGTCTTACCAGTTTCAAGTAAATTTTTTTATTGTCAACTGAAATAGTTACTTTTGATCACCTTTATTTATATTACGTCATCTTGGGCCTTGTTACTGTTTTGTATTTGTGGTATTCATTGCTCAATTATACTGTTCACTATTCTTACAAATAAAATTTATCGCAGAGTGTTATTTTTTCCGCAAATACTTAATTATTGAAAACAATTACATTTAAGTAGTTCGCTACCGGTTTTTTACTTTTCGTACACCTTTAGGTAAGGAACGAATTGTCTTTGGTAAAAATAATCGGTGTTGAGCTTTTAATGAATAAGCACGTTTTAGTGTCCCTAGAACTGGAATACGATTTTACTAGTTTTAGGATGATGTCTGTATGTATGTATATATGTATATATGTATGTATGTGTGTGTGTGACAAAAACTCCAATACTACAATTGTAAAATTTATAATTCTTTTGTATTCCTCTTCTTTAGATCTATATGAAGAGCTGATTAGATTTTGTTTGTTGTTTTGGTCAACCGGAAGTTCCCTTATTTGAAGTTCGTAAATTTACTTGAAAAAAACGCAGTTACATACCATTTTTTTGACATTTTATGTGATTATTAATATGAAATAATCTTATAGTCTATACGGTTTGATTATACACTTTCCTTCATATTCAATAGATATAGAGTTAAAGAAGCTTTGCTATAATACTGGAATCAGCTGATATATTCAAATAATTCTAATTGACAGATGTCAGTGTCAAGTGCAATTTACATAGTGTATATTCGTGTCATAATTTTATTGGATCTTTTCCAAGGAACTTTCGGTATGGAATTTGAAGAAAATAGTATATGTTTGTGTTATAATTTTACTTCATATATGGGATCTTTTCCAAGGAACTTTTGGTATAGCTTGCGGACACTCACTTGACGAAGCGAATTAGCCAATCAAAAACTGGGGAGCAACTGTCACATTGAAGGACGCTCTGGTTTATAGCGTATTATACATTTTGTTTTCATAGTTTGGCAAAAAAATATAAAATAACTCAATACGCACTAAAAATTTCAATATGAAAACTGCCAAACTATGAAAACAAAACCCAACCAAAACCCTACTTCAGAGTACGAAATTACTCAAAATCGTTCCAAAACTAATAACCTTACTCTCAGAGGGGGTTTGACATTAATGTTGTAATTATAAGTAGTTTTGTTAATTTTTTAAAATTATTTTTAATTTAATTTCAATTTTTTACTCCAACAAAACTCATTCTTCCAAAGCACACTACACTCTTAAATTATGGTACTCTTGAATTTGGGAAGCTGCCCAGCTCTCTGACTTTCGATCTGACAGTTTCTCCCCAGTTTTTGATTGGCTAATTCGCTTCGTCACGTGAGTGTCCGCAAGCTATGGTATTTATCCAAAATACATAGAATTGACGGAAGGTAATGTGCTGGCCACATTAGATTTTTTATTATGAAACTGGATATTCTAAAGAAGTGTGAACTGTTAATGTTAATTACAAATGTCTCTATTCTATTATTTAAACTGTGTATAGTATTGAAACTATAAGTTTACTACCATGTCTAAATTGGTTATTATTGCAATAAATATTTTTCATTTTATTACATGACATGTATTCTTTACGGTTAGACTTTGGTTGTTCTTTTATATAAAAATATCATTTTGGTCAAAAATTGCCTTTGACGTATTACAGATATAGGTATTGAATTTGTTATAAAAAATGTCAGGTTATATTGTTGGGGGTGTTATGTTTTGTTCATTACATTTTATCATTCATGTTATCAAAATTGCAATATGTTTGGTAACCTGTTACTAAAGAAACATGATTTTATGTAATATATATATATATATATATATATATATATATATATATATATATATATATATATATATATATATATATATATATATATATACAGGGTTAGTTAAAAGTATGGAGACGGCGACTTATTGTCGTTAATATTCATTTTAGGATATTATGTTGAATACAAAAGTTTTTTAAGAAATTTTGGTCTACGTTTGAGAATACTTGAATTTTTTTTTCTTGAATTGTTTTTGAGTTACTCTTGTCTGCGTAATTTTTTTAAATGGGAACTCTACCATTCGATAGAGCGTTCTTTTCTCTTTACAAAAGTATGTTTCTTCTTTCTTAAAGTTATTTTAGTAATATTTTTACAAGAAAAAACACCGGTTTAAGTATTTACGAATAGTAGGTACATCTAAGATAGACAAAATTATTTGCAATAAAGTTGTCGGTCACAATCTTATCATTAAAAACAAATTAATAACTAAGTAAATTACATTGCTGGAGTTTGTTTATCTCTTCGCTTTTGTCTATTTTAGATGTACCTACTATTCGTAAATACTTGAACCGGTGTTTTTCCTTGTAAAAATATTATTAAAATAAATTGAAAAAAGAAAAAACAAACATACTGTTGTAAAGAGAAATAAACGCTCTATCGAATAGTAGAGTAAAATTAACAGGTTCCCATTTAAAAAAATTACGCGGACAAGCGTAACTCAAAAACAATTGAAGAAAAAAAATTCAAGTATTCTCAAATGCAGACCAAAATTTCTTTAAAAACTATTGTATTGAACATAATTTCCTAAAATGAATATTAACGACAATAAATCGCCGTCTCCATACTTTTAAGTAACCCTGTATATGTAATCTGTCATAGAATAAAAAGTAGTGTAACCTGTCATAAAATAAAGAGTAATTTTAATATATATCTGGTTTTAATTACCACAAACACAACAAGGTGTATTACAGAGTAAAGATATGTTACCACATACAGGTTTAAACGCTTGTAGGTAATGCGGGTCACGTTTTGTACGCCCAAATACCTTTTCAAATTACTTATCACGAATGAATTTAAATAATTTTAATTTAATTTGCGGTGTCCGAAATACACTACAAACTACACACTAAACCAATTTGTAAGCTTTAATTTACATACATTTGTGAGACGAAAATAACCATGCTTTTATTAATACTATTAATAGTAGTATACTTTACTGTAACTTGTATTATGATTCTTTAACAGTCGAATTCACCATTAGTCAAGCTTATCCATAGAACAACGTATGTTCTAACTCCCCAACATGATTTCTGAATCAATGATTCATGATCAACAGATTCACTGTTTTGTTTTGGTTTTTGACAGTTACTGTAACTGTCTTGTAATTTTATTTGTGGTAATTGATTGTACTCTTCGTTAAAAAACTATGAATATGTAAGTTTTTAATTTATTTATAAAATATAATTTATAATTTTCCTGTAATAATACCTATATTTTTATTTTGATATAGGTAGATTCACACTGATTCCAGTAAAGGAGTATTTTTAAATATAGAGAATTAAGTTTGAAAATAATATAACCAATGCGGTTTTAAATAAAGATAAAGAAGAAGAATGAGGAAAAGTTACAAATGAGTACAACTGCCGGGATTTAGACATAACTACAAATCTCAAAATTAGGATTCAAAGATGTGATCATTACTTGAATCATAGAATGTTGATCATTGATTTTGATTAGTAGATTACCTTGATTTTTAATAGTGAATTGAATTGAATCAGAATCAGCGCTAATCTATAGATCAACTCATGATTAAGGAATGATGAATTCGATAGTAAATCAATAATGATAAAATAAATTTAATTATGATAGTACTGACATTGAATTGATTATAATAATTCCTTTATACTAGAAATTGATACAAATTCAAGTAAACGTCAATTTCGTGGAATGGTTCACATTCCACATTAATAAAATATAGCATTTGGCATTCACAAAAAAGGTTTTTATAAGAAAACGTTCTAAGGGTGTTATGTAAATAATGTGCTATAATTCATGGTATGATAAAGAGAACTGAAAGAAGTAATAATGTGAAATATATTCTGCACAATATGTCAAATCGTAAAAGTTACGGGACTGTAAAGTCGACCAATTAATTAAAATCAAGTTGGTCTAAAAACAGCATTTGTTGGTTGCCATAAATGACGTTGAATTTACAATAAGTGGCGTAGTATTTAGATATTTAGAAATGTCTGTTACTTTCACTAATCAAGAATACATACCGACATGCATTTGGTTTACGGAGAAGTGCGCCACAACAGTGGCCATTAATACAAAGTGTCTTATCCATGTTCCGCTTATGATAAACATAACACCCTCTATAATTGAAGCCTAATGTTTTAGGAATAGTACCTATAAGTTTCATAGAATTGCAAACTAACTTAATGAACATTTAAGACAAATTATACTGAAATTTATTAAATCGTCGATTTCATGTCTTGTTCATGCTTCCATTCCGTAAGTGCGCTCATTCCATACTTGACTTTATATTATTACATTCGTATCTACGCATCCACTATGATAAAGCCGGTGACAAACTTTTATTTGGGTAAAACTGCGTCAAATTTATGAAATCGACGATTTGGTGTCGCGTAATGTAAACAGGTTCCTGTCGTGTGAGTGGCGAATTTGTTGGTGGTCAGGTAAATAGCGAAGTGTGTGTAATTGTTGCGATGATACCAGTCCTCAGTTCAACAGCCCCTATTGTTCTCACATGTAATGCACGGAGTAGTTACGGTACGCGCTACAAATATTGATTTTCCCGTGTAAAAGTTAGGAATAATTTGCCCCTCCCGCTTCGTTTTGCTTTTTTAAACGTTGAAAGTTTGACCGTCCTCGGACTTTTTCCATTTTTTTGTCGAAGCAGTATTCGCGCTGTTACATAATGCCATCGGGTCACACAGTGACAGATACAAATGGCAGCTAATTTGTTGTTTTTTTGTTGCCTTGTTTCAGAAATATTTTTGTTACTCTTGAGTTTTATAATTCTGTAGTTGAGTAAGTTTCCGAGTAAACTCATTTTAAGAACATCAAAAATAAATAAAACAACCAAGCTATCCCTCATACGAAATTTTGTCAAGAAAACTTCTTAAATCCACTTTAGTCCCAATTAAATTAATGTTTCATATTCAAACAACTTTTCCTATTCGCGTTCACAAAGTGAAATTTGTAACATTGTTTTTGTCCTTACAGTGTTACAATGAACAATTTTGTACAAATGATTTTGTTTTTGGTGATATCAAATTATGAACTCAGAATTTGATGTTTGCATGCTGCTCTGAAGACGACATTTCCAAATCCGACGAACGAAAGAACGAATTGTAAGAAACAAACTGTAGCTTTCGCAGATTGTTTAACAGTGTCCAGTCGAAAAGTGCTTAATTTTCAGTCTCAACATGGATATTTGCACGGACAATTTGACTTTTTTCTTTTCTATTTTAAACTTGCAGTTTGTTAACTGAATTCGGTAATGATCCAAATTTTAATGAGTTTCAAATTTCACGAACAGAGCTATGTTTTTTTTTTTTATTAATAATTATTGTGCTGTTTGGTTTGGTTAGTTATAAAACTGATCAATTGATATTAGTAGTGCATAGAGAAAACAACGCCATGTAGGTGATATGGATAGTGACTATCGCGTTCGCATGACAATATTTGAGTGTGAGAGAATTAGCGGCGGTGTAATTGGAAAAGCAACGTGGACCAATGGTTTGGTACACATAGTGTTCCGGTACGTTAACGTAGATTTCGGGTATGGTATGGTGTTTAACGCTTACCGCGGATTTCCGCTACCAAGGTGATTCTATCGATTAACCAGATTTGATTCCAATGTACTGAAATAGAATATGTAACTATTTCTATGTACAGCAGGGGCCACCAAACATTTTCCGCGAGGGGGGGGGGGGGGGGGATCACAGAGATACAAACGAATTACTAAGAGACTTGTCAAATTAACTTAAAAACTATCAAAATTGATTATTTAAGTTCAAACTAACATAACTTTTGCAACTTAATTTCAAATGACTGATAAATAACTGTTTAAAATTTTGTTTTCTACGGCCTATCTGATTTTTAATTCTAGCACGACCCTCAATTTGATCGATCTATCGCAAAGGATAGATTTTTTTAAATAGAAATCGTAATACTATATCAAAAAATCGATTTTAATAAAGAAACAAAAGATCGATTTTAATAATAGATAAAAAAAAACGATTTTAATAAAAAACCAAAGATCGACCTTTATTGATCGGAAGTTTCTAGTATGTATACCCACATCAAATTACGACACACAATTCACGAATTAACATCTAACGCGCTTCAAATGACAAATATTGCTAAAATTAAGAGATGTTTTTATCGATCTTTTAATAAATTTATTTTTCAGAAAAACCGATCTTTCAGAATCTAAAAGATCAGTATCTATTAGAAAGATCATTTTCCGGAAACCGGATAAATATTTTTTTAAATGATCGATCTTTTAAAAAAAATCGATTTTTCAATTGATCGTTCTTTTCGATTGATTGATCTTGTCAATAAAGAAGATCAATCCAATTTTTTTAAAAATGATCGATCAAGATCTTTTGCGCAGCCCTAATCGTGACGTAAGAAGGCGTTTAACATGGAAAACTAGTTTTTTCCAAATATTATCTGTTCCGTAAATCATTATGAATTGGTTTAAAAATAGAGATTTAGAGAACAAAATTCTGAATTTTTGATTGACAAAATTTTTAAATTTACACTTCTCAAGCCCGAGAAAATTACGTGGTAAAACAGATTTAGTGAGTATTCGTTATTTCAAGAAATGAGCGTTGACAAACTATCAGATATTTATTTTTGACCGGTTACCTGGATTGACAGTTTACATGACGTTCATATTTTGAAATACTAGCATACTAAATTCATTTTTGCTATTTCTTTAAATTAGGTTTACTTGGGCACCATGGCACCAAATGTGTAAACTTAAAATTAAATTTTAGCTTCCAAAAATTCTGAATTTTATTCTCTAAATCTTTATCTATAAAACACTGCATAATGTTTTTCAGGAGAGATAATATTTGAGAAAAATTGTTTTTCCCTGTTAAACGCCTATGCGTGGTTTTCAGTGTTCATCCTGTTTAGTAATACTACACTATTGTAAAATCAATATACTCAATAATTTTTTTTAATACGAGTACGTATTTTTTAAAAGTCACAGCGGGCCCGACGAAAATCTGTCACGAATCGGACATGGCCACGGGTCGTAGTTTGAGGACCGCTGATGTACAGTAAACTAAATAAAAAGTGGAACATATGATTTATGATGTTCATATTCTGTAGAAAAATTAGTCATACGTCGTTTGTACTCAATGTCATTCTTTCGATCAACCAGATTCGATTCCAGTGCCAGTAGAATAAGAATAAAAAATATATCACCATTTCTTTGTACAATAAGTACAACAAAAACGGGTCACGTGATTCATGATCTTTGTATTTTATATAAAAATTAGACATACGTCAGTTTTTCTCAATTAAACAGATTCGATTTCACTTTCAATGGAATAGGAATAAAAAATATATCTTGATTTTTGGTATGTACAGTAAACATAATAAAAAATGAGACACCTAATGTATAACCTTTATATTATGCACAAAAATTCGTTATATGTCGCTTTTACCACTACTGAAGGTAGTTCTATCGATTAATCACACTCGATTCCAATGCCATTGGAATAAGCAATATGTAAAGTAAGCACAATAAAAAATGTTACCTTTAATTATTTATTATCTTCATTTTCTTCGTTTAAACTTTAAAATAGAGACGTACCTACTCGTATTTCGTTACATTTTTAAAATTAATATTTGCAATTTTCATTATCCATTACTATAATTAATTTCTAGCTGTTCTACACTAAATTTAGGATATTGCAATTTCATATTACAAATGTTGACAGATGAAATATATTATCTTTAAACAAATATGTCGCTCCAAATATCAAATTATGTATGAAGAATTTGGTTGTCAGATTGATTTATATCGAATGATATAGGATTCTAGCAATGAGTGTTCGTAAAATGTGAAATGAATCTGTATCATATGTATACGAAGTAAATCAGATTATCATCTTTAAACTGCATTTAAATTCAATGGGATCTAAGTATCATTTTTATGTTTTAATGTTATTCAACAAATTATAGTATATATAAGTCATATTTTATTCATACGCATCATAATTTAGAAAACGAGCCCCGACGAGTTTTCTAAATAACAAGTGCGAAAATCTTATTAAATGGGTTCTTTATACTACTTTAAAATATTGCGTCTTTTAGAGAAATTTGTATGCGTAATGTTGGTAACATTAGATTGCCATTTTTTTATTATTCAATTATTTGAAAATTCATGTCAATTTTATGACGTTTGAAAATTTAAGTAAATGTCATCTAGTACAAGCCTTCTGAAAAAAAAATGCGTATCGATATACAGTCTCTTTCGATACGTAATTGGGTTTTGTATTGACTTCATTATAAACACAATATATAAAAAAAGTGTTTTGTACTATAGCTACAACTTTTTTTTTTATTAATATTTTTATTTATTTTGTTAAATACTTTTTAAACACTTACGCCAATTTATTGTACGTATGTGTTAAAATATTATTACTTGTACCTATTCAACTACACAATCCTTTGTGTATCTAATATTTTTTTCACTTAGATTTC
This sequence comes from Ophonus ardosiacus, assembly GCA_943142095.1. Classification (NCBI taxonomy): domain Eukaryota; kingdom Metazoa; phylum Arthropoda; class Insecta; order Coleoptera; family Carabidae; genus Ophonus; species Ophonus ardosiacus. The sequence continues at coordinate 34,031,804 of OW964833.1, read as the reverse complement.
ATTGAATTTAAATGATTTAAGGTGGGTAAATTTAACTCTACGTTAATAATTCCGGCACTTATCTAATATACATGAAAGAAAAACTATCATATTTACTTTTAAATTACGTTTATAACTTTTTATAAAAGCGATATGCTCGTTTGAAATGCCATATAAAACTTATTGAATTTAATATGTATGTATATGAATTGTTTTTAAACTTTCCTATTACATCCCTGTTTCCAGCTAATGTAAAACCAAATCGGGGAATTTGTGGTATTTTTTCTGGTTTTATAATTTGTGATAAATGCGAACTTTTATCGATATGCTTTAGTACATGTAATTAAAAGTGACAATTAAATCCAGGATTTTAAAATTTTTGCTGAAAAATGTGGTTATTGGTGTTAATTTATAAAAAGAGTGGAAATTGCGAAGCATTGATTTTTCTCAGTTTAATTACAATTTTGCTCTCTCTTCATTTAACAAATACATATTAATTAGAAAGATTAAAATATTTTGAATTATAAATTATTAAAAAAGATTATGAATATACAGAATACAACTCCTAACCGATGGTAGACTAACCCCATAAATAGCAAATCTGGCAATAATTGTTGCTTTACATGCTTTCTATAAGAACTGGATCCCCTTAAAATTGACCAATTACGTCATAGTTCAAAATTTTGTAAATAAATAAAAATGAATGTGTTCTATGAAAAAATTGTCATACTTGTCATAATTGACATATAAGAACATTGTCATCGTGGCAAATAAAAGATATTTGAGACTTTCGCATTGAAAAACTAAATGTTTATCAACACTGATTGTTGGAAAAAATATATCTACCTAAAGTAAAAACCGAATTTAAATTGTACGCCATTTAAAAAAAGGAAACAACCTTTTAAGTCAGTTTTAACGTAATTGGTCAGTTTTAAAGGCCCCCAATTCTTATACGAAACAGATTTTCTATCTGAGGTCTTCCGTTGGTTAAGCGTTGTACGTTTTTAACATTAAATGTCAGAATGTCAGAAAATTTGACTGTCGGGTTCAGCAATGAAGCTACAAATATCGTAATTATGACAAAGTGGCATGTCACTCACTATTTAACAAAAATAATAATAATATTAATAATAATAATAATAATAATAATAATAATAATAACAACAACAATAATAATAATAACAATAATAATTTTAAGTTTTATTGACCCACGTCAACGGCGAAAGGCTGCTCTTCCACCTAACCGATACAACATATACTCGTATATATATCGTGAGCACAGATTATTTATACTACCGTTACGGTAGTATAGGTAATCTGTGTCGTGAGCGTAAAGTTATAAAAACTCAAAAAATGTTCGCAGAATAATACGCTCAAAAGCAGCTGTAGACACGTGTTTCGCTCTTATTAGAGCTCATCAGTACAGCATAGCTAGTTAATAGGTGGACATTACCTAGAAATAGTAAATAAGAGCGAAGGTTGAAGGATTACTATTTTTGCAAATTGGTTTTATTGTTGCCAATTTCCAATGGGCCCATAAACCAATATTTTTAAATGAAAGTTAATTGAAGCAATTCGTGGTATTAAAAAGTCATAATTACTTTTTGTATAGCTGCATTTGATTTTTAAAGAAACCTATAGCTATCTTTCTCACACTAGTTTCAGTAGTAGGCTGCGCGAGAAAGATACCAGTAGTGTGACGTCATCAGTGGCTTGGAAATAAATTCAAATATCTCGCAAAGTAATTATTAAAATAATGTTTTTTTTATCTTAATCGATATTTATTGAGTAGTACTTTAAGGATAAAGTGTACATTTTATTATTTTTTATTATGGTTTATGGGCCTATTGTCAGGGAGGGAAAACTATTTCTAATAAACATGTGTTAAAAATATGTGTGAAATAGTCAAGTATTAATGGGAAAATAATTAAAATCATCTTACGAGATATTCAATCTGCTCCAATTGCATTAGATTTAAGTTTCATATAAATATTGTTTTCAACACTATTGTCTACAGTGGTAAAAGTGAAATACTGATTATTACTACAAACGTTTTTGTTGTTAAGAAAATGGTTTATTGTTTTGTGATTTATACTTGGTGTACCAACTTTTTTTTTAACAAATTACAACCATGCTCTTCCGGCTTGCATAATGATTCCGGAATACTAGTTTTGTTTTCTTTACTAACCCATTAATACCCAACGTTGCGTAAACGAAACATTTTGCAAATATTTTTTTCTCTCTTATATTTTATAAAAAAAATCATTTTTAAAGCAATGTTTGTGTTAATAATAGTCTATTTCATAATATCACTTGAAATATAATTCATATAAGCTAAAAATCTGATTGTAACCCATCCCCAAATTATACCAATTCCTTGCAGTTGATCTTTCCCAATCTAATGAGCCAATAAAAAATATATAGAAATAAAAAAATACCGCAATTATATATGAAATGGGTTTACATAATCCTCATTTCGAATAATAATAGCTCTGTTCGATGAGAAGTGCTTGAAGTGCAGAGCAGAATAGTGCAGTGCAGTGTAGTGTACACTAGTTCAGTATAATTCTTGTGGTTTCATAAAACACACTAGTGTATATTTGGGCAAGTTTGCTCAGTTGTGAGTAATCAAGCCAAGCGTAGCCAAAGGTGTAAAAGGTTAGGTTGTTTATAAACACAGTCATATCATAAAGCTGCAAAGAAGTGATTGCAGAAATGTCTGTTTTAAAGAGCATAATGTTTGAACTAATAAACGATTCTGACGAAGATCAATCATCACTTGATTCTTCATCAGATTCAGAGAAAGATATATTAATTAATTCTTTATATAACAAAACAAAGAGAATATACTATATTTGAATCCATTATTTTATTTTCTCAATGTGTAAAATTTTAGGTTAATAAACAGATGTGTAGATAGGATAGAATTAAAATGTCTACCGAACAACATTTAGTTACCCCCACTCCTACTCTGCACTTTCTTACACCACCTCGCGAGTCAGGTCAGAAACGTGAGCACTAGTTCTTAAATTTTTTGTCATCGAACAGCCTGCCAGAAGCTGCCCGTTTCTCATAAAACATGTTAGTGTAAGAAAGTTAAAACTAGGGCGGCCTAGTACATGTCATCGAACAAAGCTATTTTTAGACAATGTTTTAAATTTTATTAGTTTTTGAATAATAAGCAATTAGTTATAATGTTGCGTTTACGCAACTTTGGGATTGCTGAATATGTCGTATTTTTGTTTGCGGTCTTTTTCGAACAAGTCAGTTGTTGCATTTACACAGAAAATTCGGTCATTTTACTTATATGTTCATTCTCAAATAGTCGTGTTGATATTTTGAGTGTCGATGAATTACGGTTTCGTAAAATTTTTACAACAATACTAGTAATTCCGAATTGGGAGAAATCCAACTTACATAATTTCTTCACAAGTTGAAAAATAGAATGTGATTGAAGAAATTGAAAAGAAGATCAAAGAAAATCTCCCTCTGAAGTTTTTGTACTTTAGTGACGATGTATTGAAAAAAAATCTAATAATGACCAGTTAGATAAATTTGATAAGTTTTCAAAATTGAGGCACATTTAAATCTTATTTGGTTATTACGCTTTTGAGAAGTGAAAACCGGATTAGAAACAATATTTGCCAAGTAAATGATGACGAAGCAGAACCTAGTGGATTACAACTTCCGTCTACGATACAAAACTACGGAAGGCCATCCAAAAAAGCGTTACCGGCTAAACTGAGGTATGACAATATTGGCCATATTGTAATGCAAGAAGAGAATAAAGTAAGGAGAAGATGTAGGCAGTACAAAGGAAACACAAACTACACGTGCCAAAAATGTTAAGTTCATCTTCATACAGTTTTTTTTTTTAAATATTTCATAAGTTGTAAATCCCAAAGTTGCGTAAACGCAACATTTTGTTGCGCCATTTGTAATTAAAAAAAAAATTATTTTTTTTCACTAGTGTCTAAAATAATGTATTTTTGTTTATAATAGATAGTTTTTGTACTGAAAAATATATTTTTTCTACCTTTGGGAATTAATGGGCTAATACCCAGTTGTCTAAGATTGTTGCACAGTTTTAGTAATACTGTTATTAATATCATGCTGAAAAAAGCTTGTTTTTCCCGACGTATTGCTGCAGTTGTTATATTTCGCAGCTGTTTATAATATTCAAATTTGGATTGAGTTTTGTGTTTATTATACTCTGCGAGTGCTTTATTTCTCTTTTTCTGCATTAGCTTAATTACAGGAGTAATCCATGGACTATAATGTTTCCTAGCTTTTGTAGACTTTACAGGTGCATGTTTATCTTAAACTTATTATATTTTTATTTATGAACTCAATTTTATTATTAATATTATTCATATTTAAGATATCACTCCAGTATTCAGTTTCGAAATCATTATAGAAATGGTCCATATCAATATTTTTTAAATCCTTGCCATCATGATCAGAAAGATCATTACAATCAATGACTCCAGATTTTGTACACATATTTTGATCTGAAATTAGTATTACATCAATGAGCGATTTAGAAATTGGTCGCGTGTATTTATGTATTAGTTGATGCATACCATTTGCTAACACTAAATTCTTAAAAAATGCAGAACTTGTATCATTTACAAGTATATTCACATTCATGTCACCAGTGCAGACCAAATAGTCATATTGTGTACTAAATTCAATGAAAAGTGAATCAAGTATTGATAGTTCTTTGTAAAATTCTGAATGTGGATTGTAGAGCACTCCAAAATAAATTTTGTAATTTGCTTTATAATATTGAATCAGGCCATTATTTGCGCCGGTCTATTGGAATGAAGACATGCATCGTCTGGTATTTCTATCTGTTCTGAGTACTCTGTATAGTAGAATAATCTTACTGTTCCTTTAACATAAATGCTATTTTTGTTTGAAATAATTTTTGAAACTACAACTTTTATTCTCATAAGAAATTATTTCAAACAAAAATAACATTTATGTTAAAGGAACAGTAAGATAATTTTAATGTATTTTACAGTACAGAGCATGTCTCCATTTCAACAGAGCGGCGTAAATAATAACCCGTTGATATGCAATGTTATAAAATAAGCAGTGACCGATATGCCGCTTTGTCAAAATTACGATATTTATAGTTTTATTTCTATATACGACAGACAATTTTTCTGACTATATCTGAGTTCGTGTTCCTAACTGTAAGGTACAGAAAGATCAGTAAATCCTATTGCCAATATAATATCATATTTGTAATATAACTCGATGAAAAATTATTGCCAAACTTGCCCTTTGTAACTAAATAAAAGACTAAAATTCCTAACTAAACTAATATTAAGTTTGTACAGTAATTGTCAATATACCTACCTATATCTTGTACACAGTTAATAAAAACTATTGGCGTAATTAATGTAAAATACTGAATTTTATTCGTCTTTAGAGAAAATAAATTTATTCGTAATAACTCGTGATAATGTATGAAGAGATTTAAAATACATCCACTAATCAAATGACAAACTGATCGATGCGATGCGCATGCACATTCTTTTTAATTCTATTTGCAATATTTTAATTTATTGTTTTAGTTTCACAATTTAATCATATTATCAAGATTAAAAGACATCATTTTATACATACAAATATGTTTAAATCCATGAATCAAATTTAATCTGGCGAAATTTAATTTATAGGTCGAATTATGAATAATACATTGAGGCATAATGTATAATTTTCATAATTCTGGAATTACGGACGCCGAAACAATCGACCAGGTGTGACAGCAGTACGCATTCGAAAAAACTAAAACTGCTATTACGTTGCGATGTTTACAGATAACTACAATAACAGAAATATTCTCCATAGTACATTCAATATTTACATTTTTCAAACGCGATGCATTTTTCGCTTTAAATTGCTTTTAACACACTGCATTCAATAAGCGGCCAATCGTAGATTCAAATCCAACGGTTATTAACCAAAATATTTCTCTCGGAACCCCCACTATAAGCTTAAACTAAAAAAATCTGATTCGCCCGGTATATTATCTCTTGCCAGTTTTATTTATTTTTTTAAATGTTACCTAAAAATAAAATTTAAGTTATTGTTTTCACTTTGTAAAATTTATAATTGTTACATTTTTTGTTGTTGCTTTGTTCGTTGGAAATGGAAAACGAAAAATATTTACTTTCCAATGGTTTTAGTTTCTATTAACTTGACGTCCGTATAAAAATGTTCAAAAGTGATAAAACAAATCTTATGTGGCCAGCACATTACCTTCCGTCAAGTCTATGTATTTTGTACAAATCCCATACCAAAAGTTCAAGATTATCTACATATATATATATATATATATATATATATATATATATATATATATATATATATATATATATATATATATATATCCAGTAAAATTGTAACACGAACATATTACTATTTTCTGCAAATTCCATAAAACAAGTTCCTTGGAAAAGATTTTATAAATCCAATAAAATTATAATACGAATATGCACTATGTAAATTACACTTGACACTACATCTGTCAATTAGAATTATTTGAATATATCAGCTGTTTCCAAGATTAACTATATTCTACTGAATATGAAGGGAAATGTATAATCAAACCGTATAGACAATAAGATATTATTTCATATTGATAATTACATAAAATGTCAAAAAAATGATATTTAACTGCGTTCTTTAAAAAAAAATAAAAAAAAAAAACTGTTAAGAACTTCAAATAAGGGAACTTGCGGTTGACCAATTATATCCAAAATCTAATCAGCTGTTCATATGGATGTGAAGATGAGGAATACGAAGTAATTATAATTTTTAGAATTGTAAACACACACACACAAACGCAAAATCGTATTCTAGGGACCCTAAAACGTGTTTATTCATTAAAAACTCACCACCGAATTTTTTGACCAAAGATAATACCTTGCCTACCTAAAGGCGACGGAATGTAAAAAATCGCCATTCGAAACCGTCAACTTGGCGAAGGCGAATGGGCGATGGTCAACTGGGCAACGGACAATTGGGGATGGTCAACTGGGGGATGTAATAATATATTTGAGTGTCTGGCTTTGAATTTGGGGACCTGAGTCTGATCCCGGCCGACGCCAAAGTTATTTCGAATTTTAAATGGCACAAAATTGTTCCCTATGGTGCACTTGTTCCACGCCAGCGAGGAGTGCCCGCTTGGTGACGCCTGGTAAACGCCCATACTGTACGAATATGTCATTATTGTTACCGATATCTGTGTACAAAGCAGACTGGCATATCCATATGCCGTGATAACATTTTTTTAATGAAAATTATCTGTTTGGTTATGTTATGTGTTTCGAAACATTTATATTTTCCTGTTTCAAAAATGTCACTAAATAGTATGCCCATATTGTCGGCGTACAAACAAAAATAAAAAAAAATGCAAAATCAAAATCTACATTTTTGTTGTACATTGCATAAATAACATCCCTATATAACAAAAAATTGAATTTTTAGTTGCCAAATTAATGATTGTCTATTGGATAAAATTTTTAACCAGTTGTTAAAAATTAACCATTTTGTTACAGAACATGCCCCATTATTTATTATTTATTTTTATCTAAGCAAATTTTCTTTTTTGTATTTTTACTTTCCTAATAAGAAAAATACTCCATCTTATCTATTTCTAGATATTTTTCTGTTATTTATCTTTTCATAGCCACGAAATCTATCATTTGAATCAGGTGTTTGTGAAAGAAGAACTAATTCATGTTCATGGTTCCGCCTTTATGGTTGATAGTTGGTTGAATAATATAGTTTTTGGCAAACATCTCTCCTTCAGGGGTAAGTTTGTGAGCTGCGAAAACTTGCGACAGTAGTGGGTAGATGTCGCTAGCGACTAGTCTCTGAACTTCTATGTAAATAATAAGTATTTTGTGTATAAACAAGGAGTTGGCAAGTGCTTACTATATTTGTGTCTCAATGAAGAACAACCAATGCTAATATTTCGTAATTTTAGGAAAAAGTGATATAAAATAGAGGTCCCGTGGCCGTGTGCCTGAATGTCTGATCGTGAATCGGGAGAACTAGGTTCGATTCCGGCTTATGCAAAAAAAGTATTTCGAATTCTAATTTGTACAAAAGTGACCCCTGTGGTGCACTGTTTAACCCTCCTCTGGTACAGTTATTTTGAGTCACATAACTAGTATGTGCTATATTTAGGTAATTATTTATCTTTCACACAAATTTATTTTTTAACGTTTTAATTAATTAATTTATGTATTACTGAACGATGTTAGAAAACTAAATCCCTTAGAAAAAATATATTTAATCTAAACAACTACGAAATTGCGCATTAAAATTAACATTTTTTTTTTAATTTTGCACAATTTTAAATCTTTGCACAAAAACAAAGAAATCTTCACATTAGTAGTAAGATAAGTTATACTACATTTTAGAACTTCACAAAAACTGACGCGGGGACATGCTTTTACGTGGTTTCTCATAGTCCATTTTCAAATCTTTATTTTTTGATAATTTTACATTACTAAAGTCGCCTAGATTCCTGACTTTTTCCTCCAGCTCTTTTGCGACAAATAGCGACATATTTTTACCTTCTGTCACCTTCAGGTAAGGAAGGTATTGTCTTTGATCAGAAAATTCGATGGTGCTTTTAATGAATAAGCACGTTTCGGGGTGCCTAGAATAAGATTTCATTATTTTTACGGATGATGTCTGTCTATGTGTATGTATGTATATACCGTGAGTATTTTGTAACGTGAAACATGGGGTTTGTCATATCCATGGTGACGACTCGACATTTGATTGACAGCAATGTATTTGCCTGTCCCATCTAAAATGAAATATAGGGAATGAATTTGACATTTGACAAGACGTCAATAGAGGTTAATTTTCTATAAATAATTATACCTGTATTCTAAATTAAATTTAGTTGTTGAAAAAAAAGTGTGCACCTTGTGCCCGAGTGATTTTCTGACTCGATTAAATTTCTTACAATATTTAAATATAATACTTCTGTCAAATTCATTCCCTATGTTTCATTTTAAATGAGACAGGCAAATACATTGCTGTCAATCAAATGTCAAGTCGTAACTTATAGGGAAATTTAACGGTTATCTGTTATATTGACAAGATGTCATTAGAGATTAATTTTGTTTAAATAATTATACCTGTTTTCTAAAAATTAAATTTAGTTATAGAAAAAATATTGTATGCACCTTCTGCCCGAAATATGTTTAGTGCTCTCGAGTGGTTTTCTGACTCTGCTAAATTTTTTACAATATTTAAATATATAATACTTCTGTCAAATTCGTTCCCTATGTTTTATTTTAAATGGGACAGTAACCATAGATATGATACACCCAATGTTTCACGTTATAAAATACTCACGGTATATATATATATATATATATATATATATATATATATATATATATATATGTGTGTGTGTGTGTGTGTGTGTGTGTGTGTGTGTGTGTGTGTGTGTGACGATAATTTCAGCCGCGATAACTCCAATACTATACAACTCCTAAAATTACGATTTCTGCGTATTCGTCATTCATTCATATGAAGACTTGATAAAAAATATAAATAAATAAATATATCATCACGGCATATAACTCATTAATGTGTGTGCCAATCTGCGTTGTACACAGATTTTGATAATAATGATGACATATTTTTACCGTGCGGGCGTTTACCAGGCATCACCTCACGGACACTCATTGCTGGCGTGGAGAGTGCCATAGGAGTCACTTTTTGTCATTTAAAATTCGGAATATTTGGAGCCGGTCGGGATTGAACCCGGTTCCCCAGGTTCGTGACCAGACACTCAGGCACGCGGCCAGGGGACCCCATTAGAAGACTTGAGATTTTGGTTGTTATTGGTCAACCCGAAGTACCTTTAATTAAATAAATAATAAATAAATATATCATCACGGCATATTATCCATTTCTGGGTGTGCCAGTATCTACAACACATGTAGACATCGGTAATGATGACGATATATTGTACCGTGTAGGCGCTTACCAGGCGTCACCTCACGGGCACTCATAGCTGGTGTGGAGAGTGCACTACAGGGGTCACTTTTATGCCATTTAAAATTGGAAATATTTGGCGTCTGTCGGGATCGAACCCGTGCCCCCAGGTTTGTGACCAGACACTCAGGCACGCGGCCACGGGACCCCATAAGTACCTTTAATTGAAGATTTTAATAGTTTTTCTTGACATAACGCATTTTTTGACATTAATGTTATTATAAAATTTAAATAATATTCTATTTTTTTATACGATTTGATTGCATTTTATACTTCATATTGAATGGACATAGAGTTAAAACATTATAAAGAAATTAAATTTCATAACTCAGCCAGCTATACTATAACCATAGAAACAACTATTAAGAAAATTTTGATTGACAGATGTCAGTGTCAAGTGCAATTTACATAGTATGTTTCTTTTATAATTTTATTGGAAATATTAAAGCTTTTTGCTAGAAACTTTCTATATGGAATTTGTACGAGATACGTACAAATGACGGAAGGTTTAAAAAAAGCTTAAAAAGCGCTAACGCAATTGGTACAGTGCTCTATAGAAATGGATTTGTAAAAACTTGCATTAAGCTACAAAAATATAAGCATGGCTATTTCTCAGTCGCAGTTGAGTATTATATTGAATGGCTAGGCATAGCGTCTATAACGTATAAAGAGTACTTTGCACCCATAAAATTTTATTCAAATCGGTGAGTCCGAGGTCGCGTCCTTTTCTTGAAGCATTTTTATGTTTTAAATTTATTTGAAAAAAAGGAGTTCTGCAATAAACGATAACAATATCTGCATCTTTCGCTTTTATTAATATTTTTATCCATTTTGGTATATGCTTAACAATAGTGATATGTCGAAATATGTCAAAATATTTTATTACTTGTAATTTATCTGTTATTTATTTATATGGAAATTATTATTTTAAGTGGGGACTGTAGAATTAGCTCTAAATAAAGCTATTTTGTGCTTAGCTTTTCAACTACAAATGAAAATATATATCCACGTCTACTGTTACGTGTTGTGAGTTTTCTCTTCAGTAAATAAATTATTTGAGATCGGTATTGGCCATTGTGATGACTGAAAGGGTACACAGAGAAACGTATAAAGAGGTACAGTAAAAATAAAATGGAATAGAATTAGAATGATTGGAGACTACCTTTAATGGCGACACAACTTCGTGATGATTGTTGATTCCGCCTGGCGCTGTTTACGTCTTGGATGCTCCGTCTCGTCGCTGCAGGTTTCTTCAGTTTGTGTGATGTAAGATGTAAGATACGTAGTACAAATCCGGCTCGAAGGACCAACGTTTCTACATATTTCTCAGAATTAGGGCTTGCACGAGCCCTCACACTACCTACTAGAGCACTTGAAGTGCATATGTGGATAATAACCATGAGGTTTTATCAGTTCTTTACTAGCAAGACATTCAAAATTCTTCGACTTAAGCGTGGTTTATCCACCAAATCATTGTGTTCAATTATTTTCTGTAAGCCTACCAATTTCATATTTATGTGTTGTTGCACTGCTTTAATATAAGAATAAAGTGTTTTATATTTATTAAATATATATATATATATATATATATATATATATATATATATATATATATATATATATATATAAACTAGGAAAATATTGTTCGTAGGGTAATCGCTCAATAGCAGCTGTAGACACGTGTTTCGCTCTTGTTAGAGCTCATCAGTACAGCATAGCTAGTTAATAGATGGACATTAACTAGAGATAGTAATATATATATATATATATATATATATATATATATATATATATGTATATATATATATATATATATATATATATATATATATATATATATATATCAAAATGTTTCAAATGTATCCTATGTATTAGTATTTTATTTTTTTGTTAATTAAAGTGAGTGTATTATTTACTAAAAAGAAAACTGTCAACACGTAACTTCTACAATAACAAATTTGGCAAACAGGTAATTTAAAATTATTAAATATTCTGAGGATATTAGCATATATTTTTCATTTACAAGATATATAATTAAATAAATACATCATCATGGCTTATTACATATTTCTAAGTGTAGTTTCTTTACAATTTTAAAGAGAAGTTTCAAAACTTCTGATAATTCGTAGCAATAGCCACGACACTTGCTTTCTTTTTTCTGGTTGTTGTAAATTATTTATAAACGTCAATCTAATTTTTGGGAAAATTAATCTTATATTCGTGGACAACTATTTCCACATTAATTACTATAATAAAGACACGTTCCTCATTCGAATAAACATTCATTATTTAATTTACTTTTTACAAAATATAATAGAATATAAAATAAAATTGTCATCTATAATAATATGGGGTGCCGTAGCCACGTGCCAAAGTGTCTGGTCGCGAACCTGGGGAACCGGGTTTGATCCCGACCTACGCCAAATATTTCGAATTTAAAATGGCACAAAAGTTACCCTTGTGGTGCACGCTCCACGCCGGCAATGTGTGCCCGTGAGGTGACGCCTGGTAAGCGCCCACACGGTACAAATATTTCGTCATCATTACCGATATCTGCGATAAATAGATTGTGGCACACTCAGAAATGGGTAATATGCCGTGAGATATATTTTTTTTATTTTATTTTTTATAATATGTTATGGCTATTGTTAGAAAAAACTAGAAGTATAATAAAAAAATATAAAAACAGTTCTGTATTTACTTCCAGTTAAAAAATTAAGGTGAAGAGGAGAGCAGGAAATTGTACCGTACCTATATAACTAATATCCGATGTTACATTCCTGTGTTCACCTTTAACCGCCACCCTCTCGGTATATTTCGCATGGTAATAATATTATTTTCAAATAATGAGCTTAGCTCATAAAACGTTTTATTAAAAGTCTGATATAGGTAGGTATATTTTTTTGATACTGATGTTTTTTTTTGAATTTAAATGGTTAAATTCTGTAAAAAATGTATTGTATAGTTCCTTGTTTTTTAGTCTGTGTATCTAAAGAAATTGATTATGTGTGTGAATACAGATGAATAGTAAATCATGATTAAATTTTTAATAGATTTTTCCCGGGTAGAGACGTAATTATCTCGTTGAAGTCCAGCTGAAAATTACGGCTGTTAAATTATATATAAAGGAATGCAGTGACACAATAAAAACTATTAGAGTTACGCTTTATTTATTTATCCTGACTGTGGAGTTGTATATTTTGTCTAGAATGACATGTAAATAAATAAATAGTTTCTTTAGACATTATTTATTTTCATTTTACTGCGAATGGATTAGCTGTAAAATGTGCTGACTCAACCATCATTTAATTATGTTGATTAATTTGAGAAACATTGACTTTACTCTGACTCATTGAATTGCATTATTCACTACACACTTACATGTGTTAATGCAAATCATACTTATACTGTAACTACTCTTACACATGAGATCTACTTCCTACTTCTTTATTTTACAAATAAACTTCATACCCGTATTTCCAGACTTTCGGGACAGATTTACTTCCCTGAGTAGAAAATACACTCAATTCACTACGGCATTTAAAATTGGTCACTTCAAAAAGAGGTCATTTCCAATTTTTTGACACATTGTCTTTTTCGTGGATTCGCATTTCTTGTGCTAAACCTTATGCATTCCACATTGTAGGCACATTTCATTCAATTATTTTATTTTTGAGGATAAACAACCAACATAAATTTTTATCTTTTAATAAAAAATTAATCTGCAATTTATGTTACCTTTATAATTTTTTATATTAGCGTTTTATAACAACAACTGATTGATTGTCATTTTCGTTGCTAAATAAAATACTTTTAAGCACTAGTGCTTAAAAGTAACATTTTTAAGTACTAGTGCTTAAAAATGACAGTTTAATACGTAAAAGTGACAGTTTAATGCGTAAAAGTGACAGTTTAATACGTAAAATGTTACGTTTTAAAAAGATATAAAATATCTTGTATGTAATACATTGCGAAATGAGTGTTTTGGGCACTTGACGTGCTGTGACACTCGCTTATTTCACGCCGTGTGCCTAAAACACTACCATTTCGAAACTTACTACATAAATTTAATTTACCTCCCCAACAAACTATTAGTTTGTTATACTTAAGGTATTGTTTATATACAGCCTGTATGAATAAAAACACAGAATAGTGTTCAAATAATTACATTATTTTGAAATATGTATACAATGGGATGAAACTGACCTTTTATTCTGTTATCCCTTTTATCTTCCAATAGATCTGGTCTGGAAATCATAATACCCAGCAGACGGGAATTTCCTCAAAATTTTGTTTGTGAGATAAATACTTGTGTCTTTCTATTTTTAAAGCTATAAAAATTGTACTGATTTTTTAGAACGGAATTATATAGTATAATTACCGGAATTATTTCAAATTTTCAAATAGCACAAAAGTAAATGTTCTCAAAGATACGTGTATGTCGTAGTTACCGAAATTTACGAATAAAAGCAGATTGACACCCCCAGAACTAGCTAATAAACAGTGATTATATATTAATTTGTTTAACTCATATTTTTATAAAAATGAAAACTTGAATCAAGTAAATATTTAAAAGAGAATACTCTGTTTGTCGGATTACATTTTTATTGTCCATTATAAATGCCATAGGAAAGGCTGGTGTATTAGGGGAGACCAGAGATTGCTAGCATTCAAATATTTATAAATACACATATTCTCAAACAGAAACTTTCTCGTTTCTATGATTCGGAAATACTAGAATAACAAAACACTGTAAATCCATTTCTGACAAAAAAAAAAACATTTTTTGTAAAACATTTAACAAAATGCAGCTATGATATTATGTATCATCATACGTAGTCCGTCACTCAATTTACCTTGAGATGTTGACTATATTATTATTTCCTATTATTATCTATGAGTATTTGTAGCAGTGCAATCCATACTAATATAATAAATGCGAAAGTAACTCTGTCTGTCTGTCTGTCTGTCTATCTATCTGTCTGTCTGTCTGTCTGTCTCTGTCTGTCTGTTACGTTTTCACGCCTAAACCACTTAACCAATTTTGATGAATTTTGGTATAGAGATAGATTGGATCTTGGAGATGGACATAGGCTACCTTTTATCGCGAAAATAAAACTGTGAAATAGGGAATGAAAGTTTGTATGGAGAACCCATTATTTCTCTCGCTGAAGCAATTTTGATGAATTTTGGTATAGAGATAAATTGGACCTTGGAGAAGGATATAAGCCAAGCCCGTGAATACCTAATTCCAGCGGACAGGATAGCCTGGTGTATTGAATTTTTTTTAGAAATGATTGACAGAAAACCACGAATGATTATTGTTTATATTTTGCGTTCATAATGAAACAATTGCGAAACCCAATTACGTATCGTAAGAGCCTTCATTACGAAACACATTTTTTTTTGTTTTAGAAGGTTAGTACTAGATAACATTTATTTAAATTTTCAAGCGTCATAAATCAGAACTGACATGATGTTTCAAATAATTGAATTAAATTATACGTACAAATTTCACTAAATCAACTCGGTTTAATAAAAAATATTTTAGTATATAAGAAATAGTATAAAGAATTTATTTTATAAGACTTTTTCGCCAGGAATCGTTTTCTAAATTTTGACATCTATGGAAAATCATGTCTTATAAAACTCGTTCTTGAATTATATACTCCGATGTGTAAATTAAACGATTTTCGTATTTTATTTACTTTATACATAGAGTTAAGAATATATAATATAGAGGGAGCGTAAGACTAAAATCTTGAAGCCGTGCAGGGAAATGGTCCGCCATCTTGTACTGTTCCATTTTTGATTCATTGTTTACTTTCACTTACGTTGACGTGTGCTATTTGAAATTTGTTCTAAAACTTTTGTGTTTAAATACCTATTTTGGACACATTTAGTAATATATTATAATAAATATGCCAGCTTGCTGTGTGTTGGGCTGCAGTAATCGTTCTGGGTGGAAATCAGAAACACAGAAACCTACTGAAAGAAAAAAAAAAACATGATGCGTAATTATTCTAAATATATTCATAATATTCATACGACTATATTATATAACAAAAAATATCAAATATTAATCACACAGTCGACAACAATACAACTAATTAATTTTTACGAGGGTTCTTCGATTCACGTGTTCATATTTATTGTATTTCTTTAAGTACTAAATATTATGTACTTTAGTAACAGAAATACTTTTATAAATAAAAACACTGTATTACAGCAAATACTGTTTTCTACAATATTTTTTTTTAAATAAATTGTACTATTCTTATTGTTTTATTACTCTTCACGTAACTTTATTTTAGAAATATGTACGAGTAAAATGGAAACATTTGAATAACGCGCTAAAAATGGAACAGCACAATATGGCTGACGCTTCATCCCTCTTCCGTCACTAGGCATCAAGGTCATTGTCTACAAGCACACTTTACGCTTCCTCTATTTATATATTCTTACCTCTATGACTTTATACATTAAAGAGCTACTACCATCAATACACGTGTGGCATTTAAGTTGTCTTACTTAAATTTAGTTTCTTCTCTACATTCATGTTGGTAATACTGACTGAATACTGCAGTATTTAACTTCTGATCTGTCAAATATGAACTCGGTATTTCGTGTATTCAAATTGTTGTACGTGAAGTCTGACTTTTAATAGCGATGCGAAAAATGCAATGCATTTTTTATACAGATTATTTCACTATGTCCAGCTCTTAGACTTATTGGAACGGATAAAATTTGTAATAGATTGGTATGATTGGTTTTTGACATATCATATTGACAGTTGTTACAGCGTAGATAAAATATACTTTTTGAATAAATGAAGACTAGTTTTGAAATTGTTTTGCAAAGCGCTGTTTACAAAATATAATTGGTACGAAACATTCAACGAATATTCGTTGCAACTTCATCGAATTCAAATCGAAACATACACCATTCACTTCAAATGTGGGCTGCGCATAATAATTAATGACAAAATAATTACTTTGACTCGCCTGAATGCACGGTATTAAAATTTCAACTTTATATATTGATTTACAATTACAATAAGGACAGAAATTATCATACTATGGATACTCTGCAATTAAATTGCCGATATGTGTAATATAATCACGTTGCTGGAGCGATCACAAAACATTGCACTGAGTTTCAAATGCAGACCAAATTGAATTCAACATTAAAAAAAACATTCTGATTTCTATATTAATATTTCCACTAAAACGTAAACTCATTTCATAAAAATAAATAGTGATGTCGCGAGACGAGATATGGCGAGAAACAATCCACTCTCGTCTCGTCTCGAATTTTGGAGACGAGATTTCTCTGTATTTCGTCTCGTCATATTTTTTCTTACTTCTTCTCGATCTCGACTCGAGAGTCTCGAATTTCTCGAATTTATAATTAAAATTAAATTATTTAAAATTACAAGCAAGATGAATTTAATAAACGGGTACCACTGATTAAAACATTATTTTACTAAGTCTGGTGTTTGAATGGTAGGTAAAAAATAGGTACTCTATATTACCCGTTGTTGGGTATAGCAATCTGTTTTGTACGCTAATATTGGTAATTATGATTTTATATTCATATAGTGTCAAATAAATAAATATATCATCACGGCATATTACCCATTTCTGGGTGTGCCAGTATCTACAACACATGTAGACATCGGTAATGATGACGATATATTTTACCGTGTGGGCGCTTACCAGGCGTCATCTCACAGGCACTTAAAGCTGGTGTGGAGAGTGTACCACAGGGGTCACTTTTGTGCCATTTAAAATTGGAAATATAGTGTAACGGGGTCCCGTGGCCGAGTGCCTGAGTGTCTGGTCGTGAACCTGGGGGAACCGGGTTCGATCCCGACAGACGCCAAATATTTCCAATTTTAAATGGCACAAAAGTGATCTCTGTGGTGCACTCTCCACACCAGCTGTGAGTGCCCTTGAGGTGACGCCCGGTAAGCGCCCACACGGTAAAATATATCGTTATCATTACCGATGTCTACATGTGTTGTAGATACTGGCACACCCAGAAATGGGTAATATGCCGTGATGATATATTTATTTATATTTATATTCATATAGTGGCGGCACTTGAGGCTAGCGTGAAGAGTATACCATAGATGTCACTTTTGAGCATTTTCTTTTTACTAAAACGTAATAAATCCAAAATTAATAAATAAATATGAATGTAAATTAAGAGGTAATTAAAATATTTATTTATACCGCCAAATATTTTGCTATTTTGTATATTTTAATTAGAAATATTTACGTAATATAAAAAAATAGTAGGTACAATCTAGATCTCGAATTTCTACTCTCGCCTCGAGCAAATCTCGAGGGCATTACTCTCGTCTCGATATTTCGAGACGAGAATAAGGTTAATTTCGTATCGAAAATTCGAGAAATTCGAGACGAGATCTCGCGGCATCACTAAAAATAAATATATCATTTTGGCTTATTACCCATTTTTGGGTGTACCAATCTGCTTCTGCAGATTTCAGTAACGACGATATATCTGTATCGTTGATAATGTTTATCAGGCATCACCTCACTGGTTCTCAAAGCTGTCAAGGAGAGAGAACCACAAGAGTCACTTTTGTTTTGTTTGAAAATTGGAAATAACTAATAAGTTTACAGTTCGGCCAGAATTGAATCTGGGCTCTCCCTATCACAAGTGGTCACCTAATGAACACTGCCACGGAAACCAGTGGGCCACAAGTTACAATATAAAGTACTTTTTTTCCGAATTCAACCATGTAATCATTTTATATCATATAACAAAAATATTGAAAAAATTCAATTGAAATTTAAATAAATTTGATTTTTATAATTATTTTTCAGTATGCTATACAATTGGGCTTAAATTAAAACGAAACATAAATATTTGTTAATAACTTTATAAAAATTGTTCTTTTTGATTTCCGTCCTAAATAATTTAAATTGACAAATAGCAGATTTTGTTTTTCATACATAGCCTACGGAAAAATAGCCATAAAAATTTAATTTATTTAAATTTCAATTGATTTTTTCTCAATATTTTTGTTATGTAAAAATATAAAATAATTAAATTACAAAATAATTCTCCACTGAATGAGCCTAAAAATATATAGCATCCCATAAAAAAAAAAAAATAACTTTGTGTCGTAACGTAAAAAATATTTTCTTCTCTAACCAGATGTCCCCCTTGGTCTTCTCTATAGTATTTTATTGTATTTTCAATAATATATTGAGGTAGCTCGTTGAGTTGTTACATCCTGTATTATCACGGCTTATTACCCATTTCTTGCATTGAAGATATTTGTTTGTTTACTTATTGAATGACCTTCTAAAATCTGTTTCGTGTCGAGTAAAGCATGAATTCCGTATTTGTGTTTGACTTTTTTGGCGTTATGGAAAGACAAATTCACGTGCACTTTGGCGTGAAAGCCCGAGATTCTTAGCATTTTGGTGTTAGAATGTCAGCAATTTGAAATAATTTATTTTGGAGCTCGATCAATATCTTACCTATGCAAAGTGAAAAAGATTTGTTAAAGAAAGGAATATTTTCATACGATAACAATAACGAAAGCAGTGTAAAATAACACGTCAGCTAACAATGAAGATCAAAGAATCATACATTGTGAGTACCTTCATTTAGTCTAATAAAGAAAAATGAACCGCTGGTATGCAGTTGTAGCAGCGTATGAGCATACCACGCAAATGGGAATTCTACGAGAACTAGACAATTACTTCTGTACTTTTAAACACATAATTGCTGCGAATTTTTTAGTTAATACTCTACGTTTATAATGTAAATTAACATTTACAACCAGTATTTCCACAATTACAAACGTATCATTTAGAAAATTCCCTAATTTATTTTTCACCAGATTTTTAATGCTTTGTGTGTACAAACATGAAACGTAGAAAAAACAAATAAGATACGAGCCCAAGGCCCAAGCTCATAATAGATTGGCCGGCACACATTTTTAACAAGATATAAAACCTACACAAAAGGTGAGAAATTTCGATAAAATTCTTTCGACTACTTTAACCCTTAGCTGGTATGGTTATTTTAGTCTCATAACTAGGTAATAAATATTTAGATAATTATTTATCTTTCTAATACAAATGTAATTTGTAACGTTTCAATTAATTTATTTGTGTATTACTAACACATAGAAACACTGAATGATATAAGCAAACTAAATCCCTTAGAAAAAATCTTTTGTGGCCAGCACTATACCTCCCGCCAGTATTGATGCCGTAACTGGCAAAATTGTACAAGTAAAAATATACTTTTCTTGCGAAACTAAACCGATTGTTATTATTATTTTTTTAACTTTTATTAATTTAAATACATACCTACATATTTATTGATGCTGGAAACTATATTATGTTCCTTTGTATTCCTATAATATAACTATAACCATTGTTTTATATACTATTACTGTTTTCTTTTTAAGCAACGTTATCATTATTAATTTGAAGTGATAGGTTTTTTGACAGTGACATTTATCTGTCAGTTACATACATTTGAAATCTGAACCGTGTAACTAAGGAATTGTGTTTATCTTTAAAACATAGGCTCCGGAATTTAAAAAATCGATTATTTTATATATTTATCTATAAAACATATAGAAAAAGTATGGATTCATACCTGTAGAAAATTTAAGAATCTTAAATTTTTAAAACATATTGTAACGCCGGCACCTCCTGGAGGTCGGTGGAGGATGACGTCACTACTGCTCCTTAATTCCTGGGTATGAACGGTTTGCTCGGCCGCCATTTTTATAGTGGTACAAAGGAGCTTGCCTTCGGATAGCCTAGTGGAGGTGAGGGCGCAGGGTTCATAGATGTCAACAGAAAAAGATTGGTGTAGTTTAAATAAATATATTGTAACATACGAAGACATGTAAAACAAAGACACACAGTTTATAAATAAACAAATAATACATCACCCTTCTTTGCAGAACTGTGACCAGAGTTACCACGGTAAGTACGCGTATTGAAATTTACTACTTTAGAAAAACTAACAATTTCTCTAGCGGACAATCAGCGGAGCGATGTACACGGCGGACTCAGCCTTTACACGCGGCGGATTCCTCTGACGGACAGCGGCGAGACGTATGGACGTACTCAGCCTACACACGGCGGATTCTACTAACGGACGGCGGCTGACACACAGCACTCAACTTCTCGGCAGGTCGAAGGAGCCTTACCAGGACTCAACTTCTCACTAGAGGCGTTCAGGAGGACCTAATCAGAATCCTAGCCTGGACGGCTCTTTGGAACGGGCGAAGTTTTCTGTATTAAGTTTTCTCAGTTGAAATAAAACAGAGTAGACTGTATGGGTTTTTCCCCTACACACTTGCCAATACACTCAATAATATTTTAATAAATGTTGCCAACAGTAGAAATAAAAAATCTTAAAACTATTAATAAAATAAAAAAAAATCACCGAAACATGTATTATTTTCTAAACATCTCGAAAAATTTAAAGGATTTTTTTTTTAAAAAAACTATTTCGAGCCATATTCGGTTACATGATTTACACAAAAATCTAATCTCTTCTTTCCATTTTATAATAAGGTAGAAATACAAGGTTTTCTAATTTTCTGAATGATAGTATTTGAGTTGGAGCGTTGCCACATACACGCACACACACGCACGCACACACACACACACACAGACACACACACACATGCACACACGCACGCAAGTACGCACACACGCACGCACACACACACACAATGTTAAAATATGATTCTAGGGACCTTAAAACGTGGTCATTTACCAAAACCTCGACATATGATTTTTAGCACGATCCCTATATCTTTCTTACCAAGGGTAGCGGGAGGTAAAAACATCTTTAACTACGAAATTGCACAATAAAATTAACATTTTTTCAAAATTTTCCACAATTTTTAATGTTTGCGGACTCGGGTTCGATTCAGGCCGACGACAAAATTATTTCGAATTTTAATATGGTACAATATTGACTTATGTACTCTCTACGCCAGCAATAAGTGCCCGTGAGGTGACTCCTGGTAAACGTCCGCACTGTACAAATATATCATCATCATTACCATCTGCGTATAAAGTAGATTGGCACACCCAACAATAGGTAATATGCTGCGATGATTTATTTATTTATTTGAACCTTTGAAAATCAGTAGAACAATGTAAAACAATTTATAAATTATATAAAACGTGATAAAAATTACAAACGAAAGGTATTCTGGAGTACTGCAGACTAGAGTATGTATTCGAATAAAATGTGGGTTGCCTACTTTTTAAGCCGTTATAATACTATAGGACGTAAATGTAGAGTATACAAAAATATAATATTTATTCCATATTCCATGCGTAAACATCATCACTATACAAAAACAATTTGTCTGGGAGCTGATAAAAGCTATTCCAGCTTGTTTATCGTGTGATATTCGTCACCTTTACATTCGTCAAGACTTAAGAAGAAAGAGAAAGAATTCTTCTACTCTTAGTTCAGCTTCGTTTACTACTGAATTTCAACTGTCGATTTCTTCACACATCGAAATAGATTGCTTGGATCAATTCTGATGTGCCCGTCTCACATTCCAAGTGGTACGTTAGGCTAACTCTGGCGTGACTGCGTGCGTTGCTATGCTATGTGTGATTGTTATGATGGATTGATATGTTAGAATGCGCTAGCTACTGCCACTGCGTCATTTGTGCTTATGAGGAAAAACCTTTGTTAACCGGGAAAATATTTTAAAAAACGATAAGCCAATGACCGGCTACTTTCATGCAATGCAATTCAGCGGAATGGGTTGCTACAACAAAAATATAAAACTAACTGATTTTTAGATATCTTTTATTTCAAATCACAGATGAGGTTTTTTATTTCTCCTATTTATATTATATTATATTATATAACTGGTACTGAAAATCATTAAATTTTTTTGTTTTCCTATCTGCTGGATTGTTTCACACTTCCCGTTGCAACTGATCCATAAGTCGATTAATGTGAGACTACCCGACCCTTTGGCTATGGAAGTAAAATATTTTTCTTAAACCAATTTTTAGGAAACAAATATTCAGTGTGAACTGTATACTACATTTTATTTATATATTTATTTACAACTTGTTATTACCGACTATATTAAAAATAACTAAACAAGACTAAATATACATAACTAAATCCTAAAGATGTCGATGCATCCCCAAGCCAAAATACTCGCGTTACGCAGAACGCGAGCCAAAACTAAAACTTTACATGTCGCTTGGACATGAGAGTGGCGTAACTACAGGGGTTGCAACCCGACGCCAAAGCGCTATAGGCGCCTACCGGCTGTATATGATAAAAAAAAAACTTATTTCCGCCTATCACTGGTAAAAGAAACATGAAAATATAAGCGTGACAATTAAGATAAGCAGCTAAGTAATAACCAAGTATTTATATAAATACTAATATGCTTTTTATAAGAAGAAACTCTACGTGTTAAAGTAATATCTATACATATATAAATATATGTGCATATGTCTCATATGTGTAGTAGTTTGCTTCGAATTTAAATTTATTAAATATTAATAGGCAAATAGGCGTTAGTAAAAGTTTTGCTGCCCGGCGACTGAACTTCTAGTTACGCCACTGAGTCTATGTCTTTCCATTTTGAATGAATACGCTAGACTAACTAAAAACAAAATATTATCATCTTCAGCAGGGCATATCTGAGGGGTGCGGGGAAAGGTTATCATATGGAATCCATAGTCAAATATCAACCCTACAAGTCGGCTTGCAACAACTTAAATACTTAATTGTCAACACACTAAATGTCTAAGCGGCTAATATCCAGACTAAACAGAGACAGTTTTAGGAAAATTTGATAACTATTTCTAAACAGAACTTTGACATACAAAGATAACAAAGTTGAAATACTGATATTGAAACTATAATTTAGAGGAGTTTATAATAAAGTGATTAGCTTGTTATTGCTCTAGCACTCGCCTTGTTACACTATTTTTTTTTTTGTAATACATTTTTATAAACCACTATCATATTAAATAAACAGAAATAGCAAATATAACAAAGCTAAAACAAAATGTTCCTGATCAACTAAATTAGATTTATAAATAAATACTAACACATGCAATTTACGTATTTTCCATTTTACTAAAAATTTATCAATTTGCAACATAGGACATGATAAACAAACTACCCCTATCTTTTAACAAAGAACAATTAGTTAATGGGATGCTCCATTTAAAAAACTTGAGTTTTTGAATTTTTTGAACTTTAAATTACATTTTTCAGAATTTATCGATTATAAATTGATATTAGTGTAAACAAAAGCTTTATTTATAAAACTGTTTTAACAAATTACAGATATTCGATTTCATTCTCGAGATATTGAGTGATAAATAAATGGCCGTTTTTGTAGAAAAAAATCAAAAAAGTTGATTTACGCCGGAAGTGGTTAATCATGAGTAAAATGTTTTTATTGTTTCATGTGTAAAATGGCAAAATAAAAAATATCATTCCATTTAAAATAAGCAAGTTAGACTACTTCCGGTTAGTTTACTTTGAAAATAATTTAGTTGACAAGGTCATGTTGGAAAACTTAAGATACCAAATTTCGTAAAATAATATTGAATAGTTTTTAAAATAAAGATAGCGTAAGCTTATCGTGGGAGACAGGTGTTAAGTATATTTTTCATACTTACCTACACAAGAAGTATAACGGCTCGAGTTTTGCAATAGAAAAATGGCTAAATATTAAAGAAAACTGTATATAAAAACTAATAATTATTAAATATAATAATATAATATCATAAATGTATAGGTGTACATTCTAGGAAAACCTGGAGTACAGCAAGATTATTTATAAAAACAAATATGTTTTTACGGCTTTTGGAAAACGTATAAAATATGATTAACAACTTGTATTTAATACATCAGTATAGAAAATAACATATAAACGTATACTAAAAAATCTATTATACATTGTTTACCGTTAACACCTGATCAGCAGGCTAGGTTCTATGACTATGTTGTGTTTATGTAATGACTTTACGGACTCTGTTATTCATTCGACGTTTTTTATCACCGCTGTTTTTGTCTCACGTACAACTAATTTGTCTTCGTTTTGGGCTAATGTTGTCAATAGCATTCAAACTGTTACATTTTTTTTTAATAAAAAAAATTGTCTAAGAATAAATATGTAAATTAAATATTAGGAAGTGCTTCTGCAACCAAAAATATGATTAAAGGGAGGCGGCGCACCGGCTACGCGGCTACGGTGATAATAATAATAATAATAATAATAATAATAATAATAACCCTTTATTGACAAAAATCAAAAGGCAAGGTTCAGCCAAAGGCTGGTCTTCCACCTAACCATACAGATATGAAATCATTATGCCAAATTAACAAATATATCAAAACATAGTCCAACTATATACATAAATAAATACAACAATACAAACAAAACACTGATCCTAAACGCCAACATTAAATGTAAATGATAATGTAATATATAATAATATATAATATATATATACATATATACACAATATATAATTTAATACATGAGGAAAAATTTTTTCAATTTAATGAGTAAAACATTGAAAAAAAGTAAAAAAAAATAAATAAATGGTGCTACTCAAATAATTTCTTAATCTTATTTTTAAATGAATATACACTTAGAGATTTTAAATCATTCGGTATATTATTGTAAAAATACGGTGCAAGATAAGAAAAAAGAGCCCTTAAATTTTGATTTTCTGTATTAAGGAATAATATACAGATCTTTCACCCGTAACGTGTAGTTGTACTGTTTGATTATTAATTTGTCGAGCAAATAATGTGGGGTACCAGTTTTTATAATTTTATGTATTAGACAAAGATACAGCTTTCTTACACGATCATCAATAGAGAGCATCTTAGCCATTGAGCGATATTTGGTAACGTGATCGAATTTACGCACACCATAAACAAATCGTAAACACGAATTCTGCAGTAGTGTAATTCTATGTTTGTCAGATTCTGTCAAATTCGGTACGTATGTGCAACCGCAGTAATCAAAGAGTGGTAAAATGAGAGCATTTATGAGGCGAAGTTTCACATCAACACTAAGATCATTTCTAAACTGGTAAAGATGTCTTAATTTAATTCGAGCAGCAATCAACTTTTTATTCAGATGTTCTCTAAATAATAAGTTTTCATCTATATAGAGACCCAAGATATTGATAGAACTACTGCGATTTAAAGTTGAATCATCTAATACTAAATGAGTAATGGTATCACATTTCCCAATTACAAGAAATTACGATTTAGCAGCATTTATTTTAAGCCCATTGTCTTTTACCCATGTGGATAGTTTTTTTAGATCATCGTTGGCAAGTTCAAGTTGTTTACTAATATTTCAGGAATCTAAAGTAGCAAGTATGGTAGTATCATACAATCTAAATGGCAGCCGGCAGTCAACTGACAGTTCTCATACTTGGTTCGAGTTTTCCAAGCATGACTTTTGTGCGTTTGGCCGTTTTCACACATACCGGCAAAACCGGAGCCCGTGCCAGTGCCCGCACCGGATGTAATAGTTATTCAAATGAGCATTTTTACACATAGTCCGATCCGGCACACTTGCAGGTCCGGCAGACGGGTCCAGAAAGTGCAGCCGGTGTTAAACTCGACAGATTGTATGCCGTAGAACTATTTTTTAATTTTACTTCAGTATTATCATTGTTCTCACAGGGCCCAGGATGTTTTTTTTACCTTCCGTCACCTTTAGGTAAGGAAGGTATTATCTTTAGTCAAAAAATTCGGTGATGAGTTTTTGGGTCCCTAGAATACGATTTTACTAATTTTACGATGATGTATGTATATATGTATATAAGTATGTACGCACATACGTACGTGTGTGTGTGTGACAAATATTTCTCCGACGATAACTTCAAATTCTAAATATTATAATTCTTTCGTATTCATAGTCTTTACATCCATATGAAGAGCTGATTAGATTTTGGTAATAATTGGTCAACTGGAAGTTCTTAGCAATTTTTCTTGGAAAAACGCAGTTAAATATAATATTTTGACATTTTATGTTATTATCAATATAAAAGAATATCATATTGTCTATACGGGTTGATTATACATTTTCCTTCATATTCAGTAGATATAGAGTTAAAGAATTATAAAGAGATTACCTTTCATAAATCAGTCAGCTTTGCTATAATCATGGAAACAGCTGATATATTCAAATAATGCTAATTGCAAGATGTTAGTGTCAAGTGCAATTTACATAGTTTATGTTCATGCTTGAATTTTATTGGATTTATAAAATCTTTTCCAAGGAATTTTCGGTATTGAATTTGTAGAAAATAGTATATGTTCGTGTTTAATGGAGAAGTTTAACGATTTTTTTTTATTTTTTTATTCCATGGGAAATGACTTGAAAAATGATGCAACATGTTTTATTTTTTTCAAAAATGCCCAGATTTTCCCGAAAAGCCGATTTTAAGCTGTGATGACGTCGGTAGAGGCTTGGCGCAACGTATGTCGACTGATACACTGACGCACGCGATTACGGTTACCAGTGAAGCGCTTTTACGCTTTGTTACGACCTACGTTCAAGTGGTTCGATTTCACCGTTCTGTCTGAGTTTGCGCATAACTGACTTGTGACGTACTTGGAGTTTACCTAAAGAATATTAATTATAAATAAATGGAGCAATAATTTTAATTTTTAATTTCAATTTCAGCAGTCATTTGTGTTATATTTGTGAGAAAATAGTATGTTATGTAGAATTTTTACCGTGCTAAACTTCCCCATTCCAATTTTACTGGAGAGAGAATCTTTTCCAAGGAACTTTTGGTATGGGATTTGTACAAAATACATAGAATTGACGGAAGGTAATGTGCTGGCCACATCAGATTTATTTTACTATTGTTTTATTATTATTTATTTACCGAAAATAAGTAAAGTGTTAATTAACGTCATTATTTTATTTGAAATAGCACAAGGAGACAATGTCTCATATTGTTTCCAACAGGATCAAAAATACGCTATTTTAAAACGCAACGGCACCGTAAATGCCGGTGCCGGGGTGTGAAAAGCACCATTGGAAGGTACCGGAAACGGCAACGACACCACTCGTATATTTCACAAATGAAAATATAGTTCAATAATTTTAGGTAAAATAAGTTTTGTTTGAAATAGTTAAATTCTGAATGTTTGTTTGTTTCCATGACCCAGTGCCCAGCGCTTGTTTGTTATATGAATTAAAGTTTTTCTTTTGCAAGTGGGCATCTATTACGATTTGTAAGCGCGCCTGTTTTTATGAAAATGTGCCGCAGTGAAATACTGACACTAACATCTCTCTCCGGCTTAGAGCAAAAAGTCCTAACCACAATCGATGCCAACACCTAATTCCGATGCTATTGGTTACGCGACGCGTAGCTGAAAGCATTTACCGAACAGAATTATAGTTTATGTACCGCAATGACCAATGCTACAAACCTCTGCAGGGCTTAAATATATCCCAAAGTCTAAATATCCTGTTTTGTTTATCAATTCATTTTTAATTAAAACACTATCAATAACGGCGTCGTTTACCATTTTTTTTTTATCAATCTGTGAGCGACAGTACACTGAAAACAATTTTTTATGTACAGGGTGTGTCTATATTTATCAAACTTTAAGGGCATATAGTACTGACCAAAATGAGTAAAAAACTCTTAATTAAAGTAGGTCTGATCTTCAACTGTTTCCGAGATATAAAATTTATATAATTAAACTACAGAAATTAAATAGAGCAAATAAGTGCATATTTACTATTTGAATGAATTTTCTGTCATAATGAATAAAGTTATCTACGTATCGGCATCACAGACGCGAAACGAATTAAAAACCTAACCTAATTATTCCAGAATTAATTAAGTGAAGGCACGTGTGTAATTTTCTGAAACTGGTTTGAAAACTGCATGTATTAGCTACTAACTAACACAGTCATATAAATTCAAATTAAATCAATGAAACGGGTTATATTGGGCTGAAATATTGGTCACCGTGTACATCCTAGATGAATTTATGCATCCGATACGGTACTGCAACGTGCCATTTTTAACCTGGAAAGGGAATTCCCAATTCGGCCACTCCAAAAAGAGGAATTCTCTTACATTTCAATTCCATACATTTAATAATCTGTACATGAAAAACTTTTTTCTGTAACTAATTTGAAAAATGGTCATTTTCTGGATAATTTTTCAATGGGAAAGTGAAACCTAGGTTACTAGTTTCATTTCGAAAGTTTTATTGTCTGGATTATCTATTGGTTAACATATATGAAAATTATTTTTCTAACGACAAAATTAAAGTATACTATTTTTTATTTTTTTATAGTTCACATTTTCTAGAATTTTATTTTAAATATGTTCAAAGTAGTTCTCTTCAACAATAATATACTTCATCATTCTTTCTAGTGTTTCACCAAGATAAAAAATCTTGTCTTGACGATCAATTCTTGTCTTGATCCTTGATGGCCTATTGTTGTCTTGAATCAAGATTCCTTGAAATTTTACGCCTGCGTGTGATGAAATTTGTGTAGAAGTGGTTAGGACAGAAAGACTGAAAGACTGTATGTATATATACATATATAAATTCAGATTCAGAGAGTGATGATAGTGGAAGGCTATATGAAGAGGGGACAACGAAGAAACAATCCAAGAAAGATGAAAGTGTGCAAGTAATTAAAGAAGAAGCACACAAAAATGCAGTAGATTTTTTTTTCATAAAATCTAATGAAGAAAATAATAATAATAATAATAATAATAATAATAATAATAATAATAATAATAATAATAATAATAATAATGTAATAATTCTTTATTGTATATCAACGTAGTACACTTTATTACAATTGATAATGGGGGTGAGTCAATTTTTATAACATTTAATTTGTACATATTATACCGATGAATATGAAATGATGAAAGGGACGCACACAAACTTCCATACCTTACCCGGGATTCGAACCCAGAACCGCTGGCACGTGAACCTAGTACGCATCCACCAAGCCACATCGGTCGGTTAATGATGAAAATAATAAATTAGTACATTATAAAATTTATGCCTAGTGACTGGTAGCGAATTTAGTTACCTGAAGACAATAAATTCAGGATTCAAGAAATTTCGTGATACTTGGTGAAACAATAATTTTTTCCTTCCATTTCTTAAAAACTCCCAACCAATCTTATTTTTCTAAAGAAATTTTAACATAAAAACTTTTCTGTTCACTCTAGATAGTAGTAATACCAATAACTTTTAATTCTGTTCGCAGAACCCAAAAAAATACAATCAGTTTGAAATCAATTTCAAACTACACGCGCGTAATGAAAAATTAGCAATTAGAACAAACCTAATATCTTAGTTACTATTTTAATATTTTTTTTTTGTTTGTAAACCGTGCCTCTGTTGTGAAATGTGAGATGCAAAACTAAATAAAAAATTTGTTTAGAAATATATAGAAACAAATGGTGAGAATGTTTGGGGACTAGGAAATATATAAAGGTCTCGAGATGTCACGTTAGCATAAAATTGACGTATGGAGAGACACAAAAGTTCCCTAGATATAACTTTTACGTCCCAGTTCTGAATTTCAAAAACACAATACCCTAACGCATACTTTTCTTTCAAATCTCTACAAACCCAGGGATAGACACTGAATAATTTTATTATTAAAATGAAAATATTTTTATACAGGGTGTTGACGATCAGGTGTGAACATAGGGATTTAACCTTGGGATTTTAGTTTTATGTGATTTCCTGCTCTTCTATTCATTTTACGACAAAAACTATAGAATGTAAAGTTGTTCGGAATTAAATGTTGCATACACTGTTTCTACATTTTTATTAAGTTCTTGGTTTCTTCACAATTTTAAAAAATATTTAAAAATTTCAGTTAATTGGTAACAATAGTCATGGCACTTGTTTTCTTTTTTTTGTAGTTTTCATATTTTATGAAGTGAAAACGTCATTGGGCCCATATTGTATACTTTTTCCTGGGCAGTAAACAAAGCTGACCCGTCACGCGTCATGGGATTCGGGTAATCTCGGAGAGAGCCGAACGTGATGTCTCGTTAATTCTGGCCATAGCCTACGGTATTAATATCAGGTCGGTATACATCATAATATCTGTCAAAAAAAGCTCTAGTTTCAAACTCACCGTGTTGGCATGACTTATTCGGTGAAAGATATTGTGGTTCGTCTGCTTTACTTAATTTGTTCAATCTTGATACGCTTGCAAACAGACGAACAAAACATCAAATATTATTTGTTTATAAAATAATTAATAATTTAATCAATGATATTGACTTAGTCATTGCTTTGAAATTTTATATAAATAATTGTAATACTCGTTGTAATCCTATTTTTGTCTATAATTTTTCGCGCACAAATTACTATTATAATTCTCCAATTAACACTATGTGCCGTAAATGTAATAATGTTAGTTCGAATATTGATTTTTTTGTTACACTTAATAAATTTAAAAATAATTTGAATAGCATAATATAATTTTCTAATCATGTATCTATTATTAGTATTATATTTGATTTTTGTAATATTATTCTGTAATGGGGATTCATCCTGTTGAAAAATAAAGGTTATTAATTAATTCATTAATTAATTAATTACCGATATCTGTGTACAAAGCAGATTGGCACCCCCCAGCAATGGGTAATATGCCGTAATATATTTATTTACGTATTTATATATAAGTAAATAAAATATTACTTACATTTGTATTTGTTGTAGATTTTATTGGTTTATACTTTGGAAACACCGTATTAACAGCGTTATAACGTGGTTACAACCGTGAAAACTTCTATAGGCGCACCTTGCACACTTTTTCGTGGGTAGTGTACAAGGCTGATCCGTCACGCGTGACGCGTCACGATCATTCGGGTAAACTCGGGGAGCGCCGAATGTGACGTCACATTAATTCGGGTCATAGATATACGAATTCCTGTCAAAATATTACTTACATTTGTATTTGCTGTAGATTTTATTTGTTTAAGCCTGTTTTACATTATACTTTTTTTGTATAGATTCCTCTACGAGATCCATCCGAGAAATTTCTATACAAATCTAGCCTAATGTAAATCAGAAATTTTCATCCGACTTTCATCCGAGATTCTAGTATAGAAATATACTCCCGGCCGTATATTTCTATACGAGTTTCGTACGAGACCGTTAATGCGCAAGCGCGAAGTCGTGATATTAACAGTTGCAAACTTTTGTTATATGTCATTTATTTTCCAAAGTGTGAGGTTATAAATAACAATTGAATAACATTAATATACAATATATCTAATTTGGCATAGACACATTTAAAATTAATTATTGTAACTCCTTATTTTTGTATTTTATCCATTTCAAAAATAAGTTATCTGTACAAATTTGTTAGGTTGGTATTCATTTATTTTGATTTAAAATACTATACATTCCGAAGATTACCGATTATACACGACTTGATAGCATGGAAATTGAATGGAACTCGATCAAAAATCTGTCTAGAAATATAGTATGAAAATAGACGAAAATAGTATAATGTCAAACGGACTTTATAGACAGTGTTACAACGTGGTTACAACCGCTAAATTAATTATTTGAAAGTCTAAAAATGACATTTAAATGACAACGGGAATAAATCGCGCCCTCATTACCGGTTTTAAAACTAGAGATTTTAAAATAAAATTTGAGTTGTTTCCCAGCCATCTCCCAAGAAAATTAAAATCCTTTCTTGAAAATTTTGTTAGAATTTGGTTAGAATGCTCACAGGATTTTGACATCTTATAAAAATAAGAATGTAAGCCCAGCACACTTAAACATTTAAGTTTATAAAGCTTCCAGGAGCAGTTACGAAATGACATTATTCTATGATCGAAATGTCAACCATTTAAGTTAAGAAGTTTTCACTTCGGACGTGCGGTTTTAAGCACAAATAATTTTTTTTCCAAATGGCAAACGTCAATTTGATTTTTTCATATGCCAAATTAAAGCTTGACGTTTATAAATAATTTATGAAAACCAGAAAAAAGAAAACAAGTACCATGGCTATGTAAAAACAGTTTTATATTTTAATTCTGTACAACTTTGTACTCTCTAGTTTTTGTCATAAAATGCACAGGAGAGCAGGAAATTTCATAAAACATGTATTCTTAAATCCCCTTATTCGCCCCTGAGCGCCAACAGTGAATTTTACAATTTTTTCATTACATGAATATTTCTTTTGCTTTAAGGGGGATGAGACAAGACAAATAAAACAATTAAAATAAAAATGGTCTAAATACCATTTATTTGTGTGTGACCGTGTGTCTGAGTGTCTGGTCGCGAATCTGGTGACCCGGCTTCGATCCCCATCAACGCCAAAATTATTTAGAATTTTAAGTGGCTCAAAAGTGAGCCTGTGGTGCATTCCCCACGACAGCAATAAATTACCGTAAAGTGACGCCTAGCAAACGTCAGCGCGGTACGAATATCATTACTGTAATTGTGTCATTCTTAATAACTAAATGTCCATATATCAAAAACCCTTATTCTTTCTTAATGTTAGAACAAATTCCAAGATTCGCCGGTAGGATATCGAATTGAAAAGAATAAAACAATAAAGGGCATATAACTTGTTCGTCTTCAAAAAAATTTACGATATCGTTGTCGTGTGAGTTAGAACAAGAACAATATCACTTCTGAAAAGTTTCAAACATTGCTGACGATGAGATATGAATGTAAGAAGGCAGGGCTACGATTTCACCGGTAATGGATTGTCGGGAACGTTTAGAAGCAGAATACTATAGATGGAGAATCTGCGAAGCCATCATCCGTAAAATATAAGGGCGAAAATCCCTTCTCAGGCAAGAAAATATCGGAGGAATTTGACTCAACGCGAAAAACAAAAACAGTAGAATAATTTGGTGTTTTTCTAATGTATTAAATAAATAAATACTGTGGGAACCCGTATGCCCGGAATAGATAGGCTAAAGCCTTGTTCGGATGATTGAAGGTACGGATAGTCCGAACTTTTTTATATCGGTTAAGAAAAGAGTGAACCGGTTTTTGAACAAAAACTTTATATTTTAATGATATAAAAAATTATCATTACTAAACATAATTCATTTCTTTCTTTATCTCGGGTTCGATCCCGACCAACGCCAAATATTTTCGAATTTTAAATGGCACAAAAGTGACCCCTGTGGTGCACTTTCCACGCCATCAGTGAGTGCCCGTGAGGTGACGCCTGGTAAACGCCCGCACGGTAAAATATATCGTCATCATAACCGACGTCTACATGTGTTGTAGATATTGGCACACCCAGTAATGGGTAATATGCCGTGATGATATATTTATTTATTTATTTATCTCTTTGAGTCCCAATGTGTCATATATGTATGTCCCGGACAATTATTGTATGTGCCTAGTAGATAATAAATGTATTATACTCGTAAATATGTTCAGCCTTTGTGGCCCAGTCAAGCTAAAGCCCTCAAAACCCAAATTCACTAATATTCTCCAAAATCTTTTTGTATACACTTAGATACATCTGCACGATGATTCCAAATTTTGAAACTGCAGGTCAATGTCTTTTTTGTTCTCAAGATATTCATGTTCAAAGTTAGACCCCAAAAACACCCAATTTTGGGGTACTTGCAATTTTACCTTTTGCCTCAGGTGCTAAAATAGCTAGATCCGGCAACACTAAAATGAGTCGAGATACAAACTTGGTAGTAACACAACCAATTATTGATTCTACGAACAAAATTACATATGTATGTGTACCAATTTTCAGGTTCAATTGGTTCAACTTTTATAAATAAAAGTATGAAAATCTCGGAAAATCGTTAAAAATAGCAAATTAGATATTTGCAATTTTTGCCAGTTTCAGTTATTTTGCTATAGAAATTGTATTTGTTGTATCTTTATTCAATTTTGGGTTAAGGTGCAATAATTGATTTTTTTAGGGTTTGAACGCACACATCTCAGGAACTAAAAGCGAAACGTTTGTAAAAGTATAAAAAGCAGATTATCGAAAATTTTAAATATTTTTACCTAAAACTGGGTGTATATGAGTTTTCAGAGATATAACTCAACAATAGGTTGAGATACAGACGAATTTCAAATTTAATTTCTTGGTGTATGTGAAAAAGGGTCATATATGTAGTCATAGAGTTTGAATACAAATTTGTAACAATATTAACAGACAAAAGGAAATAAATAAAAGAATTAGCTGACAGCCAATCCATTCATTTTATTACACTGATGTACAAAATTTATGGAGAATGAGATAAAGGATAAAAATCCATATCAAATAAAATAAATTTGAATATTTTTTGTATTATCAAATTATTTTTGTCTTATATGATGTAACTGAAAAAATCTGGAACTGGCCCGTCGTTCCGACTATCTTTGAAATTGTAACATAACTCTCACATGTTAATTCATACTTAAGTGTTAATATTTTCATCAGTTAGGAAATTTTGTTTCATGTAATCAAGAATGTATTATGCTTAATTTCCTTAAAGCACGCACCCTCGTTACGCTCTTGTACTTCAAAGTTTTCAGCTGAAAGTCACGGTTTTGTAGCTATTACATACTAAATTTGCAATAATTATATAAATAAATTTTAACATAATTTTCAAATGATGGTGAATAAAATTTCTCTGTTTTTATGTAGTAAATCTTCATTTTGATTCTTGCTTCAGTTTTTGTATTTTTAGTTTGCTTCCTCTATCCAGAGTATTAAAAGTCTCAATTCTGACGTCACGACGTGGGCGTCACGTGGCAAAGGAAACGGAATAGAAGGAAATGGAAATGTAGTAAAATTGGCGTTGAACTGTTGAGGAAGTTTCATAATGTCGGACACATTGTAGACAGAATTCCACATTTTTTTACAACATTTCTCGTACATGAGGCAGAGAAAATTTTACTGTTTTAAGCTATTTTAATTTTTCTGGAATATTTAGACTAATAGTACGAGAACAATTTTTGTCTGATAGTATTACGGCCAAAACAGAATAAAATCGATAGATTCGAAGATCCTAAACCCAAAAATGCTAATTTCTGATATCTCGCCCGTATCATCTGACCTGAGCGCATTTTCAAAAATTTTTACCAGACTGTATCATAGTATTCCGTCTGATTTCCGGACTGTAGTTAAGTGATAGTTCAGAGATAATGAGGACACTTTTTTCAGAGCGTACCAAGGAGACCATTTTCAAAAAGAAAAATAAATGAGACAAAAAAATTATAGCGTATCGCCTGAAAATCATTTTTACCTCCCGCTACCCTAGGTAAGGGAGGTATAGGGATCGTGCTAAAAATAGCAAATAGATTTTAGTGAATAAGCACATTTTGATGTCCTCAGAATCCGATTTTAAGATTTTTACAATGATGTCTGTAGGTATGTAAGTGTTTGTGTCTGTGTGTCTGTGTGTGTGGATCTTGTGGACACGAGTACTCAAATACTATCAATCAGAAAAATTTAAAATAATACCCATTCTATACTAATGTGGGAAGAGCTCATTAGTTTTTAGTGTATATCGGATAACCGGAAGTATCATTTATACAAGCTTGTAACAGTTCATTGAATATAATTTTTTAGCAACTTTTACTAATTAAAATTGAATATAATGGTACAATGTACAAGGTGTAAATCGAAAAACGAGACTTAAGCGTTTAACATGGGTATTCAGGTTTTCTTTGCGCAAACGTTACCTAATAATTTTATGCAAAAATACATCAAGTAAAAGTTATAGAGATTTAAATTCTGCACATAAGTCATGTGAAACAATTATTCTAGCTCTTCAAATAAACGTAAAAATTAATTATGAAGTTCCAGTTTTTATGAGTTTTTAATCTAGGCACCCATGTATTTATGACAAAAAATAAACAAATGCATTGTTTTAATTGACAATTAAAACTACACATTTACGAAATGGATCATGTACGGCGAATAATTTACAAAGATTGCATTTTAGAGCACCTAGAAGTTGATGCTGATTTTTATAAGAATATGTGTGTGACGATTTTTCCTTAAAGTCTATTAAAATATGATCCAAAACTTCTCAAATTTGGTATTTAAAACTCATATATAATTTGAAACAACAAATTAGATTTTAAGCATATATGATAAATCGGTTGTAGTACTTAATTTGGAGCTTTAACAGAGTTTTGAGGAAAAACAATACAACATAATCCAAAATTTCATATTACAGACTTTTCTATTTATTGGACAATAAATTAGATTTTATTTACAAACGATCAACCGGAAGTGATACTTTACTTAAAGCTCATTGATATTTTAAACATGGAATTGGCGGGAGGTCATGTGCTGGCTACATCAGATTTTTATAAGTAAATTTGAGTCAGTTGATGTGAAAAATCAATTTTCAGAAAAAAAGTCTGAGCACCTTACATTTTGAGAGCATTTTGATAATATTAACAAATTTTATCGACCGGTATGCAGCATTCCGTCTTAAAACTGTTGGACATGATAAAATAAGTTGAAAATGCGCTCAGATCAGATGCTACGGGCAAAATGTCTGAAAACAAAAATTTTAGTAATACGTTTTCAATATCAAATTGAATATAATAATATCGTCCGTCATTTTTTTTTTTGACAGGTGAAATACTAATGCGCAACCCCCCCCCCCCCCCCCCCCCTAAACAAATTAGCAGAAAATTAAACTCTTTACCAAACTTTATTTAAATTTTTAATAAAATTACATCTAAGTTCTACTCTTTAATTTAAGAATGAAATGGAAATTTTTCTTTTCCATTTTCAATTTTATTATTGGCAAATAGTTCTTAAAAGTATCTGGAAAGTCGTAGCTCATTGTTTATCAGCACAAAATCAATATAAAATTATTTCGTTTATAATATTTAAAATCTTTCTGTTGTTGATGTTTCCATTATGAAGTTTGGTATTCATCTCCCTTTTACCGTGGCGTATACTCGTATGTGTAAGGTGTATGAAATATCGGCAGCGCTAGCGATGTTCTTCCCGTTATCTCGTCCTTTGCTTTTTCTGCAGCGCGCATAATATCTCTACAAAAATGTGTTAAAGAATTACTTGCATTCTTTACGAACTTCTATACCTCTGAAGTAGACGCCAACGTAAATGTAAATGAAACAGAGATGCTGTACACGTGTACATGTTCGTATACATGCTCTTTCACCTTGTGCTACATTTCTTCATGGCTTTTTATCCTATCTGGATTCTATGCTGAATCCGGAACATTCCCCAAGCATGTCCTTAAACCCTCGACAGCGCCAAATAACCAGGAAAATAAATAAATAAATAAATAAATAAATGTACCATATAGCATTTTACTCATTGTTGGATATGCCAATTTACTCAATTTTGACGATATATTTTTGGGGTATCCAGAAAACTACAACGTTACTGCTGTTATATGTAACAGAAAATTATACGCGGGTGTCTAATTTTTTCCGAACATAGGAAATTCAATGTAAACATTTTAATTTGGCAATGTCTTTGTATTAATTTTAGGAAAAAAGTGCAATAAAAAATGTTCAGAACAAAAAAAAAAATGCCTTGATTGAGTACAAGTTTGTTGTTCAATTGTTTCTTATGTACGAGTTACAAGCAAAAGAAAATACACGATTTAAAATAATTATAAGAGCGCCATGACAAATAAAACAATAATTTGTTTGTTGTTTTTGACATGTCTGACAGATTTGACATTTCTTTTGATTTTTTTATTATTATTAGAGTAATAGAAAGCCTTAATCTAGAAGAAAAAAAATCTGATTTAGCCATCACAATACCTTCCGTCAATTGTATGTATTTTGTATAAATCCCATACCAAAAGTTCGTTGGAAAAGATTCTATAAATCCAATAAATTATAACATGAAAATACACTATATAAATTGCACTTGACACTGACATGTGTGAATTAGAATTATTTTAATATATCAGCTGTTTCCATGATTATGGCAAAGCTGGCTGATTTATGAGAGTTAATCTCTTCATAATTATTTAACTCTATAGCTATTAAATAAGAAGGAAAATGTATAATCAAACCGTATAGACAATAAGATATTTTTTCATATTGATAATCACATAAAATGTCAAAAAAATGATATTTAACTACGTTTTTTCAAGAAAAACTGTTAAGAATTTCAAATAAGGGAACTTCCGATTGACCAATTGTAATCAAAATCTAATAAAGCTTTTCATATGGATGTAAAGAAGAGGAATACGAAAGAATTATAACATAGAGACATTATCATAAAACTAGTAAAATCGTATTCTAGGAACCATAAAACGTGACGAAAGGTAAAAAATAATCACAAATTTTAATAATAATAGAATCAAAAGAAATGTCAAATCTGTCAGATAAATCAGAAACAATAAACATAAATTATTGTAATATTTTTGATGGCACTCTGAAACTTATATGCACTAGAAACAAGTAAATAAAATCTGTATTGAAAATTATGCTTATGTCAAATTTTAAGCTATTGTAATAATAAAATTAAGATTGTAATAAAGTTTACATCGGGCAAACTAAAAGACAAATTGATACTCGGTTTAAAGAACATTTTTATCATTTAAAAATCGGCAATCCTGATAAATCTAGCGCAGCACAACATATATTTATTAACAATCATAAAAATGACAATTCTAATATACAAGTATTAAAACATGTTGATACGAGTGATAATAGATATTTAGACGCACTCGAGAAGAAATTTGTCACGCTCTTCATTAAAAGACACAATGAAATGAAATTACTTAAAAATTCAAGAAGATATGCGATAGATATGCGAAACAAATAGCAAATGAGTAAGGCAATGATATAAATCAAATGTTCTGCATCTGTAATCATTTAATGGTATTAGCAATACTATTGAATTATTTCGAAAGTAGTTATTGTTATTATTATTATTTCGTACTAAAAGTAAGTGGTTTTATTACAGTTGAAAATAGTGAAAATATGTACTTTACCCTTCTTTTAAGAAACTATTTAGAAAACGGGTTTTATTTTGTTTCGGTAACAGTTACGGTATTTTGAGCAAATATAAATGTCGCTTTCGGTTAAAAATTAGGTACCTATTGGTATTTAGAATACTGGTTAACCCGGTTAAACCGGGTTTCTTGTCCTACTTAAAAGTAGTGGCTTGCTCAAAAACTACTCTTTTCTATTTTGGTTGTTTAATATGTACTTTATGAAACTCATTTGGGTGCCATAAAGTTGGTAGGTACTTTTAAAAGAATTCAAACCTAATTTCTGTTAGGTTGGTAAATACATTTCTAGACAATAATATAAGTAAATGCCAGTCACTGTTACCAACAATCAAATAAAAAATTAAATATTCCTAATAAATGTTCATAAATTAGAAAATGAAATATTTTTTGATAAAATTATAAAATACACATTTGATAAGACATTTTAGCGCACGGCAAGCCGCTCGTTTCTAATAAAAACACGTGCGCTAAAATCATGTCTTATGATACTTCTACTCTTCTACTATTTCAATGTACTATTAGTTGTCATTTAAATTATCGTTTTAAAAATTGGATCCTGTCACATAACACACAACGCAGTGAGTCACACGATTGTTTTAAAATTAGAATCTTTGTAAATATAGGTGCAGCCTGGATTAAAGTACAGTTTGTACTAGCAGATATATCGACAGTAATTGAATAAAAAACGCGTAGTAATTGATTCGTGGGAATATGTCCTCCCTGCGGCGGTTAATGAAAAGAGCCTCCAGAAATGCGATAATATTTCTGCATCTGTTAACTTTGTTTTGCATCGGTAACTACGGCTACAGTGATAAATGTAACCTAGTTTCTGGAATTAAACCTGTAATTAGATATTTTTGTTTTATGTATTTTATCTGCTGTGTTGATTTTCAACCGTGAATTTTTCCTTTTTCCGAATATAACTCCTGTGTTAATTGCAAGTCATTTGATGTTACACAAAATAAATGTGAATAAAAATAAAAACAATTGCTATATTAAATCAATTAGCTGGCGTCCAACTTCTACGGGTCGGGTTGTTTGTTATATTGATTCATTTTTCCGCATTTTTATCTATATCTCTTTGCGTTTATTTCCCCTTTAATAATTTTGAATTCTGCACTGGTGCCAAATGAACTAAAAAAACTATGAATAAAATTGCATGCCATAAAATGCTCTGTGAAATACAAAGATATAATAGAAATTTTAATCTTGATTTTCAATTTACGAATATTTAATATTAAACGCGTTTATTGTGATTCCAGATTTTCAGACCAATTTAAATTACACAAATTCGATCTGACGCATTTTCCACATTCTGAATTTCTGTTTGCGAAAGACTTTCATTTTAATCCTTTCGTGACAATGTTTTATTTTGTAAAATACAGGGTGTCTACACAGAAATAACTTAATTTTAATAATAGATAATGCATTGTTTAACGACCAGTA
Organism: Ophonus ardosiacus; assembly: GCA_943142095.1. Lineage (NCBI taxonomy): Eukaryota > Metazoa > Arthropoda > Insecta > Coleoptera > Carabidae > Ophonus > Ophonus ardosiacus. The sequence goes on along the minus strand of OW964833.1, from coordinate 33,990,309 downwards.
GACTCCTCAACTTTTCATTTGGAAATCTATGTTGGGGAACTTTTTTAACGTGTGATTTTACCATAGGTATGAATTTATTTGGATTCGGTGAAGATATTGTCATTACTCTTTCCTATTCTTTGGACATCTGTTCTGTACATCCATATTTTATCTTTGTACTTGTCCACTTCTGACTAATGCACACAAGGTGTGCACCGAAAACCAGAATATAAGAGTTTAACATGGGATTTGAAGCAAGCAAGCTAAAAGAATAAATAATTAAATTTTACATTTTAATATAGTTATATTATACAACGTGTTTATAATGGTAGTTATTAACACACGCGCATGAAGTTTTCTTCAAGTGTATTAACACTATTAATAGTCATTATGCATGAGTTGCATACATTATTTTTTCTACTGCTATTCATAATAATTTAAAAAGTAAACTAAAACCAATACATTGGTTATAAAAGTCATCTGAATGAGCCATTAATACACGCGCATGAAGCTTCCTGCAAGTGTATTAGTTCTATTAATAGTCATTATGCATGAGTTGCATACACTATTTTTTCTATGACTATTCATAATAATTTAAAAACTAAAATATAAACCAATAAATTGGTTATAAAATTCATCTGAATCATAATGAATCAAAATAAAAATCGAAATGAAAAGAAAATCTCTAGCATAATGATGATCGGTATCGAATTCATGCGAGAAATAAAATCTGTATCTTATGACAGAATCTGACGTTTCTGGTGAATGATAATCTGTATCGAAATGAAATGAAAATCTGTATCATAATGAGTGTCATTCAAGTACAGATGACACAAACTTAATAAGTATATTAAAGCATAAGAGTAGAAAATAGTTTAAATTCGATTTTACAGCACATTTCCAGCACGAGATATTTAAGAAATAAAATGTTACAATTTCGTATAGACGATTATGAATATATATATATATATATATATATATATATATATATATATATATATATATATATATATATCAATGTGGCAGTTTAACAAAATTTTCGCTATAGTCTAATTTTACATTTTTTTTTCCTCTGCATTATATACAACCATTTCTTAATTTTAAACTAGAACCAGTGACTACAGCACTAATAGGAAATGATACTTAATTAGCTGTCATCAAAGCGTCACACTGATTGATTTGTTTTACTGCATGACCGTCTAATTTTTGACGAAATTAAACATTTATTACATCGAATCTAAATCAAATTTTCGGTATTGGCCGCGTGCCTGAGTGTCTCGTCGCGAACCTGGAGGAACCGGGTTCGATCCCGACAGACGCCAAATATTTCCAATTTTAAATGGCACAAAAGTGACCCCTGTGGTGCACTCTCCACACCAGCTATGAGTGCCCGTGAGGTGACGCCTGATAAGCGCCCACACGGTAAAATATATCGTCATCATTATCGATGTCTACATGTGTTGTAGATACTGGCACACCCAGAAATGGGTAATATGCCGTGATGATATATTTATTTATTTATTTAAGAAAAAACAGAATCCTTGAGGATAATTTCTTCCTAACTTAGATTCATTAGAAACGAATAAATATGATACTTTGTCGCCAGCATTTATCTGATCCGTTGACCAGTCTTCTTCTTTGTGTCTAATGGCTTCATCTTGGTTTCACTTTTGTCTAAATGAACTTGTAAGTGTGGGTTTAGAGTAATACGTGGTTTTGTGTAGGCTTACCATTCTTCCAATTGTCTTAATCCTTATTTAGAAGTCTTGACAACAAAATAAGACGAAACGAATAAAATACAAATATATCATCACGCCTTTTAGTAGGTGCGCCTATATACACATACTGGGTGGCCGAAACGTACTCATACGTTTTTTTATATTTTTCAAATAGGCTTCAACGTTTTATGCTAATATTATGGGGTAATTCTCATACGGAATCTGACGTATCGATTCGATTTTGGACAATGTAAAATACTTTATTTTCATTAATCGAATTCCTTTCCTTTTTCGAAAAGTTCCTTTAAAAAAAAAAAAAAAATCCTTGTGCTACTTGTATACTTTCACTTAAATTTGAAGGTATCTTTAGAAAACTCAAAGCACCGCTTTTAACTATTTTTTCTGTTGATCGGATATGAAAATAAATAGGATGCATTTTTTTCACACAATTCTAAGTTGAGGACAGCTTTTTATACATTCACCAAATTTTAAATAATGATATTTTTTTCACAATCAGTTAGTAATTGTATGTGTTTCCAAACTCCAAAACACTTGGAAAGTGTATAAATGGGAAAAATCCGATTAGCTAAATGTTATTTTTTTGGTAGGTACCTGCTAAATTATTGTCATTGAAAAATAACTATAAAAATAAACTTTATTTAAATTTCAATTAAATATTTTACGAACACAAACTCTGCACATTGGAAGAACTAAAAGAAGTTATTTGCGCAGAAGTCGCCCAAATTGTCAGAGCGATGTTAGAAAGGTGTTTGCAAACTTCGTAGAACGCCTCCAGAAATACATTAATGATAATGAACACCACATGCAAGATGTTGTTTTCCAGACTTGATTTTGTCAAATTCTGTCATTACGAACTTATTCTCTCAATAATTTTTTTCTTAAGCAAAAAGTATCAATTTTGTGACGTTTAAAAAAGTCATATGAAAATTTTATTATTGTACTTCCTATGGTCCTTTAGAAACTATGCAAATATAATATTTATATCTGTTATTTTTAATAAGAATACATACAATGTCAATACATATGATAATAATTATGTGAAAACATACATTCAACAATTTTGTCAAAAAGCTTTTATTTCGCCACCTAAATTTATTTGCGGTATCATGCTGCAGTCCATAATTTTTTTAAATTAATATTAACCCAATTAAAGATTCCCATCGGAAAATAAATCATAGCCAAGATGGCTTGACTGATGTGTGAAGTTTAATCCGGCGTCAGTGAAACGTATGATATGATGTTCTGTGCGTAAGAATGTATGTGGATATTTAGTGAGGCGGTTAGTATGTTCGTCGGTGCGTGTCTTGGCGTCGGCTCCGGCGTCGCAACGCACGACGTAATGGAATAGACGTGTAATTTACACGTGAATCTAAACCAGGCGAATCAGGAACATAATGAAAGTCGTGACACTTCAACAATGGAACACAATGTTCAAATTTACTACACATTAGTCCCACGGAGATTAGATCATCATATACAAATGCCACATAAAATACAGATCGTCTACTACAGAGTGATCAAAACTAACTGATTCAGTTGACAATAAAAAAAAAGTACTTGAAATTGGTAAGACTGATACATTTATTTATTTTCTGTTTTTGACATTGTTCACAGTGACATTTGAAAATTTAAATTTGAGTACATTTACAATTTTTTTATTAAAATAGTTGTTTTCCCTTACCCACGTACTTTTATTTCTTACATTAAGCAATAATCTGAAATTTAAAGCAATTCAATCACTTAAAATCCTATTAGCTGTAAGACCCCTCATTTAACCTATTTGTATTTATTGGCAAAATGATATGTCAAATAGTATTTCGTCTTCACCTGGTGTTGTGCAAAGTGTGGAATAAAAAGATCCCCAGATTTGTATTGCCAACTAAATCAATTATTTTGGATCATTTTGTATTATACCCATATTTTGCTAATGTTGCACAGAAATTAATAAAAAAGCAGAAATTATTTTGGCTACGATTAAACCAGATTTTAGAGCTCTGGATAAGAAGTGGTGTCTGATCTGGTACAACTTATTTGCAAGCCGATCAGTAGCACAAAAAATCTTTAATTGCATTAAAAAAAAATTCTATAAGTTTTATAATATACGTACATTTGCACGTAACCATAGATATAAAATACCACTCATATTCCACATGTGGAATATGAAATACTTATATTCCACAGTAAGACTTTTAGGTGGATTACATTGTATAATTTTATAAACCTCTGCAGGTAAATATTGATTGATAAATTTAAAATACACTAATTAATGAACCTTATTAATAAAGAACTCAATTACTCATGTCAACATGAACATCTGATATCTGTCATATCATTGCAGTTTCCGCTGTAACGTATTTTAAACTACATCCTCGTGTAATATAGCCTACAGTCCGCATTAAGTGCTCAGTAAATAATATACTAACATAAAATTAACAAAATTGTTGCATAAATAAGCAATTTCAACAAAAACAGGTGCTGTCAGTTTCCAAGTTGTATGGTTCAATTTATTTACATAAAGCCACATCCCACATTCAACTTTTGTTGTTTTAATTTGTATTAGTTTTTTTGCTGCAAAATTTGACTTATGCTACGTCATTGTATTCAGAATTTAACGTAGAATTCAAAAATGTAAAAATACACAGGGTGTTCCATTTAAAATAAGAAAGTTGATGCCACTTCCGGTTAACCCGGATGCCAGATATATTTATGCGTTCCATTCAATTAGATATCATTATATATAAAGAAATGAGGGGTGCCCGCTTTCTGTGGAAACCCGGTATATAGTATTTCATTTAAAAAAATATAACTTTATGTTATAGTGTGAGAACCACTAATTGAATTTTTTTTCTTCAATAAGTGAATGTCCCCCTTGCTTGATTTGCTATAACTTGTTTTTGAATGATTTTCTTCTATTCTCAATAATAAATAAAATAATCCAGTAGTCCCGTATCTGTTGAACACACTGTATATGTTTGTTCCAGGAACGCGGAAAACTAGAATCCGCATGGAAAACCAGGCAATTTGCCTAAAAATCCGAATCTGGAAAGATTTGTTTGAAGGATCTGTTCTTTTCTAGGCAAACTCTAAACTTTCCACATAAGAATAAAAACTATGCATCATTTATATTACATCCAAAAGTAGTTTCCGGAACTTTCAAATATGTTTGTAAACTTGTGCGAAATAAAAGATTCTCTAGGAATATTTCAGTAAATAATCATTCATCATTTAAGTGGAATGTTTTATTTTACTTGTTTACTAAAGACTGAGGGGTGCTCTTTCAAATATCTGCGCCAATTAATTAAGAAAGTGAAAGACCATTGAAAGTTTAAATTGATTCAGATAGAATTATATCAGTAATGAATTAATAAGTTTACTCACGGAGTGAAATGCAGATAATTGGGAAATGCCAACTCACCTAAAACAAAGAAAACAAAATTATGCCTTATTTATAAGAATATTATTCACTTCACTAATATAATTAATAATAGTAATAATAATAATAATATTTCATTTTTGAATAGTCTTTTGTTGCGTCGAACTAACGTTTCCTTTTTTTTCGTTTTGCAACACAGACAACATTCTAAAAAATAGAACTTTGGTTTGTGCAAGTCTACTGCACCCAATGGTGCGCTAAAGAGCATAAATAGACGAATTTACTAATATTTAACTTTATTGAATACTAGCTGCATCCGTTGCAAATTTTTGTAACAAAGAATATTATGGAGTAATGTTATTAAATTATAAATTTTATGTGTATTCAATTTTTGGTACTCTGCTACACCAGTGCTTTGGTGGACACATTGACACATTGATTGTTTGACAAAACACTGTTAATAATAAATAAATCATTTAGGGCCGGTTTGTTAATAATTTTATTGCTAATTTTTTGATGAGGAACTTTGGATATTAGCAAACTGCAGCAATGTTCAATTTTCTCACAGATATATTTAAAAAATTGTATTTACGGTTGACGAACACTAACACAATAATACAGTAATAAGCAACTATCAAACAACAAATCAAATCGAACGAGGTTATGATATCAATATCAATGAACTGCAAATTTTGGTGATAATTCATATTCTCGTTTTTATTTTACGGGCGTACTTTCTATCTAAAAATCAAGTTGTTGAATATATATATATATATATATATATATATATATATATATATATATATATATATATATATATTTATTTGTTGGTTATCATAAATGACACTGTATTTGTAATAAGTACATGCATTTGGTTGGTTTAAGAAGAAGTATTAGACTTCAAGGTCCAGTCAACTAACTAAACTGCACTGATCTGAACCTACTGACTGACTGGCGAAGGATGATTGTCCGCGCAGAGACGCCTTGGCTCGCTAATCCTTCTAGAATACCGGAGAATATATACTAAACTGCTATTGTTATGGAGAATTAATTTATGTTTAGAAAATAATGGAAACAATTTTGAAAATTATTTGTGAAGTTAAATACTCGTTAATTGTTTTGTTATTGATCATGGCCTACTGTTTTGTGTTATGTTAAATAAAATTTAATTTTTAAATGAATTTTTCTCAATATTTTTGTTATGTAAACACGTAATATTTATATGGTTGAATTCAGAAAATATACTCTGTCGAATGAGCCTAAAAAATGTATAATATCCCATTTAAAAAAATATAACTTGTAACTTGAGAACCAATGGTTTAAAATTTTTTTCTTCAATAAGTGAATGTCCCCCTTGATCTACTGCAACTTTTATTTGAATTATTTTCTTCTATTCCTAATAATTAAGAAAATAATTGAGGTGTCCCATATCCGTGAAACACCCTGTATGTACTAATTGTATTTTTTTTTTTTTATTATTAATAATTATTTTGCTTAAAGGAAATTTTATAAGTATTGTCAGATGTTGTTAATGTTACATTTTTTTAATGAAATGTTCAAGAAAAGCTATACAGGATTGTAAGACGTCCATTCGTATCATTATTATATTGAAAATATTGTCTTCCTGTCCAAGAGAGAACAGTTCTGAATTTGCTTTCTTATTGGCCACGAACAGACACGTGACTCGAACAACCTTAAAATGCTAAAAATCAGCCGATTTTTATACGCTTGTCACTTCATAATTTTATTCTGTTATTTTGCTTTTTGCTAATCTATTTAGAGTAAAAGTACTGCAAAATATTCTTTTTCATAAAATATACAGGTGTCCTAGGTTTAAACGGCGTAAATTAAACCATGAATTAAACACGTAAAAATAAGGTGACAAGTTCATTTGAGCAAATGTTCGTAAATACTATGCTTCAGAGATATTCATGTTTTTGTTATTGGATCAGCGCTACTTCAAAAAATCAACTTCATAACGAGATATCAAATATTAACTTATTAAATTGCGACATAATAGTTAAATTAATTATAAATGATTTGGTTATTACCTAATTTCAATATAAAATTTAGTTTGTTTGCATTTTGATGTCAGAAACTGATTTCTGTGCTAGGTTACATTACATTCAAGTATTTTTGAAAAAGTGCAAGCTATGAAGTCATAAAAAAAGCTTAGTCAACATGGGTCCGATCTTCAATAGTTTCCGAGATATAAGGCAGTAAAAAAAGAATTTTTAAGGGGTTTATTATTGCTATCTCGAAAACTATAAGAATTACGACTTCAATTAAATGAGACTTTTTGTTTACATTTCAGAGGTCATTTTAGATGTGCATTTGTTTTCAAAAAATCAAAAAATTGTACTAAGACAAATATTGTGCGACCTTGGCCAGTATTTAATATTCAAATAACTAAAAAAATATTTCATAATATATTTTATTGATTTTTTATAGTCTATTTACTGATGGACAAAATTTTGTTCGATCAGTATCTGTCATTTTTTTCGTATTCTAATACAAAATGGGCTCTTTCTCAGAAACAGCTGAAGATCAAACCCAAGTTGATTAAGATTTTTTTACTCATTTTGGTGAGTACTATATGTCTTCAAAATTTGTTACGCTTGTTTTTAACACCGTGTATAAATACCTATTTTCTGTGCCCTAATTTTGTGTTTCTTTGTTATATTCTAGCTGAAATTGCAAAAAAAAAAAAAATGGAATTTCAAGGGAGGTAGGTATTTTAGAATCCAGCCTATATTTATTCTAATATGTGTAGAGAGTACATATTTATGTTGTAGACAAAAGGAAGGCAGGTAATAGATAAAAGTGAGGTCGTTAGCACTATGTACAAGTGTGCATCGCCCCCACGTCACAATCTGTAAATCGAAATCAGTTCTCGTGTCGTGACTTCGGCGATTCCATGCTGTATGCTATAACGATGTTACCCCTGTCTACAGTCTGCTGTACACGCACACTGTTTAATCCATTATCAACGCTGTTATTTGTTAGCAGTTAGTTACTACAGCAACAGAAACAGCAACAGCTATGGGTCTACTGATCGTCAAATTAACTCAGATGTGTCAACCTCAAATCTCTTATGCGCAGTTTCATCTTCATTTTACCCGAAACGCCGAAACCGACATTCAATTATACAAGCATCCTTATCAACGCTCAGCCAAACCGCACTATTTAAGAATATTATCATTCATTCGATTACGGACGGTAGAATTCCTCAACCAAAAGAGCTACTTTACCGTGTTTTTCCAATCAATTTTCGATAATATGTAGTTGTCATTATTAGTTATATTTTATTTAAACACAAAATTACCCGCAATAAATACATTTTTTGAATTTGAGATAATCAAAGAATAAACTTACTAGCTTCCTTACTTTTATAGATTTCTGTAACTCAATGTACAACACTCAACCCATGGTAGAACTAACCCCATAGATAGTAAATCTGGTTATAATTTTTGTTTTACATGCTTTCTTTTCTATAAGAAATGGAGTCCCTTAAAACCGGCCATACATCATTGTTCAAAATTTTCTAAAAAATAAAAATCAAACTGTTCTCTGGAAAAAATGTTGATTGTCAAAACTGACGTAAAGTGTTTTTTGCATAGACTTATAATTTATATTCTGTTTATTGAATATCAAAATGTCAATTACTTTAAAGATAAATTTGTAGTTTTTCATTGTAAAAGTATCAAATACCCATTATCTGCCGCGATACCAATGATCTTATATGCCAGTTGTGATAGATGTGAATTTTTTCCAGAGAATACTTTGATTTTTATGTCTTTCAAAATTTTGAACTATGACGTAACTGGTCAGTGTTAAGGGGCTCCAGTTCTCATAGAAAACATGTAAAACAAAATTAATGCCAGATTTACTATCTACGGGGTTAGTTCTACCATCGGTTAAGCGTTGTATTCTTACTTAAATAATACCCTATGTACTATATGATAAGAAATAGAAAAATTGTAGAAACGCTGAAATTTTAAAATAACTTCTGACTAAGATATTTTTTGCGAAAAACAGTTTTACCAAACTGCTTGGCATCTCTAAAAGTGCATGTAGCTGTATGTAACATATTTACAATATTTCAACTATGGTTGTTTTTACCAAAAGGTCTTCATTTGCATAAAGCTCGTAACAGACTATAGTCAGAAAAATTGACTCTGCGGGTGCTGCAATAAAACAATAAACATCGTAATTATAACAAAGCGGCGTATCGCTCTACTTGCATTATAGCTTTAGTATAACGGGTAATTATTTGCGAAGCTCTATTGGATTACACATGCATTGCATGTTACTTTTATATGCTCTGAGTGCTCTGTATAATATAATAATCGTACTGTTCCTTTAATATAAATGCTATTTTTTATATGTTAATGGAACAGTAAGATTTATTTTACTATAATTTACTATACAGAGCGTCTTCATTAATTAGAGCGAAGCCAATAATGTCCCGTTGCTATCCAATATTTATAATGCAAGCAGTGCGCAATATGTCGCTTTATCATAATTATAACATTTTTATAGTTTTATTCTTGGACCCGACAGTCATTTTTTCTGACTACACGGGTGTATTCGCGATTCGTGGAGTTTATGAAGAAAGCCTATACACACTATGCGTACATTCACGTTCAGTACACACTTTTCTGCTCTGAAAAAATGAAAATCGAAGACGATCTGACAATAGGGAGTTATTACAACTTCTAAGATGAAAGAACGTAAACGTTAACATTAGAGAGTTATTGCAGCTTCAACGCAAAAATAACGTGCACTTTAAAGTCACGTGACAGCCCGAGTGCGCATGCTTACTAATGAGGTTCACGTTAAATGAATAAGGACACACGTTATGTGGAATGGAATAGCGAGCGTTTAACGTCACACGTTCTGTATCTTTTGAGGTTATGTTTCGGTGAAAAGTGTGGATGTAACTTCGTTTGTGTAGCTTTTAGCGTTAACGTTAGCGTGAATACACTAATTAAATGCAGTAAACATTGAAATTGAAAGTCCTTTATTTCTAAAATAAAGTGTTTTCTACATAAGGTTAACGTTTACGTTCTTTCATCTCAGAAGTTGCAATAACTCCCTAATTAGTGCATTCACGCTAACGTTAATTTTAAAAGCAACATAAACGAAGTTACTTCCGCAGTTTTCACCAAAACATAACCTCAACTGATACAGAACTTGTGACGTTAAACGCTCGCAATTTCATCGCACATAACGTGTGTCCCTATACATTTAACGTGAACCTTATTAGTACGCATGTGCATTCGAGGTGTCACGTGAATTTAAAGTGCATGTTATTTCCTGCGTTGAAGTTGCAATAAATTTCTATGATTAGATAGTGCTATTTTCATTGTCATGGTGTAACAGAAGAAGAAGAAATCAAAATCAAAACAAAACCAAAACAGAAGCAACTCAGATTGTGGAGTGTATTAATATCATCAGATCAGTCGTATTCTTATTGATAGGACTCTTGGGCTATTTTAATTAAATTATTAAAACAAACAATATATCATACACGGGACCTTGGAGACGCTCAATGATTCTAGGATTAATAAAACAAGAAATAACTACCCGAACTAGCGCGCACTAAATAACTGGCATGCATCAAACTTTGTTGAATCAGCGGTTTGTATTAATTAACCAAGAGCGAATCACTGCGAACACACGAACCATGTTGTTTACGAATTGATTTTGAACGAATACTATTCACAAATTGCCCGAGAATCACGTATCGCGCACAGGGATGGTAAAATACATGTATAAAAGACCTGTATGAAACGTATACAAAGCATAATACGTTTTTATACAATGTACAAGTATGTTATTATACCCGTATAATACATATGTATTATTCATTTTATACTGTATAAAACGTATTATACCTTTTGGACAGTATAAAAATATTTCGTGTTGATTATCATTATTATTATTATTATTATTATTATTATTATTATTATTATTATTATCTTTATTTTTAAGTTACAAAAATTTTGTACAGCGACCTCTTAAGAGATGAGATAGGTATATACAAAATGTGAAATTAAATATTTACATTTTATAATAAATAGTAATAATATAAAATAATTTTTGAGGTACTGGTTTTCGTGGTAGTTCAAATATCCAAGCGTACTTTGTTGATCGTATTTTATATTATTACTTCGTTTGGATTTGTTAATCATTATTTAATACACTTCTTACTATTCCGCATGTTTCAATTATTACAATCTTTTGTAGAGTTATATAGATTTTAGGAGGTAGTTTTATTTTTAGTAATTCTTGATGAAGATGTTTTGGAATTTCACCTATGGATCCGATGATTACTGGAATTATTTCTACGTAGTTAATATGGCATCATTTCTCGTGCTAGATCTTGATATTTTGTTATTTTTTTATTTTTAGTGTTTTCTATATTAGTTACATATGGAATTGCGATGTCATTGAGGTACAATTTATTTTCTAGCGTATTTTCATATATAATATCTGGCCTATTATGGTAGGTATATCTATCAGTTATAGAGTGTTTCAAGATATTTGCAAATTTACCTGCCTTCCTAATAAGGGGGTATACGGCATAACAGCAGGATATTTATGTTCCTATACGCAGGGCCGCATTTATATTTAAATTAAAGGATAAGTTGTTAATGGTTATTAAATCAAAACATATATTTTTTTTGTTTGGTACCTTGGATGATGAATATGTGGAGAGGAATTATTTGTTGTCGCCTTCTCAAGGTTTAATAAACAACACTGTTTTTATTAAAAATTTGGACGTTTCGAGGGACCCAAGGCCCTCATCATCAGCAGTTTTAAAAATATTTTAATTAAAATATGTTTGCTTACGTATTGTTTACAATTACAAATTGACCCTAAAGTCATATCTTAAAGATTCCATTTGCTAGAGCCAACTTCACCTCCAAACTATTGTTGTGAGGGATTATAGCTTGATCACGTCTCTGACTCGAGGACAACAAGTAAACGAAACTTTGTGAAGAATAGTTGAGGGAATCGTGAAAATAATTTTCAACCTCCATACTTGTTTTTGAGGGATTAACACTTAATAAGGAGATATTTTTAAATTTTTTAACTTCACATGTTTACTGGTCGAAATCGGAGACGCAATGTCCTCGAGTCAGAGACGTGATCAAGCTATAATCCCTCACACATATTCAAGATATGACTTTAGGGCCAATTTGAAAAACAATACGTAAGCAAACCTATTTTAATAATTTTTTTTTTTTTAAATTGCTGATGATGAGGGCCTTGGGTCCCTCGAAACGTCCAAATTTTTAATAAAAACAGTGTTGTTTATTAAACCTTGAGAAGGTTTCCTCTCCACATAAATCAAAATAAATTATGGAGTATTAATAATAGTAAATAATTTTATTACCATTAGTATCGCATAAACAAAAAATAAAATATTATATAAATGCACGGAATGGCTGTTGAGTAAAAGCGTTGTTTTTATTTTAGCATATTATTACCTGTAACACTGGTTTCCTCCTGAATAAAAATCGACAGCAACTACGCGAGTAAAACGTGAATATAGGTACAATTGCACAAAAGTTGTCAAATGTATACGAATGAGGTATACAAGGTATACAATATCAAGTATTTGGAATGAGATACATACATAGTCACTTTATCACTAACTAGATGGCAGTGGCAGTAACAGTAACAATAACAATTATGAATAGATTCAAAATCAAAGCTTATAATAGCAAGTATTTTAAGTTTTAAGATTATTTATTGTAGTTTATGAACAAAATAAAAATGTACGAAAAGAACTTTTTTCTGAGGTCCCCCGGAAGATGAGGCCCCCAGCTAGCGCCTCATGCGCCTCTGCTTAAATGCGACCCTGGCTATACGTCAGGGGAGGATTATCAAAATTTGTGAGAACGATGTAGCGGTACTTTCTCTTAATAAAAAACTAAAAAGTATTTTTTTTGTATTATTTCTTCTACGTAATTTATAAATAAAACTTTGCTAAGATAATTATATTAAAAGTGTAATTATTTGAATTTATACCTACATAAAAAGCAGTTTTAAACACATGTTTAAGAATCATGTTTAAAACAAACATAACATGACTTACTGTTTAAAACATGTTTTAAACATAATTATTTTACACTTCATGCCAACCCTGATTGTAAATGATTTTATAATACATGTAAATGATAGTGATAGTACTGATTTGAATTATAATTTTGTGCGAATTCTATTAAATATAAGGTATGTGTTGATAACATTGTTATTATATTTCGTTTGCTGGATTTCAAATATTTTGTTACAACTCTGTTCTGTTACCCTCCAAGCCCATTTAAGAAGCCACCCGCTGCGTAAGTCGAAACAGATACGTTTGCAAATAACTTGAAACAAGCTATACTACTGTTCTATTCCAGTTAAGTTTTCCTTCATTTGTAACTATAAAATTTTCCGGCTGATATCTATAATAACTCTTGTTGGCTCCAGTGCAATAGCTAGGTGTTGGTGGATGACTTTCGCTACATTGTTGTGCCGAATTGTATATCCTTCCGATGCTAATATTTTACAACCACTTATTATGTGTTCCATCGTCTCCTACTTATTATTATTATTATTATTATTATTATTATTGTTATTAATATTATTATTGTCACTATTATTATAATTTCATATACGTATATTTTATTTTTATAAAATGCGTATCATGTACATGTGTTGCCTGAATATAGCGGATGTCTACTTTTTTTTCTGAACATAGGAAATACAATGTTAATTTTTTAAATCCCCGATATCTCTTTACCTAATAACTTTAGAGCAAAAAGTGTGGAATACTAATTTGTTTAGAATTAAAAATTGCATCCAATGAGCCTAAAAGATTTACCCAAATGAATTTATTTCTTAAAAAAAAATAGCAATTAAGTTTTACAATATTCAAGCAATTTTCAGTATGCCATGGAAAATAAAACAATACGATTGCAGAATGTTTTAGTTTGACGTTTGTGAATTTATGGTTATAAACTATCTGCTGTAAATTATTGTTGAAATAATTGTGAAATTTAGTCTTGATTATTATAAAAAATGGAAAAAATTACAACCGAACAAAAAATTCAGTGTTTAAAATGGCATTTTACTGGAAACTCCGTAAGACAAATTAGAGATTTGTTTAGTGCCTTGTATCCCGATTCTCGAATTCCATCTGTAGGAACTATTCACGATATAATTAAAAAAATTAATGAAAGTGGAAGCGTAATTAAACTTTGCGAAAAATGTAACAACCAAGAAAATATACCCAATGAAGAAATTAGATTTAATGAAAATAAACTTAATGTTCTTCTTTGTGTTATGGAGAAACCTAACGCAAGTGTTCGTCAAATTTTACACCAATTAAATATTCATCCAGCTACAGTTCACAAAATTTTAAAAACAGAAAAATATTTTTCTTACAAATGCAGTTCACCAAGAAATATTTAATATTGATGCAATATCAAGGATGTAGTTTTCTGAAACAGTTATGAATAAAGCAAATGAAGACCGTAACTGTTATCTGTTTCACTGATGAATCCACATTTTCAATGTATGGAGAACCAAATCATCAAAACTTTAGATATTGGTCTAAGGAGAACCCACGGTTAGTTTTAAATACACACTCCCAATTCCCACAGAAAATTAATATTTGGGCCGGAATGTATTGTTTTCATATTAACGGACCATTTGTAATAGAAGGGACACTAACATCTGAGAAGTACCTGGATATGCTACAAAATTATATTGGACAACGAATAGAAGAAAAAAGTAACGGCGAAAACTTAATTTGGTTGAACATAACGGTTGTCCCGCACACCGCAGCCGAGAAGTTAAAGAGTATTTAGATCAGAGTTTCCCTAACTCGTGGATAGGTCGAGGGGGTCCTATTAATTGGCCAGCTAGGTCGCCGGACTTGACCCCTTGTGATTTTTTTATGGCCACATTTAAAAGAAAAAGTATACCAGCGTCAGTATAATGATATACAAGAATTAACAATTGCGATTGACGAAGAATGTAGTAGGATTACTCAACGGCAATTAAGTGCCGTTCGTCGTGAGTTCTACAATAGATTAGGATATTGTTTAGCTGTTAATGGAAATTTATTTGAACATTTATTGTAATAAAGTTTTTTATCTCATATTATTACTCGTTTTTCTCTTATTTAATTTTAGTTACATACATAAAAAATAAATTAGAAATGGTTCCCATAAATGACGGAATAAACATTTTTTAAAAATAACTATTAATACTTAAATATCAAACAGTGGGTAATTCTGCTCATTGGATGCAGTTTTTAATTCTAAACAAATTAGTATTCCACACTTTTTGCTCTAAAGTTAATAGGTAAAGAGATATCGGGGATTTAAAAAATTAACGTTGTATTTCCTATGTTCAGAAAAAAAAAGTAGACACCCGGTACAATACATATAGTTTATACGGTATTATACGTACGTATTATATCTTTTATACATTTTATTTTACACGCTGGCATCCCTGAATATCGCGCATCCCGAATCGCGAATGCACGCATAGTCTCTACTGAACTTAATAGAAAATTATATTTCTTTAACATCAAACTGCGTGTCCTAAATATACTGAACTTATAAATTCTTTAAAAATCCTCACTTGCTATGAATTTTTGATGAGCACATTAAGAAATTATACAAAAACACTTCATTTAAAGTGTAGCAAAGCATTAGCTATTAGAGACAATTTAGTTGTAGAGTCTTTGCCGTTATTTGCAGGTAGACTTGAAGACTTTGAATACGCTGATGTCTGTTTATTTACCTAACGTAATTTTGTTTACGAAACTCAATCGTGAATCCTTCGTCCTCGATTGATTTTGATATTTCTTAGATTCTAGAAATTGGAATTCTTTTCTTCCTACACACAATTACGAAATATATTAGTGTCATCATCATTATTTATGATAATCAATTCGTTTCGGTGCTTAGAAAATGTCAAACGTCAGCCGTGACGGCTTTGATTTAATTCAGGTTTCTTTATGAATCTATCCCAGGACGAAGAATTTGTTCTTATTAAATTTTCTTCTAAAACTGCTCCGTAAATGAATTAAAAACTATTGTTTGGAAAGTTGTCAGGTTATAAAATATATTTTATAAAAGTTTCGGGAAAAAATTCCAGATGTTTTTGTTTCGAAAGAAAGCAGCTGTAAAGCTATATAGACAAACTTTTTTACTCAGAAATATATTCTAATTTTTTCTCATATTGGTTATGTGTCACTAACATTATGCTGCTTTCAAAATATCTAGAAAATACTTTATTGTAATGTTGTTCATGAAAGTAAAATTATTAAACTAAACAAATTTTTTATCAGTAAACATGGGCGTATGCCATTATAATAGTTACTATTGAAATGATTGACAGAAATGTATTAAAGCGTTCTTTTTTATTAGTGAATATAGGGAATATATTAAAGTTGTCACTCATCAAACTGTCAGCTTTCAAAATGACATTCAAGTAAAAGTAGAAATTAAAATATGGTATAATTCCAATATGAACCTAAGACAATTTGTTGATTTTGATTAGTATAATACATTTGTTATTAAATAAAAGGAACTATTTTTTTAGTAAATATTTTCATTAAGAAATAGTGAATAATTTGTTAAAAAAATGGGCAGTATAATTATTTTGGTCAATATAAATAATAAAGTATAAAGTTTCATTTTGTCAGTAAGATATTGTTTTTTTGGTCAGTATAAAATGACAGTAATATTCATGAATGATCAGTATGGGTTGGGTAAATTTATAATTAGGTTAGAATATTATTATGTTAATTTAGAAGACTTTTTTTCATTTTTTCAACTTCAAAAAACATATTTTTATTCAACATTAACAAAAACATCATGGAATAACAACAAAAACAAAATTTATGTAAATTATTAACATTCTAATTTCCACACAAAAAAATATAACCACAACGTTACTTGAAATGAATTTTCTTCCAATGGCTTTTTTTTTAATGCAAAACAAACCTTTTTGTTGTTATTGGCTTCGTTCTCAAGTTGGGAGCGTGTGAGCAAAGGATTCCTATGATAGATATTGATGTACAAACTTTCATTAGTTTGTAACCTAAAGGCTGAAGATGGGAGCTATTGAGTCCCTAAACGTTCCAAAACAATAAAATATGGTTTTAATTACCAACTTCTTTTACAAATACCTTTTACAATACCTCTTCTCCAAGAAGGCCGAAGATAGTTTTTAATGAAAAAATTAATTTAGATGAGGTTAAATTATAATTAAGTTGGGTTATAGTTTACATTAAATTAGATTGTACAATATTTATAAATGATCGGTATTATGTGAAATGAACAGTATATAATTACGTGTATATAAATATCATCGAAAACTCAAAAGCGACGTCTGGCGTTGGAACGTCGATATATATATTGAACATTTAAAAGTAATATTGACCATTTAATTTTATTACCTACTGGAAATTTAATTTAAATACGTATATTAGTACATCTAACCGATTCCTTTGCGGCGGCAGTCTTTACTGACAATTTATGTTATTTATAATATATATTTAATGACATTTTATTATACTCAAATAGTGACCATTTATTTAAATACTGACCTAAATTGATTACTGATAAAAAAAAAAACTCTCGGCACTTCACTCAAATTTAACTTAAAAATAATGTATACCCCATTGTGATAGGTAGAAATGTTATGTATGTCAGCGGGGTCCTTTCGCCTGGTGGTGAATTTTCCCGAAGTTTTACGCAACTCACGTTCAGTGGCGTCCGCAATAATGTGCATAACATGAGATACCTTTAAATTGCGGTGCAAGCCTGCGTCAGAATTGATTCGCAAGGCGTGCTCGTCGTTGGTCATTTAATCGATGCCATGCCACTTTCAATAATGTATCTGTTTGGTTTTGTTCCATGTTCCATGCGCTATACATTGTGGACTGGAAAACACCTCAATTATTCACTCATTTCATACCATGTTCTTATTCAACACAATACAACACATCAGAGTTTTATTTATTTTGCTGCACTACAGAGGCCTTTCACACGTAAATTAACGCAATTGCAAATTCCGGAATCCGTATATCCACGGATCGAGTTCCAAAGAGGAAAAACTTTTTTGTTTTTTTTTTTTACAAAAAAAATGTATTCTTGATAAAAGTTTTTGGAAGTCCCGAAACGGCCAATTCAGTTTTAACATTTTCAAATTTTCTTTTAGTTTCAGATAAAAATCGAAAAGTGGTCGTTTTAGTTGAAAGAATAAATTTGCGTTGTCATGGTAATTGCCGTTATTTATTTATTTATTTTTATTAACTGTCAGTTGGGAAAATCAACCACAATCGTTGTCAAAAGACGAACGAGTTTACCTAATTCATTGCTATCGCAAAGATAATAAAGCGATCCGTCGAGTTGTCGAAGAATTTAATCAAAAGTTTCCGGATATTTACATCTCAAATAGAGGTGCACGAAAATTGGTCAAAAAATTCCTATCAACTGGTGCCATACTGGATGTAAAAAACAACAAGATAGTACCATGACAACGCAAATTTGTTTTTTGAGACATGATAATTTTCAACTAAAACGACCAATTTTCGATTTTTATCTGAAACTAAAAGAAAATTTGAAAATTAGCCGTTTCGGGACATCCAAAAACTTTTATCAAGAATACATTTTTTTTGTAAAATAAAAAAGTTTTACCTCTTTGGAACTCGATCCGTGGACATACTGTAGGGTGACCTTCGTATTAATGATTGAGTTAACTCTTCTTAATTGAAAAACAAAGTATTACTATGAAATATAAAAGTTTTTTTTAGTTTAGTATTTCTTTATACCGGGTGTTTACTTTTTTCCGAACATAGGAAATTCAATGTCAAAATTTTGATTTGGCGATATCTGTTTACCTATTAATTTTAGAACAAAAGTGTAGCGAAGAAAAATGTTCAGAACGAAAAACTGCATTGATTAAGTAGGAAGTTTATTGTTCAATTGTTTCTTATGTACGAGTCAGACGCAAAAGAAAATACGCGATTTGAAACAGTTTTCAGAGTGCCATGGAAAATAAAACAATAATTTATATTTCTTTCTGGCATATCTGACAGAATTGACATTTTTTAAATTTTATTCTTATTAGAATTTAAGATTTTGTTTTCTAGATTAAGGCTTCCTATTATGCTAATAATAATAAAATGAAAAAGAAATATCAAATCTGTCAGATATGTCACAAATAAGAAACATAAATGATTGTTTTTTACCTCCCGCCATAAAGGAGGTAATGTTTACGGTTCAAAAATTTGTTAGTGAGTTTTCAGTGAATAAGCACTTCAATAATTTCTATTTTCCGTATTTAAGCTTTCTGCAATAATATACAAAGTTTATTAGATTTTGAGTAAAATTGGGTAAGTGGAAGAGGTACTTTATTTGAAGCCCATAACAGTTTTTAATGAAAACCTATATTAACATATAACCCAAAACTTTTCAATTTTAGTATTTAAAATTTCTATATCAAGATGAACAGTGTATTAAATTCTGGTTAAAATTGATAAACTGGAAGTAATACTTTACTTGAAGCTCTGAACAGATGTTCGTGAAATAATCCAAAACTTTTCAACTTTAGTATTTAAGACCTGTATTATTGAGAATGACATAGGTATTATATTTTATATGAAAATGATATACCTGAAGTGGCACTTTATTTGAAGCTCTGAACAGATTTTCTTGACAAAATATATTAAAATATGATCCAAAGCTTTTCAAATTTGATGTTTAAAGCTGATATATAATTTGAAACAACATATTAGAATTTGACTATATATGTTAAACCGGAAGTGACACTCAATTTGAAGCTCTTAACAATTTTTTGAGGAAAAACAATAAAATATAATCTAAAATTTCGTATTACAGACTTTTCTATTTATTGGAACAACAAATTAGATTTTGTTTACAAAACCATCAACCGGAAGTGATACTTTATTTAAAGCTCATTGCTATTTGAAACATGGAATTGGCGGAAGGTCATGTGCTGGCCACATTAAATTTTTTTTCATTGCACTTTGATAATTGCGACATATTGTGTATTTTCTTTTGCCTCTAACTCGTACATAACAAACAATTAGCAACAAGCTTGGTACTCAATCGATGCAGTTTTTCATTCTGAACATTTTTCTTTATTTCACTTTTATTCTAAAATTAATAGGTAAAGAGATATCGCCAAATCAAAATTTTAACATTGTATTTCCTATGTTCGGGAAAAAAGCAGACACCCGGTATTTAAATCCATCCTAAATATTAATATCCCCATGCCATTCTTTTTTTGTTAAATATTAAGAAGAGTTCCTCTTGCGTGCAGAACGTGTGGGATAAGTAGATTTGCAGTTGATTCGAAGTATAAAAGGAGCGGTCAATAACTTGTAATAAACTAGCTACATTCGCAAACCGAATTCCGCGGTCTAGTTTTCTTTTTGTCGAGTGAATTGCACAGAATGGAGTTAGTTCCAACTCTAGAACGGTTACAGTCCTACACTAAATCAGAGTTCAAATGCACGGATTATTGCCGAATAATTCAACGATTATATTCACTCACTAGAATGGGACATTGAATTTTTACTCATTACTCGGAGGAGTAATGAGTAATGAGAAACTCGAAATTCTATTAGCACCCTTGCCACATATAAGATGTTGTTATTCACACTTGATTTTGTCAAATGCTATGTCATTATGCACGCAAATAATAATAATAATAATAATAATATTTATTCTTGCCTAACCGGTTTACAATCTACTTATTATATATATTTTACAATAAATTGTGGTACTACATCATAAATTAACCCCACGTTTCTCGATGACTTCCTTCATCCAATCTTGTCCCGACCCTATATATATATATACCTATATAATAATAATAATAATAATAATAATAATAATAATAATAATATAGTAATAATATAATTATAATAGTAATAATAATAAAATTAACAATTATAACGATAATATAAATAACAATATTAACAATAACAACAATAATAATAATAATATTAATAAAAATATTATTAACAATGATAACAATAATAATAATAACAATAATAACAACAATAATAATAATGAAAATAATAATAATAATATTAATAATAATACTATAGATTTATTTAATGCCTAAAGGCCAATCAAATACAAAATAAATACATTGTAAACAGTGTAGCAAATATAAACATTAACAAAACAACATATAAACATTACTAACAAAATAATAGATAAATATGCCATAATTAACTTTATTTTTAATACAATAATGCTTCAGCTTATCGAAAACTGTTCATAATTAGATATACTTTTTAAACTGCTTGGTCAATTTTTATAAACCTTCAATCATTTCCTATCAAATATTCTACTTTTTTGTACGTTCTTTATTTTTCTTGAATACTAGAAAATCTTTTTTATTTCTAGTATTATATTCTTGAAAATCATAGTTTCGGGTGAACATATTTACATTTGTGTGTTTTTCTAATATAACTTTAATTCTAGAGTATTTATCACAATTTAAAATAATTCTCATGCACTTATTCTGCAATATTCGTAATCTTTGTATGTACTTTTGATTAGCTATATATGAGCTTTGTTCGAGAAACAGTCGGGAACTGTCACGAACTATCAGAAGAATGCGCATACGAATTTTGGCGTTCGAGCAGCGGTAAATCACAAATTCACACTAAGAATTCAGTGTTCGTGCAGCGGTTTGAAACCATTGGCGACGGTTTGAAACAGTCAGGAGAATTTGAAGATTGTTTTCAAATTTTAAATCCGTGACATGCGCACTAGCATTTCTAACGTCAAATCGCAAGGGGAAAACTTCGGTGACTGGGTGACAGCAAAGGTTAATAAGGTTATTTCTTTTTAATTTTTAAAATGTCTGATTTAAATACATCAAGCAGTGACTCTAAGTCGAGTATATCAATATCCTCAACGTTATCTGAAAATACCTGTCATGATTTCTAATTATTGTCCTAACCTGACACCAGCCAAAACACCAAACAGCTGAGATAAA
This sequence comes from Ophonus ardosiacus, assembly GCA_943142095.1. Lineage (NCBI taxonomy): Eukaryota > Metazoa > Arthropoda > Insecta > Coleoptera > Carabidae > Ophonus > Ophonus ardosiacus. The sequence continues at coordinate 33,968,157 of OW964833.1, read as the reverse complement.
CAATACAGAAAACAGCTGGCGTCAACAAGAGACAACTACCATTGGTAAAAGTAACTAGCGCGTTCGAGCAACGAAAATTTCAAACTAATTTGAAACTATCAGAGCTACAGATAATTGTAGCACAATAAGTAAAATGCGGTAGACTCTATCAATATATTTTTTCTTAAGCAAAAAATATAAATTTTGTGACGTTTTAAAAAAACGTCTGTCCTTTCTGCTCAACCCTGTATTACATGGGCACGGGGCATATAATACAGGCTGGCGGCGGTTAGGGGTGAACATATGGATTTAACATGTGATTTTAGTTTTAGGTAATTTCCTGCTCTCATTCATTTTATAGCTAAAATTGCACAGTGCAAAGTTTTTCGGAAACAAAACTGATTTTGTCATGGTTTTGTTTTTTCATAATTTTGAAAACAAATTATCAAAAGTTCCGTTAATTAATAGCAATTGCCATGACTTATGTCATTATAGAAAACAATTTTTTTCCACATTCTATTATTTTTTTTTGTTGTAATAAGTAAATTAAATGTATGTTTATTCGAATAAGGAATTTGTCTTTATTATGAAGGATTATGATGCAAATAGAAAATGAAGAAAACAGCATTTATTTTGCATAAATTAGATTGATGTTTACAAATAATTTATGAAAACCAGAAAAAGAAATTCTCGGCTGTTGCTGGTAATGGACAAAATTTTAAAATTTCTTTTTAAAATTGTAAATTTTGAGGAAATAAAAAATGAAATATATACGAACAGTTTTGTATGCAGCTTTTAATAGACACTTACAAAATTGACGTCACTGCAAGACAGAGATAGAAGATCATGCATCCAAACAAACCTCCCCTCGTTGTCTTACGTCCCGTTCCCTGTTCCTATCTGTCATTGTGTTCGCATCTGTTATTTAGTGTTAAACCTAATTCTTTATTGTGATTTGTACGTTGTGTTTAATAAAAATGAGTTTAAAACCAGAAGATGTGTCTGGGGTAACTTTTTTGTTTGATAATATTGAAGATTATTCGATTATTCAACTAAAACGATGGCTAGAGTGTAGAGTCTACGGCTGATGACAAGCCTTTGTTTGGACGGGGTAACCATAGCAACCTTGATTTCTATGCTTTGCCGTTAGAGGCGCTAGTGCAAATTTCAATTTTGTAAGTGTCTATTCTGAAAAACTTTGCACTCTACAATTTTTGCAGTAAAATGATTAGGAGAACAGGAAATTGCGTAAAACATGTTAAATCCTTATGTTCATCCCTAACCGCCACCATTATGAATATGAAAAAAAAAAAACTGGTTTTCCATGTTGAATTGCTATATATATTAAATTTATGGTACCTAAATTGCATTATTTTATTTGGAAATTTACGCTTATGCATCTCTGTGTACGAGTATATTTATATATCACTAAACAATTGTGTTGAATTTGTTTGGCTTTTGTATTTGGTTAATATTGACCTGTGTAGGTATTTGGGTTGGCTAATGACTTGCTTATAATTTGGTATAATGTAAAGATGACAGACCAGCTCTGGTATTCATCACGTGTCATGTTCTTCCTTTGTTGCGTTGTCGGCGATTACAACCTCAGTTAACCAGATAATCTCCCTTAACTAAATACCCTGCTTAACCGAATAATGGGGAAAGGTCGATTAATCGGACAATGAATAGCCATTATTATTCGCACACGACGTAGGAATAACAACAGTGCTAGTACTATTCTCGTTCTCAGATCGAATTTGCTCGTCCTTGTTTTCCTCTTCGTTTCCTACTTCTTGGTCCCAAAGGAGCAGGTAGGTATACATTTCGACTTATTACATTCCTACGAGCTACTTCTAAATTCTATACTCATTTATCTTGCCTGAGACTACATGTTTATTGCAATTAGGGGATGCATTTTATTTCGCCAACAATTAAATACTACATAAAGTTACACATCCTACAAAATAAACAATCAATACAAACACAGTTATTTCTTCCCCTATGTGGGACATATAGGACAGTAATTCTATTAGGATAGAGTGGTTCACTTGTACACCTCTGACAACGGATTTATAAGCTAATCGACCAAAAAATAGAGAATAGTTTATACTTGTGTGATAATGTGATGATATTATGACTTTTGTTGTAAGGTTTTACTGTTTTATATACCGAGAGTTGTTTTTAGCAGTAAACATATGTGTATGTTATTTATTACCATAATTACATTAGAAATAATTGACAGCAATGTATTTTCGCATTTATTATATTTAAGTGAACATAGGGAATGTATTATAATTGTCAAAGTCATCAAAATGTCATCTTTAAAAATGACAATTCAAGACAAGATATAAAAAACGTGGTATACTTCCATTTCGAGCCTGATATGTTCTACAATGCTTTAATTTATAGTAGCGTAACCCTCGTACTAACTAGAAACTTATACTGGGTGGAACACGAAAATCGGACCATAGGCGTTTAACATGGGAAAATAGTTTTCCTTACGCAAAAGTGGCCTATTTATTTTAGACAATAATGCGTCAAATAAATGTTGTAGAAAATTAAATTCTGCATCTTGCTTAATAATCAATTTTATATTTCACGTGTTTTAATTGAGTAAATTGAATTTAAAATTTTATAAAATCGACATTTTATAGTGTTAGCTTTGGTCTTGAAATAAAATCACAAACAAATACACTACTAACTTACTTAATCCCAATGCCTTTCTACCCTTTTGGGTGTAAGGCTGGGTGTTAGGTACTTGATTATTCTTCTGGTTTCCTTCTCCATACCTTATTCCATTCTTCTCTTAGGGTATATTCCAAAAATAAAATATAATAACCAAAACCATGGTTTCGGTTACCGACTGGTTCTAGTCACGGGACTATTATTATTGAAACATTTCGGTTTCATTCGCAGGTGATTCGCCGAAACCTTAAAATTTTCTTTCAAAACATTGCGTCTATCGTCTTTCATAATCCTAAATTATGAAGTGGAAAATTAAAATACGTACGATGTAAACCGTAGAAAATAGATGCAAACATCAAAGAGTCATTAAATAGTATCTAACCACACTAACCTATAAAATCTGACTTCTTATGAAAAAGGACAGAAGATGTTAACCGGCAAAACCGAGGAAAAATCATGGTTGCGTTGGTGCGCTTTGGTTGCAACCATTTTAACCGGAACCATGTTTCATAAATGTACAATTTTTACCATTTGATATTATTGGAACACTGTTGGTTAACCACGGTTAAAATTTGTTATTTCTGGAATATACTCTTAGTATGGTCTAACGTCTTCCCACCTAACACTCCTCTTTTCTAATGCTATTTTCACTTCTTCAGTCCAAGTTTTTCCTGGTCTTCCTCTATGTTTACCTTCGTTGTTCTTGCCTCGTAAACTTTTCTTGTTGTTTTTTCTTCCCTCATTCTTTATAGATTGTAGGTGTAGTGTTGTTCTAATATATTTGTTTATGATTTTGTCCATGAATGTTTTCCCTTCTATTTTTCTTAGGAAACTCATTTCCGTACTGATTAAGTTGCTACGATGTCTTTCTGTTGTTGTCTACGTTTCGGAGCCAAAGATTAAAGTTTTCACGTTCCACATGGAGCAACATTGCTATCTTATACTTCCGTATCTTTCCTTTTTTAATAGTTTCCCTTTTCTTGTATTCCATATTCGTGTCCTTGTTCTTTGCTGGGTTTGTATTTTTTTTATTTGCTTATTTAAGTTCTTTGTTTAGGTCTTTAATTCTTCCAGTATTTCTAGTTCCCCTTTGACTCTTTTCCATACATCTATTTCCACTTTTTGAAACCGCACTTTAACCCATTCATAAACAAATATTATGACATTAAACCTACCAGAAACATCACATTGTGCCATATTTGCTTGCAGAAAAGCTCTGCTTGAGTCATCATTATTGAAAATGGAGAATTATTCATACGTTATTTAGTTGTATTATTTTGATGCAAATTATATTTTATAATTTCTGACAGGTGATTACAATTGTATGTGATTTATTTCAATGCTATGGCTAAAACTATAAAGAAATCAAAATATAATGTCATTATTGAATTAGATGAGGAACTGAATTCTGTACAACATTTGTTTGAAGCATTATTGTGTGAAATCAATATAGGCCAGTTTTGCACAAGGTGGAGAAACTGTGTTAAACACGTATGGCCCGATTTTCGGTGTACACCCGGTATGTACCTCTCATATATTAGTTGTGTAAATTGTTTCAAATTATTAAAATATATGAACCAGCGTGTGTAATATTTATGGAGATTGCGATTCTGTAGTTTCATTGTGAGAAATTGATTACACAGCAAATTCTAAATTCGTGTAACGTTAGCTGTCCCAAGGTTCTGCTCTGCCTTGAGCTTGAAGCGTAAAGCCGGCAAACTCATACTTCATGTCTAAATATCACGTGTAATAACGATATTAATTCAACACCATTTATTACAAAATATCTCTTGTGGACATCCTACAACACTTACACTTTTACTCAAGCTAAATGGTAAAAATGACACGAGATATCACACTGTATTCTAGATTTCCACGGTGGGAAAAGAATATTTTTCCAAGCTAAGACAAAAATAAAGTAGGTGTAGTACGACTAGCGAATGAAAGTTGACTTTTAAATTATTTTCCTACAACCGTGCGTAAAGTACATACTTTGCGTACTCTTTACAGTGTGTAAAGAGTCACTTTTCAAGCACTAGTGCGTGAAAAGTAAATAAGCGTTGCTAGGCAATATGCACATTATATTACATATACAGTTTGTACAATTCTAAAAGACTAATCCACCTGCCTCTGAGATTCTTTCGAATGTTTAAGTTAGTAACAGGACTAACAATATTTGAAGATGTTTGTACACTCATACTCAATATTATGAGATATAGCACTAACATTTCGAAAAAGTAAAAATATTGTATGCAACACGTATGTAAAAGAGTATTTTTGTTATCTCGTAAAACATCTCACTCGACCAAAAAAATTCTACTTTACACACTTGTTGCGAAAATAACTATTATAGATGTGGTCTCTTCTCTTAACTTTACCCTAGAAATACATTACTATGTCTTGCTGAAAATAAATGGATGACTACGGTAGCAGAATAATAAAACAGGAGTGCATTAAAAAAATATTTTAAACATTTTTCGTTCATTTTGCTTATAACAAAATATTTTTACTTTTATTTAGTTTGACAATTGTGATATAGGATTATTTTTAATTTCATTTAACAACATTTCTGACTCGACGGTTGCTTGCACATGAAACTAACGAATCATAATTCGCGGTAAACAAAATTTTTAAATGTATCCCTGAATCCTGTTGATAAGATAATTTTAAATGCCTCCTAGTATTCCACTGATACAATTCTAGTCTTCTCTAACGGAAGACATAAAAGTCCGTTTTCTTTCAAATTCAAATCATATGACAAAGTTATGAAAAGAAACCACATCTTTTAAATATCAATATTCATTCGCTAGTTGAACTTACTATATACGAGTATTACAACCATTTTATACAAATTTAAAAAAAATGTGTAAAACTAGAAATCTGTATTACTAAATATAAATATATGTATAAATAACTTTAACTACTCTTAAAAATTGGAAAATGTGAGATTAGGCTCCGCATTAATTCTTTGAGTACCAATGGATGTCTCTAAAATAGGAGGACATGGCTTAACCACAGATTCCTGTGGCTAAAATGAGATTATTTAACTAAACTTACCTTTACCGGAAAGTGTAGCATTCAGCCAGTATTCTGCTTCAAAGTTCTTCGAAAAAAATTAATTTTGCTTATAATAACCGAACGCTTTATTCAATTCGAATAAAATTTCATATGACAGTTTGTTCATATGGTTATGACATCTTTCAAGATGATACTTGTTATTATTAGTGACCCACTAGTGTATGAATCTTAGATGTCCCAACATTGATTAAACCGTAACTTTTTAATTACCACGTCTATGACGTATTTTTTCAGACTGATACATTCAACAGTAAACTTTTCTCTCTTTGTGTAATTTGTGATATCTGTTATGGTTCACGCAGAAAAAAGTAAAAACAGAGTGACTGCTCTGTGAATGTTTAAAATAAATTTAATCTAGCAGAGTATCCAAATGTCAAACAACTAATTTTTAATGACAGTAACAATTGTTTATGGGTTGTCAAAAATTTTCTTCGCAATATTATAAAACTAGTAACTTCCGTTTGTTCGGCCTAATAGTATTTTACTACCATTATTATAAGACGATTAAATATGTTAGCTTACTCCTAAGCAAGTTGAGAAGATTGTCAACTTGTTACTGTAATTAAAAATTAGATGTTTGGCATTTGGACAGACTGCTAGATAAAATTTATTTTAAAAATTTCACGGTACATTCATTCAGGTTTTTTTTTTCTGTGTGAACCGTAACAAATATCACAAATTACACAAAGAGCGAAAAGTTTACTATTGACTGTATCTTTCTGAAAAAAAAAAAAAATTACGTTATCGGCGTGACCATTAAAAAGTTAAAGTCTAATCAATGTAGGGACAAAGTTTCATACACTAGTGGTTCATTAATGATAACAAGTATCATCTTAAAAGATGACATAACTATATGAACTGTCATACCAATTTTTATCCAAATCGAATAAAGCGTTCAGTTATTATAAGCAAAATTAATTTTTCTCTCAAATAGGGGGACATGGTTTAACCACAGATTCCTGAGGCTAAAATAAAACGATTTAACTAAACTTGCTTCTACCGGAAAGTTTACCATTTTGCCAGAATTCTGCTTCAAAGGTCTTCGAAAAAAAAAAAAATTAATTTTGCTTATAATAACAGAACGCATTATTCGATTTGGATGAAATTTAGTATGACAGTTCATATGGTTATGTCATCTTTTAAGATGATACTTGTTATTATTAGTAAACCACTAGTGTATGAAACTTAGGTGTCGCATCATTGATTAGGCCGTAACTTTTTAATGGCCACGCCGATAACGTAAAATTATTTTTTTTCAGAGAGATACATTCAATAGTAAACTTTTCTCTCTCTTTTTAATTTGTGATATCTGTTACGGTAAACGTCCGCACGGTACGAATATGTCATCATCATTACCGAAATCTATTTACACAAAGCAGATTGAAACACCCAGAAATGGGTATTATGCCGTGATGACTTATTTATATTTATATGTATATATTTAGATATATTTTAACACGCTGATTCCAAATTTTCAAACCGCAGGTTGATATCTCGTTTTGTTCTCGAGACTCGAGATTACATTTACTTTACCTATTTCTGAGCTATGAGCCAAAAATGGGTAAGAAGACACAATCCTGGCGACTTCTTCATTCGATTCTATTGGCAAAATTGCACAAGTTTACCAATTTACATAAAATTTATTTTATAAGTTTCGTTTGCACAGTCAAAAAACGGAAATCCTTGAAAATGGCCAAAATCGCAAGGGATACACCTTAGTTTTTTTGCGATTTTTTGACATGTTCAGAAATTGTATCCTTTCTTCAAAAAGATTGTACACTTACGTAATTTTGTCCGTAGAATCAAATGACAAAGTCATCAGACGTATCTCTAGCCGTTTTTGGTTATTATTGTTTAAATAAAGTTTAGTATCGGAGAGGTTAACTTTGTATTTCAAGCTTTTTAAATATCATAGCTTGGTTTTTATATTTATTTATATTAAATTTATAAGTAATGACATTCGCTTTTTAATATGCAGTGTGATTCACTTTACATGAAGACACCTAAATAAATTGTATATTAATAACTCAATTATTACAAAACTTATATCAGTGATAGAGGCCATAACGATTAATATTTTGTAGGAATGACTTTTTTTAAGATCTAAAACCGGCGAACTATGATTAAAATAAAAACTAGTGTTTCTAGTAAACTCATATCAGTGATGAAGATAGACCCAAAATGTATTTAAGAAAATTGTTGCTAGTCATCAATATACTCCAAATACGAAGTTTCTACATTTTTGTGTAAACTCATTGAAAAAATTCTTATTTCAAGTATCTGGTGTGCAGCACAATCAAAACAATGGAAAATTGTTTGAAACATCAGGAATAAACAGAATTTACTCATGTTTTGATTGTGAGTTACACACTTGATATTTAACATAACAAAATTTCACTGAGTTTACACAAAAATGTAGAAAAATTACAAAATTTTTTTAGCGAGACTTCGTATTTTGAGTATTTTAGTGATTAGCAACAATTTTCTTAAATACTTTTTTGTTCTACCTTCATCGCTGATATGACTTTACTTGAAACACTAGTTTTTATTTTAATCATACTTGGCCGGATTTAGACCTTAAAAAAATCATACCTACAAAAATATTAATCATGATGCCCTCTACCACTGGGAAAAGTTTTATACTAATTGCGTCATTAATAAGCTATTTATTTAGGTGTCTTCATGTAAAGTGAAACACACTGTATATATTATATATTACAACGTAAACACTATATTTAATATTAAAATATGCAATACTATTTATTAGTAATTCATTTTCAAAATTCCTATTTAGAAATAAAACAATCTGACAAAACAAAATACTGTCTCGATAATGCAAAAATGATGATGTGAAATATTTAATATGTGGTTTACCTACTCGCTTTCACGTTTAAACCAATAATAAATATTTAAGCAGCTCTGTTGGTCTCGATTCAATCGAACAGTGGAAATTAGGCCTAATTGTCTTGTTTACGATCGTCGGTAAATTTTGATATAGGATTTAAATATACTGCCAATCTGATTACACTCTAATTTTGAAACAAATACAACAATTAAATCGTTACGGAATGCGCATGACATTGATTAGTTCCATTTATTTACCGAAATATCAATCAAATTTACTCGGCGTCATATTGGCACTAGGTAAATATTTTATGTAAAATTCTGTTTTTGTAAAGGATAGGTTGAAATTTGAAATATCTTTTACATAATCATTGCCATTGTTTGGTATTTAAATTCATTATTAGTACTATTACCCCATATTGAAATTCATTTAAAACTATTTATACCGGTGCCAATACCCTGTATTAAAATGATTTATACCAGTATCAATACCAGTCATTAAAAATGATTTATACCAGTACAATTACTAGGTATATAATGTTAGTACCAGTACCATTACTTTAAATTAACAGTCCTTTATTGGTACAATTATCCGATATTTAAGTTCATTAATAGTATCAGTACTACAAACCCAGTATTTAATGCATTATTACCAGTATTAATTACATTATTTTAATTCATTGTATAAGTAGGTACCATTATCCAGTAGGCATTTCATTTTTTTTAAAATTTATTGCAAGTACGGTAGTAAACTATTTACATTCATTATTACCAGTACCAAATACTCCAAACTTAAATCCATGACACCAGTATCATTATTGAAAATTTAAACTATTAATTTTCGTTTTTAAAATTATTATTACCACTTTTATTTTTATTAACTATATTCTTTATTACAAGTAACATATATACGGTTATTTATTTATGCTACTACCATTACTTAGTATTTAAATTCATTTTACTATTACCAATACTCGATATTTAAATTCATTATTACCTGTAATGGTAATTTTTTACCATCTACCATTACCCAATATTTAAAATGATTATTACCAGTATAATTACCATGTGTTTAAAAACATTATTGCTAGTACTATTATTAGTAATTAAAATCGTTATTACCCGTACAATAACTCAGTTTTTAAATCATACCATTATTCGATAGCTCCAATCTAAATTTGTACCTAATACATATTGATGTGTTAACTGTTTGGGCTCTGAATAGCTTATTGTGACACTTAAAACAAAAGTTTAGGTTAAGGGAGTATTTAGAGGGGGTTTTGAGGGTCAGAGCCCCTCCAAAATTTTGAAGACAAAATCATGTATATTATTATGTATGAGAAAAAAAACTTTGTTATTACTTTGAAATGCGTTTTCCATGACTTACAAGCAACTGCTACAAATGAAGTATTTTATGCTAAACATATATACATACTTTGGTACAAACAATTGCAATTGGGGGAGAAACTGAAGTGTAACACTTTAGAAGCATTAGAATTATGCATTTAAATTATTTATCTCAACCCATTCAAATATCTTGCAGAAGTGAACGTTCATTTTTGACTTTACGTCGATTCAAATCATATTCACGGAATTCAATGTGTGGAAATCGATTCAGTGGCTTGACTTTGTTAAATATCCATAGACAATTAACAGGTTAATACCATCAACAGATGAAGAAATACTCAATAAATTACACAAAACATTAAATTTAAAGTTGTACATATTTCATTTTCTTGTCTTATATTATTAAAGGTTTTCGGTATTATGTGCTCATATATCGTGGGTCTAGAAAAGAAAGTTGTAATTGCAAGAAAGTAAAATGGCGAAGAAACATTTGAAATTTCACCTCGCTGTTATTGAACACATTGTTATCGAATTGCCATTTTTTAATAATAAATTTAATTCTATTATATATTAGAAAATAGGATGTAAGAACTATGTACTTCAAATATTTTACGTCTAACCTAACTTAACCCCCCTATATTTGAATCCTAGATACATCACTGGTTTAGGTAGTAATGTAATGTTTACAACGCTATGCAGTATAAAATGTAACTTTTCTGGCTGGTGCATAAGCAAAAATATCATTTTTTGTATTGGCCGTTTTGTAGCGCCCAATTTCACGCATTATCTGTTTACCTCAATATTAAAGGGGATATTTTTCACTAATTAAAGGGGTACGTGTTTCCAATGCAAATTTTTAATGTACATACATGTATACCATTTGCTGTTTATTAAATATGAAAATTAGATGTTAATTTCAACATTTCATTTCAATATTAATGTAAAATCCCAGAGTGTTGTTAATAACGTTTTTTCATCAAATAAAATCGCAAAAGTATTAATTATATAATGAATTTTTATTGAAATATTCATTAATTTGTTCATAAATGTATTACATGTGGCAATTTTACAATGAGAATCAGACCTATGTGAATTAACCCATTTATGCCCGAATTATTAATTTTTTGAAATTTTGATAATGCTACGCTAATATTTGTCAAGAATAAGTATCAAAAATATAACATAACAAAACATTTTAGTTATTTTGTTTATATAATGTTTTTTTTTGATGTTCCAAAAATGAATAACATGTCGAGAAAAATTACAAGCAATAATGTCCAAATATTCACTTTACAATTCGAGTAGTCATTTTTAATAAGACTAGGCGTTATATAAAAAGACAAAATTTACAATCTGTTGACGATATTTACATTGTAACCGTAGCTTGTGCTTGGATTTATGTTTCCAACTGAGCATGCATAATCTCCCGGTGTTCCATTTTCGGAACATAAAGTTTTATGTAATGTGAAAAAGAATCCGAAAACTATTTCTGTAATATGTTTAACAATAATGAATTTAGATGCATTTACGAACATGATACAATAATGCCCTGCACAAAATATGATATACGTAAAAAAATAATTTACATCTAATTGCGATGACATTTTTGTCAGCACTTATAGTAAAATTTAAAACAAAACCAGACATACGTATATATCATAAATAAATTCAACGATCTATGCACCAAAATGTACCCACATGTGTGTAGAATAAGTATGGAAAGCAAGAAATCTCTATTGATTGAACCTTTTTTCATAATTTGGGGGAAAACCTTGTGGTCCAATTTTGGAACACCGGGAATAAATGGGTTAAGCAGTTTTACTTATTTTGGTCAGTATATGTCCTTAAAGTTTGTACCCGAAGTTTTGAATGCTTTTTAATTTAATTTTAAGGTGTAGTGTAATTTTTAATTTAACGCAAGAGAGAGAAAGAATATCTCGATACAAAAAAACCCTCCCGTTGTCTTTGTACTGTGAATGGCTGATGGCAGCTTCGATTGTATACACTGTAGGTTACTACCTAGCAACCCTAACTTCTAAGTAGTGCCACGAGAAACACTATGTGCAAATTAAGAGCCATAAATTTGGTGCTGCAAGTTTGTTATAGGTTTCCTGTACACATCTTACAAGTTTGTGGCAAAAGTGCTAATAGGTTTTTTTTTTTGTAATTTTACAGTATAACAGTCAGGAGCGTTCGATATTGGTTGAAACGAACTATATCACAGACATCTATCTATAGTTCGTGCAGCAAAGCCGTAAAGAAACAGATTTACTCCAATATGGTTTAACCGTTTAAGCGAAACTTATAGAAAACAACAACGTGTAACTATTGTGACAGACCATCAATAAAATGAACTTTTTGTGATACTGTACTCAGGGAAAATACTTGCTTGTCATTGGTGGATTTGGGCTGCATGTTTTCTTTTGATTCGCTGCAGAGTTTTGATGAATTACCGAGTTTTACAAATGAATTCTGAAAATTGTCTCACTAATTGCGAAGATGTCAGGCTACGTTTTATACGCTTCTACATAATTATCTAATTCAATTAATATACATTCAACTACCTCCAAGAATTCAGTGCGTGGCAGAGTTAAGAAACTGATAACAGATAAATATCTTAAATTCTAACCTAACTGATGACACTCATTTAGAAAATGTCAACATATTTTAAATTAGCTTATAACTACTTATACATAGTTGAAGCAGAATTGGAACATTCAATATTTTATTTATTATTTATTTTTGTACGAAACTTCATCTAAATTTTAAATTGAAAATTGTCTGTAGTACTTTCGTAAGACGTAATAAGTTTTTAATATTCTGCGACGAATATGTTAATTGATCTATTTCAAATTAAAAAAATAAATAAATATCAATGCGTTCTCTGGAAAAAATGTTGATTGGCAAAACTAACTTACATGATAATAATATTGATAGTATTAATAAAGTATGAAGAAGCAATAACTAATAACATTGTAATAATGAGCCGGTTTCATAATTTTTTAAAGGGTAATTTAAAAGAAAGTTGATACAATATTTATCACAGTATAACAAAAAATAATAATAATAACATTTTCGTAAATAATGAAATAAAAAGATTGGCGCAAGAAATAGTAATGAGAAGCAAGCCCCCACGTCTGTGACGTCAGAGTACATACAACACAGTATTCAAAGCCAATAGGAAAACAGTATACGTTATTTATATAAATAAAAGTAGGCGATAGTTTGTCACATGTTAAACTGTATATACTCTGACGTCATATTTTGTTTCAGATCACGTGACTTTTTCAAAATATTACACAAATTTCAATATATAATTGTTAAATACCTAATGGATATTTCGTAATATTTTCAAATTTGAGGCTCTTTAAAGAACAATATCTTTTAAAATTTAGTACTTAGAAGTCATATAAATTTTTTTGCAACAGCCCTATTTGATGACTTAAATACAGTTTGCAAATTTTAATTTCTGCTTGATAGTATTGACAGATAAAACTATCAAATCTGAAGTTAAGTTGTTATATAGACTGGAGGGCTAAATACGAAAATGAACCTTGAAATTTATTTTTCCTAAATGAAGGATCTTTAAGCAAAGAAGAACCACGAAAGGAATATTTCAAATCTTTTTCTTGGACGATAAATATAAAGGTGTACCAGTTTTAACTGATTTGTGATTTAGACACTGGTACAGAGTCTTATACGATCTTCAATGAAAGGGAGTTTAGCTTTATGCCTATAGTTAGAAATATATTCATACTTTCATTCACCAAATACATACCGAAGACAAGCATTTTGAAAATGTGTTATACGCTGCCTATCTTTTTTAAATAAATTTGGAACATAAACACATCCGCAATAGTCAAACAGCGGGAAGATTAAAGACTCGACAATTTTTAATTTCGTAGCAGAAGACAAGACGTTTTCAAATGGATATGAACCGAAGTCTAGCTGCTTGAAGCTTTTTTATGAGATTAAACCTTAAGTTCAAATCTTTATCTATGTTAAGTCCTAAGTTTTTAATGACTTCACTGCATTGAAATGGCACACCATTCAATAACATGGGAGAAGTAATTTGGTATTTATCTGTAACAAGCATGGTAGATTTTTCTGCATTTATTTTTACTATTTTTAGACCATTATTCTTGACCTACATTGACAGATTTTGTAAATCTTGATTAAGTTGATTTAGTTGTAGCGATTCATTTTGTTTAGAGAAAGATGTTATCAACTGAGTATCCTCAGCATAAGAGTGCAAATCTATTATGTGCTGCGATGACAATGGTGATTTATTTAGAAAACACACTGATTTATATTTTTTACAAAAATTTGATCTATGACATAATTGATCAGTGGCTCCAGGTATTATAGAAAGCATGTAAAACAAAAATTATTGCCAGATTTACCATCTATGAAGTTAGTTCTATCATCGATTAGCTGTTGTACGTTTCCTTATATAATACACTGTAAATAAATGAAGTGTGTTCTGTAAATAGGAGGCCATCTCTTTACGAATGGTAAAGATGACCTATATGACTCAAAATTTACTGTTAAATTTACCCTGTTAGGGTTGTAGTTTGTAATCATGGATCCAAGTGACTTAACAAAACCATTTAATAGCTAGGTGACAGTATAACAAGTTTGATTGATTGAAAGCATTAGCGTTCGTTCTCTGTGTTTAGAATTTGCGTTAGAATATGGCCGAATACAGTTTCAACGTTCTAGCTGACATGCATCCTATCTATGGTGAAGTTGGCAACAGCAGACATCTGTTGTAAGAAGATGTGATAGTTTTTCGTGTTTTCCCAAACAGAATACTTGATAGAACAGAAGAGGCTAAAATAGAATTTGCTCTTTCATTAGTCAATTTTAAATTCTTCTAGTTCTTCATCGGATGATTAAAAGAAAAATAAAACTGCAGAATGTTCTGTGAAGTCGCAATGTAGCGATAGCTGCCTATTTACCTAACACCCTGTATGTTTAAAATAACTCTCATAATCAATAACTGGAAGTAACTATGCATGAATGAAAATAAGCAATTTCATAAAATATTTAACTAAAGAAAAAAAAACTGCATTTATATTATAGTCTAAGTTTAGATTGCCACTAGCAGCATACAAATGCCCATGATTCCTGTCTGGCTTGGCATCATAAATTCAAGCAAGTAGATACTTATTTGTAGAACAATGTTCTCATCGTTAGAAATAAAATTTTACGTGAAGTCGTATTAACAGAAAACACCAATATGTATTTGTATCGTTCGATTATCAGTAAAATCTACGTTTACTTATCAAACGACAATGTTTTATTGATTTTGCAATTAAAGTACCCTATCTCTATGTAATATTTATGTTGGTGTGACAACGTTCTATATTTTGATGTGAATGTAAAAATTATATGTATTGTAATTTGTATAAATTTTTAAATAACTACATATTCTATTTTGTATTAAAAATTTATAATGCTTTACCTATAAAATATTTAAAATTATTGCAAAATATTTTAGAATATATTCATCAAACCTTTAATTAGAAAAACCTCTATTATTCGAAACAATATTTGTTCCATTGAGAAAACACTATAATTCGAAATAAAATAAGAGATAATACTTAAATGGTATATCATTTGATTATGATTACAATGAGTATAGAACCCGCTTAATTCAATTTCTTTCTTATTTGTCCTCTATAATACGAAAACTCGATATA
This sequence comes from Ophonus ardosiacus, assembly GCA_943142095.1. Taxonomy (NCBI): domain Eukaryota; kingdom Metazoa; phylum Arthropoda; class Insecta; order Coleoptera; family Carabidae; genus Ophonus; species Ophonus ardosiacus. The sequence continues at coordinate 33,952,519 of OW964833.1, read as the reverse complement.
TTAAAAACTATTACAAATATTTAAATAGTAGTATTTATCACAATCAATTCATAACTATTTAATTATAAGTATGCTTAATTGTAATTTAATTTTTTAATTACAAGGACCTAGTAATAGTACTGGTGGTAACAAGTATTATATACCATAGTATGATATTGGTAATGTAATTGTACTTCAAATTTTCAGCTAATTCCGAAACATATTCCTGTAACTACTTAGTGCACATTATTAGATGGAATCTTGAGCGCTCTAATTTTCTTTAGAATTAACTCAAATTTTTATCATTATGCCACGGTATTAGTTTCAGTTTAGAGTTTTAGAGACAATAATTAAAATAAATTTAGCATAAATTAGGATGCGCAATATGAGAAGTCAATTAAGGCGAATTCTACAGCAAAAATATAAAGTGCATAGACAGAAATTTAGAGTAAATAGCAATTTTAAGTGGCATGAATTAAAACAAGTTAACGTCATCACCGCTTCTCACGTAGGCTATTAACGTGTATCTTTATAATTGCATGTTAATTTATAGGCTGAAATGGTATATTTCTGTAAATAAAAAAACAATAACCTAATGTAACGCACAAAAGTCACGGTTCAAAAATTTGAACAAAGTTTTATTCGTTACGTTATTGTTGTTATATTTAGAGAAATATACTATTTGTGTAGTCACAAATAAGACATCAAGACTCCAGTCCCTTTTTCGGGACACTATAGATACAGCTTTTTACCTTTCGTTACTATAATTATAATACTAAAAATATAACATATTTTCTTCTACTCTTTAACATACTGGTTTCACGACCTTATAATCACAACTTTACAAGCTGTGGCTTTGATCGTATTGGACACTAGCAGCTACTAATAGCTGATTCATTAAGCACGGGCTGAAGTTTTATAAATTTAGAAAAATATCTGATGTGGACACCATATGACTTCCTTGAACACCTGTTAAACTATACATATTTTGTTAATAATTCAAATATGTATTACAACAGACCCAATCATAAAATTGCACGTGTTTGACATAATTTGACATTGACATTAAATTCTTTATTTTTTTAATTTTTTTTTCTAATTCATAGCAAACTTAATTACAGAAACAAAAAAATACAAAATTTTTAAATTTACATATCTCGCTTATACAAAGAGTTAATTTAATGATACTTGATGTTTTCGACGCAGAATTCAATTCTCTTTTATTTGAAGCATTTATTTCTAAAATCAAAATAACACCATTTTTTTAAGAAAAAAGTGATAACAGTTCAAGTAAAGTATCACTTCCGGTTAGACTATTTTAACCAAAATCCAGTGTGTTATTCCCATTGATATAAAAGTATTATATACCAAATTTGAATAGTTTTGGATTATATTTTAATATAGTTTTTCATTAAAATCTATTATAGGCTTCAAATAAAGTACCACTTCCGGGAAGAATATTTTAACTAAAATTTATTATGTTATTCCCATTGATATAAAAGTCTTACATACCAAATTTGGAAAGTTTTCGATAATATTTTAATATAGTTTTTCATTAAAATCTATTATAGCCTTCAAGTAAAATACAACTTCCGAAAGTTATGTAATTACTAAAAAGGGAGGTGCACAACTAGATGCTATAACAGTACTAAATACAAAATTTGAACTTTTTACGGCTTCCCGTTTTTGAGTTATGCGAGATACGCACATACGTACGTACGTACAGACGTCACGACGAAATTAGTCAAAATGGATTCAGGGATGGCCAAAATGGATATTTCCGTTGAAATCTGGAAACAGAAATTTTTCGCGATTACAATACTTCCTTTACTTCGTACAAGGAAGTAAAAAATACCGACCGATTGTAGGTAATTCGATTGGAGCTGATTCTGTTTCAACCGACAACTGATGTCAAACTAAAACTTGGATATTATTTTTAATTGTCAAATAACACAAAAGCAACTTCTGTGATGCTCTCACCCTACAGCTTTAAGAGCTAAAGAGGTGAGGCCTGATGAATGCCTTCAACGGTGCAGATATATCATTACCGAAACCTGGGAATAGAAGCAGATTGACAATTGACACACCCAGAAATGGGTAATAAGCCGTGATGATAAATTTATTTTATTTGTTTAAGTAACATTTATTTTGTATTGTTGTCATCAAAATTTGCAGTCATATTTTATATTGTTGTAATCAACAGTGACAAAGATAAAATCGTTTGAAAAAAGCAGTTCATCTATTTTTGATTTGCAATCATTTTTCATAAACGCAAAGTATTGAAATTGGCTGAAAAGTAAAACTTTGAGATTGATTTGATATGATTTAGTACAAAGAAAGCATGCATAGTTGAACTATCATAAAATGTTGTCTTGAAGTTCAAGAATTGAACATACTTTAATCATTGAAAGTACCTTCTGTTTTTCTTAAACTTAAACATTTTTTATAAGGATGGATCATAGATTTAGATAAAGAAATGAGTTTTACTTTTTAAATGGTCAAAACGTATTCCCGCCAATTTACAATTCGTCAGCTGTTGGTGTCAGAAGTCCGACGAAATAAACATAAAATCGTCAGTAATTACTTATAATTAACAATATTATTGAATGTATATTTAATTATTACTATTGAAATAATATATATTTTAATAAAATATAAAGAAGAAAATATGGTGGGGAGGAAGGAGGAATGTAAAAAGTCGAGCATCAACGTCACCTGATCGTTTCTTTGTAAATGACAATTGTGTTTGAGAAAAACGTGCGAGAGTTACAAAGTTTCTTGTGCTTGACAAAAAAGAAGACATTATATAGTTTTGCTACATTTTTCGTTGTTTTTGTTAAGTTTTTATTCGTTGTAATCAAGAAAAAGTGTTTGCTATGGCTTTAAATAAAAACTTGGAGATAAATCCTGTCCAGAGTATAACAAATGGCGAGAGACATTTTTTTGACGGTCCAGGTCCTGAACGTTCTACTGATATCACCGCAGAGTTCTTCGAAGGAGGCTATTATCATGTAAATGTTGGCGAAGTTTTCTTGAGCAGGTACCGGGCAGTACAAACTATTGGTCGAGGAAGTTTTTCTCTTGTCTGGGTCTGTTGGGATTTAGTAGAAGATAAGTTTGTCGCAATAAAAATCGCAAAATCTGCTAAAAATTACTACCAAACTGCTCTTGCTGAGAATTGGCTTTTAAAATCCGCCATGCAAGGTGATCCGACAGACCCACGCGGGGAGAGAATTATAAAATTATTAGATAGATTCAAAATACAGGGGAAAAACGGGATACATATAGCTCTTGTATTCGAGCTGTTTGGTACCAATCTGCATATATTAAACTTTGAAAATAACTACCGGGGCATTCCCATAAATAATATTAGAAAATCAGTCCGCCAGGTATTAGAAGGTCTGGATTATCTCCACACTAAATGCAAAATAATCCATACAGACATCAAACCGGAAAATATTCTAATCCGGCTTGACGAAAGCTATGTGTCTTTGTTCTTAAACGGTGGCATAGACCTGACATCTCACAAATCTAGTGAAGTGGGAACAATTCAAGTAACTTATTTTGAACCAGAAATAATTCCACTTCCTAACCCTGCTTTCCAAGAATGCAACTTTTCCATCAAAATTGGCGATCTCGGGAATGCTTGTTGGACACACAGACACTTCTTTGATATTATACAAACACCCCCCTATCGCTCAGTGGAAGTAATTATAGGTGCGAATTACGGAACATCGGCTGATATTTGGAGCCTAGCTTGTACTGCTTTCGAAATGGCAACTGGCTGTTATTTATTCAATTATTCTACTAACCCCGAAAACCATCTTGCAGAAATAATGGAACTCATGGGAGAGATTCCCGCGTACCTAATCGCGCAAGGATCAAATAGAAAAGTTTTCTTCAATGAATTTGATCAATTGATCCACTACAGAGAAATACGACGCTGGAACCTGGAAATGCAACTAATTCAAATGTATAAATGGAAGCCCGAGGATGCCAAGGATTTCGCAGACTTCTTGAACCCCATGCTTCATTTGGACCCAAATCAACGAGCTACTGCCGCTCAGTGTTTACAACACCCATGGCTGAATCCGAAATTAATTTAATTACGAAATTCGCCATTCGCCGCTTTTGTTTGTTTGACTCGTTCTAGCCCTGGACGTACTGTAGAGTGCTATTCGAGTTCGATTCGCTTACTTAAATATCTTCTTATGATATGTTCTAGTCAATGATATTGTACTCATTCTGTACTTTGTAATAAACAGTTATGTATTCTTATTGTTTCATTTCTTTAGTGTTTTGTAATTATCTTGTCCATCATGCCATGATGTACAATTAATATAAATTTTAATTAAATTTACATTAATGTTGTGTTTGATTTCTTTTATTACGTATTATTTTGTTTCAAATTGCAGTAAATTTACGAGCCCGTACGATAGGTAAAAATTAAAATTAATAAATTAATGAGGCAATTTTAATATAATTCTTAGAATTAACTATTATTTAAATTTTATATTTTCGAGAAGGATTAAATATTATATCTGCCTCTCTTCAGGTAAGTTCAATGATATTACGAGGAACATAGGCAATCTTAAAATGCAAATTTAACATAGTTTCTGTTATTTATCGGTAGAAATTTATATTTTAAACAATTTTAAATATAACCAATTTGAATTCAACACTAACTCGTTTCGATATTTACCTACACTTTGAAGTAAAAACAACAAATGATACCACTAATTTATTAGTAAGGACGATGACAAAATGGCGGCCAAATGGAGGCATTTGTCGTTCGACCTGCTATCTACATGTAATTTTTTCCTGCATGTTGTGACAATAATTATACCTGATCAATTTTTTGTATTTTTAGTCATTTTCATTATCGTAATCAAATATCCTTTGTTGTAATCAAATTTTTTTTTAAAATACCCTGTAGGGATATAATTAGAGGAACATATTTTCATTAAATTAACTCAATCTTAATATATATTATTTACTATAAACAATAATTTCATTGTTGTAATCAAAAGTTTTTATACCTCTGATGGTAATAATCAGTGGAACATATTTTCATTATATTTTTGATTAGTTTCAAGAGATCATCTTAGATGTTATTTTTTAAAAATCAGATAATAAGATAATTGTTGTGGCGACCAGTAGGGAAAAATTCGTCAGCTGTCGGGTTTTAGAAGTCCGATGAACAGGGCCGGCTCGTGGTATTTTAGCACCCCTGTGCAAAATTTTATTATGCACCCCCCCACCCCTCTTTAACAACCCAAAAAATTAAATTGTTTGAAACGTTTATACGTATATACACAAATAAAAAAAAGTTAATTGTTTAATACAACCTGATCTATAATTTAGCAAAAACATTTTTTTCCAAGGCCTACCATTTGTTTGGAAAAATATTTAACTTTAATTTTTTAAATGGAACACCTGTATATTTTGACAGAATAAGATTCTTAATAAATAAGTAACAAGTAAGGATTTGTTGTTTTAGAAGAATTATGAAACTTTGTATGTATGGTATATTTTTTATACCACATAGCAGCCTAAACTATTTTTGTTATTTCTTATTATTTTTATTATTTTCCTTTTTTATTTTATTATTAGATAATAAACAACTTTGGAACTTCAAGGAGCTTGAAGATCTGTCGCAGACAGATATTTTCGAAATATTGGAAAATATTTCTCCCGATGGCGATGATATTTTAGTGGCAGAAATTCCTTCGGACTGCGATTCAGAATGTAATGACCCAGAACAAATTGACGAAGAAGATGATTTATCTACTTTAGATATAAATGAAAATAATGAATCTTATTTAGAAGACGATGTCATTTGTGCAGCTCAATATCAGAAAAAAAAACGGACAAAATGGGCTTGCGACACATGCCAAGTGGGACTATGTCTTTCTGGACAGAAAAATTGTTTCAACAATACCATAAAAACTAAATAAATAAATATGAAATATTATTTATTTCATAGAATATAATTTATTTGTTGCAAATATGTCTTATGTTACAATAAATTATTTATATTTTTAATTTGTGTTTACTTTTCCTGAACATGTTTTACTGCTTTGTGGTATCTAAGGTATACCATATCATAATTAATGAATTAATTAACAAAAAAAAAATAAATAATGTAAATTTTGTATTATTTAGACACTTAAAGATAAGAATATACAACAACAATTGCATTATTTTATTTTTCTTGCAAAGCTGCCCGCAAAGGGTTAAATGGTATATCATTTGATTATGATTACAATGAGTATAGAACCCGCTTAATTCAATTTTCTTTCTTATTTGTCCTCTATAATACGAAAACTCGATATATTAAAAACTATTACAAATATTTAAATAGTAGTATTTATCACAATCAATTCATAACTATTTAATTATAAGTATGCTTAATTGTAATTTAATTTTTTAATTACAAGGACCTAGTAATAGTACTGGTGGTAACAAGTATTATATACCATAGTATGATATTGGTAATGTAATTGTACTTCAAATTTTCAGCTAATTCCGAAACATATTCCTGTAACTACTTAGTGCACATTATTAGATGGAATCTTGAGCGCTCTAATTTTCTTTAGAATTAACTCAAATTTTTATCATTATGCCACGGTATTAGTTTCAGTTTAGAGTTTTAGAGACAATAATTAAAATAAATTTAGCATAAATTAGGATGCGCAATATGAGAAGTCAATTAAGGCGAATTCTACAGCAAAAATATAAAGTGCATAGACAGAAATTTAGAGTAAATAGCAATTTTAAGTGGCATGAATTAAAACAAGTTAACGTCATCACCGCTTCTCACGTAGGCTATTAACGTGTATCTTTATAATTGCATGTTAATTTATAGGCTGAAATGGTATATTTCTGTAAATAAAAAAACAATAACCTAATGTAACGCACAAAAGTCACGGTTCAAAAATTTGAACAAAGTTTTATTCGTTACGTTATTGTTGTTATATTTAGAGAAATATACTATTTGTGTAGTCACAAATAAGACATCAAGACTCCAGTCCCTTTTTCGGGACACTATAGATACAGCTTTTTACCTTTCGTTACTATAATTATAATACTAAAAATATAACATATTTTCTTCTACTCTTTAACATACTGGTTTCACGACCTTATAATCACAACTTTACAAGCTGTGGCTTTGATCGTATTGGACACTAGCAGCTACTAATAGCTGATTCATTAAGCACGGGCTGAAGTTTTATAAATTTAGAAAAATATCTGATGTGGACACCATATGACTTCCTTGAACACCTGTTAAACTATACATATTTTGTTAATAATTCAAATATGTATTACAACAGACCCAATCATAAAATTGCACGTGTTTGACATAATTTGACATTGACATTAAATTCTTTATTTTTTTAATTTTTTTTTCTAATTCATAGCAAACTTAATTACAGAAACAAAAAAATACAAAATTTTTAAATTTACATATCTCGCTTATACAAAGAGTTAATTTAATGATACTTGATGTTTTCGACGCAGAATTCAATTCTCTTTTATTTGAAGCATTTATTTCTAAAATCAAAATAACACCATTTTTTTAAGAAAAAAGTGATAACAGTTCAAGTAAAGTATCACTTCCGGTTAGACTATTTTAACCAAAATCCAGTGTGTTATTCCCATTGATATAAAAGTATTATATACCAAATTTGAATAGTTTTGGATTATATTTTAATATAGTTTTTCATTAAAATCTATTATAGGCTTCAAATAAAGTACCACTTCCGGGAAGAATATTTTAACTAAAATTTATTATGTTATTCCCATTGATATAAAAGTCTTACATACCAAATTTGGAAAGTTTTCGATAATATTTTAATATAGTTTTTCATTAAAATCTATTATAGCCTTCAAGTAAAATACAACTTCCGAAAGTTATGTAATTACTAAAAAGGGAGGTGCACAACTAGATGCTATAACAGTACTAAATACAAAATTTGAACTTTTTACGGCTTCCCGTTTTTGAGTTATGCGAGATACGCACATACGTACGTACGTACAGACGTCACGACGAAATTAGTCAAAATGGATTCAGGGATGGCCAAAATGGATATTTCCGTTGAAATCTGGAAACAGAAATTTTTCGCGATTACAATACTTCCTTTACTTCGTACAAGGAAGTAAAAAATACCGACCGATTGTAGGTAATTCGATTGGAGCTGATTCTGTTTCAACCGACAACTGATGTCAAACTAAAACTTGGATATTATTTTTAATTGTCAAATAACACAAAAGCAACTTCTGTGATGCTCTCACCCTACAGCTTTAAGAGCTAAAGAGGTGAGGCCTGATGAATGCCTTCAACGGTGCAGATATATCATTACCGAAACCTGGGAATAGAAGCAGATTGACAATTGACACACCCAGAAATGGGTAATAAGCCGTGATGATAAATTTATTTTATTTGTTTAAGTAACATTTATTTTGTATTGTTGTCATCAAAATTTGCAGTCATATTTTATATTGTTGTAATCAACAGTGACAAAGATAAAATCGTTTGAAAAAAGCAGTTCATCTATTTTTGATTTGCAATCATTTTTCATAAACGCAAAGTATTGAAATTGGCTGAAAAGTAAAACTTTGAGATTGATTTGATATGATTTAGTACAAAGAAAGCATGCATAGTTGAACTATCATAAAATGTTGTCTTGAAGTTCAAGAATTGAACATACTTTAATCATTGAAAGTACCTTCTGTTTTTCTTAAACTTAAACATTTTTTATAAGGATGGATCATAGATTTAGATAAAGAAATGAGTTTTACTTTTTAAATGGTCAAAACGTATTCCCGCCAATTTACAATTCGTCAGCTGTTGGTGTCAGAAGTCCGACGAAATAAACATAAAATCGTCAGTAATTACTTATAATTAACAATATTATTGAATGTATATTTAATTATTACTATTGAAATAATATATATTTTAATAAAATATAAAGAAGAAAATATGGTGGGGAGGAAGGAGGAATGTAAAAAGTCGAGCATCAACGTCACCTGATCGTTTCTTTGTAAATGACAATTGTGTTTGAGAAAAACGTGCGAGAGTTACAAAGTTTCTTGTGCTTGACAAAAAAGAAGACATTATATAGTTTTGCTACATTTTTCGTTGTTTTTGTTAAGTTTTTATTCGTTGTAATCAAGAAAAAGTGTTTGCTATGGCTTTAAATAAAAACTTGGAGATAAATCCTGTCCAGAGTATAACAAATGGCGAGAGACATTTTTTTGACGGTCCAGGTCCTGAACGTTCTACTGATATCACCGCAGAGTTCTTCGAAGGAGGCTATTATCATGTAAATGTTGGCGAAGTTTTCTTGAGCAGGTACCGGGCAGTACAAACTATTGGTCGAGGAAGTTTTTCTCTTGTCTGGGTCTGTTGGGATTTAGTAGAAGATAAGTTTGTCGCAATAAAAATCGCAAAATCTGCTAAAAATTACTACCAAACTGCTCTTGCTGAGAATTGGCTTTTAAAATCCGCCATGCAAGGTGATCCGACAGACCCACGCGGGGAGAGAATTATAAAATTATTAGATAGATTCAAAATACAGGGGAAAAACGGGATACATATAGCTCTTGTATTCGAGCTGTTTGGTACCAATCTGCATATATTAAACTTTGAAAATAACTACCGGGGCATTCCCATAAATAATATTAGAAAATCAGTCCGCCAGGTATTAGAAGGTCTGGATTATCTCCACACTAAATGCAAAATAATCCATACAGACATCAAACCGGAAAATATTCTAATCCGGCTTGACGAAAGCTATGTGTCTTTGTTCTTAAACGGTGGCATAGACCTGACATCTCACAAATCTAGTGAAGTGGGAACAATTCAAGTAACTTATTTTGAACCAGAAATAATTCCACTTCCTAACCCTGCTTTCCAAGAATGCAACTTTTCCATCAAAATTGGCGATCTCGGGAATGCTTGTTGGACACACAGACACTTCTTTGATATTATACAAACACCCCCCTATCGCTCAGTGGAAGTAATTATAGGTGCGAATTACGGAACATCGGCTGATATTTGGAGCCTAGCTTGTACTGCTTTCGAAATGGCAACTGGCTGTTATTTATTCAATTATTCTACTAACCCCGAAAACCATCTTGCAGAAATAATGGAACTCATGGGAGAGATTCCCGCGTACCTAATCGCGCAAGGATCAAATAGAAAAGTTTTCTTCAATGAATTTGATCAATTGATCCACTACAGAGAAATACGACGCTGGAACCTGGAAATGCAACTAATTCAAATGTATAAATGGAAGCCCGAGGATGCCAAGGATTTCGCAGACTTCTTGAACCCCATGCTTCATTTGGACCCAAATCAACGAGCTACTGCCGCTCAGTGTTTACAACACCCATGGCTGAATCCGAAATTAATTTAATTACGAAATTCGCCATTCGCCGCTTTTGTTTGTTTGACTCGTTCTAGCCCTGGACGTACTGTAGAGTGCTATTCGAGTTCGATTCGCTTACTTAAATATCTTCTTATGATATGTTCTAGTCAATGATATTGTACTCATTCTGTACTTTGTAATAAACAGTTATGTATTCTTATTGTTTCATTTCTTTAGTGTTTTGTAATTATCTTGTCCATCATGCCATGATGTACAATTAATATAAATTTTAATTAAATTTACATTAATGTTGTGTTTGATTTCTTTTATTACGTATTATTTTGTTTCAAATTGCAGTAAATTTACGAGCCCGTACGATAGGTAAAAATTAAAATTAATAAATTAATGAGGCAATTTTAATATAATTCTTAGAATTAACTATTATTTAAATTTTATATTTTCGAGAAGGATTAAATATTATATCTGCCTCTCTTCAGGTAAGTTCAATGATATTACGAGGAACATAGGCAATCTTAAAATGCAAATTTAACATAGTTTCTGTTATTTATCGGTAGAAATTTATATTTTAAACAATTTTAAATATAACCAATTTGAATTCAACACTAACTCGTTTCGATATTTACCTACACTTTGAAGTAAAAACAACAAATGATACCACTAATTTATTAGTAAGGACGATGACAAAATGGCGGCCAAATGGAGGCATTTGTCGTTCGACCTGCTATCTACATGTAATTTTTTCCTGCATGTTGTGACAATAATTATACCTGATCAATTTTTTGTATTTTTAGTCATTTTCATTATCGTAATCAAATATCCTTTGTTGTAATCAAATTTTTTTTTAAAATACCCTGTAGGGATATAATTAGAGGAACATATTTTCATTAAATTAACTCAATCTTAATATATATTATTTACTATAAACAATAATTTCATTGTTGTAATCAAAAGTTTTTATACCTCTGATGGTAATAATCAGTGGAACATATTTTCATTATATTTTTGATTAGTTTCAAGAGATCATCTTAGATGTTATTTTTTAAAAATCAGATAATAAGATAATTGTTGTGGCGACCAGTAGGGAAAAATTCGTCAGCTGTCGGGTTTTAGAAGTCCGATGAACAGGGCCGGCTCGTGGTATTTTAGCACCCCTGTGCAAAATTTTATTATGCACCCCCCCACCCCTCTTTAACAACCCAAAAAATTAAATTGTTTGAAACGTTTATACGTATATACACAAATAAAAAAAAGTTAATTGTTTAATACAACCTGATCTATAATTTAGCAAAAACATTTTTTTCCAAGGCCTACCATTTGTTTGGAAAAATATTTAACTTTAATTTTTTAAATGGAACACCTGTATATTTTGACAGAATAAGATTCTTAATAAATAAGTAACAAGTAAGGATTTGTTGTTTTAGAAGAATTATGAAACTTTGTATGTATGGTATATTTTTTATACCACATAGCAGCCTAAACTATTTTTGTTATTTCTTATTATTTTTATTATTTTCCTTTTTTATTTTATTATTAGATAATAAACAACTTTGGAACTTCAAGGAGCTTGAAGATCTGTCGCAGACAGATATTTTCGAAATATTGGAAAATATTTCTCCCGATGGCGATGATATTTTAGTGGCAGAAATTCCTTCGGACTGCGATTCAGAATGTAATGACCCAGAACAAATTGACGAAGAAGATGATTTATCTACTTTAGATATAAATGAAAATAATGAATCTTATTTAGAAGACGATGTCATTTGTGCAGCTCAATATCAGAAAAAAAAACGGACAAAATGGGCTTGCGACACATGCCAAGTGGGACTATGTCTTTCTGGACAGAAAAATTGTTTCAACAATACCATAAAAACTAAATAAATAAATATGAAATATTATTTATTTCATAGAATATAATTTATTTGTTGCAAATATGTCTTATGTTACAATAAATTATTTATATTTTTAATTTGTGTTTACTTTTCCTGAACATGTTTTACTGCTTTGTGGTATCTAAGGTATACCATATCATAATTAATGAATTAATTAACAAAAAAAAAATAAATAATGTAAATTTTGTATTATTTAGACACTTAAAGATAAGAATATACAACAACAATTGCATTATTTTATTTTTCTTGCAAAGCTGCCCGCAAAGGGTTAAATGGTATATCATTTGATTATGATTACAATGAGTATAGAACCCGCTTAATTCAATTTTCTTTCTTATTTGTCCTCTATAATACGAAAACTCGATATATTAAAAACTATTACAAATATTTAAATAGTAGTATTTATCACAATCAATTCATAACTATTTAATTATAAGTATGCTTAATTGTAATTTAATTTTTTAATTACAAGGACCTAGTAATAGTACTGGTGGTAACAAGTATTATATACCATAGTATGATATTGGTAATGTAATTGTACTTCAAATTTTCAGCTAATTCCGAAACATATTCCTGTAACTACTTAGTGCACATTATTAGATGGAATCTTGAGCGCTCTAATTTTCTTTAGAATTAACTCAAATTTTTATCATTATGCCACGGTATTAGTTTCAGTTTAGAGTTTTAGAGACAATAATTAAAATAAATTTAGCATAAATTAGGATGCGCAATATGAGAAGTCAATTAAGGCGAATTCTACAGCAAAAATATAAAGTGCATAGACAGAAATTTAGAGTAAATAGCAATTTTAAGTGGCATGAATTAAAACAAGTCATCACCGCTTCTCACGTAGGCTATTAACGTGTATCTTTATAATTGCATGTTAATTTATAGGCTGAAATGGTATATTTCTGTAAATAAAAAAACAATAACCTAATGTAACGCACAAAAGTCACGGTTCAAAAATTTGAACAAAGTTTTATTCGTTACGTTATTGTTGTTATATTTAGAGAAATATACTATTTGTGTAGTCACAAATAAGACATCAAGACTCCAGTCCCTTTTTCGGGACACTATAGATACAGCTTTTTACCTTTCGTTACTATAATTATAATACTAAAAATATAACATATTTTCTTCTACTCTTTAACATACTGGTTTCACGACCTTATAATCACAACTTTACAAGCTGTGGCTTTGATCGTATTGGACACTAGCAGCTACTAATAGCTGATTCATTAAGCACGGGCTGAAGTTTTATAAATTTAGAAAAATATCTGATGTGGACACCATATGACTTCCTTGAACACCTGTTAAACTATACATATTTTGTTAATAATTCAAATATGTATTACAACAGACCCAATCATAAAATTGCACGTGTTTGACATAATTTGACATTGACATTAAATTCTTTATTTTTTTAATTTTTTTTTCTAATTCATAGCAAACTTAATTACAGAAACAAAAAAATACAAAATTTTTAAATTTACATATCTCGCTTATACAAAGAGTTAATTTAATGATACTTGATGTTTTCGACGCAGAATTCAATTCTCTTTTATTTGAAGCATTTATTTCTAAAATCAAAATAACACCATTTTTTTAAGAAAAAAGTGATAACAGTTCAAGTAAAGTATCACTTCCGGTTAGACTATTTTAACCAAAATCCAGTGTGTTATTCCCATTGATATAAAAGTATTATATACCAAATTTGAATAGTTTTGGATTATATTTTAATATAGTTTTTCATTAAAATCTATTATAGGCTTCAAATAAAGTACCACTTCCGGGAAGAATATTTTAACTAAAATTTATTATGTTATTCCCATTGATATAAAAGTCTTACATACCAAATTTGGAAAGTTTTCGATAATATTTTAATATAGTTTTTCATTAAAATCTATTATAGCCTTCAAGTAAAATACAACTTCCGAAAGTTATGTAATTACTAAAAAGGGAGGTGCACAACTAGATGCTATAACAGTACTAAATACAAAATTTGAACTTTTTACGGCTTCCCGTTTTTGAGTTATGCGAGATACGCACATACGTACGTACGTACAGACGTCACGACGAAATTAGTCAAAATGGATTCAGGGATGGCCAAAATGGATATTTCCGTTGAAATCTGGAAACAGAAATTTTTCGCGATTACAATACTTCCTTTACTTCGTACAAGGAAGTAAAAAATACCGACCGATTGTAGGTAATTCGATTGGAGCTGATTCTGTTTCAACCGACAACTGATGTCAAACTAAAACTTGGATATTATTTTTAATTGTCAAATAACACAAAAGCAACTTCTGTGATGCTCTCACCCTACAGCTTTAAGAGCTAAAGAGGTGAGGCCTGATGAATGCCTTCAACGGTGCAGATATATCATTACCGAAACCTGGGAATAGAAGCAGATTGACAATTGACACACCCAGAAATGGGTAATAAGCCGTGATGATAAATTTATTTTATTTGTTTAAGTAACATTTATTTTGTATTGTTGTCATCAAAATTTGCAGTCATATTTTATATTGTTGTAATCAACAGTGACAAAGATAAAATCGTTTGAAAAAAGCAGTTCATCTATTTTTGATTTGCAATCATTTTTCATAAACGCAAAGTATTGAAATTGGCTGAAAAGTAAAACTTTGAGATTGATTTGATATGATTTAGTACAAAGAAAGCATGCATAGTTGAACTATCATAAAATGTTGTCTTGAAGTTCAAAATTGAACATACTTTAATCATTGAAAGTACCTTCTGTTTTTCTTAAACTTAAACATTTTTTATAAGGATGGATCATAGATTTAGATAAAGAAATGAGTTTTACTTTTTAAATGGTCAAAACGTATTCCCGCCAATTTACAATTCGTCAGCTGTTGGTGTCAGAAGTCCGACGAAATAAACATAAAATCGTCAGTAATTACTTATAATTAACAATATTATTGAATGTATATTTAATTATTACTATTGAAATAATATATATTTTAATAAAATATAAAGAAGAAAATATGGTGGGGAGGAAGGAGGAATGTAAAAAGTCGAGCATCAACGTCACCTGATCGTTTCTTTGTAAATGACAATTGTGTTTGAGAAAAACGTGCGAGAGTTACAAAGTTTCTTGTGCTTGACAAAAAAGAAGACATTATATAGTTTTGCTACATTTTTCGTTGTTTTTGTTAAGTTTTTATTCGTTGTAATCAAGAAAAAGTGTTTGCTATGGCTTTAAATAAAAACTTGGAGATAAATCCTGTCCAGAGTATAACAAATGGCGAGAGACATTTTTTTGACGGTCCAGGTCCTGAACGTTCTACTGATATCACCGCAGAGTTCTTCGAAGGAGGCTATTATCATGTAAATGTTGGCGAAGTTTTCTTGAGCAGGTACCGGGCAGTACAAACTATTGGTCGAGGAAGTTTTTCTCTTGTCTGGGTCTGTTGGGATTTAGTAGAAGATAAGTTTGTCGCAATAAAAATCGCAAAATCTGCTAAAAATTACTACCAAACTGCTCTTGCTGAGAATTGGCTTTTAAAATCCGCCATGCAAGGTGATCCGACAGACCCACGCGGGGAGAGAATTATAAAATTATTAGATAGATTCAAAATACAGGGGAAAAATGGGATACATATAGCTCTTGTATTCGAGCTGTTTGGTACCAATCTGCATATATTAAACTTTGAAAATAACTACCGTGGCATTCCCATAAATAATATTAGAAAATCAGTCCGCCAGGTATTAGAAGGTCTGGATTATCTCCACACTAAATGCAAAATAATCCATACAGACATCAAACCGGAAAATATTCTAATCCGGCTTGACGAAAGCTATGTGTCTTTGTTCTTAAACGGTGGCATAGACCTGACATCTCACAAATCTAGTGAAGTGGGAACAATTCAAGTAACTTATTTTGAACCAGAAATAATTCCACTTCCTAACCCTGCTTTCCAAGAATGCAACTTTTCCATCAAAATTGGCGATCTCGGGAATGCTTGTTGGACACACAGACACTTCTTTGATATTATACAAACACCCCCCTATCGCTCAGTGGAAGTAATTATAGGTGCGAATTACGGAACATCGGCTGATATTTGGAGCCTAGCTTGTACTGCTTTCGAAATGGCAACTGGCTGTTATTTATTCAATTATTCTACTAACCCCGAAAACCATCTTGCAGAAATAATGGAACTCATGGGAGAGATTCCCGCGTACCTAATCGCGCAAGGATCAAATAGAAAAGTTTTCTTCAATGAATTTGATCAATTGATCCACTACAGAGAAATACGACGCTGGAACCTGGAAATGCAACTAATTCAAATGTATAAATGGAAGCCCGAGGATGCCAAGGATTTCGCAGACTTTTTGAACCCCATGCTTCATTTGGACCCAAATCAACGAGCTACTGCCGCTCAGTGTTTACAACACCCATGGCTGAATCCGAAATTAATTTAATTACGAAATTCGCCATTCGCCGCTTTTGTTTGTTTGACTCGTTCTAGCCCTGGACGTACTGTAGAGTGCTATTCGAGTTCGATTCGCTTACTTAAATATCTTCTTATGATATGTTCTAGTCAATGATATTGTACTCATTCTGTACTTTGTAATAAACAGTTATGTATTCTTATTGTTTCATTTCTTTAGTGTTTTGTAATTATCTTGTCCATCATGCCATGATGTACAATTAATATAAATTTTAATTAAATTTACATTAATGTTGTGTTTGATTTCTTTTATTACGTATTATTTTGTTTCAAATTGCAGTAAATTTACGAGCCCGTACGATAGGTAAAAATTAAAACTAATAAATTAATGAGGCAATTTTAATATATTTATATATATTTTCGGGAAGGATTAAATATTATATCTGCCTCTCTTCAGGTAAGTTCAATGATATTACGAGGAACATAGGCAATCTTAAAATGCAAATTTAACATAGTTTCTGTTATTTATCGGTAGAAATTGATATTTTAAACAATTTTAAATATAACCAATTTGAATTCAACACTAACTCGTTTCGATATTTACCTACACTTTGAAGTAAAAACAACAAATGATACCACTAATTTATTAGTAAGGACGATGACAAAATGGCGGCCAAATGGAGGCATTTGTCGTTCGACCTGCTATCTACATGTAATTTTTTCCTGCATGTTGTGACAATAATTATACCTGATCAATTTTTTGTATTTTTAGTCATTTTCATTATCGTAATCAAATATCCTTTGTTGTAATCAAATTTTTTTTTAAAATACCCTGTAGGGATATAATTAGAGGAACATATTTTCATTAAATTAACTCAATCTTAATATATATTATTTACTATAAACAATAATTTCATTGTTGTAATCAAAAGTTTTTATACCTCTGATGGTAATAATCAGTGGAACATATTTTCATTATATTTGTGATTAGTTTCAAGAGATCATCTTAGATGTTATTTTTTAAAAATCAGATAATAAGATAATTGTTGTGGCGACCAGTAGGGAAAAATTCGTCAGCTGTCGGGTTTTAGAAGTCCGATGAACAGGACCGGCTCGTGGTATTGTAGCACCCCTGTGCAAAAATTTATTATGCACCCCCCACCCCTCTTTAACAACCCAAAAAATTAAATTGTTTGAAACGTTTATACGTATATACACAAATAAAAAAAAGTTAATTGTTTAATACAACCTGATCTATAATTTAGCAAAAACATTTTTTTCCAAGGCCTACCATTTGTTTGGAAAAATATTTAACTTTAATTTTTTAATTGGAACATCCTGTATATTTTGACAGAATAAGATTCTTAATAAATAAGTAACAAGTAAGGATTTTCCTATAAAGCAAATAGAAATATGATAAAAGTAGGCTATGATATTCTATTGTTTATACCTGTAACTTGTGTCACACATGAACATTGGCTACGTAGGTGTTTTCCTTTGAATAAAATTATGTCTAATAAAGCAAGTAATAGAATTACTAGCATTGATGATTTACAAAATTATTAATACTTTTATTTAAAAATCAAGTAGCAAAATTTAATACAACATAATATTATTATAAATTTTGATACAGGATAGCAGCCCGACGTTTATTATTATTTGATCTGTGGAAACAGCAAAGCATATAAACTTTTTCGCTATTACTATAACCGACATTCATTTCTCTTAGTTAAATAAGAATCTTAACACCTTTCTTACTATTATAATCAGTATTATTAAATCTGTGACAGATGTTACTGGTATAAACAATAGAATATCACAGCCTACTTTTATCGTATTTCTATTTGCTTTATTAGACATAATTTGAAGGGAAACGTTATACATCGTAAAGAGAAATTTATTTAGAATTTTATTCCGTAAAAATATACAGGGTATTCCATTTAAAAAATCAAAGTTAAATATTTTTCTGGAAAATTGGTACGCCTTGTTGTTTATGCTAAATTATAGACCAGGTTATACAACAAATAAGAAAAATTGTTTTCAACAATACCATAAAAACTAAATAAATAAATATGAAATATTATTTATTTCATAGAATATAATTTATTTGTTGCAAATATGTCTTATGTTACAATAAATGATTTATATTTTTAATTTGTGTTTACTTTTCCTGAACATGTTTTACTGCTTTGTGGTATCTAAGGTATACCATATCATAATTAATGAATTAATTAACAAAAAAAATAAATAATGTAAATTTTGTATTATTTAGACACTTAAAGATAAGAATATACAACAACAATTGCATTATTTTATTTGTCTTGCAAAGCTGCCCGCAAAGGGTTAAATGGTATATCATTTGATTATGATTACAATGAGTATAGAACCCGCTTAATTCAATTTTCTTTCTTATTTGTCCACTATAATACGAAAACTCGATATATTAAAAACTATTACAAATATTTAAATAGTAGTATTTATTACAATCAATTCATAACTATTTAATTATAAGTATGCTTAATTGTAATTTAATTTTTTAATTACAAGAACCTAGTAATAGTACTGGTGGTAACAAGTATTATATACCATAGTATGATATTGGTAATGTAATTGTACTTCAAATTTTCAGCTAATTCCGAAACATATTCCTGTAACTACTTAGTGCACATTATTAGATGGAATCTTGAGCGCTCTAATTTTTTTTAGAATTAACTCAAATTTTTATCATTGTGCCACGGTATTAGTTTCAGTTTAGAGTTTTAGAGGCAATAATTAAAATAAATTTAGCATAAATTAGGATGCGCAATATGAGAAGTCAATTAAGGCGAATTCTACAGCAAAAATATAAAGTGCATAGACAGAAATTTAGAGTAAATAGCAATTTTAAGTGGCATGAATTAAAACAAGTTAACGTCATCACCGCTTCTCACGTAGGCTATTAACGTGTATCTTTATAATTGCATGTTAATTTATAGGCTGAAATGGTATATTTCTGTAAATAAAAAAACAATAACCTAATGTAACGCACAAAAGTCACGGTTCAAAAATTTGAACAAAGTTTTATTCGTTACGTTATTGTTGTTATATTTAGAGAAATATACTATTTGTGTAGTCACAAATAAGACATCAAGACTCCAGTCCCTTTTTCGGGACACTATAGATACAGCTTTTTACCTTTCGTTACTATAATTATAATACTAAAAATATAACATATTTTCTTCTACTCTTTAACATACTGGTTTCACGACCTTATAATCACAACTTTACAAGCTGTGGCTTTGATCGTATTGGACACTAGCAGCTACTAATAGCTGATTCATTAAGCACGGGCTGAAGTTTTATAAATTTAGAAAAATATATGATGTGGACACCACATGACTTCCTTGAACACCTGTTAAACTATACATATTTTGTTAATAATTCAAATATGTATTACAACAGACTCAATCATAAAATCGCACGTATTTTACATAATTTGACATTGATATTAAATTCTTTATTTTTTTTATTTTTTTTCCTAATTCATTGCAAACTTAAATACAGAAACACAAAAATACAAAATTTTTAAATTTACATATCTCACTTATACAAAGAGTTAATTTAATGATACTTGATGTTTTCGACGCAGAATTCAATTCTCTTTTATTTGAAGCATTTATTTCTAAAATCAAAATAACACCATTTTTTTAAGAAAAAAGTGATAACAGTTCAAGTAAAGTATCACTTCCGGTTAGACTATTTTAATCAAAATCCAGTGTGTTATTCCCATTGATATAAAAGTATTATATACCAAATTTGAATAGTTTTGGATTATATTTTAATATAGTTTTACATTAAAATCTATTATAGGCTTCAAATAAAGTACCACTTCCGGGAAGAATATTTTAACTAAAATTTATTATGTTATTCCCATTGATATAAAAGTCTTGCATACCAAATTTTTCGATAATATTTTAATATAGTTTTTCATTAAAATCTATTATAGCCTTCAAGTAAAATACAACTTCCGAAAGTTATGTAATTACTAAAAATGGAGGTGCACAACTAGATGCTGTAATGCTAAATGCAAAATTTGAACTTTCTACGGCTTCCCGTTTTTGAGTTATGCGAGATACGTACATACGTACGTACGTCCAGATGTCACGACGAAATTAGTCAAAATGGATTCAGGGATGGCCAAAATGGATATTTCCGTTGAAATCTGGAAACAGAAATTTTTCGCGATTACAATACTTCCTTTACTTCGTACAAGGAAGTAAAAAATACCGACCGATTGTAGGTAATTCGATCGGAGCTGATTCTGTTTCAACCGACAACCGATGTCAAACTAAAACTTGGATATTATTTTTAATTGTCAAATAACACAAAAGCAACTTCTGTGATGCTCTCACCCTACAGCTTTAAGAGCTAAAGAGGTGAGGCCTGATGAATGCCTTCAACGGTGCAGATATATCATTACCGAAACCTGGGAATAGAAGCAGATTGACAATTGACACACCCAGAAATGGGTAATAAGCCGTGATGATAAATTTATTTTATTTGTTTAAGTAACATTTATTTTGTATTGTTGTCATCAAAATTTGCAGTCATATTTTATATTGTTGTAATCAACAGTGACAAAGATAAAATCGTTTGAAAAAAGCAGTTCATCTATTTTTGATTTGCAATCATTTTTCATAAACGCAAAGTATTGAAATTGGCTGAAAAGTAAAAATTTGAGATTGATTTGATATGATTTAGTACAAAGAAAGCATGCATAGTTGAACTATCATAAAATGTTGTTTTGAAGTTCAAGAATTGAACATACTTTAATCATTGAAAGTACCTTCTGTTTTTCTTAAACTTAAACATTTTTTATAAGGATGGATCATAGATTTAGATAAAGAAATGAGTTTTACTTTTTAAATGGTCAAAACGTATTCCCGCCAATTTACAATTCGTCAGCTGTTGGTATCAGAAGTCCGACGAAATAAACATAAAATCGTCAGTAATTACTTATAATTAACAATATTATTGAATGTATATTTAATTATTACTATTGAAATAATATATATTTTAATAAAATATAAAGAAGAAAATATGGTGGGGAGGAAGGAGGAATGTAAAAAGTCGAGCATCAACGTCACCTGATCGTTTCTTTGTAAATGACAATTGTGTTTGAGAAAAACGTGCGAGAGTTACAAAGTTTCTTGTGCTTGACAAAAAAGAAGACATTATATAGTTTTGCTACATTTTTCGTTGTTTTTGTTAAGTTTTAATTCGTTGTAATCAAGAAAAAGTGTTTGCTATGGCTTTAAATAGAAACTTGGAGATAAATCCTGTCCAGAGTATAACAAATGGCGAGAGACATTTTTTTGACGGTCCAGGTCCTGAACGCTCTACTGATATCACCGCAGAGTTCTTCGAAGGAGGCTATTATCATGTAAATGTTGGCGAAGTTTTCTTGAGCAGGTACCGGGCAGTACAAACTATTGGTAGAGGAAGTTTTTCTCTTGTCTGGGTCTGTTGGGATTTAGTAGAAGATAAGTTTGTTGCAATAAAAATCGCAAAATCTGCTAAAAATTACTACCAAACTGCTCTTGCTGAGAATTGGCTTTTAAAATCCGCCATGCAAGGTGATCCGACAGACCCACGCGGGGAGAGAATTATAAAATTATTAGATAGATTCAAAATACAGGGGAAAAATGGGATACATATAGCTCTTGTATTCGAGCTGTTTGGTACCAATCTGCATATATTAAACTTTGAAAATAACTACCGGGGCATTCCCATAAATAATATTAGAAAATCAGTCCGCCAGGTATTAGAAGGTCTGGATTATCTCCACACTAAATGCAAAATAATCCATACAGACATCAAACCGGAAAATATTCTAATCCGGCTTGACGAAAGCTATGTGTCTTTGTTCTTAAACGGTGGCATAGACCTGACATCTCACAAATCTAGTGAAGTGGGAACAATTCAAGTAACTTATTTTGAACCAGAAATAATTCCACTTCCTAACCCTGCTTTCCAAGAATGCAACTTTTCCATCAAAATTGGCGATCTCGGGAATGCTTGTTGGACACACAGACACTTCTTTGATATTATACAAACACCCCCCTATCGCTCAGTGGAAGTAATTATAGGTGCGAATTACGGAACATCGGCTGATATTTGGAGCCTAGCTTGTACTGCTTTCGAAATGGCAACAGGCTGTTATTTATTCAATTATTCTACTAACCCCGAAAACCATCTTGCAGAAATAATGGAACTCATGGGAGAGATTCCCGCGTACCTAATCGCGCAAGGATCAAATAGAAAAGTTTTCTTCAATGAATTTGATCAATTGATCCACTACAGAGAAATACGACGCTGGAACCTGGAAATGCAACTAATTCAAATGTATAAATGGAAGCCCGAGGATGCCAAGGATTTCGCAGACTTCTTGAACCCCATGCTTCATTTGGACCCAAATCAACGAGCTACTGCCGCTCAGTGTTTACAACACCCATGGCTGAATCCGAAATTAATTTAATTACGAAATTCGCCATTCGCCGCTTTTGTTTGTTTGACTCGTTCTAGCCCTGGACGTACTGTAGAGTGCTATTCGAGTTCGATTCGCTTACTTAAATATCTTCTTATGATATGTTCTAGTCAATGATATTGTACTCATTCTGTACTTTGTAATAAACAGTTATGTATTCTTATTGTTTCATTTCTTTAGTGTTTTGTAATTATCTTGTCCATCATGCCATGATGTACAATTAATATAAATTTTAATTAAATTTACATTAATGTTGTGTTTGATTTCTTTTATTACGTATTATTTTGTTTCAAATTGCAGTAAATTTACGAGCCCGTACGATAGGTAAAAATTAAAACTAATAAATTAATGAGGCAATTTTAATATATTTATATATATTTTCGGGAAGGATTAAATATTATATCTGCATCTCTTCAGGTAAGTTCAATGATATTACGAGGCACATAGGCAATCTTAAAATGCAAATTTAACATAGTTTCTGTTATTTATCGGTAGAAATTTAAATTTTAAACAATTTTAAATATAACCAATTTAATTCAACACTAACTCGTTTCGATATTTACCTACACTTTGAAGTAAAAACAACAAATGATACCACTAATTTATTAGTAAGGACGATGACAAAATGGCGGCCAAATGGAGGCATTTGTCGTTCGACCTGCTATCTACATGTAATTTTTTCCTGTATGTTGTGACAATAATTATACCTGATCAATTTTTTGTATTTTTAGTCATTTTCATTATCGTAATCAAATATCCTTTGTTGTAATCAATTTTTTTTTAAAATACCCTGTAGGGATATAATTAGAGGAACATATTTTCATTAAATTAACTTAATCTTAATATATGTTATTTACTATAAACAATAATTTCATTGTTGTAATCAAAAGTTTTTATACCTCTGATGGTAATAATCAGTGGAACATATATTCATTATATTTTTGATTAGTTTCAAGAGATCATCTTAGATGTTATTTTTTAAAAATCAGATAATAAGATAATTGTTGTGGCGACCAGTAGGGAAAAATTCGTCAGCTGTCGGGTTTTAGAAGTCCGATGATCGATGAAATATACAAAATCGTCAGTAATTACTTGTGAATAACATTATTATTGATTGTATTATTAATTATTACTATTGAAATAATATATTTTAATAAAATATAAGAAAAAAATATGACGGGGAGGGAAGATGGATTTAAATGACAATTGTGTTTGACAAAAACGTGAGGGAGTTACAAAGTTTCTTATGCTTGACAAAAAAGAACCACACTATATAGTTTTGCTACATTTTTCGTTGCTTTTGTTAAGTTTTCATTCGTTGTAATCATGAAAAAGTGTTTACTATGGCTTTAAGTAGAAACTTGGGGATAAATCCTGTCCATAGTATGACAAATGGCGAAAGACATTTTTATGACGGTCCAGGTCCTGTACGCTTCACTGAAATCACAGCAGAGTTCTTCAATTGAGGCCATTATCATGTAAATGTTGGCGAAGTTTTCTTGAGCAGGTACCGGGCAATACGAACCATTGGTCGGGGAAGTTTTTTTCTTGTCTGGGTCTGTTGGAATTAAGTAGAAGATAAGTTTGTCGCAATCAGAATTGAAAAATCTGCTAAAAAATTCTACCAAATTGCTCTTGCTGAGAATTGGCTTTTAAAATCTGCCATGCAAGGTGATCCGACAGAATTATAAAATTGTTAGATAAATTCAAAATACAGGGGAATAATGGTATACATATAGCTCTTGTATTCGAGCTGTTTGGTACCAATCTGCATATATTAAACTTTGAAAATAACTACCGGGGCATTCCCATAAATAATATTAGAAAATCAGTCCGCCAGGTATTAGAAGGTCTGGTTTATCTCCACACTAAATGCAAAATAATCCATACAGACATCAAACCGGAAAATATTCTAATCCGGCTTGACGAAAGCTATGTGTCTTTGTTCTTAAACGGTGGCATAGACCTGACATCTTACAAATCTAGTGAAATGGGAATAACACAAGTAACTTCTTTTGTACTAGGAATATTCCAATGCCTAACCCCGCTTTCCAAGAATGTATCTATTCCGTCAAAATTGGCGATCTCAATAAGGGATGTTGGACATTTCAACACTTATTTAATATAAACCTACCAATCGCTTATCGGTCAGTGGAAGCAATTATATGTGCAAACTACGAAATATCGGCTGATGCTATCCCGCTGCCCACCCCAAAAACCATCTTGCACAGATGGTGGAGCTCATGGGAGAAATATCCGCGTGCTTAATCGCCCAAGCATAAAAAAGAAAAGTTTTCTTCAATTAATTTGGTCACCTGATCCACTACCGGGAAATACGATCCTGGAATATGGAAATGCAGCTAATTCAAAAGTATAGATGGAAACCTAAGGATTCCAGGGGTTTTGCAGACTTCTTGAACCCCATGCTTGATTTCGACCCAAATCGACGAGCTACAGTCGCTCATTGTTTGCAACACCCATGGCTGAATTTTAAATTAATTTAGTTACGGCTTTCGCCATATTTGTTTGTTGGACTCGTTGTACCCCTGGACCATAGTTTGTTATCTGAGTTCGATTCGCTTACTTTAATATGAAATTCCATATTCATAAGTTGTAATTCGCGATGCTAGCCAGGCACTCGCTATCCAGCGGTAAAATTTGTTACTACACATGACGGTGTTGTATTCATAGTTTTTAATGAAAAACAGATTTACTTTTAGTCAGAGAAAAGCAATACTTTTTAATTACACGCAATACACGCTAATAAATTTATATGTAAATAATGTAAATATACATAACATACAGTAAGTACCATCAATACCGTAGTGTGTAGTTACAATTTGGCTGCTTGTGGCGCTGACATCTACGTTGGCATCGACAATTGTTGTTCTTGTGATATGTTCTAGTCATTTTGTGTTATAATTATCTAGTCAATAATGTATAATTAGTTTTACCGTAGGTAAAAGTTAAAATTTATTTATAATGGGTTAATTTCTACATAATTCGTAGAATGAATTATTTTTTTATATTTTAAATTTTCTGAAAGGATTAAATTTTATAACTGCCTTTCTTCAAGTAAGTTCATTGATTATTACAAAAGTACTTAGGCAATCTTGAAATGCAAATTTAACATATTTTCCTTCTTATGCTATTTGTCAGAGCGGGAAGTTTAAATTTTAAACAATTTTAAATAAAACCAATCCGAAATCAAACGCGGGCGATTTTCTGGTCGATACTTTGGAAAAAACTGAACCGTAACGGAAAAAAATATAATTTTCCGTGTAGCAGAGCAAACCAAATTGTTACAATATTGTATAACTATGTATCTGTTTTTATGACACACCAAATTGTCAGTCTTATTAAGAATTTAGGGGCCATAAATCGCGTGTGCTAAATTTTTCTGGGCTTACTGTGTACATACAGTTATTTTCATTGAGATCTTGCATGCGTTTTGGTCTTTGTGCAAGAAAGAAATTATAAAAAAAGAAATATATATAAAATAGTTTTTAATACAAAAGTGATTAATATGTCTAATATACAATTAAATATTATTAGTATATGTATGTGACAGTAAAATAGAATGATGTATTATTTCATTTGTAGATGTCTATTCTGGATCTGTTAATGTTGAATCAATATATTCTTGAATTTTCTTGTCATATATATTTAAATTTATCAGTGGTGGAAAACTCTTGAGCCTCTGTCTAAAAAAAATTCTGATTATCATCCGATCTACCATCTACATTTCATTTGTTCTCCTATATAATGTGACAACAATTATACCTGATTATTTTTTTTTTTTTGTATTTTTAGTCATTTTCATTATCGTAATCAAATTTTCTTTGTTGTAATCAAAAGTCTTTTTAAAAAGCAATGTAGGGATATAATTAGAGGAACATATTTGCATTAAATTAACTTACTTCTGATACATATTCTTTACTATAAACAAGAATTGTTGTAATCAAAAGTTTTTGTTTATATTTTTGAAGGTAAACAATCTGCGGAACACATTATCATTAAATTATCTGCAACATAATGCCCGGGTTGGAATAAAAACATAATAATAATTATTATAATTAGTTATTTTGTATGATTGGTCATTTTCTTTATAGAAATCAAACTTTTTTTGATTGTAAACAAACATTTTTTTGTTCTAATCAAAACCGGGTTAGAATAAGGGTAACCACATAAATGTTAATAAAGAATTAATGACGTTTTGGCCTATATCTAAAATATTTCTCTAGTTTTTAGCAGAATGTCGAAGAGCCCCCTAAGGCATACGTTGCTGGATTACGCATTAGGCAGAGTAGACATTTGCCTATGGACCCCGCGCCTATTGGGGGCCCCGCTAAATTGAATTAAAATAATATTGATTTGATTTTGATTTTTTTTTATTACAAACAAAGAAATCCTTAAATAAAGAAATTTTAATTACAACAAAAGAAATGTATATTTACAATAATAGAAACTTGATTATAATAATAAAAAATATCAATCAATATAACAGGACCCCAACTGAATGCTAGATGTTGCTATGGTAACAAAAGTACTGTTAAATGCTTTAACAGCACAAACATCACTTATTTCTTTGGTCATTCCAATTTACCACTTCAAAATGATTAGTGTTAGACGTAGTCTTAATCGAGCTAATTGGTATGGGAATTTAGAATAACCAGTGAAAGAAAGTTTGCAATTTTTTTATAGAAGTTAGAAATTAATGTTAATTCAAATTTGATAGATGAGTACGTAAAGTTAAATTTTGACATACGTGTCTGTAAAGTTTTACTTTAGCTATAACTACTATTTTGGCTAACTTCGGGGATTGTTATCGTGTTCTTTAATGTTGATTTCGGAAAAAAATGATATTGTTAATATTCATTCTGTGTAACAAAATTGATTTATTAAAAAAAATCATCAAAGATTTCACTATGTACTTTAAAATTGAGACAAATTAATGTTAATTTTTTTAAAATGTTTATATCAATTTTATTAAAATTGTTGGGTGGTATAATTCGTAAATTTAGGGCGACCCCGAGATTTCGATTGCCTCAGGGCCTCCACACGGTTTAATCCGGCACTGGTTGCATACACCTATTTACGTCATTGACGCGTCCTTGGATAAATACTTCCTTTCATAAAATATGTACAAATTCTAATTTTTAATATTAGTCATAGATTTTTTTTCTATATAATAATATAAGTCCTTTGTCATGTGATTATTACCGAGTACACATTCCATTTTACGGAGATTGTTTTTCAATCATCGTAGCAGAAAGCATGAAACATACAAACAAAACATTACTTTGACACAAATATACATGTTTGTAATATGTTTATTTCATACACAGTGAGTACTACGAGTACAGTAGCATTGTTAGAGAAGGAAATTAATATAGCTTCTTGTAAATAGAAACACGTTACGGATTTTAGACACACAAGGAGATAATATGTTTAACTGAAAAGCAATAAAGACCGTTTTTGAAAGTAACCTCTTTCTTCACAAAGACATGAGACAAAATATTATTTGTAATTACTGTATGAATATGAAAACAATTTGTCTTGTCATTGTGAATACGTAAAATCAATTGTGAGCTTACATTTTTTACTCTGGCACCTTTCAAATCAAATATATTTATATCGGGTGGTGGCGATTAGGGGTGAACAAAGGAATCTGAAATAAGATATTAGTTTTATGCAATTTCTTGCTCTCCTGCTCATTTTACCACAAAAACTGTGGAGTTTAAAGTTATTCAGAATTAAAAGATGTACACAAAACTCATTAGTGGTGTCATATTATTTATAAACGTCAACGTCAATCGTAGATCTAACTTATGGACAATAGATCCCGTATTCTTTCCACCATAATATTTCTTTATAATAAAGATATGTTCTCATTCGAATGAACATTCATACTTTATTTTTCGTACAAGCGTACGTAAAGTACATACCTTACGCACTAATTACGGTGTGTAAAGAGTTACTTTTCCAACAGTAGTGCGTGAAAAGTAAATACGTTGCTAGGAAACATGTACATTCGGTTAATTTACTTGTCAACTAACACTGACAATATTTGAGGATTCCTGTATACTCACACGTGACTCACACTCAGTATTATTAGAAATAGCACTACCATTTCGGTTGTAGGAAAAATATTGTATGCAACACGTGTGTAAATAATATTTTTTATCTCTTGCTAATTTCGCACTTAACCAAAAAAGTACTACTTTACAGACTTGTTGCATAAATAACTATTTTATACTCCAATGTGTAAACTTATTACTTTACTCTTTCAAACAGTGTGTAAACGATTTTCGTATTTAGCTCACACCGTACAGAGGTACCACCTTCAATACACATGTGGCATTTAAGTTGTCTTACTTGAATTTGCTTTTTTTGCACACTCGTGTTCGTAATACTGACTGAGTACTGCAGTGTCCAATTTTAGATCTATCTATCAAATGTGAACTTGGTATTTGGTGGGTTCAAATTGTCGTCTCTTCGTCTGTCAAATTTCTAATTTTTTTCCGGAATGTTATCTAAGGCCGTATAAAAAATCTTGTGCAACTCAAGTGTAAACAAGCTTTATGACATTCGGTCAATAATTTTCGTGAAAGCTTGTGTTTATACTCTTGTTGTATTTATAACTATATACAATTTTTTTTCACAGAATATGAATAAAATATTATTGTTTTCTATAGTGTCAAAGTCATGGGCTGGGCTACTGCTACTAATTAACGAAGTTTTTGATTTTTTTAAATTGTAAAGAAACCAAAAACAGTAAAAAATAAATAAAGACAGATATATAGACAATTTTTAATTCTGAACAATTTTGCACTCTCCAGTTTTTGTCGTAAAATGAAGAAGAGACAAGAAAGTTGCATGAAACTAACATATCATATTAAATCCCTATATGACCTGTAATTGCATCCACCCGGTGTAATGAAGACTTATAATTTTAGATCAGGTTCCATCCCGATCGACGCCAGAGTTACTTATTTGGAATTTTAAGGTAGTTCATTCGTGACAGTCCTAATCAAGTGAGTCATTATATTTAATCTCATTAAAAAATTGTACTATTTTAAAAATTAATAAAATAATTTTTAGTTTCAACTGATGAAAACCTACCTTTTTTAAATTATTTTTTACTTCCTTGTACGAAGTAAAGGAAGTATTGTAATCGCGAAAAATTTCGGTTTCCAGATTTTAACGGAAATATCCATTTTGAGCATCCCTGAATCCATTTTGACTAATTTCGTCGTGACGCCTGTACGTACGTACGAATGTACGGGAAGCCGTAGAAAGTTAAAATTTTGTATTTAGAACTGTTATAACATCTAGTTGTGCACCTCTCTTTTTGGTCATTACATAACTTGCGGAAGTGGTACTTTACTTGAAGCCTGTAATAGATTTTAATGTAAAACTATATTAAAATATAAACCAAAACTTTTCATGTTTGGTATATAAGACTTTTATATCAATGGGAATAACATAATAGATTTTAGTTAAAATGGTCTATCTGGAAGTGGTACTTTACTTGAAGCCTATAATAGATTTTAATGAAAAACTATATTAAAATATAATGCAAAACTTTTCAAATTTGGTACATAAGATTTTTATGTCAATGGGAATAACATAATAGGTTTTAGTTAAAATGGTCTACCCGGAAGTGGTACTTTACTTGAAGCTTATAATAGATTTTAATGAAAAACTATATTAAAATATAATCCAAAACTTTTCAAATTTGGTATATATTACTTTTATATCAATGGGAATAACATAATAGATTTTGGTTAAAATAATCTAACCGGAAGTAATACTTTACCTGAAGATGTTATCAGTTTTTCTTGAAAAAAATGAATTTTATGATTGGGTCTGTTATAATATATATTTTAATTATTAACAAAATATGTACATATAGTGTAACAGACGTACAAGGAAGTCATGTGGTGTCCACATCAGATATTTTATTATATTCTATGTATGACTTCAGTAGTATCGAAATAAATAATCCAGCTGAGTGATATGGCAACATTGATTTTTATATAAAAAATGTTCATTTATTTTTTGATCTTACGTGAATTAATTCTCACGCTGAATATTTATTTGTAACGTTGCCAGTTCACTTAACACTTTATTGTTTGTTTGTTGTTGTTTATATATTTTTTCTTGAGACTGCAACCTTTTACGTGCGATTTCTCAACCATGATGATGGTGTCTGATAGTTTTTATTTCTTTAATAAATATCTCAAACATCAAAGAATAACATATCAGTTGTGAATCTACTGCTAATTTCAATATATGCAATGTATTTCTTACTTATGATTTCTAATTTATATCCATATTTTATGACTTGTAATGTATATTCAATATTTATTTGAGTCACATTTTGGACTGTGACCATCAAGGGATGAACTACCTTAAATGACACAAGAGTGATTTTTGTGATGTACTCTCCATGCTAACAATGAGTGCCCGTGAGGTGACGCCTGGTAAACGCCCGCTTGATACAAATATGTCATCATCATTACCGATATCTGTATACAAACACAAAGCAGATTGGCACACCCAGCAATAGCTAATATGCCGTGATGATATATTTATTATTTATTTGTGATTGTATAATTTTATGGAAAGCATCTAGTAAGTTCTGAAATATCGTTTTGAAACAAAGACAACTAACTCGAAGAGAGCGATGGTCGAATATTATCATGACCTTGTAGATCAGTTTTAAAGCAACATTTAAATAACTTTTCGATATTATTAGAATTTGAGGTTTATCATATAGATCCTTAATAATCTATTCTCCCTGGTTGCAAAGATAACGCGAATTTTTTGGAAGTAAGGACGTCAGTTGATACTGACAGCATACGGCTACAACATCGGGTATATTTTGTAAGTGCTGAGAAACTTGATATGGAAGGTGGGTCGTTGTTATTATTAGTTTTTATTGATCAGGTTAAACGTAGAATGTGGTGAGAACTAGCAGACAGAACAGCAAAAAGGGATACCTTACTTCAAAGTTCAACCAGGGACGGATTACCGCAAATTGGACATGCAGCAAGATTAAGGAGATTATGTATACTTAGCCTTATTACACATATAAATAATAAGCAAGCAAATATTATTCAGCTAAGGGCTGAATCTTATCCCTGAAAAAGTTTTCACTACTCATTAGTAGCTCAAGCATTACCTTGAAATATTAAAAAAAGGGACGATATTTTTTATTTTTCTTTAAAACATAAAAATAGCATATCATGTACTCTAAATGCTTCAGTTAACAAATACATGTCTTTTGATTTCTGTTCTATAAATATTTATATATTTCAGCAAAAAATACAAAACAATACAATCAAATATGACGAGCAAAAACAATTCATTAAAATATACGTTAGATTATAAAAATATTATTCACTTTGATTTCTTTTTATAAAGACAGAATCCATCAAATCTACTAATAACGTATTGTCCTAAAAATGGAAGAAAAGAACATATTGCGAATACAGGAAACTTTTAACATACAACGTAAATAACCTATTTTCACTGAATATGGCCAGGTCACCTGCGATATACTAGTTGGTTTTTATTTGAGACCAAAATTATTTGTTATAAGAGAGAAATATATTTTAAAAATTATTTCTATATTTGAATAAAGTTCTGGTGACGTACTCACTACTTCTTCTGGGTTATGACGGAATTAGCCGACCAGAGTCGAATATTTATATACTTTACATGTATCAGTCGCCAAAATTTAATTATCTTGGCAGCTTGGTTACCTTTTGCTTGAAATCATGTCGAAAAGGAATCTCAGACGCATTATCTGAATAAAGTACGAAACAGTGATGTTTGGTTTCAGTTTGCAGTTAAAATTACGTCAAACTGATTGTATGCAATTTGACACTGTATACATGGCGTTGTCTAGACTAAAAACGTTTTGAAAACGCTTTTAAAACTGGATGTAAACTCAATAACAATGGACCAGTATTTAATGGAATTTATCAGCAGGAACTTAACCTCTATTTGTCGCAACCGAGCTGCTGATCATGTCACTTCAAACATGCTATTTCTTTTCTATCTATCTGTCGTCTAGTATTGACTACGTCACTGTTTTTAAGATCTTTCTATGGCGTTCAGGAACAACCGTTTTTTGAAATTAATTAGAAGAAAAAGTAAAAATATTTTAAACATTTTTGGCGTAAAGTAATGAATTTTAAAACAGTTACCCTAAAATTTATAAGAAATTTGCTCTGAAGTACTTCAGTTCCGAATTAAAAAGGAAAGTCTCAAACTTTAATGCGCTCATCTATCCTCACTTGTTTTAGTGAGATTAAATATATGCGGTTTTGGTTTTAGGGAGTTTTGTTATGTTGTGTTGCAGCCTTGCGCTAGTTCGGATGTCTCCAATATTCATGTAAGCATTGTGTAAATCGCTTCAAGTAGGGTGCAGCGTAGCTCGATGTTCACATTTCAGTTATTTTCATGTCTGCAAAGGAAATGTCTCATCTATTACGGATGTCATGTAGACGTGTCATTTACCTTGAGTTTGCGCATGTACCACGCTATCTCCTCCGGAAATAATTGAATTCGTCATTCATCTTAACAAATGCAACGGGGTAATTGATGACTTCACTTCAAATCAAATATTAAATTCAAAAATGTCTTATTAGCTTAATACCGACACTTCACTTCCAGCATGTTACAACGTTACAAGGAAGGTATCCATAAATGTCTTTAATCTCTGTAGTATTAAGCATGTAATTAAAACATATTTCATGCAATTATTGTCAATGATATTGACACCGTTAGTACCTCGATTTATATGTTATTGTACGTGATATGCAGGCTCAAGAATGAGTCTGCAAGGTTAATAATTGGATAGTAACCTCCTGGGAACGCCATGAAAATATAAATTAAAAAAATTGTTAGCTCAAATTTATAAGATAGTAAAAACAGGGATTGATTTAAAATACAATATCTTATTTTATATAGAAATATTTATATTGCTTTAGGTATTCAATATTTACTCCCACGCTTTTATTTGCCGAGGCAGAAAACCTAAGAATTTTTTTCCTTTTTAGTACATTTTAATAAAACCATGTTTTTAAAACTTTTAAATTATTTGCATAAAAGTTCAATTATAAGTTTTGTATTCTTATACTGTATCAAGATTTCAAAACATAATTTTGCTATGATAATAAATTTTTGTATGATGCTTAGAAAATATATTTTTTTTGTACTACGTATGATATTAAATGTTTTGTTGCTGTTAATTTAGACATCTCTCTTTTTTAGGCATACTGCCTCGTCCTTCCGCGTACATCACAGTTAATTGGGAGGGATCGTTATATTTAACTGGCGCCCTAAACCTAAACTACCCTGATTCACCCCGCCCTATTTCTCTATCTCTCTCTAACCACTCTTAAACGCTTGCACGGGCCTACACACCTGGGCGTTGAATGTTGCAAAACACCAATATAGTGCTTATTTATTACTTTTAGTGCTCCATTAATTAAAAAATTAACCAAAAGACTGAATACCTAAGACTGTTAGATAAAGTTGGTTTGGTGCTCATTTAAATTATTTCCTTGTGTGTTAAACTAATCATGTTTTTTCTTGTTCTAGGTATGTGCCGCCTTCACCATTTATCTTTCAACAAATTGTTAAGGTACTTACATACTTTACATTTCTCTATCTTTTTTGCAATAGAAATGAAATATTACTCTCTGTTCACAACAATATATAAATCTATTTTTCAAATACAGCAATATTTTCCGGTTAAAGTAAAAAATCTAGTTTCGTGATACTCTGAAGTCAAACACCATTTTCACTTCTACAAAGTATTCCTTACACGTTTTGTATTCTCTTCCGTGTAATATCTGTGAAATATTCTGAAGTAGTGAACGATTTATGTCTTACAGTTTCTTGCGAGACACGGAGTATAGTTCGATTTGCACAGCGCAGTCTGTTTAACAAGATTTCGATAATGACAATATATTTTTACAATTTGAGATGTAATTTTTTGTTAGAGCCAGTCATGGTTTGGTGGCAATAACTTGATAATAAAAGACAATCAAAAAATATTCCTCTCTTAAATTCTAAAAGCACGGGCATCAATTTCGACATATAGTTTGCTGTATATTGACTCCACTGTAATATTTTGTACGTTTTGATTGGTTAATAAGAAAAGTCACGTTTATGCCCGCCTGCTATTGAAAATAAATAGAGGAAAATAGTGTAAGGCGGGAGATTTAAATAAAACCGTATAATATTATTCCAGACAAAAACGATTTAAATATTTTATACAGACGTCCTTGCAAATAAAATTTCGTCATTCCTCCATAAAATAAAAGACAAAACATCGTATAAACTGTGTAAGTACAGCTGTAATTCTCAATTTTTCTACGAAATGTCGCTTTACCAAAGTTTTAGGATTCCACGCCCTACTGTTCTTAGAATAATATTATCTTGCTAATGGCTTATCACCATGGATACGTAGACTCGCTTGTAATCTATAGAGTCAAGAAACTGTGAACACGGTTAGTAGCTTGATGGATGCTCTTAATTGACTATCTACTTTTTGTTTTATTGGTTGGCTACAACTTTAGAAGTTGCAAAGATGTAATAATTAAAAAAAAAAAAAATGCGACGCAGAGAGTTATATGCATTAGAACTCTTAAGATATTTATGGGATTTAAGGTACATCAAGTGTAAACAATTAATCTTAAAATAAATGTGTTATAAATACGTTCGGCTTTGTCCCAGCCAACCATGAAAACCCAAAACATATTCTCCAATATCTTAAAATTACAATTTATTGCCAAAAAATGAGATTTTTGGAAGCAAAGTTTTAAATAATTACTAATGCTTTCATGGCCGGCAAAGTTTTAACGCAAATATCTCCAGAACTGCAAGAGATTTTAATTTTCGGTTTGAAAATTTGGATTCAGCGTTCAGATGAAAATTTTACCGAAAAGCGGGTGGATATATATATATATATATATATATATATATATATATATATATATATATATATATATATATATTAGGGAAGGGGAGCCTCTACATAAATATGGTCCTGGTTCCAATGGCAACCTGGCAAATCGAAAAGGTTACCGGATAGAAAAAGAATTTATATAAATTAATGTTTTTATCCACAACTGTCAAATAATATACCCATAATTCAACCGATTTTTATCAATTAATGACCTTCGTTACTGTTGCTAATTGAATAATATTGACACTTTGATGGAATAATATTATTTAATAGTTATGTCAAATTCAAATCTTATCTTTCAAAGAGTACAAACAAAATTACTTTTACTAGTATTTTTTTTTTCACATAAAAATTCAGTTACTCTAATATTGACATTTTTCATACTTGCCTGTGTGTTTGGTCGCGAACGTCGCACAAAAGTGATCCCTGTGGTTCATTCTCCACGCCAACAATGAGTTCCCGTGAGGTGACGCCTGGTAAGCGCTCGTACGGTAGAAATATGTCATAATCATTACCGATATCTGTGAAAACAGACTGGCACACCCAGAAATGGGTAATATGCCGTGATGATATATTTATATATTTATTTATTTATTTATTTATTTTGTTCTTAAAATTGTAGCTGAGTAGTCGGTTTTCAGATTTTTTGGTAAATGTCGAATCATTTCATAATTTTGTTACAACGATAACTAGATTTGTCTATGTTTGTAAACAATTTTTTTTGCTTTTATCAGTGAAAAACTACTTATTTTTCTATACAAATATGTCACTGATATGTATTATTTGACAATTGTGCCAATTCGAATGATTTACATTACTCGCCTTCCGGTTCGTGATGAAAACTTCATTCTCATGAATAATAGCATAACATTGCATGCTCATTGAATAATATACTATTATTAACCGGTTTATTTAACTTGGCAATCAAACTATTTAAAAATTATATTTTCAATTTGTGTTAACCATTAATCATTATTTTAAGATATGGATAGTTTGTCGTTAACAAATAAATAATTATAACTTTCAGTGTGTTGTGTTCTCTGAGATTTTCTTATTTAATTTATATTTCATCTTTTTAAAATTCCTGTAAAATAAAGGGCGAAAAGATTCTAAAAATTGAAATTGAATCATGGATGCGTCCTGCTCTTGATTGTTATGTTGCAGACGTTTCTGTTTCTTATTCTAATGTAGTTCGTACTTCCTTCTTTTTATAGAGTCCTGTAATCCTTGAAGAATGTCGAATTAAATAAAGCTTGTAAAATTAATTGCTGGCGTGTAATAAAATAGGGAAAAGTCCTGTCGGAGTATTTTCATGCGCCTTGGAAGCTTGGCTCCTTTCGCAGGACAACATTATCATTCCGTGCACGGTCGTCAGTTTCCGTGGGTGGTCGGCACGCGTCGTCATGCTCTCGGGTATTTCCGTGGAAGTGGACACTAGGGAATGAGCTGTCCCCAGTATCATTTTTATTCATTCTATGGAGGGAAGCGGTCGGGCCTTACTTTCGGGTAATTAATTTCAAGTTTTTGAAAGGGGAGGGGTAAATAATACCCTTTTGTTACGGATTTATTTGTATTTTTGTTCTAGAATGAGTGATGGATTCTATGGAAGTGTAAGTTGAAAAAGTTTTCATTTAAATCGAACCATAAAGCGTCCGTTCATTATGAGGAAATTTAAGATCCTGCAATATTTTTCTCTTAGCCAGGCCTTTGTTTAGGAGAAGACTTTGTTTGATAAATTTATAACCGCATATTCAAATACAATATCGTCCAAAAATATGAGTACACCTTCCTTCATATAATTTCAAGAAATATAACAAAATCCGGATTTTTTTTTATTATATATAATTAATAATAACAATATTTATTTCAAACGACATAATATACATATGTATAGAAAAAGTACCACTTCATTATTGAAATATTTATCTTATCAACTTATCATAATAAGAATAGAATAAATCAGAAAGAGAAATGAAGAGTTCTTCATCCGTGCGATAACTATTTTAGTGAAGGGGAAAGTGGTATACCTCTTTCCAAAAAGAAATAATTTTATTTAAGACGAACAATAGACCATATCAATTTAACAGTTATCCCTTTCTATCTCTACATATATTTAAAAAAATGGCACCTACAATTGCCAGATGGGCTGTTAATAATATTGGAGTCACTAAAATATATTCTCGGTGAAAATTTACATCGCTTGACATTTTAGCTTGAATAAAATCTTTTAAATCTTCCATTGAGAAGTTATTTAAAGTTGTTAAAGACTTTCCCAACATTTTACGTCTAAATCTCGGAATCTCATATGACAAATGACAAAATATTTTATATAACTACCTTACTACTCAATATTTTCAATAAATTGCTTATAATTAATCTTAATAATTAGTTTTATCTGTACAATAGAAAATTACATATAAATAAATTGGTTATTTTGTTAAGAACAAATAAACATCATAAAGTTAAACAATGAAAAAATATAAATTATATTTTAAATAATCCATTATAATCTTATTTCTGATATGGCAAAAACCGCAGTACGTTGTTGAAATTTTGTTAGGAATTGCTTAATAATTAAATTAATATCTATGTTTTTTACCCTTTCTTTATGCATGTGAAGAATAATTACATTATTTAATCTATTTTGTTTCATTGTGCAATTCGTGGAGGCCACATTCGGATTTAGCCCCCTCTGCCCCCTCGACTACGCTGCCGATGTGTGTAACTGTAGTACAAAATGACGTCATAATTTGGCATTATTATGAAGATTCGCCAATAGATGACGAAACGCTAGTATATGAACTATCGTGTTAAATTTTATATATATATATATATATATATATATATATATATATATATATATATATATATATATAAATTAATGAGTATTAGTAAAAAAGTGTAAATATTAATTTGTCCGCAAATGGGGTATTCCACTCATTTTTTTTTTTTATTATTTTAAATAAAACTTCATTTAGATTTGAAGCAATTCATAGTATTAAAAATTTTTAATTGTTCCTTGTTTAACAGTATTTTATTTTCGACAAATCAGTGTAACGTCACATTCCCCCTATACTTGTCTTTCTCTCACACACTGTACGCTACGAGAGAAAGATAACAATTGTATGACGTCAATATCCCCTTTTAGCAAATGTGAAATATCTCGTAAAGTAATTATTTAAAAAAATGTTTTCATTGTTTTAACTATTATTGAGCCATACTTTAAGTTAAATTGAATTTTTTTTATTTTTTTGTTATGGTGGAATACCCCATTACAAGTGACTGAAATTTTGTGTGAAAATAATTTTGGGATACTTAAAAACTGTTTAATTTGACAAATTTGACAGTTTGTCTCCCAGAAATGAATTTGAAAGCATTCCGAAAGAAAATTGGTTGTGAGCTTAGAAAGGACAAAATGAAAAAGTATATAATTGTTGACGGGAAATACTACTTCGAACATATGCAATTAATAAAAAATTCTAAAAATATCACATGCAACGATTTTCTTGTGAAAATTATTGTTTTCTGGAAATCTTTTCCGTGTATAACTCAAAATTCGTGTTTTTCGAGTAATGTCAATGAACTTCCGAGATAACGATATGTAAAATTTGTTCATAATAAAATATATATATATATATATATATATATACATATATATATTTATATATTTTATACTTAATTCTGTTTGAACTACATTGCTTTATTTAAAGGAGATAGATTTATCTTTATTAGAGATAATGATGATCATAAAATAATAGAGTATGGCCATTATAAAATAAAGTACAATGTTCATTG
Organism: Ophonus ardosiacus; assembly: GCA_943142095.1. Classification (NCBI taxonomy): domain Eukaryota; kingdom Metazoa; phylum Arthropoda; class Insecta; order Coleoptera; family Carabidae; genus Ophonus; species Ophonus ardosiacus. The sequence goes on along the minus strand of OW964833.1, from coordinate 33,912,530 downwards.
TGTACATAATGTGATCCTGTAAAATAATATGAAACAAATTATAATAAATTCAGTATAAATATAGCTGGAAAAGTGATATAAATTAAGTTTCTATAATGTGCAGTTTTGGCGTACACTAACAATGCCATGGACATAATTATTGTCCTTGAACCATGTCAACACATTTATATTATAATAAAATATTGTTTATAGAGCCCTTTTGTTCTAATATTTACAGTATACACTATAAACTCAATAAGCAATACATTAATTATTATGTTTGACCTCGTCAAATTTTACAGGTTATTTTACATCTTCGGCTACAAACCTTAAAGGCATATAGAACAAACCAAAATGAATAAATAGTTTCCGAGATATAAGGCAGTGAAAAATAAGTTTTTATGGGATTTACCTCTGCTATTCGAACCGAAAAAAAATAATTAGATATACTAACTAAATTTTAATAAAATTGACTTAACATATTCCTTATTTTTCAGTCTACTGAAAATTAGATGAAATGACTATATTTTATCGTGATAAGTATTGAACTAAATTATGTAGTTAATTTATCTTACCCTGAGTGAGTCTAATGAGTCAGTTATTCATTTAGACAATTTACCGAAAAATGTTGTGTAACCAAAATATAGTAAAATTAAATAAAATATGTAATTAAGGTAGCTAGTTGCATATTAAAATTAACAATTGTTTCAAAATATTTATTATCTATTTCAGATGCTCAAATGCTAAAATTAGTTTTCTCAAATTGTACTAAAATATTAGACATATTGCCTAAAAAAATAGTATTTACGTATAATTAGACAAAATTTCAATTCATATTTTTCTGTGTGAACAACAAATTATTTGATAATTTGTTGATGTTTGTTGAAAGAGCCCTGTCTTGCAACTGAATATTTTGACAGTTTCAAAAATAAGGCATTTACGTAATCTTAAATCTCGAAATGAAATTAGAGTACGGAGTCTTAGTCTCAGTGGTTGTCTTAAGAATTTACGTCGAACAAATTAGCTCTCCTTAATTGCATCTGGCTAAAAGATTGGACTTGTAAAAAAATGAATAAAATGGTGCGGCGGAAGCAGAGAGAAAAAGGCAGGGCAGCATGAAAGCTACGCCACCGGCTACCGCTACGAGTAGTTTTAGCCCCAAACAGGGTGTATGCAAAGGCAAACTCCAAATGAAATTAATACGCACGGTGAAATATATTCATCCCTTTAATGAAACATCGTTATTGTGCTTTCTCACGCCATAAAGCCACTAGGCCTTTTTAGCAATCACCTACATGCTTCCATTATAATTCTGTATTTTAAGCATTCAACACACTCCTAAATACATTTTCTACCCAATTTTTTTTAATCATTTTTTTTTCTGTTTTTTCATACATTGACTCATTTCCTAGATTTTTATTTCCTTGTACGTAGTAAAGGAAGTATTGTAATCGCGAAAAAATTCAGGTTTCAGATTTCAGTGCAATATGTAAATTTAAAAATTACATACTTTTTGGTTTTTGTAATTAAGTTTTCTATGTATTAGGACAAAAAAACAAATAATTTTTTATTAGTAACGTCAAATTTAAGTCAAATATGTGTAATCTTTTGAGGTTATTTTACTTCAAAATTAAAATTTTAATTCATAGCAAATTCAATCACAAAAACCAAAAAACTGTAATTTTAAAATTAAATATCTCATTATAGAACAGGCTAATTTAATATTTAGTAATATGTAGTAGTAGTTGTGCCCCTCACACCATGACCTCCCGTTTTAGAGATATTCACGATAACTCAAAACCTGTAAGCCGTAAAGGTTGAAATTTAGTATTTACGTCTTGTATAAAGTCTTGTTGTGCACCTCTCTTTTTGATCACTATATCCTTCTGTTTTGAAATTAAAATTAATAATTTATATTTTAGTTATTAATAAATAGTTTAATAGGCGTACAAGGAAGTCATGTAGTGCCCACATCAGATTTTGTTTAAAATATGATTTGTAACAAATGGCAGATTCGTTTATTAGTTTCGTCTTTGGAAAAATAGCATTGTGTTGCAAACATTCGAAATTCTATTCATTTGTTCAATAGTTGTAAAGTTTATTAGTCACGTAAAAAATAATTAGGTGTAGTGTAAGTTAGCTCTGAGATAAGTTATATTTGTAAGTTTCGTTTTCAACTCATCGTCTTGAATTTTCTGAGTTGAGTTATCCAATTAGAGGAGAGGAACCCCACCATAGAGGGGATGAGACAACTCAAAAACAAACTTCTTTAAAATATGAAAAGTCAGTTGATAGTCATCAGTATGAAATAGAGTTTTAAGTTGGTGAAGATATATGTAGGTATATTGTTTTCTGACTTGAGGGGAACAAGCCAAATATACATGTAAATATATTCTTATTCATGTAGGTAAAGCCCGCACTGTACGAATATGTGATCATAATTACCGATATCTGTGAAAACAGATTGGCACACCCACCAATGGGTAATATGCCGTGATAACATATTTATTTATGTAAGTCTTATTTAATAATAACTATTAATTTAACACGTAACTGATTCGCTCTGCATCTAATTGTCTAAATTGTAAGTAATAAACTTCGGCTCATATTTTACTTTATTGTAATGTTTTCAATTAACTTTGTCACTTTAATTTTTATTTTGTTTGTATTTTGTAACATATTTTAATTTCCTTTGTGATATAATTAATTATTTATTAAGAATTGCCTTCAGTTTTATTATTGTCTTGCCCTCCGAACCTAAGAAATTATAAATTTACTGTTTTATTTATTTCAAATTTATGTAACTTATGGTTATTCAGTTGGATTATTTATCTAAATTTCAAATTAGGTTTAGTTATTTATTCATAAATATGACCTGGCGGCAGCACAACCCTTGCGGCTTTAAAATTCAAAATTGTAAATAAAATTGCTAGTCTTGCCAAAAATTACAGTAGTTACAATACGCAGTTACATATTTCTAGTTAGCAGTGGTGGAATACTAAAATAATATCATATCCTGTTACAGATCCATGAACTAAAACATCGAAATGACGTAGACTGCTGATAACACTAAGAGCTGGCTAGTGAGTTCCATGCTTCAATACAATGAGATTCTATACCAATTTTTTTAAAAAACGCGAAATAAAATCTGTCAAATCCGTCAAATGAAACAGTTTTTAAGTCTCCGAAAATGATTTTCAAAGCATTCCAAAAGAAGAGGGATATTATTATTAAAGGAATTTCTTTGAACATATTTAAAATAAAATTCTATTCTCAATTTTAGCGTGGTCATATTAATTTTAAGAAACAAGTGTCTTGCAGTAATTAATGATCAATATTGCAATAGATTGTGGTCTACAACTACAACTAATGTGTAGAATGTTCGCTACAGAGCTTACAATATTTCAAGACATTTCACATAGTTTTGCATATTAGTGTTATTATGTATAAAATGACTGACAAAATATCAGAAAATGATACTTAACTGCGTTTTTTAAGAAAAAGGGAACTTTTGGTTGACCAATTATAACCAAAAACTAATCAGCACTTCATATGGCTGTAAAGAAGAGGAATACGAAAGAATTCTAATTTTTAGAATTGTAGTATTGGAGTTATCGTCTGAGATTTTTTTGTCACACACACACACACCCACTCACACACAGCAACACACACCCCCACTCACACCCAGACACACACACACACACACACACACACACAGAGAGAGAGAGAGAGACATCATAGTAAAATTAGAGAAATCGTATTCTATGGACCCTAAAACATGTTTATTCATTAATAACTCACCACCGAATTTTTTGACAATACCTACCTTCCTTATCTAAAAGTGACGGAAGATAAAAAGTGTTTTCAAAGAAGCAAAATGCTAATAAATAAAAGTTTGTACTTATTCAATCAGAGTTTTTTTTACATTATTTGACAATATTGGGTCCACTGGTTACATTAGAATAGTGAATAGGTTATATTATGGTTAGGTTAGTTTAGATTAGACTAGGTTAAATTACATTTATTATATATTTAATTAATATACCTATTGATCCAATAAATAGCAACCCTTAATAAAATTGTACTGCAGCCATACGACAGAAAGTTTTATTTTTCATGTATACACCAGACGTAATCCTCGATAAGCTCTTTACGATTATCTTCAAGGATTAAAAGTATCAATTATGTGTCAAACATGCATTTTATAGTCTAGGGCAAAAAAAATAATAGTATTGAAGTATTTTAAAACATTCTTCGACAGCCCGATTCTTAAATAGCACAAAAGTGATCTCACTAGTGCACTCTTTATGATAACTTTAAGTGTCCGTTGTTGTTAACAATTTTCTCGTTTTATTTGGATATTCATTGTGACCACCTTCTTTGCTGTATATGCTGAGCAGGAAAACATTGTATAATTCCGTAGTTCCAATATGTAAAGATAGTTTCATGTGCAACTTTTAATTATGTACAACTTTTTACTCTAAAGTTTTTGCAATAAAATAAACAGGAGGGCAGGAAATTTCATAAAACTAAAATCTCATGTTAAAACCATATGTTCACCCTTAACGGCCATCACCCTTTATAATTGCATCGTCTAGTTTGAAAAACCGACAAGTCCATTTTTGGCCAGAAATATGTTTGATACTACAACGGATTCGCCTTCTCATTTTCCATAACTTGGAGTGATATTTACGTTTCAAAACTCAACCAGTCCTTAATGATATTTACGCTTAAAATACCAGGTTAGTTTCAAAACTCGACAAATCTACAACCGGTTGGAATGTAATACCCGCAAATCCAAATTAGCCGATTAGAGAAGCGGTTTGGAAGTCAGGTCGTCCTATAGAGTATACATTTTGTTTAATAATGTCATTTGTTTTTTATTTGCAATTATTTAATAAGGAAATAGTGCTCATTGGGTTTTATTAACAGTATCAAAATTTCAAATAATTACAATAATTCATAATTATTAAACAATTGCAGACTATAAGAGCGAACATAATACAATTTAAAAAAATCCGGTGGTTTAGGGCGAACAGATGAAATCTTAAATGTTTATGCTATTTAGGAAATAAAAAATATAGTGCTTCTTCAAAGGACGCTACTACGAGCCCTGCGGCAAAAGAATTCGTCTACATCCCTTCTCTTTACAAGGTAGCTACACATTTATTAATAATGATAGCGCATTTTATGTAAGCAATTAATTAACTCTAATAAGATAAAAGCAAGTTTAGGAATAATAATTGAAAAAGTGTAAACAATTTCCTTTTTTATGATAAATTATAATAAATAGATGTGGGCGAATACTTTTGGCGCAGGGCTCGTATAGTTAAAGATGATTTTATATACAGTATCAATTTTTGGGAAGCAGTTGATGAGATCCCTGATCTAATTGTCTGATTGTCCATAATTTATAAAAGTATAATTTGACTTACTTTTGTAATATAATGGAATAAACCCTTGTCTTCATGTAAATCCAGAATAAAAAATGTTTAGATAGTAAGTTCAATGAAATCAGTTACAGAACACGAAAAATATTAAATTCGAAGTTAAAACTCAACATATCCATTTTTACCTCTCGTTAAGTGAGGTATTGGATTCATGCTAAAAATCGCATATTAAAAATTTAGTGAATAAGCACGTTTTAAAGTCACTAGATTCCGATTTTAACGTTTTTACAATGATGTCTGTCTAAAACCTCTTCTAAATATTATTTTTTGAAATTTATGTTATTATAAATATTAAAGAATATAAAATTCTCTATGCGATACAATGAACATTTTTATTATATCTTCTATAGATTTAGAGATACAGAATTGTAAATATATAAAATAATACGTTGTAGTGAATCTCAAAGCCCAAATAACTTCATGGAAACCAGTTGAAAAATTAAAATGTTTGTAATTGACAGAAAAATATTAGTATCAAAAATCCAGATCCATTACTGAAGCCTTTTTCTGGGAATTACATTTAATATTTCTTATTTTATTATTAATTAAATATTTAAAATTATATATATACATCAGAAATACCGCCAATCTGTTCCATGAATTTGAAGAATATCGAACATTAAGAAGATAGCAGGAAACTTAGTTATAGAATGAATTAAAAAATATATAAATATGTTAATAATAGATGTAATTACAATTTTTGTGTCTGTACCAGAAATGTTAAATACAATATGTACCTACGTATATAGCCTAATATGGAAAGGGCAAGAGATCTTGTGCTGGCCACAACATATTTTTAAAATTTATATTTTAACATTATTTACTAGTTTTTCTTATTAAACAAAGTAGTTTCTGGTTTTTTATCATTAACGTGCTATGTGTACTGATGTTTTTTATATAATTATTCATTTGGAACGTATCAAAACAGTAGATTTGTTGGGTTTTAAATCTAGACGACCATTTATATAAAAAAAATGCTTTAGTATATTGCTTTCAATCATGTCAAATATAAGTATATGATATGTTTACTGATAAAAAAAAAACTCGCTGTTTCAGGCTGTGGCGTAATAGTTTGTAATTTTTTTGGTATGACAATAGCGAGTATGTATGTATTTATTTATTTATGTGTTGTGTCAGTGTAGGGCATAATGAGGTAGGGAATAGTGCAGCGGGGCCTGGGCTTGGGCCAGAGGTTCATCCATCGCTTTGCAGTGCGAAGTACGAGGTGTCGGCCGCAATGCCGTCTGTCTGTTACAGATAATAGAAATTCCTGAAGCAGCGTTTCTCTTATCTATCTCAGTCACGCGCCGAGGCAGCCGGGCCCAAGCGAGACGCCGCGATGCCGCCGCCACCACCGCCGCCAACAACACCGCCCCATACCACTCTACGTCGTTTTAACCGCACCAAACTCTAAACAAATGCCCATCCCAACATACACCACCTTGATTTTTTAATCTAATTTAACTAGACAGCAAAATTCGATCAAAGTATTCTTTTTTCTTTTTGTTTAATTAAATAGTTATATTATCACGGTTTCTTACCCATTTATAGGTGTGTTAATTTCATTTTATTCGCAAATTTTAGTAATGATATGTTAGCCGCTAAAGCATTTGAAATCAAAATTTGTCGAGTGATTTACGTGCAAAAATTTTGTTTCATTTCCATGGCTATCACTGCAAGTGAGCAATATGTATAAAATTTCAAATTCGATTTTACAGGTTAATAAACGTGCAAAATAAAATCTGTTTAGCGATTTAGATGTAGAATTAATTATCTACAATATTTATTTGAAATGTTAATTGCCTATGGCCCTATATATTCATAATATTTTAATAGTTTCGTTTGTGTGTGACATATTTATTAGTTTATACAGCGTGTAACAGAAATAACTCCGTTAAATTTAACCTGTGACAGAACTCGTCGAAATCAACAATTAACAATTTTACAGCTATTCTTCTATTTTCATTTCAGCTGTTTCAAGTAGTCTTTATATTTTTGATATGTTTGGTCTTGTTTCTGCCATATACATAGGTATTAATAAGTCTTTCTATAGCTTATACTATTTAACCTAACATGAAATATTACAAAATTTTGGAGTTCACTTGAGAAGTACATGGTTTTCTCCGTGCTCATATTGATCTATGGTTTGTTAAGCTTGCGTATCTAATTACATGAAACCTGCATCGTGGCAACATAAATTAAGCTTTAAACGAAAAAATTTAATTTGCGCTTTTGTTTTAACCACAGGAGACGTCAACTTTTAATTTTTAAATGGACTCATGTGCTGTTGTGCAACGCATTTAGTTACGTTTTAATTAGGTCTCTATTAACATGTATAGTCGAGCACCAAGGCATCTCAGATATTCACTCTTTTCTCTGAAAAACCTACTAACTACTACCATTTAAAGAAATAATATCATCTGCTTAGAATAATATTGTCGTTATTAGATACACTTAAATATTAATACATAATTTTTTCCACATTTTTGTGATTTCCTAAATATACCAGGTGTAATATGAAAAGCGGCCATAAGCTATTCACATGTAAAAAGTGGTCTGTTAATTTTAGACATTAATGCTTCAAATAAATTTTATAGAGCACCTTTTTTACCTGGGGTCAGTTAAACATTTTAAAGGATATAGAAAAGATGTTTTCTGCATCGAGAAATAATATAACTAAAGTACTATTTAATAAACAAAAAAAAAAATCATTACAACCAAAATACAAAAAAAATTGTCTACTGTAAAACGAATGTTTAAGGAACAAAGTCTTGCGAATTTTTGGGTTTCTTTACTTGCTCATTATCCTACTTTGGCGTTTGGCGAAGAAGGTTTTGAAAGTACTGATTCCATTTGTAACTATCTACTTGAAAAGGTGTCTTGCTCACTAGTTTATAAAAAATAGAAATGAAATAATATATGAATACTCATAGATTGAAAAATGTATGACCTCAAAATACAACTAACTACAATTTGACCTGATATTGACAAGCTTGTTAGTGAGATGCAGCATCAAGGTTTACTAATTTTCTTATGAACTATTTTACTATTACTTTATTCCTACAGTAGCCCTGTCTTTTGTTCAATAACTTCCGTTTTTTATTGTAAAACATTGTAGTCAAAACTTTCGAGTTGTGATAATTTCTCTCTTGAAAGAACCTATAAAATTTAAGTTTAAAAAGTTCTATTTCCACAATGTTATAGTGTATTTCAAGGTTTAATCAATACGTTATCTCAAATATTAATACAAAGTAGTAAAAGGTTGTTATAGATAATTAAATTCAGCATTCAATTTTATAATAAATTTTTGGTGCACTTTTCGTAACAGTGTAAACTGAATTTAAAATTTTGTAAAAGTTCTTTACAGTTTACCATTATATAGAAATAAAATCACAAACAAATGTATTATCATTTTACTTATCAGAAATTATTAATTATAATTTGCATCAAAATAATATTACTTGTTTCTGACAATAAAATGTCACAATGTGACATATATGTTTTTGACTTTTGGGCGAGGAAAAACTGATTTCCCATGTATAACGCCTACACTGTAAAGTTTTGGCGTAGCTGGACCTACCTTTTTGGGTTGAAACTATATGCAACCCCAAGGTAGAACCATCCTTCCTTATTAGAAGGTCGATGCACCAATCTCTGCTTAGGGTAGGAAAACCTGCCCTGCGCCCAGGTAGGCACGATCCGACCCTTTATATAGTGGGATGGAAATACCTACAGAGGTTTATACAAATGCTTGCAAGTGATTTCTAAATATCGTAACACAAGGTACTTGCAAATACTTATATGGTCGTTGAAAATGTTTTATAGTGATTTGTAAATAACGTAACACAAGGTACTTGGAAATATCTGTATGGTTGTTAAAAATGCTTTATAGTGATTTATATGATCCTCCACATGAGGACGATGCAAATTCCCTAAAAAAAATATTATTAGGATTCAGGAAAAATAATAAATTGTTTATAATAATAAAAAATATATTAATAATAAAAAAGTATATGATAATAAAAAAACAGTAAAAAAACATGTTATAATAAACAAAAAACATATTAAAAACCACATATTATAAAAAACAAATAAAATAAATAAAGTTGGTACATATTAAAAACATGCGAACATAGGACTTTAACATGTAAAATCATACTTTTATTATTTCTTGCTTCCATAATTATTTTTTTTAATTCTTCATCTGAATCAATAAGCAAAATTAATTTTGTAAACTGTATGAATGTCGAAAATCGCCCCAAAAATAGTTATATATATGTAACTGAAACAAAAAAATAATAAATATTAATGATTTATCTATCAAGTTTGTTTAATTTATTTATATTATTACTTGTAATTTCTGTTCGAGTGAAGAATTATCTATTTAAATTAATAGATCATTTTTCACTTGAACAGAAATTAGAAATTAGACCTAATAAACATAACTTGATAGATAAACTGTTAAATATTTGTTAATTTATTTGTTTCAATTCCATATGGCTATCGCCATTTTTGCGATGATTTTCGACATTTCAAATTTCTGCCATTTGAAGGCCTGTAAAATTAATTTTGCTAATTAATTCAGATGTAGAATTTTTTAAAAACTAATTATGGAAGCAAGAAATAATAAAAATATGATTTTACATGTTAAAGTCTTATGTTCGGGAGTTCTAGTCACTATATTTTATATAAAAAGAAAATTAAAAAAAACATAAATAAAAAAAAACTTTACATAATAAGAAACTATATACATGGTATTCAGTTTTAATCAGATAACGTATTTAATAATCTCTGGATTGCGATATTTTTAGTAGGGTTTATTAATTTAATAATAAATTCACTTAAAAACGTAAGTGTTTTTTTAAAAGCGGGAGGATATTTTAAATTAAAAATATATACTGCGGCTATCAAATCGATGATGGCATCAGTAATGGTTTTACTTTCGCAAATTTTCATTTTATCTACGCAAACGTAAAACAAATTATTTAAAAAAAGATCATTGTTGCTGGCTACTGCTCCCACGATTGCAGGTCCTGGGCGAACATCATCAGTAACCAAAATGATCTTCCGCGTATCTTCTTGCAGTAGGCACGGTAAAATTATCATTTCCGTGTCTAACGAAAGATCTGTGAACAAAACATATTTTTCTTTCATTTATATTTTCAGAATCGGAGCTATTGAATACATTATAACTGTGCGCGCCATTTTTCAAACTATTTTCCTTACCACGTTTTCTGTAATTATGCAATTCAATTTGATGGTGTCTTGTAATATGTACTTTGTACGAATTGAATGTATAAAATGATCTTCTACAATCATTTACTCCACAGATAATATTTATGTTTTTATCTGAATGATGAACATATCTCATATGTTTTAAAACATTGTTAAGTTGCGTAAAAGTTTTAGTGCAATTATTAATACTACACTTAAAAACAGCCATATTGAATTTTCTAGAATATGCGTTATATTACTTAAGTATTTAAAAATGAATAAATACTACGAAATCATGCAAAATAATATTTTAAAACTTACCAGAGGAATAAATGCACAATGCCGCTATAGAACAATTGATCAGTTTCACTGCCGTTAATATGATAGAGTGATACTTAAAACAACAGGCTCGCATCCCTCTTGACACCCCCTACTCTTACCCCAGAAATATTCGGTTATTCCGACCTAGCCGAAAAACCCATTCGGGTGCTTTGTCCTTGCCATGCACGTGCAAATGCTATGACAATTTCTGAGAAATGCTAAACGTCATTTGTTCAACCACTTTTCATTTCCAAAATGTTATAGATAACTAATATAATTTACCATTTGTTTATATTATGTCTTACACATCGACATCGCCAATTATGTTTCAAACAAACTTTAATTTTTCATATAATTTGTTGAATACCTACGTGTAATTTATACTTAATTTCTATTGTAATTTGTTACATTCGTTTTTTCTATTTCACACATTTGTTTATACTGTAACGTTCTATCTTTATTCAAGAATTTATTACTAATCTTTTTTAACAGGGAACACGATATATGCATTGTTGAATTATAAAATATATTAGTATTAATTGAGAAATTTAATTTTTTTACACCCATGCGTGAAGTGAGTACTTCACGTATCCATTTTTGTGTGTGAAGTTTGATTTTTTGCACACTGTGCATGAAGTGCTACTTCACGCACCGTTCATTATTTTAAATATTACAAACTTAATTGTATTTTAATAAAACAAAGTTATTAAACACACGTAACGTTGGTAACCATGGTTACACAAGTCGATAATACAAAGGCTTTACGTTAAAATAATGACAATGTGAAGAAAAAATGTATTTTATTGCAAGGTAGTAGAAAAAGTATAGTATGTAACACGTGTGTAAGGCCTATTTTACATTCGGGTGGTTTGCAACACTCGCCTTCGGCTCGTGTCACAATCTCCACCCTCATGTAAAAATTTCATCTTCACACACTTGCCACATAATATACTATTATGTATACTAACAATATGCAGTACGTGTTTTTCTCCCATATAGTTTCAGTAAAAGTAATAAAACACATATATCTTATTTTGCCCCTTTTCCCTTTACTTCATTTAAAATTTTACATAATCACAACACATTAGCTTACAGTTAACAACACATTAGTTTACAGTCCAATTTTTTTCTCAACATATATTACATTGTTAAGTGTTATTAATGTGAAGTTGAATGTATTCGATATTCCAATGTCAATTTCTTGATTAACAAAATATTTACTCTCATTATGGAGTAATTATTGATAGTACCGAATCTATTCCTAATTATAAAAATTAAGTACCTAAATAAAATGGCACCAAGAAAAGTAATTTATCACAAAATATGTTCAGTAAAAAGTCAAAAGCTTGCGACAAATAGCAAAAAAGTGATTATTATTCAAATCTGTGTATGGCGAACCCATATATTTGGTATGACTGTATTTTAAATTCGCAGAATCAACTCTAAAGGTCTAAACATGCGAAATGGGTGGAATCGGCTACCTGACTTACTTACAGTGCAACTCAGATGCCTGTAAGTGACCTTGATCGGCCTGTCCAAAATTTCCTACCCTTTTCTTACCATCTTTCTACCTCCCTACCCTAAACCGACCCAAAAGAAGGAACAGCGACTTGTTTGTAGATTCATCGTCCCTGTTTCTACCTCAAAACTTTACAGTGTATAGCCCGCTTTTCATGTTACACCCAGTATACCGTGAGTATTTTTTAACGTGAAACATTGGGTTTGTTATATCCATGCTTACGACTTGACATCTGATTGACAGCAATGTATTTGCCTGTCCCATTTGAAATGAAACATAGGGAACGAATTTGACATTTGACAAGACATCAATTATACCTGCTTTCTAAATTAAATTTAGTTGTAGAAAAAAATATTGTGTGTACCTTGTGCCCGAGTGGTTTTCTGACTCGGCTAAATTTCTTACAATATTTAAATACAATACTTCTGTCAAATTCACTCCCTATGTTTAAATGAAATGGGCAAATTCATCAGTCAAATATCAAGTCGTAACTTATAGGAAAATTCTACGGTTATCTGTCATATTGATAAGATGTTATTAGAGGTTAATTTTATTTAAATGATTAGATAAAATATTGTGTGCACCTTGTGTCCGAAATATGTTTAGTACTCTCGAGTGGTTTCTTAACTCGGCTAAATTTCTTTTAATATATGAATATATTACTTCCGTCAAATTCGTTCCCTATGTTTCATTTTAAATGGGACAGGCAAATACATTGCTGTCAATCAAATGTCGAGTCGTAACCATGGATGTGACAAACCAAATGTTTCACATTAAAAAATACTCACGGTATTAATAACAGTAATACAGTACTCATTTGATGCATACTTAAAATCGAGCTTAAAATATCTTCTTATATATCTCTTTATAAGTCGCTGTATTGTGCAATTTATTTTATTTTTGTATTAAAGAACGTAGAACAATGAGTACTAGTAAAAAGGTGGAATGATATATTTATTTATAGTCTTTGTTGTGAATTGTGGTCCTTGTTGAAATTTTAGCCCTAAGGATTTCGCTGGCAAATTCCAACGGTTCTTTCCAGCTGTTGTTTGAAGCAAAAAACCTCCGGCTAATCTTACTTCTTTCACCGTATTATTCCAAAAGCTTATTCTTAATTACAGCTTTCAAACATCAACACCGAAGGAAGGTTCGCATCACTTGCTTTGTTGTGGCATAGCATGGTATGGTTAATATAAACTGTAAGTAGCGAAATTATCTTCCAGTCTTCGTTATAAAATTAGTTAGGGGTTGGACCCTCATTATCGAATTATTGAATTAGGGGGACGGGGACCTCGATTCTTACTGCAGGATATGACCAAAGTTAAGCTCCCTTAGGAGGACAGCTACCTTTGTTTTCTGCGAGGGGTAGCAAATGCATTTATACGGGAACACATTTAAAGTCTGAATTATTTTATTCGTTTATCGTCTATTAATACCTATAACTTTTTACAAAATCATGTACATGATTGATTTATTTACTTAATTATGCATTTTTGTTTTACATACGTACCGGGTGTAACAAGAATAATGGGCTATGGGCTATGGGCTTTTATATGGGAAACAGTTTTTCCTTGTGCAAATACTTTTGCTATTGTTTAGACAAAATATGTCCAATAATTGTTGTAGAGAATTAAATTCTGCATTTAATGCAGTAATCGCATTTTATTTTGCACGTTTCGTAATCTAGAAAAATGAATTTAAAATTTTATAGAAGTTAGTTTTTATTGTATTAGTAATGGTATTTGAATAAAATTACAAACAAATGTAATGACAATTTACCTACCGGAAACTTATATTGCAATATAAATTTGGTTCTCCCCTATTTTGTTGGTTTCTTTTCCATGAAATCTAAACTAAAAGTGATTTTTAGTTTTATAAAATATAGAGATGATTTTGTTCTCAAGCAGTGGACGGCCTATGCCATTCAACATATCTTTCACTTGTGTGTTATTGGTTTACTTCCGTTGTGTCGTTATTTTATATTTATGTCCCATAAGTTTTGGCACAAATAGTACGTTTTGGTCTGTTAACCAATTTTGAGTTTGCAGTGCATAGTGATAGATAATGGCACACCCAGAAATGGGTAATATGCCGTGACGATATTTATTTATTTTAGTGCATAGTGATAGGATGCAAGATCTGGCCAGAACACAAAATCGTCCCCAGCGTGTTTTCCTTCAATAAAATTAACCAATTTTATTATTGATGTACCTTCCTTTGACTATACTTGGCCCACATAAGGTCTGGATAAAAACTTTGTGCAAATAGCGTACTATACTAACATCGAATATGTAAATTTGGCTTTTTGTTTATATTTGACATTATTAGGGAGCTCTGCAATATTGTCAGTATAAAAACTATATCCTTTAATTTCGGAGTTGCTTAGTGTCGCCCAAGGTGTCCGTAGAAAGTTGCTCTTTGTGGAAGAACATGCCCATTTTTATTTAACTTAAGTTCACAATGTTGTTGGCAATGAAACTGTTAAGTATTACAAAACTTTGAATAAATGCTTTTTATTACAAAAAAAAAATGTTGAAATTTGTGTTAACATTTATGGGACATACAGCAGAAGTCTTGTGAGCAGTGAGAATATGAAATAGAGTAAATGCGTGTGACGTAGATACATAGATGAGGAAGTGATATTAAAAACACGATTATTTTAAAAACTAACAATATTTCTTAGAGTTTATAGTTTTAAGGTATAGTTTTATTGTAAATAACGCATGTTCTAATTTGTTAGTACGGTGGAAAACCCCTATCGTAGTGAAAGAGTTAAACAAATATGTAATCATATACAGTTATTGTGTCTTACATACTTGCAAAGCACTTTTTCGTAATGAACATTAAATCAAAAATAACTAATTTCATAGATGGCAGTTAATATAAGTTCTAAGTGAACAAATCTTTGTTGAAAAACATGGGAAATCCCTAGTAACAAATTAGAGTAGAATAGCAAAAGTGACATGCTGGCAATTAGGTAGATGTTGCAGAAGGAATGTACGTTGAGGAAATTGTTTTCTTAGTTAATCTTTATAGATGTTCACAGAAGGAAATGACAGTGGAACCTTCATTTCATACTAACAGCCACAGCCGTAATTTAAATAAAACAGAAATTACCCTTGTTATAAATCGATTTCCACCTAGAGCGCATTTCTCATATCCTCTGTTAGAGTTAGAAAATCAATAAAAATACCAAGTTTGTTGTAGCTCACTAAACCATATTCTTTTTTCACACATTTCATTAAAGATTTCAGTGGCCGGATAGATTTAAGTCATTATGAAATTACATGAAAATGTGTTTTATATTGCACGAACACTTGTGGTCGGCCAGCTACAAATCAGACCAACTTGATCGGAAAACACTAAAACTTATAGATTTATAGATCTGGACTTCACTTCTTTTGTCCATATTTTTGCTGGCAATTCTCTTTTTAGACAGATCTTAGAGGATGACATATTTTACACTTGAAGTAATATCAGACGAATCTGGTGACCGGGGTTCGATCCTGACTGACGCTAAAATCATTTCGAGTTTTACGCGTATCCCACTTATGCCCGGTTTTATAAACAAATATAATATTAGGTTTCAAAATCCGAGATTATATATATATATATATATATAAGTATAATCCAAAATAAATTATTTAATTTGCTTTTATAAAACCGGACATTAGCGGATTAGCACAAAAAAAAATAATAACAATAAGAGCTCATCTGACTCACTTTATTTTTTAACACAATTCTTGCTAGCCGTACATCATACAGTAACTATTCTTCACTTTTAAAACATTATTTTTTGTAGTGAAATACCGATTCCGGAACAAAATAATAATTACGCAGCAATCATCCTTCACCACATATTCGTGTCCAAACATACTTCTTTCACCTAGTCCACATTCATCGTCGCATTGATACATAAGAGCTCAGCTGAATCATTCCACTCTCTTAAGACCATTCTTACGAACTATATATCTTCATACCATATAGTTATAAAAAAATCATCCTTCGCCACATATTCTTGTCATCGGCTACATTCATAATTGTATTCATACAAATGCTCTTCTCTTCTCACTCTGAAACTATCGTTCTTTTAACACGCTACCAACCACTTACACACTGGACGGCTATCGAACACCCTCAACTTCAACAACATATATACGCTTTACACGGCGTTCACTCGTCATTCCCTCCACATGACCAAACCATCTCAACTGACTCACTCCAACCCTCTTAACAACATCCTTCCTAACCAAACCTTCTTCATACACTAAATTATTCCTCACGCTACTGTCTTGCATATCAACATGAATACGCCATTTCCACGGAAGTCACTCTACTTTTATGCTTCCTGTCCATATTCAACATTCACTTGCATACATTAAATAGCACAAAATTAATTCCAGTGGTGCACTCTCCACGCCAGCAATGGCTGCCCGTGTGGTGACGCTGGGAAACGCCCGTATCATCATTACCGATATCTGTGTACAGGATGGAACAAATTCGAGTTCTTTATACGAAAACTTTCTTATTATGCACGCTACAGAAAAATGATGTGGGTCTTTATGAGCTGGCTTTTTCAGACAACTTTAATAGGCATCACAGAAATTTTCCATAGTTTTTTGTTTTTGAGCTACAGGCTAAAACTTGTTATCGTTTATTTTTAAAAGTCCTCATATCTCGCTTATTATGAGAGATAAAGAAAACTTTTGATACTATTTTTTATGTAACGTCCCAACTAGCACTAAAGTTATCGCAACTGCGATGGGAACCTCAAGTACGTAGCTGTTACGTGTTTTCTACTAAATCTACTACTTTAATGTATATATAACTTCATTTAAGAAATTTATAGTTGCTAAAACGTAGATTCTACCATCAAATGTTACTTTATAGATTTGTTACTTATAAGTAGCTATTATAATTTAAGGGACGTTGTTGCTCCTTCTAAAATGACTTTAAAGTTTTCAAAACTTTAAAGTGGCAAATGAAAGTAACAGCGACTAACTAATGTTACTAAAATCTGACTTTAAAATTCCAACTACTTTAACGTTACGTTGGTAGTTCCCGCGACGTTCTAGGAACATTCATTGTTATTTTAAAGTTTTAAAACTTGTAAGTAGTATTTGTTAGTACCAATGACGTTTACGCAACCTTTAAAATATAACGTTAGTTTACAAAGTAACTTTAAAGTTCCTATTACCTTTTAAAATTACCGTGAGGTTAATGCTGCTATCTAGACCCTGATTTTGATAAATTACACAAGGCCTTGTTCAGTTCATACGAGTATACTTTAATGCAGTGCGCCATAAAAACTAAAGTAATTCAGTAATTGTGCTTATATAAAAAAATAATGGCGTCAGTTTACAAAGATAAAATTAGTAATAGAAATGAAAATTAAAAGCAACGAATATTGATAGTTCACCGTTAAAGAACATTTTTCTACTGTAAAATCGTCAATTAATGAAAACAAATTATCAATCAAAGAATTTGTAACAAAAGATTAGGTAGAGGAGTCGGCTATCCAAAACGAATGTAATTTTTCAAATGAGGATTTTTTTCCTACTAATGGGGAACAACAATAAAAAGTACACCACGTTTTTCTTGCGTGGAAACAATTTGAATGAATCCATAATAATTCTTGAACAGCTACACAATGAAGACGTAAGATGACTAACAATAACTGTCGACAAAATCAGCTTCCATGTGGAACCATGAAGTAGCAACGGTTACTTTGAACACGCAGATTATAGTAATCGTAACTTTATTGTTCCTTTTAAGTGCCACAGTAGTTCCAATCGATACTTTGGAAAAATTGATACTATTGTGTTACATATTCCTAGTTCCTGTCACCTAACGTTTAGTCACAAGTACTTTCAAGTACCATATTTTAGTGTTTACAACTTTGAAGTAATTTTTTTTAAAATACGCCATATTTACTGCCAAAACGAAAGTCGCCATTATTACATTATGAAATTTTATTTCATTACAGTGATTAAGAAACTTCAATCCATTAAAATTTTTGCACAAAATATAATAAAATAATGCAAAATAATAACTTTTACGTAACTCATAACAATTATTGAAATGGTTTTTACTCTCTAGGCATTTTATTTCCATATGATACCAGATATATTAAAAATAATGTTTTAATTAAATAAGGCGAATTTCAGAGGCGCGTAGTATTTTTGGACTTATCAACATCACATTCATCAATAAAGTACCATTCGTTTTTGATTCTGTCTTCTAGACTAGTGAAAATTGCTATAAATATTTTCTCATATACTATGTAGTAAAACATACAGTTCGATTCTGAGTTTGGTAAATAAAATAGACAAAGTACCATGAAAGAGCGAAACAGAAGAATTACTAAACTAGTGGTTAGACAAAGCTAGCAACACCAGCTGAAAAGAGCGAGGCAAGATAAGTTCCACGAATGTGGCGGCTACCACACTGCTACAATGCTGCTACGCAACGAATATGTCCCTAGAACGTAGTCAGATAAAACACAGGATAGTAGACGGACAGTTGCCGTCACTGAAAAATGATTCCCCATTTTGGTCCCGCTCACGTAATTTTAACGTACCGATTAGGTGCCTGTACTTGGGGCCGGGTATTTAAAATATTCTACAGTAGGTACCGCTACGTTCCATCGACTAATTGTGCTAGTTGGGGTAAGATTAGATTAGATTTTTTCAAAACTTAATAAATCTTGAAATATAACACGTACATAACATTTAAATGGAAACATGGATAAAACTTGAATTATTACTTTTTTTGGGGTAATATTTGTGACATATCACGAGAATTATTAAGTTTTGAAAAAATTTAATTATACCATGTTATTCTATGTAAAAGAACGGTATAAAAAGTATTTAAACATTTTTTCTTCATCTGTCATAATAAGCGAGATACATATGAGGTATTTTTCAAAATAAGCGAAAAACAAGTTTTAGATAGTTGTTCATATAATGAACTCGAATTTGTTCCACCCTCTGCAAAACAAATTAGCACACCCAGCAATGGGTAATATGCCTTGATGATATATTTATTTATTTATTTTCAGCTTCAACTATTGATTGTCTCTCTACTTACTGCACTATCCTAGCAGATGTACAAAATGCATATCGCATAACAAATAAACGAAAACATTAATATAACCAAATCACGTTAGTTAGAATTTACAGGATTAAATATTAATATATATCTCATTTGGTCTTGATGTGACTACCGAGTATTAAGCACAGAATACTATTATTTTGATACGCGATAAATAAATGTTACTGGTTGATATGAAATGGATTATATGGAATAAATAGCACGTGAAACGTAGCACAATCTGAATATATTACATTTATATGATCCCTCAGTTTAGCGGTTAAGTTCTAAATCCGTAGAGTTACATTCGATGAAATAAAACAAACACAATATTTATTTAAAGTACAACTTATTTTATACAAATAAATAAAATTTTGTGAAGTCCTTCAGTTTTTCACAAAATTCTTTGTATTTATTAATTGAATATATCTAAAGTTTTTTTTTTTTTTTTTATCAGGAAATATAAGCGCACGTCATTGCAATAGTTACATTTAAAATGATTGACAGCGATGTATTATCGCGTTTCTTTATAAGTGAACATAGGGAGTGTATTACAGTAGTCATCAAACTGTCAACTTTCAAAATGATGTATACTATTGAAAAAAAAAGTACAAATCATAACATGTTACAAATCCAATTCGAATAAGAGTCTAGTAGCGTTTTCCATTTATACTTATATATTTAGTTATGCACTTAGTGCAGCTAAAGACGTCAAGCCCAGCACTATTATCGGTTTCAAATGTAAAGTCCCCTGAGTTTAGAACATTATAACTTCTACGAAATTAAACAAAAAATATCGCGATTTGCACGATAATATTCTATGACAATTTCTATTTTACACGAAAGAAACAATTTTTTTTGTTTTATCATTTAAATATTAGGTACAGTATGAAATGTCAAAAATAAGACCCATTTTTATTGAAATTTTGAGATACACTAACTTCAAACTAATGTAATTCTTATGTCGTCAAATGTATGCTTTTCAAAATTTAATATGTGTAATATGCACCTTTATCTACAATTTGAGGTACAAAAGAAGTATTATACGAGTAATTATGCGCACACAGCAAGGTTCAACTCACTCAAAAAGTATAAATGAAACGCGTAACACTCAACTAGTGCGCACTGATTATATAAATGGAAAACGAGTTATGCACTTAGTGCAAAAAAGTTCGTAATAAATATAATGGAAAACGCTATAAGACAAGTTTCCAGTTTATTTGCTGTTACTGTTAGTGTAACACGGGGGGTCTCCGACGCTTCTGATTTACTCTTACCCAACGATGACACTTTAACTACCTGGTGTACGCTTGGCGGCTTGACTTCCACTTCTTTGAGGAGGAACACATACACATTCACTCACTAACATTTAACACTTATAGGGGATGATGATGAACATATTTTATATAGACGACTGACTTAATATTTTTATATACTGCTTTTATTTACATATTAAGTATTTACAATTACTAACTTACTATTATTGTTTAAACTGAACATAATCAATCGGACTAAACGCAAAGATGCCGATGCATCTCTAGGCTAAAATACTCGCGTCACGCGAAGCGAGTCAAGTCTAAAACCCTACATCACGTCCTTCTGACATGAATATTAACCAGAGACTCAATCCTTTCCACTTTGAATTTTTACCGAAGACTGACTAAAAACAAACGGGGATCATCTTCAGTAGAGAATATCTTACGGGTTTGGGGAGTGAAAGATAAGCATAGCATACAGCATCCATAGCTAGATATCAGCCTTGCACATACTCGTACTATGGCAAATATTTACCTCCTTAATTGTCTGCACACTAAAAATATCTAAGCGCTGCCATCTAGACTAAACAGAGAAATATGATAACTATTTCTAAACAGAATTTTGACTTATAAAGGTAACAAAGTTGAAATAATAGAGAGTTATTGCAGCTTCAACATAAAAATAACGTGCACTTTAATGTCACGTTACAGCCCGAGAGCGCATGCGTACTAATAAGGTTCACGCAGTGACCTCTATATGCAAAATGGACCGGCGACTCCTATCTCTTTACAACGGCGCGCGCTGTATCCACTCAATTGTCATCGTGGGGTGGCTATCTCTTTCTAACAGTGAGAAGTACGCATGCGTCAGCTAGTACCAGTACGACGAATTAACGATGAACATGAAGAAGAAAGCTTAAATACATTTTCGCATATCTGCTTGGTCCAACTATACACGAAAGTTAGAGAGAGATAGACACCCCACCAGTCAGGCGGGTGGTATTCTCGGTGGATGCACGCAAGTTATTCAAGCCGCCGGTCCATTTTGTATATAGAGGTCACTGGGTTCACGTTATATGAATAAGGAGACACGTTATGTGGAATGGAATAGCAAACGTTTAACGTCACACGTTCTGCATCTTTTGAGGTTATGTTTCGGTGAAAAGTGTGTATGTAACCTCGTTTTGCTTTAGCGTTAACGTTAGCGTGAATACACTAATTAAATGCTGTAAATATTGAAATTGAAAGTCCTTTATTTCTAAAATAAAGTGTTTTCTACATAAGGTTAACGTTTACGTTCTTTCATCTTAGAATTTGCAATAACTCCCTATTAATATTGAATCTATAATTTGGAAGAGTTTATAATAAAGTTATTAGTTTGTTATTACGCCACCTTCACCTTGTTACATTAATAAGCAACTCAGTCGAGCTACTATTAGAAAATCTATAATAATTACAGAACTACAGGATGCACCAATGAACGGCATTAAAAGAAAATCAGAAGAAGTTATGTAATTAATAATAAGAAACATTAAATTATATAGTTAAATGAAAATGATAATTAATACCCTTTCGACAAAAAGAAATTCTAAAATTGACAGATGACAGTTTGATGACTCTGACAACTCCCTATGTTCACTTATAAAAATAACCGCAATAATACATTGCTATCAATTATTTTAAATATAACTATGCTAATGATAATGGCATACGTCCATGTTTACTGATAAAAAAAAAACCTCCCGGTATGGAAAGATTAAACGCAATCATCACTTTGATGAATAATCATTAATGACTAATATAACCTATAAAACATTGGCATCTATTGTTGCCATAGTACCACAGAAATATTCCTTATGATTATTTCTTAACCTTCGCATCAAAATAGCTTGTAAAATTACCACTGAAACAGACGTAATTTTATTACAATTTCCTTATTTGAAAATGAGAATAAGACTTGAAGATAATTTTGTCTGAGCAGCCTGATTGTTATGTTTCCGCTATCTGGAATTAAATGTGTAATATTCTTGGTCGATCCTCCATCGATGTAATCAGCAATAGAGGTAAGTCTGGTGCATCAGCATCAGCAAGTGCTGAAGAAGCAGAGCCGAGAGCCGAGCAAGAGTCGAGATCGCGTCCAGCAGCTTTTATTATCTAAGGGAGTTGCCAAGCACACTGCCTTTACCTGCTAGACTCCGTACTCTTCTTTTTCTCACATGTTCCGGAGATTTCGGATTCTTTACTTTACATGAGTATGGGAACGTCAAAGGAAAGAATTTCACAAAGCCAAGGTTACTGGATAAACAACACAAATAATAATTATACAATGTAAACAATCTTTTTCTATGCCCATTTCAGAATAGCAACATTCTAATTTGATTAAATGTCATTAGCATATTAACAAGTTAAATTATAATAAAATGTCCAGGATTAATAAATATTTTTTATTAGCAACACCGAAAGCCCGGTATTTTCATTATATATATATATATATATATATATATATATATATATAATAAATCACCACGGCTTGTTACCTATTGTTGGGTGTGCCAATCTACCTAGTACGTAGATATCGGTAATGATGATGACATATTTGTACCGTGAGGATGTTTACCAGGCGTCGCCTCACTGGCACTCATAGCTGGCGTGGAGAATGCACCACAGGAGTCACTGTTGTGCCATTTAAAATTCTAAATAATTTTGGCGTTGGTCGGGATCGAACTCGGGTCAGCAGATTCGCGATCAGACACTAGGGATGTGCGTCTACCGTAATCTATAATATTTAGGTATATATGTAAACAATGTAAATAATAATGTCAAACGTAGACAATGCGTAGAAAATGTAAACTTTGTAATTGCACATGCGCAATGGAGATTTAAAGAAATGAAGACAAATTACATAAGTACTTATTTTGACAGTCATAATCATTGATAATAAACAAAAATGGAAGGTAAAGCACATAAATAACAAATAGTAATATTTTCGTCCACTTTAAAGCATAAAATTAAAACTGAATGTAGTCTCTTTCGGCGTAGACAATATACAAATTCTGATGACGTAAACAACACGTAAACAATGATGTAATTTACGTGGCATAGATTACAGACACAACCCTGCCAGATACTCTGTTAACTGCCAACATAACATTTTTTTTTTATATTTTTAAGCATTGAATTTATTCACTTTTTTATTTACACAACATTTATTTGTAAATCTAAAAATACATGTATCGGGACAAATTAGTCCAGGACGGGTTTTTCCTTGTGGAGTATAAATTTCATAATCCAAATAATATATTTTTTTTTTAAATTTTGAAACAAAACAACTTGTTTTGCCAAGGCAACTATAAAATTTGGGTAAGGGAAGTCATACCAGAGTTGTATTGTTATTATTTTTGGATTTATGTAATTAAAGTACTGTAAATAAAATAGAAATAAGGAATATAATAATAGCAAGACTTAAAATAATAATAAAAATTTAGTTCAAGGTCGGATAAGTTCTCTCGTTGACCGAGGTATAGTCAAATTGTATTCTCATCCAAGTACCTTCCATATCGTGTAGAATACTGGCTTTATTAAAATAATAATCTGTAACTGCATTTTGGCGTAATGAAGTGAATATCTTCGTGAAATTAGCGCATCTTGTAATTTTGTTGTAATGCTGTAAATGCAAAGCTGCCGCTTACAGGTGTTGCAGTATAAGATGGTTATGTTATGTTAATACCTGAGAAGAAACAGAGTGATCGAAGCAAGAGTGATATTTTAAACATCCACTTAGATAAAGTTCAAGTGCGAAGGCACATTGTCAGGATGTTTCCCTTACACACACATCAATCAGTTGAAGTATTTGTCAGGAAACGCTGGGATTTCGATATTTCGATCGCGAACGAAAAGATTTTCTCTTCACTAAATTATACAAGAGAAGAGTGACAAATCGAACATATAATTTTCACTGTTACTATTAAAAATAAAAACCATTTCTAACGAGTGCTAATTAACACGTGAAGCCCGTATGACATGGATAATTTTTATGTACACTTTTATAGTTAAACATTGAACGTATCTGACAGAAATTTACATCAATTTTTAATGTCCGTTGAAATTTAGAACTTGTTCTATTATTAGTGTCATTTTTTGTCAATATTGTTTTATAATTGAAGCATACAAAGAGAAAAAAATGCAAAAAAATATTAAGGAAGGAATTACATAATGTATACATTTCCTTGAAAGTAGCATATCTTTAGAATTAAATAATAACGGTTGGAGATAAAAAAAATATATATCATCACGGTTTATAACCCATTGCTGGTTGTGTTAATTTGCTTTTTATTATCAATAACAAATTTTCTTGCTGTAAGCTGACAAATCTTTAGAGAATAAATTAAATGCCATATTAAAAATTAGGTGAACACGAGAAACCGTGAGATAAGCGTTTTACATAAAACAGTTTTCTCAAATACTATCTGTTCCATAAAACATTATGTACTTAATGTTTTCTATATATAATGATTTAGAGAATAAAATTATGAATTTGTAGATGGTAAACTTTTTAAATTTAAGCTTTTGATTTATGAGTAAACTTAATTGAAAGACGAGGTAAAAATGGATTTACTACCCATGCAGTATTTCAAGAAATGAGCGTCCATAAACTGCCAAATCCCAAATTTTTTGGCAAGTTACTTGGTTTAACAGTTTACATGATTATTTTTTGAAATACTTTATCCATTTTTACCATGTCGTTAAATTAAGTTTATTCGGACACAAAAAGCGCAAATTTAAGAATTTTACCACTTAAATATTCAGAATTTTATTCTCTAAATACATATTTGTGTATAAAGCACCGGGTACACAATATTTTATGGGACAGATAATATTTGCGAACAACTGTTTTCTCATATTAAACGCCTGCCACGGTTTCTAGTGTTAGCCCATATATACGCCTTTTTTTTAAAAAAAAGAATTGCTATATTGAGAATATAAACACTACAAAAATGAAATAAATGTTATATAGGAAAGATAAAAGCTATATAGAATGGATAAAGGCTACATAGAAAAAAATAAACATTGTATATTATCATTTTAGAGTTTAATCACTATTGCCTTAGTGTCATTATGTTAAAGAAAAGAGAAGTATATAACAACTAGAGTTTCATAAATTTGAGTTCCACAGGCATAGAATTTATTTTTCAAAAACTGCGAACCTAATAATAAAATTGGTATAACTGGCTGAGTTTTGTGTACCTACGTGAACTTTGTGCGTTAGATTATGTTATATTTTGAAAGAGTTAAAACGCCTTTCTTTTGCTAAAAGTTGTCTTCGATTTTGAGTAGTAATAGGTTTGTTCGCACAATAGTCAGAAACCGTCACAAACCATTCTGAACATGTACATTAGTTTAACAATGTTCCCACAGAAAATTAAAATCTACGATTAAAAATCATTTGTCCGTTCAGCAAAATATTTCAATCCCTGATCAGTTTCCAACCATCATAATAGTCCGCGGATTCTAAAGCAATTTTTAGGTAGTGGCATGCGCACTGGAACTTCTGGCTATTAGCGAGCATTGTTGCTCCTACTTGCACTTGTACTAGCCGAAGCAAGAGAAAATGAATGTTAATATTTATTATAAATTCTTCCAAACCACTAAGTATATGCTATATATTGTCATGTAGCTTCCCGAGTGTAAATTTAAGAGAACCAGAAATAAACGCAGGAAGTGAATTTTAAACATTAAAATAAGATTATAATTTCATTGTGTTACAATCACAAATACCAACAATAACATCAACATAAGATAAAAGAAACCAGATGGTAGAATATAAATAACCTTCAATTCTGTTCGCAGAACTCAAAAATTTCCATTCAGTTTGAAACCAGTTTCAAACTACGCACGCGTACTGAAAAATCGGCAATTAGTTGCATATATTTTTGTGCGAACAAGCCTAATATATCCGTAAAAAGCTGATACTCTAAATGTTGTTGAAATTATTTTCCTCAATCGTTTTTTCCTCTTGTGGTTGTTGTATGGAAAGCATGTTGTGCGAAGTTAGTTTAGGGAATAATAATTCGTTGTTAAGAAAGAAAATAAACATTGGTGAGTGGGGGTTGAGTTGAGTAGCCCCAGCCATGTGGCCGCAGACGCAGAACTTTGGGAGGATTTTTGCAAAGGAATTCAGTACACGCGGGTATATGAAGCACGTAGAGCGGCTAACGTTGCCTCTTATAAATTCGCGACGCCGCATAACTTCTTTTAATATGTCTTCGGACATGAGACGCAGGCAGGAAGAAAGGAAACAAACTCTACTCCGACAATGAATATTTTCGACGGGGGAGGGTACAGTTAAAAGTATTATGTAAAAGTTATACACTTCTGAAACTAGCTGTGACAATATTTTCTATCTTAATTTCATACTAGACCTGTGCACTGCGTGCACAAATACAGTTATCAATATATGATCCCAAACTCATAATAGTTCGACCGGTTTACATTTTCAACAAACAAATTATAAAACCTTTAACTTTAAAGTTATAAAAACACCAGAAACTACACTTAAATTTAGACTACCCGACGATATCATAAATTATACTGCAGAAGTAGTATACAAAAAACGACAGAATACGCTATAGAAAAAGAACAGAACCAATACATAATATGCACTAATTTCTTAAGCGTTCTACAAAGTATACTAAATCCCTTTACCAGAAACAATGAAATTCAAAACATCTAAAACAACTTGAACAGAGCAACCCAACAAGGAAAAGGAATACAACTTATATGGGTCCTATCCCACGTAGGTATAAAAGGGAACGAAAAAGCAGATACATCGGCAAAAGAAGCATGCACAATACAAATACCCACAAACATAGA
This sequence comes from Ophonus ardosiacus, assembly GCA_943142095.1. Classification (NCBI taxonomy): domain Eukaryota; kingdom Metazoa; phylum Arthropoda; class Insecta; order Coleoptera; family Carabidae; genus Ophonus; species Ophonus ardosiacus. Next base: position 33,884,829 of record OW964833.1, on the reverse strand, counting down.
TATTTCAGCAGACGACATCAAACACAGAATTGAACAGAGTATAAAAGAAGAATGGAAAACTCGATGGGAAAAAACAACGAACATTAAGCTCAGACAAATAAAGGAGGACCCATCCAATTGGCCAACAACAGACACCCGAACACATCATAACAAGACTACGAATAGGACACAATCGTCACACCCACGAACACCTTATGCAACGCTCAGACCCGAAACAATGCGACAATATGGCTATTACAGTTAAACATATCCTCATTCAATTTACCAAATACAGAACACAAAGACTCGAACACAACCTACCAAACATATTGAAGGAAGCCCTAGCTAACAACAGTACAGCAAGACAAGCCACAATAGAATATTTGAAAGACATTAACTTAATAAATAAAATACAATGTAATATAATATAATGTAATACATTTATCTACAACATATGTAAAAAACTGTACCCGGGTGCTAGATTCCAGTTATCGAAGCATCCGAAAATAAATTTAAATAAAAATAAACTTACAAAAACTGAATATGTTATTCAAGTATTGCTCCATTTAATGGGTTACATTATTATTATTATTATTATTATTATTTTTATTCATTAGTAATACCAGCTTTAATGCATTTTTCGAAGTTGTTATTCATTGCGCCAAAAGTAAATGGTATTGATCGAAGCTAAATCTGGACTAGAAAATGACCCTTAAAATGCCGGTAGAACTATTGTCACCAGTAACCCAGAAAAATTTTGTAGAAATGTCTAACAATTTGTGTAGATTTTATAATTTGTTGTAAATGTAAACTGGATGAATTATTATAAGTTTGGGCTTGTACATAAGTGTCAGTATATTTTGTTTGGAAATATATGGAGGAGGACATCCCAATTGTCAATGAGAATGCCGGATTTAATTTTTGAATAAATCAAATCTGGCTTTGTTGTTGTTGATGTTTATGCAACAAATCTTATTTCGTGCCGTAAGACAGATGGCGCCATCCTACTGGAACCACATATCACTGAGGGCCATACCCATGTATTTTATATCAGGGAACGAGCACTCTTTAACCGTGACGGTGGTTCTAGTCTCATTTAAAAAAATCTGATGTGGCCAGCACATGACCTCCCGCCAATTCCATGTTTAATAAAGCAATGAGCATTAAGTAAAATATCACTTCCGGTTGATCGTTTGTAAATAAAATCTAATTTGTTGTTTTAATAAATAGAAAAGTCTGTAATACGAAATTTTGGATTATATTTAATTATATTTTTCCTTGAAAATCTGTTAAAAGCTCCAAAAGTGCCATGTCTGGGTTTTAAATACCAAATTTGAGAAGTTTTGGATTATATTTCAATAGATGTTAAGAAAAAATCAGCATCAACTTCCTGGTGCTCTATAGTGTTGCCAGAAGTCGAGACGAGACGAGACTTGGGGTCGGTCTCGTCTTGGTCTTGACTTGGTCTCGACTAGAGTGGTCTCGTCTTGGTCTTGTCGAGACGAGACTTGATGTCAGTCTCGTCTCGTCTCGAGTCTCGACAAGACTCTCGACTTTACCTCCATTAATATTTTTTTTAATAATCGTATCTAATAGTACATAAAATTCTAAGAACAGCAGTACAATCGCGATTAAAAAATTCCAAATAATATTTGAGATATTTATTATTAAGATATCCATAAATATCATCAACTTGATACTTGACCTCTTCAAACAATTAATATGAAAATATACGTATATATCGAGTGTTGTTTATCATTACTAAACATAAAATATATAATTTCAATTCCTTAACTATAGAATGCATTTCTATTATTAGCAATAGTTAAATAGATATGTATATGTTTAAATGAAGCAGTAAGTAAATGGATAAAAATCCCCAAAAAAGTAACTTCTTTCGCTATTTTTTTTTATTTTGTTCTAAATATATATTAAATAAGTAGATAACTAAAACTTAGACTTTTGCGTATCCCCTGGTACGTGTACTACAGGTTGAGAACCGCTGTTTTATTTCAAAAGTTTGACCTTGAGTTATGTTTTGGGGTAACGTTATATGATGATCATACTGACTATAAAACTTAAGGGATGGGGGACAAAGCAATAGTTTTTCCAAAAATATCACTTCCTTACAAACTTTTCTAATCTTTACATTATGCTTATTTTTATTAATTATATTCTGGCAACAATTTTATCAACGAAGCTGAAAATAAGAAAATACGAATGAACAAAAAATTATGAATTATAATCCCAGTACAAGGATATCCCTAATTTCAGTATTTTATAATACCCAGTTGAACTGAACCTTAGATTAAAATACGCCGAAAAGAAAACAAAGGCCTTTATGACCAATGACACCGGGCGAGGAAAGTGTACTTGTACTTTGCACGTGTTTTTAGGAGAAATGTTTAATACCAATTTCTTAGAATGTTTGATACCAAATTTCCCAAATTGTTATACCTGTAACTACATATTTTAACAATGTCCCTTACATTTCACTTTATTGAGATAAAGTTTTACTTTCATTATACATCACATAATAGATACATAAACTTTTATCTTTTGAAGTACATATTTTCCAAATTTTTGTTTATGTGCGATACCATAATTTTTTTATTGGCATTTAATGATAACACTAGAAAATGTTTTATTTTAATTCGCGGGAAAAGTATTTTTACATAAATTATGGATACAAAGTTTGAGAAGAATTAAATCTTCGTTTTTTATACTTTTACTATTTCTTTACAAAATAATTATATAACTGATTTGTTAGTATTAATAGTTTACATTATTTGCATTTAATATATTCCTATTTCTATATGCACTATGTATTCATATGTTTGAATGAAGTGAAATATTTAGGCGAATAAGAAGTACGTCCGTTGAACAAGTACAATATGGTTGTTTTAAACAGGGACACAGACCGGGAATTTCCCTAGGATCGTAAAATCTTTGTCTGCATTTCCGTAAAATTCTAAGAATCACAATAGATTCTTTAAAAATGAAAAATACTGTATATTTGAAGGGAACGTTACTTTGTTATAATAAATTAATTTAATAAATAAAACTGAAGTACATTGCTAACGTGGAGAATGCACCACAAATGTAACTTTTGAGCTATTTGAAAATTGGAAATATTTTCCAAGATATAGTCAGTTGTACCAATATTTTAATTGAGAATTAATCAAAAAATAAATTAAAATCAACATATTTATACATATAAAACATGTATATTATAAAATAAAGGTTAATTTTAATTTAATTAAAATATTGGTGCATTAAAATAACATAAGAATTCTAAATTTATATTTCTTTCATTTCATCCCATCTACATTGTAAATTCATTTAAAAGTTACATTTGGATTATTTAGATGAATAAGGAATACATCATATTTACATAAATTAATGTTTTTGGAACACAACTATGAAAGTAGAAAATTACAAAATTAGAAAAATTAATATCTCTCTTATTTATATGAATTTTCGATCAGTATTTACAGCAATATTCTCAATTTTTGAAGCACTTTTAGAATATATGTTTTAAAAAAATACCTTTGATCTGAAGTCGAGAGTCTTGTCGAGACTTCAAGACTTTCTCGACAAGACTTGATGCTGGTCTCGTCTCGTCTCGACTTTTCTAGTCGAGACCAAATGATGGTCTCGTCTCGACAAGACCAAGACGAGACGAGACCAAGACCAAGACTGGTCTTGGTCTTGTGGCAACACTAGTGCTCTAAGACGCAATCTGTGTAAATTCTTCGCTGTACATGATCCATTTCGTAAATGTGTAGTTGTAAAGTAATATTTAACACTTTGACAACACGTGCTTATTGACAGCTGTTTGATTTATAGTCCTGCGAACATAGCAAACTTAAATCGGATCAGCCTGTACATCTAATATTCATGTATGTTGGCAAATATATTACTTTTACAAATCTTAATTTCATTAGAATCAAATACATTCTCCTTAACACTGTTTCATTATTAATTTTAATGTAATTGCTTCCTGACAGTGGCATTTGTTTAAATATATCAAAATTGTTGTTAAAGTATTACGTTTTTGTTTGACGCATAAGCAAGATGATGTATAAAAATAAATTGTTATATAAATTTATATTTAACGTTTTTTAAAATTAAAATTAAGATTGTACCATTGCATTCAATTTTTATTAGTAAAAGTTGCTGAAAAATTATATTCAATGCATTTGTTTAAAGAAAACTGTTAAAATCTTGTATAAGTTATCTGATATGCACGAAAAAGTAATGAGCTCTTCCCACATTAGTATGGAATCATCTATGGCACAACAGCCCTTGTAGGGCCAAGGCCTCAAGTACCGTAGGTACTCGTTTCGTGACCGTAGTACTAAAGCTACTATGGAATGGGTACGCATAATTTCAAAATTTTCTTATTGATAGCATTTGACTAATCGTGTACGCACGTACGCACGCACGCACGCACGCACACACATACACATACACACACACACACACACACACACACACACACACACACACACACACACACACAGCAGCAGACATGAAAACGTGCTTATTCCGTAAAATCTCTATATGCGATTTTTAGCACGATTCCTATACCTCCCTTACCTAGGGTGGCGGGAGGTAAAAAGTAGATCAAGAATGTGGTGTGACTAAAATGCGCACCAAATAGCGGCTTATTGAGGATGCATTGGAATCTCGTGAATCACGTACGGATCCTCTGTGCTTTAAGTAGTTTTCAATGATTTCAAGTTGTTAATAGAAATTTAAAATATTTAAAGAATGATTTCAAGCTGTTAATAGAAATTTAAAATATTTAAAGAAAATGAAATGATGAAAAAATAGCTTTTTAAAAAAAGACAGAATTACTTTAAAATATAGCTAGGTAATAAATTTTTCTGACAAAATTTTTAAATAAATTAAATAATTAATAAAAAAATAAGAAACATGCCATAGGTGTTTAACATGAGAAATCAGTATTTCCATACGTAATAGATAACCATTATTTTTTTAAACATTTGGTAATCTGTCAAATTGGATTTGAATTTTTATAAATATTGTTCATTTGTAGATATAGAATTGAAATAATATTGCAAAGAAATGCATGTCGTTTGAACTGTCAGATATTCGGTTTTCAAATAAAAGTTACAGATAATTAAATCCTAAACCTAATTCACTTAACAGATTTTATTTTTAAATTCTACACTTAAAATAGTATCATAAAGACATCTGTTAACGGATGAGTCCAAGTTTGGAAAACGAGCCGCTAGACGAGTTTTATAAAGGACGAATGCGTTAACAACCTTGTGAAACATGTGTTTTTTGTCAGTTATATTGGAAGCGCTTCCCGCTAACAAATGAATTTCATATTTGTATTGCGTGTTGTGAATTTTGTCGGATTGCATACGTTAATATATTATATCAAACAGTGCGCTTATAGATCTTCTCAACGATATGTTACCAGTGCTTTTATAGACTCATAAGAACACCGAATTTGAAAAAAACTATTGTTATTATTTTTCACATTTTTTAACGTATAAAATCATTTTTCTGACAGTTCAAATTATATGCATTTCTTTGTAATTTTGTATAAATTCCAAGGTTATCTCTACAAACAGTAATATTTATAATACCTATTTCAAATTCGATTTCACAGATTACCAAACGCACAAAACAAAATCTGTTTAATGATTAGAATTAAATTTATTTGAAATATTTTTTTGTAAAATTAATTGGGAAATTTTGCGCAAGGAAAAACTCATTTCCTATGCTAACCGCCCATGGCTCTCTTTATAATTAACAGCTTGTATATAACAGATATGACAATATTATCATACTCCTAATACAAACTTTAACATTAGCATTGAATTTCAGGGACCATTTTTACGAATACTGTCTCTGAAAAAGCGTGCTGAAAGCAGCTCCTTTGAATGGCGCCTTTGTCTACAACAGTGGTTCTCAACCGGTGATCCGCAAGCACTTCGAAAGTGTTCCGCGAAATTATTGAAAATTAGTGGAAACCCCTATTGCGGAATATTAAGGGTAGAGTTGTTAACGCAGAAATTAGACGGCTCTCTCGAGGAAAATGATGATTTCCCGCGTACTAGAATTAAGAAAATACTTGCTTCGTTTCTTTCAAAATGAAAACATTTTATTTGCATAAGATCTTAATAATAAAACGTCGTGTGCTCATTGGAACTATTTAACAGTTATTTTTATTTATTTAAACAACGTCAAGTATACTGGATAAAAATGAAGATATTTTAACTACGACAGGGAAATTATCAGCACTCCATAAAAAGATTATTCTTTGGAAATAGCGGGTATAGCAGAAAACAATCTGAAGATTATATATGAATTTACTTCTTTTTTTATTTTAATTAAGAAGTGTTCCGTCTAAGGTCTTGCTCACAAAAGTGTTCCGCGGTATTGAAAAGGTTGATAACCACTGGTCTACAGTGTCGGACTTAGGGGTTTCGAAATTGTGCTCGCTGCTGTTTCCTCTGTTAGAAACTAAGAAGAAAAGTAGAACACGTTTACAGGGCCGGCCCCAACTAATTACAAAACTTGCCGAATCATTTTTCAATCACTTCCGCCAGCGACATCGCGGAGGGTGACATTGACAACCTGACAATTTTTAAATTAGTGCTGTTCCAACGGTTAAACTTACCAAGATGGCCCGAGATTGTGTTTCAAAACATTTTAAACGAACCTGCGCGTGCGATCTACTTTTTCGATGATCAGTCAGACTCGCTGTTTACACTCAATATTTGACATGCAAATTTGCTACAAATAATTTGTTTATTTGTGGAACGTAATGCGATAAACAACGTAACAAAAATTAATCTATGACTTGCACTCTCTATGCCAAAAAAATATCAGCGGGACCAATTAAACGAGATAAAAATACTCAAATAAAACGTCGAATTTAATCTCGGATTCAATTCATAAATTAAATGTTTTAATTAAATATATGTTCCCAAATAATTATATCCAATTCCGTTTTAAGAGAAAATTACAAATATTAATGGAAATGATAAAGCAATTATCATATTTGATCATTTCGTAATAACTTTTCACACAAAAATAATTAAGAGCAATTATTAATATCATACGCAATCCTTTTTTACATTAAATAAATAAATGTTATCTCCAATAACGTTTTGGATCTGGACATTTACATACACTAGCACATAATTTAACTAAATTAAAAAAATTGTTAGGAAGGACCTCTGGAATGGTTGAAAGTTTGAGTAATCGAAACTTCTTTCTTTGATAATTGTTAAATACGTATAGTAGTTCAGGTTCAAAAGTAACATTTTGAATTTATTTTTAAATTTTGGAAACGCTATTTAAGTCAGGTACAATTTTATTATAGGTACATATTTAACCTTGCTTGCTCCAATATTTTTGCTTCAATTTAATTTGTAAAAAAATAATTAATTACAACTACTACAAGGCAAATGTTAAAAACGTCCCCGACCCCGAGTCGGTTGTAACACTCTAGGGGGTCGAAAGTAAAATATAATATGATAGGTATTGTGACGAAGTCACATTGTTTCGCCATAAAATTTCAACACGTCATCGTCCAGAGCTCATCACCGGCCACGGTGGGACTGCAGAGTAGCATGTAATCGTTGTCCAGAAGCCGCTGTAGCACAAGAACGGGATTCTGCAGCCCAAACGGGCGGTACAATGTCCATAACCTCACTTTGAGCACATGGTTATTTTCCATGGAACATCATCGTCCACTGTGGGGCAGCATCACGGCGTGTAAACAGTTTTCCGAGATAACTGTAACACGAAAACAGCTTTCGACAGTTTAAAATGCCCTTAACATGTTTTTAAACTTACCTGTAGCAGATGGTGAGCACGCGGTAACAGCCAACGGAAAATCCTCAAGTTTCGAGCCAGCCACTATTATTCCGGGGTTTTTCGTGGCCAGCATTTCACTGTGCACATCACACGGCAACTTCAAAAGCAATAGTTCACCCAGATCCCATAACTAGAGCACGCATTCCACAACTGTCAAGACCGCAGCGCCAAATCCAGGCGGAATAAACTAGAACTTGGGATATTTGTTAAATTGTATTTTATTTAAAATATTATTGTAAATATTTTACCTGTTAGTTTGAAATAAGAAAAACTGGATTTTCGCATTTTCCCTTGAGTATAGAATTTACTAGAAATGTTTTAAGAGCCCAGCCTCTCGACCAATAGTAAGCCGAGTCTGTTCTCCCACTCGGCCAATCACAGTCGAATAAAGCCACTTCCACATAAGCCGCGCGCGTTTGAACGAGAGTTATCAAAATTCGGGTATAAAAGATGCCACAGCATCCCTAGAATTCATTCTGTCTTCTGGCTAGCGTCTAGCCAGAACCAGGAGTTCCATAGCGTCTATGGAATAGAAGGCAGAGTCCAGATCTTCTACAGCTGTTCTGTAGAAGTCAGTCACCGTTTGTCGCTGTTCGACAAAGTCAAAGTTTCGCAGAGTAAATATATTTTTCTAAGTCCCGTGTCGGGACGGTAATCACGACAAGTAAATATATTTTTCTAAGTCCCGTGTCGGGACGGTAATCCACGACGAGTAAATATAATTTTTCTAAGTCCCGTGTCGGGATCACGACGAGTAAATATTACTTCACGTTTGTTTCTCAGAGTTAATATTTCACGTACCAAGTTTCACGAAGTAAAGATTTCACGTACAAGTTCTCAGAGTAGATATTATTTCAAGTTTGTCAAGAGTATAAATAATATTTCGCGTACTAAGTTCACAAAGTTGTTATATCCAGTTTCACTTGCTAGTAAAATTGTCAATAGTTTGAATAACAATGGACACAGTTTATCAGTCATTTATTTAAATTGTACATAGTGTGTAAATAAACATAGTTTAGTGTACTGCATTTTTCACTGCTCAAAAATACCCTAAGAATCCTGGCCTACACGACTAGCTATCCGCAACCATTCCTCACCCTTCTCTCAGTTCCACGGAGATACAAGATGGCGCCCGAGCAAGAATCAACTCAGACTGCAGCAATGGGGGGGTGAGAGTGACGTCACAAAATGGCACCAGACCAGGGATGTCGTCACAATTTGGCGCCCGAGCAGGGACTTCAAGGGCGTCACGACGCCAATGAGCAGGGACCTCAAGGTCGTCACGACGCCAATGAGCAGGGACTTCAAGGGCGTCACGACGCCAACGAGCAGGCACTCCAAAGTGCAGAGCAGGGACATCATAGTACCGCCCAGGCACTCGAAAATGCAGAATAGGAATCTGACATGTACACCGCGCAGACAAGACCTGAAACAGCAGAGACAGTCAAGAGAAAGAACAGTTCCACGAGCAGCAGACTCACGAACAGCACAGGTAGCGGCCTCAGTAACAGGCCCCAGTGTTGGCTCTAGGAGCGACAATCGACTGCGTGGTCTCCTGGCGGTCGGCCTCATGACGATTCACGGGTCATGGTCGGTCCGTATCCCGACACGAGCGATGTCGCTGTCTTCAGCAGCAGCAGCCAACAGCAACAGGAACAGCCACAAGTATGGCCACAGGTATGGCCTCGTAATGGCCTCAGTAAAGGCCTTCGTAGCAGCATCAGTAATGGCCTCGTAATAGTCTCAGTACAGGCCTCCGTAAGGGCCTCAGTAATGGCCCAGTAACAGTTATCGCAGTGAGGCTCCGATAACAGCAGCAGCAGCACCGCAGCAGCAGCAACAGCAGCAGCAGCAGCCTCAGTACAGTACTTCACCGCGCAGACAAGAATCTCACCCAAGAGAGTGTTGAGTCATGGAGCAGCTAGAACGACAGGGTTCTCCCGCGACGTCAGCACGTCGCCAATGTGCTAGCTGTCTACATTTCCGCTTCAGACGACGCCCAATCACCCGACACGGCCAGAGCAGTTCGTGGAGTAGTTGATCGGCCTGTCTCCCGCCCCTGCTGTCGAGCAGGGTAGTCATCAGCTGCGTGGTCTCCTGGCGGCCGGCCTCAAGACGATTCGCGGGTCTTGGTCGGTCCGTATTCCGACACGAGTGATGACATTTTCCCGGCAGGCGCAGCTGCGTTCACGAACCAACGTCCTGGTCATGCGACAGGAAGATGCAAAGTCTAAGCGGGGGTGCACACCGTACAGCGCCCTTGGGTCCACAGGAAGAAACAATAGGTGGTACTTACAGTCTTTTTTTTGTTTGTTTTTTTTTTCACCAGGAAAGCGGAGAGTGTGACGAAGTCACATTGTTTCGCCATAAAATTTCAACACGTCATCGTCCAGAGCTCATCACCGGCCACGGTGGGACTGCAGAGTAGCATGTAATCGTTGTCCAGAAGCCGCTGTAGCACAAGAACGGGATTCTGCAGCCCAAACGGGCGGTACAATGTCCATAACCTCACTTTGAGCACATGGTTATTTTCCATGGAACATCATCGTCCACTGTGGGGCAGCATCACGGCGTGTAAACAGTTTTCCGAGATAACTGTAACACGAAAACAGCTTTCGACAGTTTAAAATGCCCTTAACATGTTTTTAAACTTACCTGTAGCAGATGGTGAGCACGCGGTAACAGCCAACGGAAAATCCTCAAGTTTCGAGCCAGCCACTATTATTCCGGGGTTTTTCGTGGCCAGCATTTCACTGTGCACATCACACGGCAACTTCAAAAGCAATAGTTCACCCAGATCCCATAACTAGAGCACGCATTCCACAACTGTCAAGACCGCAGCGCCAAATCCAGGCGGAATAAACTAGAACTTGGGATATTTGTTAAATTGTATTTTATTTAAAATATTATTGTAAATATTTTACCTGTTAGTTTGAAATAAGAAAAACTGGATTTTCGCATTTTCCCTTGAGTATAGAATTTACTAGAAATGTTTTAAGAGCCCAGCCTCTCGACCAATAGTAAGCCGAGTCTGTTCTCCCACTCGGCCAATCACAGTCGAATAAAGCCACTTCCACATAAGCCGCGCGCGTTTGAACGAGAGTTATCAAAATTCGGGTATAAAAGATGCCACAGCATCCCTAGAATTCATTCTGTCTTCTGGCTAGCGTCTAGCCAGAACCAGGAGTTCCATAGCGTCTATGGAATAGAAGGCAGAGTCCAGATCTTCTACAGCTGTTCTGTAGAAGTCAGTCACCGTTTGTCGCTGTTCGACAAAGTCAAAGTTTCGCAGAGTAAATATATTTTTCTAAGTCCCGTGTCGGGACGGTAATCACGACAAGTAAATATATTTTTCTAAGTCCCGTGTCGGGACGGTAATCCACGACGAGTAAATATAATTTTTCTAAGTCCCGTGTCGGGATCACGACGAGTAAATATTACTTCACGTTTGTTTCTCAGAGTTAATATTTCACGTACCAAGTTTCACGAAGTAAAGATTTCACGTACAAGTTCTCAGAGTAGATATTATTTCAAGTTTGTCAAGAGTATAAATAATATTTCGCGTACTAAGTTCACAAAGTTGTTATATCCAGTTTCACTTGCTAGTAAAATTGTCAATAGTTTGAATAACAATGGACACAGTTTATCAGTCATTTATTTAAATTGTACATAGTGTGTAAATAAACATAGTTTAGTGTACTGCATTTTTCACTGCTCAAAAATACCCTAAGAATCCTGGCCTACACGACTAGCTATCCGCAACCATTCCTCACCCTTCTCTCAGTTCCACGGAGATACAAGATGGCGCCCGAGCAAGAATCAACTCAGACTGCAGCAATGGGGGGGTGAGAGTGACGTCACAAAATGGCACCAGACCAGGGATGTCGTCACAGTATGTACACAAAAATATGTAAAGAAAAAGCAAATTATAACTCTTATTAATTGGACAAAATAATAGTTATTTGTATCACAACATTTTTTTGTGCCGCTTTCTCCATAAATTTATTAAATTAATTTAATTTTTCTGCACTTATTACATTTTACATAACCTAAAAAATGAACACATTTTTTTTGTCGGTTTTGCATTGCAAGTTTATTAATAATTACTTACATTTGAGCTTAAAATATGAATACATACTTTTATATTTATTGAAAATATGTCATACAAAAAGGTCAGTTATATACTTTTGTTTTCAATGGCGGTCAACTACACTGCTTCATATTGAATCACGCTAAGTTAGTTGTAGTTTGTAGTTATAGAACAAGCTAGTTTTAATGGTGGAACTTATATATATGACAAAATGTAGCCATTTAAGTTACAGTAATTAAAATTTGTTTGTGCTGAAAATAGTCCTAAATTTATATATCATCGGAGCAGTAATGCCAACTTCTTTTGCCGGTCTAGCCTCGTAAATAAGTGTTTATTATATGTTCATTTATTAATTAGAATGGCATTTATGGCAAATATATAAATCATATAACATTCTTCCGTAGCCCATCATTCGTGTCCGAAACTGTAGATGAATCATTTTTCAGGAAAATAGGTCATTTTATGAACAAACAAAAAATACGTATTTGTTATTTTTTGTAAAGGATAACATAAAAAAATTAGTGAAATACCGTATTGCACTAAGTCTTTTTGAATTCAAATGTTACAATTGTTGGCAAATGCCTAATGTACCACTTTTTACCTTCCGTCACCTTTAGGTAAAGAAGGTATTGTCTTTGGTCAAAAAATTGAGTGGTGAATTTTTAATGAATAAGCACATTTTAGGGTTCCTAGAATATGATTTTACTAGGTTTATGATGTCTGTATGTAAGTCTCTCTATCTCTTCTCTCTCTCTCTGTGTGTGTGTGTGTGTGTGTGTGTGTGTGTGTGTGTGTGTGAGTGAGTGTGTGTGTGTGTGTGTGTGACAAATTTTTCTCCGACAATAACTCCAATACCACAATTTTAAAAATTATAATTCTTTCGTATTTCTCTTCTTTACATATATGGAAGAGTTCAATTCAAGTTATAATTGGTCAACCGTTATTAATAGTTTTTCTTGAAAAAAACGCAGTTAAATATCATTTTTTGTGATTATGAATATGAAAGAATATCTTATTGTCTATACGGTTTGATTATACTTTTTCGTTCATATTCAATAGATATAGAGTTAGAAAATTATAAAGAGATTAACTTTCATAAATCAGCCAGCTTTGCTATAATGATTTAAATAGCTGATATATTAAAATAATTCTAATTGACGTATGTAAGTGTCAAGTGCAATTTACATAGTGTATGTTCATGTTATAATTTTATTGGATTTATAAAATCTTTTCCGAGGAACTTTTGGTATGGAATTTGTAGAAAATAGTATAGTATATGTTCGTGTTACAATTTTATTGGATATATAGAATTTTTTCCAAGGAACTTTTGGTATGGGATTTGTAAAAAGTACATAGAATTGATGGAAAGTAATGTGCATTGGTAAAGCATGCACTTTTAATATTTTGTAAAAAAACGAAATTCTTTCTGGTATTTATATTGTGACGTGTTATGTAAAGAAGCGTAGTGAATACATGATTTGTTTAATAATAGGAAAAGTTCTGTTTTCTTATTGAAAGAAAAGTTGTTTCACATTGTGCATTATTTTCCAGTGTTCATTCAAATTGCATAACGAGTAAAGAATATATTGTAATACAATAAGGGTGGAGCGAAGCACTCATTTAGGTACTGGGCTTTCAAACTTAATTCAATGGAATACAAGATCGATGAAAATCAAGACAATTACCTTTTATATCCCCTGGGAATTGAAAATTGCTGCGGTTTCTATCCAATAATATACATAAATTAACCAAATTCATTATTAAATACTTCTTTCTTTCTACTACTTATTTAAAGCCAACTCATTGTTTTGCACAAAAATTTAACTACATACTTTATCTATTTTTACGTGCGTGATAAGATTTTATTAAAATATTCGCGAAAGCAGAAAAATGTAAATCCCTAATGTACGATTGCACTGAAAAATTAACAAGTACGTGAGTAAATTTTTTAGCAGATGTTAGTATAAATTTTCTCAATTACTTCGTTTTCAATAATTCATGGACTTAAAAACATGCAAAAGAGGGTATTCATATAAACGAGAATTAAAATATATTCGCTAAGTGGCTGATTGCACTTATAAAAGGCACAGTTCAAGTTATGCTCCAGATTTGTATATATTTGGCCAGGAGAAAAATGCCCAAAAATAATTAATAATAACTGAATGTTATGGAATGTATGACTGTCAGTTAAAACGAAAAATTTAGCATCAATATTATAGCATAAGTTGTAAAAATTTCACATGTGCCAATTTTTCAATACGATATTTTTCATTTTATCTTGCAGCTAATAAACAATTTAAACAGAGATGTAAATACTACATGTTTTTGTTTTGACGTATTATAAATTTGTTAGTGCAGTTTTCCAGTGATTTTTGCGTAATATATTTATGTATAATTATTCCAGCCGATTTCATCAAATATGTTAAATTTTTAGATGATAAGGAGAATGACACTGATATCTGTCAATATTTACTGTTTCCCAAGTCCAGACAAATTGGGGAGAGTCGTAAAAAATAAAACCGCCAAAACTATGGATGAGAAAGGAAAAGGGATTATGGCTAGAGAATACCAGATCAAGGACGAGTTCGGGTATTGGGAAGCTAATGGCGGCTTGGCGTTTGAGGGGAAGAGTAAGAGAGAACGGCCCAAGCAAAGGTGTCCCTCACAAGGTGGCGGAAGACTTGCGGGAGAGTATGTGGAGTCCGGGCCCGGGGGACGCTGTGGACAGGAAGAAATGGAGAAGGATGCTGAAAGAGAGGAATGCCGACCCTATGTAACACGGGAAAAGGCAAAGAGAAAGAAGAAGAAGAAGAAGAAGAAGAAAGAAGATGTAAATACTAGGCCTACTGGCCGGTTTTACCAATATTTTAACTGGGAATTAAACAAAAATACTTCGATGTGTAAAGTTAGTGTTTTACACACTGCAAACAGTGTGTAAAGTAAACGATTTTTGTATTTTATTTATTTTACACATTACAGAGCCACCACCATCTATACACGTCTAGCATTTAAGTAGTCTTACCTATATTTACTGAGTCCAGCAGTATTCAACTTCAGATCTGTTATCTGTCTAATATGAACTCGGTATTTAATGTGTTGAAATTGTCGTCTGCTCGTCTGTCATATTACTTATTTGTTTCAGGAATGTTATTTAAGGTCGTATAAAAAATCTTGTATGCAACTTAAGTGTAAACAAGCTTTATGACATTCGGTCAATAATACTTGATCTCATGTCATAAAGCTTGTGTTTACACTCTTGTTACCTAAATAACTATTATAATATAAAAATGTTAATTTTAATTAAATATTAGTGCAGTCGGCCATAAGGCTAATGTAATTGACAATAAAATTAAAAGTTAACCCTAACTTTCAAATGAAGTGAAGATAAAAACGTATTTCGAGAACAATATTCTGATATTCAGTAGAATTTTTTTATGGGAAACCGCATTAAGAGGATAATGAGAAATTAGGATTACTTAATATGTCAACCATGGGGACAAGCCCGAACAGCCTTTTTTCAGAGAATGATTGACATGTTGAGTAATCGTTATCATTTTTTTAGAAAAGGGATGTTAGGACCTGTAGCATGGGTAATCCTAATTTTATAGTCACAATTTATAAAGCATTCTGAAATTGAATTTATATAGGGATAGAGATTAAATAACGAGGGCCCCAGATGCGAACCTTGTGGTACCAAAAAGTGTTTTGCAAGAAACAACAATGATAGCAATTTCTTCTTTTATTATTATTTTTTACATATGCAAAGCCGTTGGATATATTAGACAAAATATTTTAATATTTGTAGTTGTACTTATGAAATAATAAATACAAAAATAAATGTATCGTCCGGCTTATTATCCATTGTTGGATGTGCCAATTTTAACAATATAAATATGTATATTAGGCGTCATCTCATGGACTTTCAAAACTGTCGTGTAGAGTGCACCACTTTTGCGTTAATAGAAAATTGATAATAATTTAATTTTGACGTTGGATGGATTCAATCTGGGCCGCCAGAACTACAACCGAGCACATATTAAATTTTGACATAGTTTAAGTTTATAAAAAATGCTTTCTCTTTTCAGAAATTTTGCGAATGGACCACAGCGAACTGTTCTCTCCCTTTGAAAATCTGTAACGTACATTCTGCATGCTAAAAACAAAATCTTTCTGTAAAATGTCAGTGTTTAAGTGAACATTTTCCATGTAGAATGTAAAAAATTCAGTAAAAACGATGTACGCTAACCTCGGTTATATAAACACATAACCGCAGTGGTGTGCGCACGTTTGTGTGTACGTGTGTACGTCTAACCTACAAGCTGCGTTACCGCTTTTCATCGAAGTCCGTGTATGTTCGCCATGCTCATGCTAACCGCGAAACCGCTAACGGGCTAACGCATTCGGACGTCAACCTTTGTCAAGGGAGGTTCCACACACTTTCCTGCCTCATTCTCGTATCATATGTCATTATGACAACGTTTAACTTTAATTGTTTTAACTTAATATTTACTACATTTCACTGTATTATATGTAGCTTCTTACAAAGAGGTGAAACCTCTTTTAATATTACAGGAAACAATATAACGTTATCTCCATTTCCTTTTTTTATTACCTATACATATACTGACTGGCAAAAAATGGGATCACCTAAAAAATTGTCGTTATTCACTTTTTTTACATATAAATTCTCTAGCTTTATGTTTATTAAGTAAATTAGTTTATTTCTTAACATACAGAGTGGGCCATACAGATGAGCGGTTTTAAAATCAATATTGCATGAAAACGGTAGGCGTGTTTCTTCGGACTGTGATTATTATTTTCTAAATAATGATTTGTTCAATAATGATTTCTTCGAAATTTAATTCCAAAGAAACAACAAAATTAACTCGATCGACTCGAAATCTACATAACGTCGAACGAACTAGCGGCAAACGTCAAATGATTGAAGTAATACCTAAATCGAAAATAGTTTAAAGATGTATTGTACTGAAGCAGAAATAATATTTTTGGTATGGAATGTGAAGTAAAATATGAAAACAAGTTTCTTTAACTTTTTTTTGTACCTGCAGAATCTAATATTAGAAAAATCGAAACCAGTAATGAATGTTGAATCTACTGACTCAAGTTCTAGTAGTTCGGATGATTCTGATGTAGACATAAATTTGCACATTCCAATATTTCATTGCTTGCTTTTTCCGCTATTTTCAAATCTTTTGTTATTTGAATCACAGTGATCATGCGAAAAGACTGATTCAGAAGGGAAAGGGGAATAGCGTGTTGTGATCACAAAATGAAAGAGTAGGGTAACGAATAGCGAACGAAGAAACAACTTTCTTTTTCATCATGTTCACTTTGTTCAATTTTATCACGAATCACAGTCCGAAGAAACACGCCTGGTATAAGCAGCAGGGATACGCGCATGATGGGGATAGTAAGTCAGGACAATGGAAATTCAGTCACGATGAATCGTTTCTTCGTAAACGAGCGAGGCGAGGCTGTAACCGTAACTTTCGACCGATACACAACAATGTTACATGGTTTTTTCTTCCCGGAATTGCAACATTTTGAAGCCTACAACAACAGAACATAGTTACAACAAGATGGCGCCACATGCCACACGTCTAACTAATCTTTGCCTGTCGTAAAGGAAATGTTTGCAGGCAAACTCATTTCGCGTAGTGGGGATAATCGATTGCTTCCCAGGAGTCCTGACTTGACTCCTCCTGACTTTTTCTCTTGGGATACATAAAGTCTCAGGTTTACAACACGAAACCAGCCACCACAATCCAATTGAAAGTGAATATTCGAGAAGGAATGGCTGCTATTCCATGCGCAATGTGCCAGCGAGTTTTCTCAAATTTGAGGTCCAGATTTGAGGGGTGTTTGCAAAGCGATGGCGCACACCTGGATGATGTTATTTTTAAGAAATGATTTACCTTAATGTTTACTTTAATATAAATTTTAAAAAAAAGATCGATAAGATTTATAGTTTTTTTTAAGAATTAGTTGAAAACCACTCATCTTTATGGCCTACCTGTATTTAGAACAAAATTAGTAATTGAAATCAATATTATTGAGTTTTATTTAAAATTACATGATTTGAAATGAATGTAAACATTAATTCAATAGCGAATATTTTTATCTCTTGATGCCATTGTAGCTTGCGTTCGTCGTTCCATGGACCTCATGAGTTTCTGAATGTATATTTGAGAAAATTTAAGAGTTCCCGGTGATATTTTTATCCAAACTCTCTTCCCAAAACTAGACAAAACCCAAAAATCAGATGACATTTCTGCTGTCTAACAAGAAATCAAAGAATTGAGAGCTGATTTCAGCCAACTTATTAAACACATCTCCTCTAAATATTTTTGGCCTCACATGGCGAAAAATATTTACACATGGTGCAAACAATGCATGAACTGTCAAAAATACATAATTTCCGGTACATTTTCACCATAGTAGATAGATTTTTTCGGTGGCAGGAAGCATACCCCTTAAAAGAAGCTTCAGCAATTAAAATAGCAAAAACTTTTTACGAACAATACATACCCAGATTCGGCATATCTCTAACCATAACGACCGATCAAGGAACGTCTTTCGAATCCAAACTTTTCAAAGAACTAACCCAGTTTTTAGGCTCAAACAGAATTAGAACAACTGCATATCACGTCGGGGTCACCAATGAAACGAATGTAGTACTGGTTTGATTCACGACATCTCGTGTAAGTTGAGATAAATTAAAAGTTCAAATTATAAGACTTGGAGAGAACATTTTATTTGTGACAACTCGTCTTTAATTACAGGAAACAACTTAATATAAATTATACATAACGACCAAAATAACGCTTGCTTCTAAAATATTTGTGATACAAAATATAAAAAGCGCCTGTGTTGGCGTGGGTAACGTGATGGCATTTATGAGTTACCCATGTCGGCACAGTATATCTCAAGAAGGGCCCTTCGTAGCTCTTTTTTAATGTTAACTGGGTTGACACGCCGATGAACCATCCGTTGCAACTCATCCCAGAAGTTTTCGAAGAGATTTAAGTTCGGATTGCATGCTGGCCGCTCTATACTTGAAATTCCCACATCATTAAAGTATTGTGTAACAATTTTCTCAAAGTATGGGTCTTGCACTAGCTGAATTTTTTTGTCAATATATGGAGTAAATGGAACTACAGCATCTTGAAGTATCTCCTCAATATATTGTTGAGCTTTTAAAGTATAGTCAATGATGATGAGATCAATTCGATCAT
The DNA here is from genome assembly GCA_943142095.1 of Ophonus ardosiacus. Classification (NCBI taxonomy): domain Eukaryota; kingdom Metazoa; phylum Arthropoda; class Insecta; order Coleoptera; family Carabidae; genus Ophonus; species Ophonus ardosiacus. Next base: position 33,865,635 of record OW964833.1, on the reverse strand, counting down.
TGTAGGGAAGAGGGATACATGCGACCTTTGTAAATATCCCTGCCCAAACACGAATAATAACAAAAAATCATCTTTAAGTATTGTTCTTCTTTTGGAGCAAGAACCTGATCGTTGACCAAATTTGTCAGTCTCCAAAAACCCCTGGTATACACTATGTACTGTAGTTCCTCGTAGAACTAATTTTCTTGGAACATAATCCTGGCTTCTACTATCTTCCAATAACGCAACTATGCGAGCAGATTCTTTAATGTACCTAATAGACATTGTAACAAATTTTAAAGTTTTATCTTTCTATCAACATTGTTAAGCAGTACGTAGATAAAGAGAAACAGTCATTTATCTAAATATTAATAAATAATATGTTTCCTAGTACCTTGTGATATTTTTGTGATGGCTTTATTCGCCTACCCTAGGTGATTCTTTGTGGAAAAAGAGAACAAGAACAAAAACCTTTTCTTTTTCTTTAATATTTTTATTGGATGTTTCGGGGATCAAACCGACTCCCATCTTCATCAAGATTACATTTATTATTCCATAATAAATATTAATACATATAATTTTTTCTTAAACTTACCAAGATTTACATTCTTGAATTATTTTGGGAACTGTGTTATCTCATAAAACCACGATAGATCGTCGCGCGAATGTCTTCACATCCACCCTAGATTAATTTTACAAAATATTTATTCGATTTTAAATAAATGAATCTTTCACGGTTCTGAATGTTATAATAAAAACTGTATAAAAACAGTTGAATATATAGTTAATGGGTGTGGTTCCTAAACCACCAAGTGTGTCGCGCTATCTATTATTTTATTTATTTATTTAATATAAAGATCAACAGGTCAATGACCCAATAACAGATCCAAAAAAAAAAAAACATACAAAAATATATAACGAAGATACACATATAATAATAATATAGTAGATGTATAAGAAAAGAATTACAAATTAATCAAATGAGTCAGCCAGAATTTTTGAACATTGGTTCCTAAAAGCAGAAATTGAAATACTGAAAATATCAAACTGATTATAAATTGAATTCAAAAGCGTGCACATAGAAAATAGCGGAGGTTTCAAAAGCATATTTGTAGAAGCTCTAGACAGGTAAAAACATTTATTGTTTCTAGTTGTTTTTGAAGGAGCATGGAAGGAAAGGAGAGAAAGGGTTTCAGGATCATCAACCAAATTATGAATAATTTTATATAGATAAATTAAGTAAGCACATTGGCGTCGAAGGGAGAGTTTAACAAAGTTGAAAGATTGAAGTAAAGTATTATATGAATAATCGACGGAAGGATAACGCCGATGTTTTTTAAAGTACAAAAATTTTAAAAATTTACGTTGCACTATTTCAATTATATTATCATATTTGTCGTAAAACGGGTTCCAAATATAAATTAAGTACTCAATGCTCCGGAAGGGGTGTATACTGAGATATAGACTAGCATTAAGCCAAGTGAAAATTTCATTGACTTTACGGAAATTTCATAGCATAGTTGGTAGAGCATCGTACCGGCAATACGGAAGTCCTTGGTTCAATCCCGGTGAAGTTCATGTCTTTTTCACAAAATATTTATTCATATTAAATTCTAATGAAATTACGTTCCTTTTGTTTGAATGAATAATAAAATTTATACTATGTATGTACAATACTATAATTGTAAATTTTTATTATTTTTATTAATTATTATTATTATTGTTATTATTATTATTATTTTCATTATGGCTACTCTTAAACAAGTTAAACAAAATTAAAATTAAATTTATTATTATTATTTACTATTGGTCTTTTTAATGTTATTAATATTATTATAATTATCGATGTTGACATTATTATTGTTATTAAGGAATAGGTACTATTATGTGTTATATATAACTGCTACTAATGGGAATTTGTAATACGTTTGTAACCAACCATTGTTTAAAAGATGTATAAATCTTATATATATATAATAAACTGTTATGTTATTAAATTCTAAATTTTGTAAATTAAACGTTGAAAAATAGTGCTTCATAAAATATACATTTCAAATAACGTTTTTATTTATAACGTCATTAATTCTAAGAGCATTTTTCTATACTTACATTCTAGAGTATATATGAATAAAAAGCAATTATAAACACATTATTATGGACTATGAATGAATATTCGTCTAGTGCAAAAATATTAAAGGGAGCAGAGGGTAATGGAGTAAAATAATATTGTAAAGATATCTTACAATATGTTTTCCCCATTTTGATGGACGATGGACGATATAATAAAGTAGTCGTAGACGCATTTAAATTCAATCTTTTCATCCTGGCATAATATAGGTTAGATAATGAAGTTTTCGGGATGATTATGTTGGCATAAATTACCCGATATTATGTATAAAAACTGCATTAGAGAATAAAGTGATTGATGATAGTGAAGTTGATTTGTGCAGAGTAAGATATTTGCGGAAGGACAAAACGGAACTAATTACCGGGAATGTAATGGTAACTCCATGACGGGAGCATCATTTTGCCCTGGATTTACACGAGTTACATTTCAGAATGTATCATGTCGAACAGCGGACACCGACGAACTTTCCAACCAGCGACCGCCAACAATACAAAAGCCATATACAATACATTTCATTTATATACACATTACATAATTATAGTTTAATTCGTATAACATGAACATTTTCCATTGTATGAACTAAATATAGATATGCGCGTAATGAAATCTTTTAAATATTATATATAAATTGTTTTTATACGTATTTCCATTCCTCATCTCGACGATGTATATATGTAAAAAATTTTCGCGGCACATGTATGTTAAGTAGTAGGTAAACAATAAACGGCCGTTTTCATAATAAACTTTATCTTCACTTTAAAACTTTAAATAAAAATTAAAGATGTGCTTGTTTTCAAAATATAACTTTAGCGAGTATTTAGCATAGCATTAGTTTAAAATAAAGATAAATGCTTAAAGTATTATTAGTTAAGGTCTTAAAATGAACCTGATTATGAAAATGGCCCTAATAGCCGAGACAGACGGCAAATATTAATGATCATTAGTATAATTTACTTTAATTCTTAATTATCAAAGTACATGACAGACGATATATAAAGTTAATTTGGTGGCGCATGCGCAGATTGACATCATTATGTAAGGTTTTGCAATTTTACAATTTTCCTATTTCCTTTCTTTTATCATTAATACATAATCTTTTTTGTTGAATTAAAATTTAACTGTTGAAGTAAATGCAATTACAATTTAAATTTTGTCCTCCTTGATTTTGACAATATCAGTTTGGCGATTATTGCCCAATACTTCCGATCATGTTCTCAAAACATCGTCGTGACTTAATGATCATTATAATTGAAATTACGTTTATAATGATCATTCATATAAATTGAAATGTGACATACGATATGTTAAATTATGAATTAATGTTTAATTATTTTGGCAGTCGTCATCTGACTTGGCTATTAGTTAACTAAAGTAAATGAACGAATTCAACGAAACTTCTTGTAATTATATTAACTGCTGCTGTTTTTTTTTTTTTTTAAATAGTATCTATTCCGTAAAACTGTATGGGAAGATAGATTCATAGGTACATGCCATTTTTTTGTGTCAAAATATTTAAATTTACAGATTTAGTCTCCAAGTAAACTTAATTTAAAGATGTATTAGAAAGAAACAGATGCGTTATTTCAAGAAATAATTGTCAGTTAATATGTGACTGACAATGTTTTGTTCTTCAATATTAGGCCTAATTTCGGACAGAGCAACTCTTAGTTCTCAGTTCGTGCTCGAGATTTTTCAGTCCGATTTTTCATTTTAATGAGAGTTAAATGTTGAAATTCCAAAGTTTTATAAGATTTCGCGGTACACCCTTTCAGAATTACTATTGCATTTAATAGATTTCTTTAAATAAATAAATAAATATATCATCACGGCATATTACCTATTTCGGGGTGTGCCAATCTGCTGCTGCATATCGGTAATGATGATGACATATTTGTATTTTGTACCGTGCGGGCGCTTACCAGACGTCACCTAACTGACACTCATTCTTGGTGAGGAGAGTGCATCCCAGGGGTCACTTTTGTGCCATTTAAAATTCGAAATATTTGACGCCGGTCTGAATTGAACCCGGTTCCCCACATTCGCGACCAGACACTAAGATACGCAACACGAGACCCCATTTTTTATAGTTGTCTATTTTTAAATATTAGTAAGTTTTTGACAATGAAAAAGCATGTTTAAGAGTCCCTAGAATACGATTTTACTAATTTTACGATGATATCTGTGTGTGTTTGTGTGTGTGTGTGTATGTGTGTGTGTATGTGTGTGTATGTGTGTGTATGTTTCGTCTCTGTATGTGTATGTGTGTGTATGTTTCGTCTCTGTATGTGTATGTGGGTGCGTGGGTGTGTGTGTATATGTACGTATGTATGTATATATCTATGTATGTATGTTTTTGTGTGTGTGTGCGTATGTTTCGTCTCTGTATGTGTATGTGTGTGTGTATATATGTATGTATGTATGTATGTTTGTGTGTGTGTGTGTGTGACAAAAATTTCTCCGACGATAACTCCAACACTACAATTCTAAAAATTATAATTCTTTCACATTTCTCTTCTTTACATCCATATGAAGAGCTGATTAGATTTTGGATATAATAATTGAACAACTGGAAGTATCTTTATTTGAAATTTTTAAGTTTTTATTGAAAACACGCAGTGAAATATCATTTTTTAACATTTTATATTATTATAAATATGACAGAGCATTTAATTGTCTATACGGTTTAATTATACATTTTCCTTCATATTCAATAGAAATAGAGTTGTAGAATTTTAAAGAGATTAACTTTCATAAATCAGCCAGCCATGCTATAACCATAGAAACTTGATATATTCAAATACTCTAATTGACAGATGCCAGTGTGAAGTGCAATTTATATTGTATATGTTCGTGTTATAATTTTATTGGATATATAGAATCTTTTCCAATGAATTTTCGGTATGAAATTTGAAGAAAATAATTACGTTCGTGTTACAATTTTTCTATATATATAAAAAAACTTTTTCAAGGAACTTTCGTTGTTCGCGATTTGTACAAAATACATAGAATTGATGGAAGGTAATGGTTGGCCACATCAGCTTTTTTTCAAATATCACCCATCACGTAAGCCTATAGTGGAAGTTTTTGATATTGTTAGATAGATTATTTAATTTGGCATCGATGAGTATCTAAATAATTTTAAATTAAACACTTATTCTTGAAATATTTACAAAAGTATAATGCTATGTTAAACGACCATGTCACGGTTTTCATGGTTCACACTGTATATGTAATAAAATGACAAAAGATGCATTGTACATCAATGTTCCAGTTATAAATATATAAATATATCATCATTACGTATTACCCATTTCTGGGTATGCCAATCCGTTCTTAACAAACGTCATCTCATGCATTTGACAATAACCAAATCTTTACCTACCATTCGTTTCGTTCATTTTGATTTGTTTACTTTGCATAAATTGCATAATATTTCGTTTTGTTTTTATATGACGAAAATTTGGAGAAATTCGAGGGAGAAAAAAATCATATTCAAGCTCATCAAAGTTAAGAAGGATGTAAATAAAATTTTCAGAATGTCATTTCCGGGGCAGATATCTCAGTCATCAGGAAAGAGGCGTGACTGTTTTCCAGGTCTGTTCATTTCGAGCGTTCATGGCTTTTACATAATCGGAATCATTTTCAATATGATCTTTACTAACAATATAGTTTTGTCTTGTCCTTATACTAACTAATAAAGAAAATAAAAACAAAATTTAGATAGAAACATATTTTAGAGAGTTATTCAGCAGCATTTGTTGCTTAATATAAGAAGAACCAATGTTAATTTTGGATTAATAAGATTGATTTTACAATCAGTTGAAAAAAACAACAACATAGGTATATATATATTTTTATACCGGCTGTAACACTCTATTCGAATCACAATAGAAAGTAGAGAATGGGGTATTCCACCATAACAAAAAAAATTTAAAAAAATCAATTTAACATAAAGTATGGATCAATAAATAATAGTTAAAACAATGAAAACATTTTTTAAATAATTACTTTACGAGATATTTCACATTTGCTAAAAGGGAAAATTGACGTCATACAGTTGTTATCTTTCTCTCGCAGCGTACTCAGAGCAGTGTGTATGAGAAAGACAAGTATAGGGGAAATGTGACGTTACACTGATTTCTCTAAAATAAAATACTGTTAAACTAGGAACAATTAAGATTTTTTATTGCTATGAATTGCTTCAAAACTGAATGAAGTTTTATTTAAAATAATAAAAAAAATTGAATGGAATACCCCATTATTAATACGAAGAAAAGTTACAAATTATTAAGTGGTATTATTTTGATGTAAATAATTTTTTGATAAGTAAAATATCATTACATTTAATTGTGATTTTATGTCAATTCCGCAATGAACACTATAAAGAAGTACTTTATAAAATTTGAAATCCGATTTGCTCGATTACAAAACAGGAAATAAAATGTGATTATTGAATTAAGTGCAGAATTAAATTCTTTACAATATTTATTTGAAACATTATTGTCTAAAATTAATTGGTTACTTTTGCGCAACAAAAAATTGTTTTCCTATGTTAAATGCCTATGGCCCACTTTTCGTGTTTCACTCGGTATACAAGAATAACAAAAGTCTAACTGTAAAAGAATTTATAGGAATCGACGTTCATTGAACCAATCTCATGTCATAAAACAAAACAATTTTTATTGTACAATCTTGAATTGCTTCATTTTTTATAAAGAAATTAAAATAAATCTGCCTACATATATAAATTTTTCATATAATTAGGTTGTCAGAGTTAAAGCGAAGTACACCAACGAATTGCGGTACAGGTTAACCACTGGCCACAACTGACCATTTTCAGATACTTCTACCTGGAATATATGTTGCCACAGGAGTGTAAATGCAGAAGAGCAATGCTGGTCACATTCCCTTACTTTGGACATCATGAAAACTGTGCTAAAAGCTACAAAAACGAACACAATATTAAAACTTCTGGTACTTGATTTGTGTGATGACATGACATAGATTTCCTTTAGAATCTTAAGACCAGGGAACCATTGTAAGAATATGATTGTATATATTTGTTGGAATGTGCTACTAGAAGGACAATTACCTCCGTCCGTTTTATATTACGTAAAGGAATAATTTAACCAGAACAATTTAGTTTGCCACAGCGATCTCATTTATTACTCTGGAGTAGTACTAGAGTGCCTGAGTTCCCCTAAGGCTCCGTCTGTGTCTCAGGCTACGAAGACGTAAGGTGCAGCGATAACCAAGTTCCCTGCATAATTAGAGGAAGCTAACACTACCACGACACACTGTTCTTTGCTTAAAACATTTCTTCCAAAACCATTCTCATTCCGTCATTATCAAAATAATTTGTATATCTGTATTTTTTTATCCTTTATTTTATATAAATACTTTAATTTTACTTATATGTTTCACGAAAAGTCAAACCAAACATGAAATTCTCAATTTTATTGTACTGCATGAATAACGTCATTTTAATTTAAAGGTGAATCATAAGGCTTAAATGGTCCACGTGTATTGTAAAATTCTTTAATACGAACGTTTCGGGCTTACGGCAAGCCCATCTACAGCCATTTTTTTTTTATATATTTTAGGTTTTGTTGATGATAACGTGTGTCAGAAAGACGAACAGCTCGATCAATTAAAGCATTCATAACACTGATCTTATATTTAATATTTAACAAAACCTAGAATACATAAAACAGATTTTAATATCGAACGGTTATCCAATTAAATTGATTCACAGAAATATTCAAAAAAGATTACACACAATTTACAATAGAACTCACCAGCATCCAAATGATAATAGTACTATTATACCCATTTATTGTTCCATCCCTTACAATTATAATATTAACAATGACATTGAAAAAATATTTGGAAATAATAACTTAAAAATTGCTAACTCTAACATCAAAACTACACGTCAACTATTCTTCAAGTTAAAGGACAATAAAAATTCTTGTGACTCCAAAGATGTTATTTACCAGATCGAATACGGAAAATTGAATCATATATACATCGGGGAGACGTCCCAACCCCTTAAAAAAGAATGTATCAAAATAAATATCATAGTAACTTATTAGATCCAAATTATAGTGCACTCACTAACCAATGTTAATACTGGCCATAAATTTAAATCTAATGATGGTAAAATTATAGATATAACAAATATCCTCTTTTACTTAAAGAGACACTTCATATTAACAATTAAAAACAAATGTATCAATTTCCAAACAGACTTTAAACATAATTTAAAACATATAAACAACTTCATAGACAAACTTAAGTTGCTACCCCACACGCATGACTTCATTGGTTGAGTTATGCTTCCTGCTTTCCTCTTCGAATAGGTTTGTTGAATCTTATTATTATTATTATTATTATTATTATTATTATTATTATTATTATTATTATTATATTTATTCTTGCCTAACCGGCTTAGAATCTACATATTATATATATTTTACAATAAATTGTAAAATAATTCACCTGGCCAGGATTGGATTAATTCTATGCTTGACAGACATAGTGAAATCTCTCAAAAGATACATGCAAATATAAAAAGAGCAGGGGTACATTTATAGATTTTAGTTCGTTTTCGTTATTATATAATTTGTAAAACTGCATTTATATGAAAATTTAATTCTTTCTAAATATATACTAGCAGTAACCAAATTCTGTTTGGGTTAGGGTTCAGAAATAAAAAAAAAAAAAAAATAATTGGGTTCGGGTTCAGAAATAAAAAAGATAATTGGGTTCAGATTCGGTTCGGATTCAGAAAAAATAGTTTCATTTTCGGTATCGGTTCAGTTCTGGTTCGAAAAATAAAAAATAATTACATGGGTATGGTAAATGCAAAGCGGTCTGCTCAATATTGACAAAATAATATTTATTCTATTACTAAAAAAGTAAGGAAATTTACATTTAATGTAATTATGAAAATATCTGATAACCTTTCTTCAGACATATTTGCTCGTTGCACACCAACTTGTGTAGGTGGAACTGCTAACACAATTTGCGCAACGTCATACCGTATGGCCTGTTTAACATTTGTTAATTTTTGACAACTGTATTGCAAGTGTTTTAAGCTCAATTTCTAGAACTTGGCGAAGTTCTTAAAATTGACGCTAAAATTGACAAATATAAAACGGATTTGTAGAAGATAGAGTATAACAAGTTTTGTTCCTCCCCACCAATTATATATTTGAGCAAGTTTTGAAAGTGTTCGGAGGTCTTCATAATTTTTAAAAACTATTTGTAAATTAGGTTTATTTTAATTTTAATTCTCGTTCAATGGTTTTTCTATTAAATCCTCATCATCTATAGTTTTTGTTAAAGATAATTATTTCAGTACAAAACTAATCTTTTTTTACTTGCCTGCAACTTCTTAATTACACAGAAGTATTGAAAAACGATAGTTCAGTGAACCCGGTTTTTTGAACTCGAAAATAGTGGGGTCAATTCCGGCTCGTGTTCAAGTCGACCAAATTAAAAACGGTTAGAATTCTGGTTCAGGTTCGGTTCGATTTACGGTCCCCGCTTTAAAGTCTCCTCATTTTTTTACTACTGCATATATTTTTCTCTGCGTCGATTTGATCACTATTATACCTGTCCCATTTACATTTCACGCATTTACTCGGTTTTGATCAGACACCCCACATTCAGTTTGAGCACTTTATTTTGAGGAAGTGAGTTAAGGTTTTTATACTTTTTCAAGTGGTAATGCATACTTACACAAGGAAATTTTTAAAAAACTTTATTTTATAATTGAAAAAAGTTACACAAGAAATAACTTTTTATAAATTCCATCCCATTGTTTCTTGTTCTGCAGGGTCATATTTTAACCCTGGACCTTTGGATTACAAAACGACGTTATTCTGGTCGACAAATGCTTCAATTATTTATTTTATTTGTACATACTACATGTACAATTTACATGTTCCAAAGAGCATAAAGTAACTATTTGCCAGCACGATATATATCTTTGTGTTATAAATTACTTGGAGTTTGAATTTAATAAATGAAATTGTGTTTTTTGCGTGGGTTTTTTGCAGACATTTGCAGTTGTAGGACAAGTAGAACGCTAAACGTCACCAAGACTTTGTTGTTTCGTAACCCAAGACGAGGACGCAAAGTTCTCTAAACTCGAAGCTACTTCCGTTGTTCGGAAACAAACTTTATACACACTACACACAAAACGTCAATGAAAATCACTTCAGACGCTCATATTAGTCATGAAGCGCATATTTCCTCTAGCAGCGTCGGCGTCACGAGGGAGAGATTCTACTCCCTGGAGAAGCATTTACCCTTATTTGCCTAAATTATTTCTCTCTCTCCTACTTTTGCACTTGTACGGCTTCAAATTAACACATTTTATATTCATTTACTGGCATTATATTCTTGTTTGCGTACCATGAATGAAACTTTACAAACTATGCTATTCTACGTTCACTTCACGCAGAACTTCATGCACGTCAAAGATCGTTATAGCTACATATTATTACATATGCTTTGCTTGCATTTCACAGTACAGGCTTACTGACAGATTGATTATTTATTAAGTTGTGGCAACAGTGCGGCCTGTGAGGGTCACGGTAGAATTATTAAGAATAAGAAAATCAAATATAATGACATTTTTCCTGTCAGAAACGTATCTATCTGCCACATAGTGATATGTTAACTGATTAGAAACACTCTATTTGAGTCATCATTATTGAAAATGGAAAATTATTCATTAGGGTGCACCTTAAAAGGGGTTAACTTGAATTTTAACCCGGCTGCCCCCTAAAGTAGTTCCAAATAAATAAAAGTTGTGCTGGCAATAAATTCGTTAATATTGTTATTTGACCGTACTTAAATGTATTTCATTTTTTCCATTTGACACATTTTGAAACTATCTTTTTCTGAGGCAATAAGAGGTTTAAAAAATCCACTCACTATTGGAATATAACTAGAATGACCGAGATTATGTGGACAATATTTGAAGTTCCAATCATTATTCTTAAGATGATAGTAATGGTTAAACTATCTCACAAAAGCCCAAAAACTTATTTTAGCCTAGATATTATGGTAAAAAATGATGATGAAACTCGTATGTAATTTCTACCGTACAACAAAATTGTTGCAATATTAATAAAACATTTTCAATATTACATTATTATTATTATTATTATTATTATTATTAACAAAATGATTGAAATATTAATAAAACGTTTTCAATATAACGTTATTATTATTGTTATTATTATTATTATTATTATTATTATTATTATTATTATCAGTCTCTCCTTGGTTGTTAAATGCCATTTCGATTTATTTGACAAGTCTTCTAACAAGGTATCGATCATACAACTAACACGCAATAAAGAATTGTAGGGTTAGTAATGATTATTTATGCATACTTTGTGTTTCATTTATCCATAAATTGTTTATGATAAGCTGTCCTTGAAATTAGCAAGTGAAAAGCCTATTCATTGTTTACATGTTGCTATGAAAATTTATATAAATATCTTGACGTATCAGTTAAGAAATAATAACTAGGTACAGGGAATTACCAACTTTATTGGTTCGTATTTCAGAAGGATAAATATATGTTAATACATTCTTGGAATATTTATTAATTGATATTGATTATTTACATTGATTAAATTATTTTAATTTAAAGATGATTCAAAAAGCATAACAGCAAAACTTAGTTTTTTTTTTTTGTATAGTTATTTATGCAACATTAGTAAAAATGTATAGTTTTATTTCACGAATAGGAAAGTTTTAGCCGCAAGCTAGTGACAAATCCTATGAGTGAAAGAGGACACTTTTACCAGTGGCGGCTCGTGTCTTTTCAACCGAAGGGCGCAGTAATAAAAAAATTAAGAAGATTCATGCTTTTTTATTTTAGCAGGTAGGTGGTTTAACGTTTACTTGTTTGCGCAGGGTTCTAAAATAATATGCACGGAAAACAATACAAGTTCGATACTTCACATCCACATATCCAATTATTTCGATTATAAATGTCCCTTGCAATATGAGGAGTAAATATTGTGTTCTGAGCTTTTCTCTCAATAATTTGCATTTATTTTAAACCAAGCAATGGCATACCTAATTCTTTAATTTCTAATTAATCTTTTAAAGATCTAAAGGAAGTAAATTAAAGTTCGTATTTAACAAAACATTAACACTATTCACTACTTTATTTGTGATTTGTCATACCGTCAAACAATGCACTAGGACAGAGAATTGATTAAAACTGAGCTGAAGCCGCAAAATAAATGCATTCAAATAGCGCTTACAAGACATGGCTAGTCACACAAACAATTCGTCACGTTCTTATAGCAACGTGGGTCTCAGTAGGTACGCTGAGCGGCCAAAGCTTTAGTACAGTGGTATATTTCGGGTCTTTTTTAATTGTTTCATATTTAACTATTAACTATTTACGTTACAGTAGAACCGCTTTATATTTTACTAAATGAATATTGTCAATTTATGTTATTTTTCCGGAAGGGGGGGGCGTGCGGCAATGCAGCGTCATTAACGAACCGCCCCTGCTTTTTACTCTAGTTGTCTATAGTTGCATACAAAAAAATTTTTACGTCTACAATAAAAGCGTGAATTCAACTATTTCCGTTAAAAGTGCACTTTTTTCTCGCTTTTATTGTTTAAAATATCTGATGAGGCCAGCACATTACCTTCCGTCATTTCTATGTATTTTTTACAAATCCCATACCAAAAGTTTCTTGGAAAAGATTCTATATATCCAGTAATATTGTAACACGAACACATACTATTTTCTACAAATTTCATACTGAAAGTTCTTTGGAAAAGATTTTATAAAGCCAATAAAATTATAACACGAACATACAAAATGTAAATTGCACTTGACACCGTCATCTGTCAATTAAAATTATTTGAATATATCAGCTTTCTCCATGATTATAGCAAAGTTGAATAATTTATGATAGTTAATCTCTTTATAATTCATTAACTCTATATCTACTGGATATGAAGGAAAATGTATAATCAAACCTTATAGATAATAATCTATTCTTTCATAATGATTATCAATTAAATGTCAAAAATGATATTTAACAGCGTTTTTTCAAGAAAAACTGTTAAGAACTTCAAACAAGGAAACTTCCGGTTGACCAATTATAACTAAAATCTAATCAGCTCTTCATATGAATGTAAAGAAGAGATATATGAATGAATTATAATTTTTAGAATTTTAGTGTTGGAGTTATTGCCGGGGAATTTTTTATCACACACACACACACACACACACACACACACACACACACACACACACACAAAGACAGACATCATCGTAAAACTGGTAAAATCGTATTCTAGGGACCCTAAAATTAGGTAAAAAGTACATATTTTGTTCATTCATTTTAATAAAAAAAAGTGCAATTATTTAACGGACGTAAAAAAGATTTCAAATTCACTTGCAAAGAAAAGACATTCTATAAGAAGTTGTTGACAGTACCCGACAGAAAGAGAACAATTGATAATTATGAATTCTTAAAATCATTTTGCAAGTGTTAATGACATAAAATTATTGTTAAAACTTATGCAGCATATAAACTAACTTTATTAGCTTCACAGGGCGACTGCACGTGGGGAATTATAGTTTTATTTGATAATTAACTAGCAAACGACGAATAAAACTGTATTCTAGAATTAATTTTACCTACACTTTACCTCTTCATAAAATGAAAATGTTTTATGTAGGTGTTGTATTACCTCATTCCGTAAATAATAATTAACATTTACGTAGATTTTAATTTATTATCAACCCTATACACGTTTCTTTCGTCATATAATATTAAATGTCTTTTTAATTTTCGCCTAATTATTAAATAAATATATCATCACGGCATATTACCCGTTGCTGGGTGTGCCAATCTGCTTTATACGTAGATATCGGCAATGATGATGACATATTCGTACCGTGTGGGTGTTTACCAGTTGTCAATTCATGAGCACTCATTGCTGGCGTGGATAGTGCACCATAGGGGATTTTTGAAACTCTTTTTCAGGGGCGCACCCAGATTTTTTTTTCGGAAGGAGTTTTAGAATTACCTCTTATATCAGGGTGGTGCATGCATTTCCCAAATCTAGGATTTTACCATATAAAATCATACTTTCTAATTTTCTGTTTCCGTAATTATTTTAAGGAAAAAAGCATCAAATAAAAGGTGTAGAGCTTGAAATTGTATATTCGAATCCATAAGCAAAATTTATTTAGCATGCTTTGTAACGGCAAAAATTTGGTATGAAAATGTTGAAAATCATCCCAAAAATATGGATATCCACGGAAGTTAGGTTAATTTATATTTTTTATTAGGTAATTTTTGCAATTTCTCTTCAACTTAATAATTATCTATTAATTTAGATGGATAAATGTTTGAATGAACCGTTAAACATTTGTTAATTTTTTTGTTTTAATTCCATGGCTATCGCTATTTAAAAAATTGTTATATCTAATTTCCTACTTTACGAAGCATAAAAAATTAATCTTGCTTATTGATTCAGGAGTAGAATTTTAAGCCCTATAATTTTCATTTAATACTTATTTATTTGAAATAATTAGGGGAAGTAGGAAATTACATAAGTATGAAATTTAAATGTTAAAGTTGAAATCCGACAAACACCCCACCCGCATTGAGTGCGTCACTACTCTTTTTTCATAATACCAAATAAAAAGATGGCCGCCTATTTACTGAACACCGTATATATGTACACTAATTTAATTAAAATACGAACTTATTTAAAACTGCAAAGTGAATTCATGTGTATATAAAAGTTGATATAAATTTTTAATTGAACATGGTCATTGTATACGGTATTTGGTTGTCATAATACTAGAAACTGACATTGTAAAATGTAATCAATATATTATTTACAAAAGTTTAATTGGAAAAATATTCCGCAAATTTTATAATGACAAAGGATGAAATTCATTTGATTACAGTTTCAATTTCAATTAGACACCTCTCGAATTGTTTATTGTATTTTGATAATTGTTTTACCGTATTTTAAATAAATGTGGTTCATTATAAAGTAAAAATAAGCGGATAAGTAATGAGTTCGCGAGTAGTAACATAAAACAATAGAGGTTGTAGAGAAAATCGTAAAGCGTAAAGGGACTTCTCGTTTTCGTGTGGCAATACGGCAATAATAATAATGTGAATTGATGGGTTGGTTCTGACTTTAGTCCCACAACAGAGTAATGTCTCTAAAATTATTTATATGCTAATTTCCCTTTCCAGGCGCTGTGTTTCTCCTTAGAAATGAAGGCTAGCAGTAGCACCACAATGATAACACTCCTGCAATCTCTACTAATTATATTCTTCATATGAGCTTTCCTTCTTTTTCATTTCCTTCTGCTCTTAAAACTTAATAGCGGAAACACCATATTGAAGATAACTTTAACAAAACGGAAAAACCTTAATATTTACACTGGAATCTCCTTGATAGCTTGCGGAAAACGAGATTTCAACGAGTTTAAAGATCGTTTCATTCTCTAAATCGAAAGAGGTAACTTTCCCTCTTACAAATATTCTACACTTCGTTTAACCTTTGCCTGAATAAAATAGGGTCAAAATTTCCCGATTTCTTTTTTTTTTTTGTTAATAACGCTCCTGACAGAAATATTACAACCAATTCCTCTTGAGAATTCTCCTAAAATATATTAATATTTTGTTATATACATATAATGTTCATTACTTCGTTTATAGAAGTTTAAAAAGTTTTGAGTTATTCAACATTTATTTTTATTTATTTAAACCACTCAACAGGACTTGCGTCCCAATTACAGAGGGTATAACTTTACATATAATATAATAAAAAGAAAATATTCCAATGGTTACAAAGTAGAACATATAAATACATACATAATATAATAAGGTGGAAACAAATATATAGAAAATAAGCATACAAAGTGAAAATAAAAACATCAATTCATAATTGTTTTCAGGTAATTAATTAATTTACGTCTGTAGACATTAAATTTGTCATTAAAAACATCAATATCTACACACTTACAAATATCATTACAATATGAACATATGCGCCTTACCGGGCATTTTAATTCATAATTTACTTTTGTCAACGCATGATATAATAGCCATAGTAAAATTATAAAATAAAATAATTATGATAAATAATTTGTTTATATTGTTCAAGGATGAAAACGGAGACTAAATTTGAAATACATTGTTTACTTATATTGCATTATAATTATTTAAGATACATAGTTTATTTAGTTTAAAAAGAATTATGTTTTTTATAATTATGAAAGTTTTCTTTTAATATTAAGTTTAATAAATACAGAAGTTGAATAAATATAATAAAGTAAAACATTAATAAATATTTTCATATTCATAACAAAATATCGCAAAAAAATCGGGTTAAACAATGAACGTTGACATTTAAATTTGTTTATAGTTACTTTATTTAATATCAAATTTAAGAAATTAGTTGTTTATGTATCAAAGCTCTGAAGTTCCACTTTTTTTATTACGAATGAGAAAAATAAATCATATCAGTGATAAAAAGATCGAGATGCATATTAAATTTTATTTGAAAATGAAAAATTGTGAAATTGAAAGGAATATATATGTGTATAGGTAATGTTTACATATCTGTCGGTGAAGGTATTGTAAAAAACCCTCAAAATTATTTGTTATATCTCAAACTGCTTCATCGGCATTATTTAGTTAGTTCTTTTTGCACATATTTTTTTGTCATTTTACGTACAAATTAACTGCATCTGCGCAAATTATCTTACATGTACCACAGTGCATGTACTATATACAATAATCATCATAAGGTTGGCAACGCCGCATTTGTATGGAATCGCTGTATAATGGATTACTATAGTGCCTATTTTTGAACTTTAAATGACGATTTTTGTGCACTTTAGTGACGATTTCAAATAATATATATTTATATATCTGAAATATCGTTTTCCACCTCCTGGTCATGCCATAAATAGTATATTTATACACCTCAGGAGTGTAAATAACTTTATTTATTGTTCTCACTAAGAAGTGCACGTATTAAAGGTGTGACGTCACATAATTTGAAATTCAGTGAAATGTTTAAAAAATTATATTTCAATAACCATAGATATTTGAAACCGAAACACATTGTAGAGTAATTTGGAATTAAAAAAGTTCGACTTTATTACTTCAGTTATCAATACAGTGCAGAAAAATAATAATAATAATAATAATAATAATAATAATAATAATAATAATAATAATAATGAAAATCTACGCCAATTGTAATACAATTAATTAGCAGAAATGTATAATTTGTTTTTAATTACTCTAATTTTTCATCATTGTTTAATTAGTAGGAAAATGCGATATTTATATTTCTCGGTAAATATATGCAAGTACAAGCGTTATACAGGGCAGTTGGTTATATAAAGGTCAATGAACCGGGGTTATAATGCTGGCCAGTTATGAAGTAAATAATATATGATTTCAGATAACACACTGGATATATGTTCGTTATTGCAAGAAAGGTATGCACTAACAAAGGAAAGAAAAGCATATATATATATATATATAAGAAGGAAAATTTTGTGGGTGTGTCAGTGGATTTTGGGCTTTAATTAAAGTTGATTCTTTTAAAATCTGTCAAGCTTTCGTGTATTTGGTTTTTACACATTAGGACAGTTTTGGTGAAGATATTTGTAAGTCATTGATTTTATAAAAAAACAGAAGAATTTTGACATAATTTTGGTTAAAATTTACAAAAATAAAAACTTATAGTAATTTTGACTAAATCACATGTTTGTGTGCGTTGTAATTGCGCAATAAGTTATATTTTGTATATATATGTGTATATACATATACATATACAGTGTGTTAATTAAAAACCTGGCCATAGGTGCTTAACATGGAAAAACAGTTTTTCTTTGCGCAAAAGTCCCCAATTAATTTTAGACAAAATTGATTCAAATAAAAGTTGTAGATCATTATATTCTACGTCTAAATCACTAAACAGATTTAATTGTGCACGTTTGGTAACTTGTAAATTCTAATTTGAAATTGTACAAATATTGCTCATTTGAAGCGATACCAATGGAATTGAAACAAAATTACAAAGAAATTCACATCGTTTGAATTGCCAGAAATTTAATTTAATAGGATACATATATGAAAAAAATTATAATAATAAAAGTTATTTAAGTGTTAGATTTTAAAAATAGTACCTGTGTAGTGATTATGTGCAGAATTGAATTATCTGAAACTTTTAATTGAAAACCGAATTTCTGACGGTTCAAACGATACGCATTTCTTTGTAACTTTGTTTCATTTCCATGGGTATCGCTACAAATGAACAATATTTATACAATTTCAAATTAGATGGATTATATTTATACTTTTATTTGTTAGAATATTTCTTTTGTGTATTATAATAAATAATTTTGGAAAACCATAATTTCATTAGAGTAATTCCGGGAGAGATGCTACATTTTTTTTAAAAAGTCCAACAACTCTTACCAGAATAACAGTAAAAAATTATTGCAATATTATACAGATGCAACGGTGTTTGTAGATTATAACTGGCTATCTTAAACTACTCAGCTTGAAAAAGTCTTAAGAAAAATAAAAAATAAAAAAAAATACAAAATACCACCTATCCCGATTATGCTGAGTTAGATATCACGGTGTGTATTAAGAAGAGATAGCAGTGATATATTTATGTAAGTATTAACACAATTTTGAACATAGAATAACTTTATTTTGAAGTATTAATGATATAAAAACACAAATCAAAATTTGAAAACAAATAAAATAATTATCCTTTCAATAAAAATAATTTTATAAAAAATAAAGAAACAACAAAATACGAATACCAAAAATGTCAATTTCTTCTAAAACAATGATAAAGTACAAAACTGTGTTGTTTGTACCGAAAACTTTATTGTCCGTATCATCTCTCCCGATTTTGTGGGTGAGATGACACGCTTTCAAATTTTTAGCGATGCAAGCAAAGTTTAAAAACAGCTGATAATCTATAAATGTAACCCTTATTCATATAACAAAATAATTTTATAAAAACTAAGTAAACCTAATTTACAACCAAAGATATGACATACCACAAAAAACTTTCGTACCATACAAACAAAACAAATT
The DNA here is from genome assembly GCA_943142095.1 of Ophonus ardosiacus. Taxonomy (NCBI): domain Eukaryota; kingdom Metazoa; phylum Arthropoda; class Insecta; order Coleoptera; family Carabidae; genus Ophonus; species Ophonus ardosiacus. Next base: position 33,846,363 of record OW964833.1, on the reverse strand, counting down.
AGACAAAATTTCATAAGTACGATTCAATGACACTTATGCATAGAGATTCACGGGCTTGGCTTGAAGCTTGAAAGCTTGGCTTGGTTTGAAAAAGCTTGAAAAATCAAACCAAGCCTGCCTTTCAAAAAAGCTTGATTTTTCAAGCCAAGCCAAGCTTCTGTTTTATCAAGCCCAATCCAAACCAAGCCTACCATTAAAAAAAGCTTGAATTTTCAAGCCAAGCCAAGCCTTTGACTGTCAAGTAGCTTGGCTTGAAAACAAGCTTTTTCAAGCTTTTCATAAAATTATTGTGGAGTCCGACAAGACCGTAATTTGCAAACTTCTGAGAATTGGGGTTCCGAAAAGGACCAGCTTCACTACCTGTCTGTTTATTTCGAATACAAAATTTGTAAAGAGGATTATTATTAAGCACTGTCTACTTAAATAATAATAACATTGCAAGTAGTATAAGGTGTAACAATAAAATAACGAGATTTTTATTTTTCCGGCTTTCCTGTAAATTTGGTAACATTGCAGGCCATGTCATATTAATTTGTCATCTTCCATCCATTCCCTGTTAAAATTTCATGATAATTAGGCAAACCGTTCGGTAGTAGACTTTGATTGAAATTAACTACTTTCCCGTACTCCCTCAGAATTATGTTAGTGTCAATACGAAATTCTGGGTGAAACTTAAAAAATCCGCTGCAGAAATGTACGAATTGTTGAAGAATGTTTATGGTGATGGGGTTTACCTAGTTTTCGACCAGTTTAGAAGATTTAAAGAAGGAAGAAAAGAGATCGGAGATGATTAGCGCATCGGCCGTGCACTGACATTGTTTTTTCGAAATGCGAGTGATTGTTCACATGGATTGGGTGCCTGAGGGGCATTTCGTTAATCAAGAAGGTTTTGATAACCCTTCATGCACGGGTGAGAAGAAAAAGGGCTGAAATGTGATGGATTCTCCACGAAGACAACGCGCCGGAACAAAACGCGCAGTCGGCAAGACATTTTTGACGAAATACAAAATCACCATGTTGGTACATCACCCGTACTTAACTGACTTAGTGCCATGTGACATGTCAAGTGATATTTTTAAATATCTTAATTTAACCAAGTGTCACCATCATAATGAACTTTATTGTACTTTATTATTAATATCACTTAACACCGAAAAGTAATTTGGGTGAAAGACTGAGTATGATGATTATGATAAATATTATAGTTATATTTTGTTAAATAGTTCACAAATGTTGAGTCATATTTTTGGTAGCAAAGAATTTACAATGCTTTGTTATTCTACTATTTCCAAATCGTAGGAAAGAGAAAGTTTCTGTTTGTAAACATATATTTCAATACTTTTCATAGCAAAATCCCTAATCTACCCTAATAAACTGATTTTGTCTGTGGGTTTAAAATAGACAACAAAAGAAAGAGTGAGTATTTCAAGGAAATTCCCATCTGTATAGGGTTTTATGATTACCAGATGTATTTGAAGTAAAAGGAATAGGTTGACCGATACATTTCATTATGAAATTCCAAAAATATGTATTTAAACACTGTTCTACCGTAAGTCGTAATTTTCTGTCTCCGGGGTCTTGAGTTTTTTTTAATTATACAAAATGAGTATGAATGAGTTTTAACAGTTTATTAGAAGGTTATTTCGTCATGTTACCAAAATACAATAAAGTCAAACTAATGTATAAACATAAACCTATAATGAATGAATGGAGTAAATAAAATTTATAAAAGTAACAAAAATTGCAGGGTTAAAACTCGTAAATAAAATTCTAAATATCAATAAACATTAAAAATTGTAAAATATTTTAATTTGTCGTTATTAGAAAAATATTTATATATGTATACGATTATACTTTTAATAAAAAATAATAAATTATGTTGATCGTTTACTGTCAATATAAAATTCAATTAAATGTTCATTTCAATATTGTCATATTTTACCGTCTTATTTCATCTTTACACATAGTTATTCTTCAGTATTACCAGAATGAATTTATGTAAAACTAAACATGGTACAATGGTATTACAAAACATTTATATATCGATATATCGGATATATCGGCATTAATTTCACATCGAATATCAATATTCAAATCTTGATACCGAACTAATGGTTTAATTTCACATAATACCTTTATATTACTTAATATACTGTACAAATAAATGACATGAAATAAAACTATCATATTATGTGCGTGCGTAAATAAGTTCGCGCATGAGCATTTACAAAGCTTGAAAGCTTGAAAAAGCTTGAAAAGGCTTGAAAAAGCTTGATAAAGCTTGAAAATCAAACCAAGCCTAAAAATGTAAAAGTTTGAAATTTTCAAGCCAAGCCAAGCCTCGTGTCCATCAAGCTCAAGCCAAGCCAAGCCCAACATTAAAAAAAGCTTGAATTTTCAAGCCAAGCCAAGCTTTTTTATTTCAAGCCAAGTAGCTTGGCTTGGTGAATCCCTACTTATGCACTGTCATACATATACTATAACCTCAGTACCATCTAACAATTATTTTTAGAAAACCTAGCTCTGTGTCATCTCTCCCGCTGTGCCATCACTCCCGGAATTACCCTGTGCCGTCATTTTGTAAAATGCTCTGGCATTTTCTAATTGTGTGTGAAAAATTATTACTCCGGTTCTGGTGTAAGTGTTGAGTAGAGTTTTACTTCCGTTCTTTTCCTGTTGCATTTTCATTTACTTCTTTTCGATGGAGCAACAGTAACACCAGCAGCAAGACATCTCAAAACAAATAACCTGTGTTTATCTTTATTTGTGCTGTTTGTTACTTTATTTGCTGTCCGCAATTTTCGTTCCTGATCCTTTTGTTCGTTTCCCAACCATAATAATAACTGGAAATGGGCTATTTTTTCTCAACAATAAATATTTGTTTAATATTGTTGTTACTGAAACATTAGAAATATAAAGAAACAAAAAAGGGGAATATGACAAATTGAGTAAACGTTTAAAAATTTATTTCATTTGCTTGATATTTAAATTGAATAAAGAATACTATATACTAAAATCCATAGCCATGCCAATTGTTTCCATGATAAAAAACTAAAATCTTATGTTTTAATTAGTTCCTGCACTAGTGCCATAATTTTCTATTATCCGCACTTATTTTTAGTTTGAGAATATTTATTTTCTGTATAAATGTAAAAAAAAATACACCACTAAAATGGCTTTTCCTCGGTTAAATGTTTATAAAAATAAGATAATGCAAAAAAATAACGTATCTCTTTTCTTTTGACATTCGTATAAGTACGTTCTATTATATAGTATTATTAAATATAAACGCAGTAGCAATTTATAAGTATACTTTTTAAATTGACGCCAAATTAATCTGCTTGTGTCGTCTAAAAATACTAGCCAATGACAGAACTGGAAAGACTAAAGTTAACAATTGTTTAATATTTCTTATTTAATAATTATAAAGATATTTATGCTTACATCAAAATAATCTTCGCTAATGAAAATTTGATTTTATTAATAATTTTACGTTTATTTGAGACAACCATTTTTGTCTTCTTTCTTCCTTTTAAGGCACTACTAAAGCTATTTTCTTGCTATTACTTTTATTTGGGCATAATAGCACAAAATGCTTTTCTACAACCATATTTGACTCTTTACAAAATGTAAAAATTAGTAATATGGATAAAACTACTAGCTAGTACATAGTTGACAGCTGTCATGGCTGTCACTCGTTTAAATTCTGCCGGCGGCGAATATAAGCTATTGGTCAGTAATTTACGTACGCCATCAGGCCAAAGAAAAAAAATTAAAACTATGGGTAAAATATTTTTTCCTATTCTTTCAATTAAAGCAAACAAGAAAAAATTGTGTAAAACTTAATTCTATTTGCAATTTTTTTATTGCTGTTCCCGTAATGGGGGATTACACCATTTTTTTTTATAATTTCATCTGAAAATATTAGGAAAACTAAGACTATTGATGAAAATCCGGTAAAAAAATCCTATTAATAAGCGAGTTATAGTCTCCCGAATTTTGAAAAGATTGACGTGACGTCACATTTATGTGTTTTTATATCAAACTGTTTTCATCATGGACCTAAATGTTCTTGAAATATATGCTATTTTAAGTTATATTTACATAAAAATAAATTAATATTATAACACTGTATAAGTCTACATACTTTATAATAACAGGTGTATTTAAATTATTAAGTTTAATGCAAGAAATTTATGTTAAAATAAAAACTGTTTGGAAACTGTAGTACAGGAATGTTAGCCCCTCCTTTCGAATTTGAATTTCTTAACTTCCATTGGTAGTAATCCCCACCTCCTAACACGTTATTTGTAATGCATGTATAGGCGGTTTCTCGGTCGCCAATCAAAATATTTTCATATTAGTGTCGAAGCGCTATAACAAAAAACCCTATATTTCCGAAATATCTCAATTATACCATTTCATTTTTTTATTAATATTCGTTATTCAGCATATACATTCGTATTTTTGTACTATTTTCCTTTAATTCGATTGAGCCGTAATCCCCCATTATCTGATGTTAGCATATATTTGCTCGGTAGGTACTGTATTAATCACGATGATAAAAATAAATAAATGAATATGGTAATGACAGGAGAGAAAATGTGGGTAACAGCAAATTTTTTATTACATATAATATTTGTTTTTGACTTTACCGTAAAATGTTCATCTATCCGTTACCGTTCCTGTTGCAAATACGTGGTTTTATCTTGGAAAAATCGATTTAAACCTCGCCAAATCACTTGGAAATATCACCTGTCAGACCCAAAATACGCTGAAAATTAAATAAGTGAAAAGGTAAATATTCAAAAATCCAATTCGCTTACGATTATTCGCTAAAATTCACAATTTTTTGCATTCACAACGATGAAACATTAACCTCACGTAGAAATACTGCATGTCGGTTTTGCAGTGATAGGATATACATATAGTTCAATTTACACAAGCAGATTTTATTCATTCCTTTGTATGAATGAAATATACATTTACGATTACCATTTTTTTAAAATTAGAAATAATAAAAGCAAAAAAAAAGAATTAATACTACTATGGAAACCACACATTCTGTAACTTAAAACAGAATGGGCATATACTCTTACAGAATAATATTTCACGCCATTTGAGTGCATTGTTTTGTAGATATATTTTTTTAAAATAGGGGTCAATTTCAAATCTCAATGAGATCACGTGAGTGCATACGTCATGTATCTGAACGATTCCAGTTCACCCTGGCGGAAAAGATGTAAATTAAGATTGTTTATAAATAGTTTTTTGGGTTTTTTAATGAATTGTTTCCACAAGTTGGAACTGCACAGTTCTTCTTCGCCATGTTTTTATCTGAATATAAATATACAATTATTGCACTTTTATGTATTAAATTATATATCAAGCACACAAACCTGCAATTACAAATAATATTTCTCTAATGAAATAATAAAATCTTTATGAAACAAAAAAGACTGAATAGAGCGCACTTTTCCTCTGACAGCATTATAAATATTTGGTTAGTTTACTCTAATCTGACGTTCAACTTCGCGTTTGAAGTTTGTGACATTGTGACCTGCTTGTACGTGTGACTAGTGTCATTGGGTGAGTAGCCGATACATGACGTCACAGAAAATCGTAGCGGGAATATCTTTTAAGTAAATTATGAATGAAAAGTATTATATTTTGGGATGTTTTATGTTGCAATATGGATAATAAGTGTCATAGATTCTATTTTTTTATTTTTATAAAAATATTAGCAACATTTTTTTTTACATGTTTTCAAAATTAAACCGGATGCTTGGTGCGTTGTTTCTTTGATTTTGTCACCTCAACTGTCAAATTGTAATAGAAATTGTTACAAAAACTAATTATAATTATAGTATACGCATTGTTTTACGCTTTTTGAAGTTTCTTACATGGTTGAATAACAAATTATTGATTTTGTAACATACCAATAATATTTTTATAAAATTATTTGTAGCAAAAATGTCAAGTGATGAGCAAAATATGTTTATAAATAGTGTTATATAGTATAGTCTAAAACTCGCATGGAATAGTATTTCCGCCACTCGCGTAAACGTAGTCTTCGCCTACGGCTCGGTCTACAAACTTTTCGCTCGTGCGGAAATGATTTATTCCATTCTAGTTATAGAATATACTATTCTAACTTCCTTACTTTTAAAGATTTCTGTAACTTAATTTAACTCAGAATCATGTTTCAATATTAGAAAATGATTTACTGGATGTTAAGTAATAGAAAAATTGATACGGTCGAATTTCTGGCAACAATAGGATCACGGTACAAGTAAATAATAATAATAATAAATTTATTTCCATTGACCAGCAGATACAGCCGATATAGGATCGTCAATACATACAAACATATAATACAGTAAATATAAACAAATAAAAATTACATACATAAAGTCATCTTACTGATGTAACAGGATTTCTGTTACGGGTCAATTTATCGCTCGGTCACTTTAAACACTTTGGGATTGAACAGGGTAGTGTATGAATAAAAGTTAAAACGTAACAAACAAAAATATAAAATATATTAATTAAAACATAGAAATAATAAGGTTACTTACATAGCATCTCTGCCGATCATAACAGGCAAAAAATAATCTTACAAGTTCTGCCTCCACTAGGCCCAACTAGATAAAATACTAAAACAGGAACTCCACTCACACTCTTCACCGTCTCCGAGCCGAACTTAGCACCTTCAAGTTTACTCTACGAAAATCGGGAACCAACTCCCCATGAAAATCTCCCTTATCCAAAAATGTCGCTTTTGGTTTTACCCTCTCCAGCAAGCACGAGATTTTGACCGGCCCCTTCAGAGAGAGGATTTAACCAATCTTAGACTTTTAAAAATCTACCCTTAAATTACGGCTCCGCCCACTTAAAACCGCCTAGAGCTTGGACACCCTCACCGCGAAGGTGCTAAGTCGGTAACATACTTTGGAGGCGCTTTTTTCCAGACCAAAATGTCGCTATAGTCGCTTAGAGAAATTTGGGTCTGGCTCCCTCCCGAGCGTGGACCGTTAGGTCGGAACACATGCGCCGCTGCTTCAAAGGAACAAATATTACAACCAAAACAGAATCATAAACTACTTCACAACTGTCGAAATTTCCAAGGGACAAGCTATTAAGTTTTTAGAAAATTTTGTAAGTAAAGAAATAAATTTTTATGACAGCAAAACTAAATTGGAGATCCCGAAATCCTAGAAGGAAAGTCAAATAAAATATATTTGCCGACAGTACGTGACATTTTCAAAGATGTCCTGGGCACAAGAAAAAGTTTTCTATTCTAACAAAATAATTAAATTGCCGAGACTAATTTCAAAGTGTTAAACGGCACATGTGTTCTCCCTTACGAAATAGTTACAATTAAAAAACAATTAAAATACAATATTTATAAAAAACGTTTGCTACATTTACTTTAAGAATTGGAAAACAAAACAATGACTTATACCTAGGGTTCAACTGTTACATCTCCTTCCCCCTTACAATAGGTTATATTTTCTGATGGAAAATATAACTGGGATAAAAATGAAACTCCTAACTTGACTCTGGTCCAGGGGATCCTCCATCGAGTAGTCTCGTACTTCGTCCGTCGATTTGGAAGTGCTGGTGTCACTCTGCTTACTGGGCCTTTTTCATAAAGTATGGTGATGATAATGTCACCAGGGCGTCGGTCAGGTAAACTAAGATACCGGGCAGCAAGTGAAGGCGATCTCACGATGGGGGTCTAATAACCATGCAGCCTCAGGTTGCGCTGTAGCCTGCTCTGTGGCAGCAGAGGAGCCGCAGCCAAGACACTTCTCCACGTTTTAGACTTACGACCTACTTCTGGGGATGAGGACCTGGACCGTTATACTCGTTCGTACTAAACCTTGGGATAGCTGTAACAGAGGAACTCCAAGCAATATCTAGCTCTACAGAAACTACGTATAACCTTGAAAACTCTAATAATTACAATTAAATGTTTACTTCGAAATCTCTTTTCAAACACAATTTTAAATTCTAGCTAAAGATAATTTTCTAATCCTAACACAATATTTTTCCATATTCTTTCCAATAAGTCAATAATCTCTCGTTTTACTAACTATCCACCAGATAATTTTCTTCCTAACACAATATTTTTCCATACTCGTTCCAATAACTCAATAATCTCTCGTTTTACTAACTATCCACCAGAGATTTAGTTTACAACACAAACAAATCCAAAACACATACAAAAACAATCTAAATCTCTGGTTGCCTACCAGCGGACAGGAGAGGCAACTTCCTGAGACATTACAACCTATGCCTTGGCATCCGATAAATACATTTATGCAAAAAGTAAAAAGTATAAAATTTATAAACTACATTAACTTGCCAAATAAGAAGTATTTCTAGAATTTTGATTATAATTTGCCTTTCCTGGTTGCGATTTCTCTGATAGATCATCGTTTATTTTTCGATTTCTAACTTTGGCCGAACTCTGAATTTTGAACTGGTACATTAATTTCTGGAAGTTGTTTTTCGTCTCGACAATAAATATTTGTAAAATATCTTCGATCGCAACCAATAATTTTTCTAAATTTATTCATGGCTTCTAAAATAATACAATAAACTATCGCAATGAATAATTGGTAAAAGTGCATATTTTCTCTGAATTTCATTAACTTTAAATTTTCAATACGTCCACGCCACGATTTTACATTACTTTTTTCATTTAAATCTACGGTGTTTTCCTTTAAATTCAGTTTAATTTCATTTTCTGACCCGGAATTTGATGAAAATTTTGAAATAAGTGCTACGTTTGTTTTCAATGAAGGAACAACGAAACGATTCCCATGATTAATTTCGAATTTCGGGTTGGTTAGTGTATAAAGCAGCAGGAAAAAATGAAATATGGAAATGACGCATGCAGGATAATTCTGAGGTAACTTTTGTGAAGATTCTTCTTTTGAACATATATTATTAACTCGAATAGCTTCTTGTTGGCTTTCTTTCATTTCCACATTAACTTCAACTTTTCTGCAACGGTCTTGAGAAATCAATAAATTGTCTTGGAGTTGAGCAGAAGGTTCCCTATATTTGTTAACCTGTTCTTTAAATGACGCACATTCGTTTTGTAACAACTCTACATGTTCTTGAAGTCGCTCGCATTTACTTTCAGAGAGTAGTTTCAAATACTTTTCTTCATTTATGGTCCATCTAGCTTCCTGAATCTCTTCTTTAATAGAATAAAGAGCTAACTTTAATTTTGATACTGCAAAATTTAATTTAGATTCCTTGGTTTCGTGACCTGTGATGCGGTTTTTGTATTCTTCCATCTGATTTTCTAGTAAGGTACAAACTTCGCGTAATTCGCTGATGTTTAATTGAGCATTTTCTAACTCCCTGCTGGTGTTCAATTCATGTTTTCTAAATGACTCAATTTCTTCTTCTAACAATTTCTTGGATTTTACTTCAGCTTCTAGTTGGTGTTTCAAATTTTCAACAGTCTGCAAGGCAACAGTAAGTTCTTTCTTCAAATGGTCAACTTTAATAACTTCTTTTTCATATTTCTCTTTATAATCTTCTTGTTTTTGTTTCAAATCAAATATAGCTTTTTGTAAAATGACGACTTGTTGAACGAAAAATTCGTTGGTTTCTTTCTCTCTATTTAAAAGCTTTTCTTGTATTTGTTTCTCCAAACGTTGAACTTGTTCCTGTAGAACGGCTTCAGATTTTAATTTTAGTGTTTCGATGTTCTGTACTTCATTTCGAAGCTGGAATACTTCATCTTCTAATTCTTTGCATTTGTTGGAAGTCGTACCTAGATCTATCTTTAAGTTTTTACAGATTTTGGCTGATAAATTGTTTTGATCTTTAAAGTCCTGTTCACGTTTTTTGTATACATCTACTTCTTTTTCAAGAACCGTTTTGCTTTCTAAAGCTGCCGAAAGTTTGGATTGTAAGTCTGAAATTTGAAACTGTGCTTCGCTAGTAATCTGTTCTAATTTATTTTCAAAACCGGCGATGCTTCTACCGCGTAACTGCTGAGTTTGTTTTGAAGATGAGGCTGTTTCTAAGTTCTCGGTGCAATGATAACTTGTATGTCCTTGACTATTACACCTGCTACATACAGAATTATTTAATCGCGACTGAGTCGAACAGTCTCTTGCCAAATGTCCCATCTGTTCGCATTTGAAACACATAATCTGCGAGAGATCGCGTCGATTTCTATTGTGGTTATAAATTGAGTGTTTTCTATTAAAATTTTGATTTGCATTTTGTCTGTCACTAGCATTATATGAACTTAAATTAGCTTGCGGAATATTAAAATTTGGATTATTTACATATGCTGTACTCGCTTCAAGTTTTTCAACAATAATTTTTGCTATACGATATTCATCTAAAACTAAATTACTTGACGGAAAATTACTTCTTAATTGATTTTCAATTCTTTCTGTTTGAAGAGCTACGTTTACGGCTTCTTCTAGCGTTTTCGGACTATATCGATATAAATCTTTTTGCAAATGTGGCAAACTTCCGTTAACGAATTGCTGAACTAGTCTTTCTTCCACATATTTATCACGGATCTTTTGTTGGTCAGGGTCGTCATATTGAGCATGTAAATTTTGAATTAATACTTTCAATTTGTCTGCGTAATCTTGCACACTCTCCCCTCGTAATTGATAATACATTTTGTTCAAATAAATTTACAAATTAATACTTTGAGAGAAAAAAAAATTAAAATATTCAAAACAACGGCCAAGGTATCTGGAATATTACGAATCTCACCGCTCGCCACCAAATTATGTAACAGGATTTCTGTTACGGGTCAATTTATCGCTCGGTCACTTTAAACACTTTGGGATTGAACAGGGTAGTGTATGAATAAAAGTTAAAACGTAACAAACAAAAATATAAAATATATTAATTAAAACATAGAAATAATAAGGTTACTTACATAACATCTCTGCCGATCATAACAGGCAAATAATCTTACAAGTTCTGCCTCCACTAGGCCCAACTAGATAAAATACTAAAACAGGAACTCCACTCACACTCTTCACCGTCTCCGAGCCGAACTTAGCACCTTCAAGTTTACTCTACGAAAATCGGGAACCAACTCCCCATGAAAATCTCCCTTATCCAAAAATGTCGCTTTTGGTTTTACCCTCTCCAGCAAGCACGAGATTTTGACCGGCCCCTTCAGAGAGAGGATTTAACCAATCTTAGACTTTTAAAAATCTACCCTTAAATTACGGCTCCGCGCACTTAAAACCGCCTAGAGCTTGGACACCCTCACCGCGAAGGTGCTAAGTCGGTAACATACTTTGGAGGCGCTTTTTTCCAGACCAAAATGTCGCTATAGTCGCTTAGAGAAATTTGGGTCTGGCTCCCTCCCGAGCGTGGACCGTTAGGTCGGAACACATGCGCCGCTGCTTCAAAGGAACAAATATTACAACCAAAACAGAATCATAAACTACTTCACAACTGTCGAAATTTCCAAGGGACAAGCTATTAAGTTTTTAGAAAATTTTGTAAGTAAAGAAATAAATTTTTATGACAGCAAAACTAAATTGGAGATCCCGAAATCCTAGAAGGAAAGTCAAATAAAATATATTTGCCGACAGTACGTGACATTTTCAAAGATGTCCTGGGCACAAGAAAAAGTTTTCTATTCTAACAAAATAATTAAATTGCCGAGACTAATTTCAAAGTGTTAAACGGCACATGTGTTCTCCCTTACGAAATAGTTACAATTAAAAAACAATTAAAATACAATATTTATAAAAAACGTTTGCTACATTTACTTTAAGAATTGGAAAACAAAACAATGACTTATACCTAGGGTTCAACTGTTACACTGATTGTCATTGAAATACTCATTTAAATTATAATAACATTTTTGTGTTAAAAATATTTTTAAATCTTTTTTAAATTTATTTTCTGATTTGACATTTGTGATATAATTTGGTAATTTATTATATATAGAGATGCCTATGTGGTTTGGATTATTATTATGTACTAAAGTTAGTCTAAAGTAACATTATATCTTATTGGTACCATCATTTTCATAATTTTCCGATTAAAAATTACGTAGTGTCCATTTTCCCTTTTTATAACCATTGCTGTGGTTTCGACCCTGCCCGTCTGCACTGTATAAAAGATGGCGGCCGTACATCTATCAACTAGAGCGCGTAAGTGACTCATCGCGCATTGGTTGCACAAACTATGCGTCACAAAATAATCATTGAAGAATAATTACATAGTAATTAGTCATTTTATGCGACATTTTTTAGAAACGTTCAACTTTTGCAATGTAATAACTTGCGACTAAGATATTTTTGCGATAACCGCATTATATGGTATCCTAGAAAGTAGATGTCGCTACGTGTAACTCATATTTACAATATTTGGACTATGGTTATTTTTGTTAAAAGCTCCTCAATTGCTATTGTGATGATGATAAAGAATACTGAAAATGTGACGCATTTCAAAATTTCCCCAAGTGATGTATTCATATAAATCAATTACAATAATTACACAATGTTAACAACAGATGATATGAACAAGATTTCTTTTAATTGAATATTCCTGTTTCGGTAGAAGTAAATAGAAAAATAATGTATGCGAAATGTAATTATTGAGCTATTTATCATAATTAGCGATACATTATTAATATATTTATAATTAGTAATTCGAATATTTTTTTATTATTTAAATCGAATAAAATATGTAATTAACAAATTCGTGGAATAACAAAACATTTATTGACAAGTATTGCCCATTTTAATAATAATTATTATTATTAATAATGTACCAGTTTTTATTTTTTATATTTAGAGCGTTGTAAAAAATTTGGAAAAAGCATTATGAAAATCATTTTTCATTTCGTGTTTTTATTGTAGTTTTTATATTTTGGGGGTTATACTAGAATGTTACTATAATTGTAAAGTTTTTAAATGAGTACTATTCTTCCAGATATTATTTTGTACATATTTCTTCTCAATCTAGCGGCGTTTAATTATAGTAATATCAAATATTGACGTCATTATTATTACAAAACTCTTTTTTTATTATGTAATACATCTAAGTTTCAATTAATATAACCAAAACTGTAAAATTTGATTAATGTAAAATACCTTTTACAGTATTAAATAACATATAATATATCGTTTAAAAATTATACTTGACACGTTCCACAAGATTTCAGTGTCAATCCAAAGATATGATGCCTGCAGAGGTAACTAACCACATTCAGAACCATCTATCGGAAATGCCGTAAGTCTGGCCAGAAATAAATAATAATAAATAAATGTACAAAGTACAATTACAATACTTGGAGAAACTGTTCTAATATAATGTTTAAAAGTAATACTTGACACGTTTCACAAGCTGATTTTTAAACATTATATTAGAACATTTTCACCAAGTATTGTAATTTTACACTGTACATTTATTATTATATAATATGAACTTTTATACAGTTAATTAATAATTTGAATGAATATTTCCAATCGTTGAAATAAAAATTGTTAAAAGTGATAAGTATTATGGGACAGAGGTTGTAGATCGTAGCATAAAGTTTTTGTTTTGATATTTAAGAGGAATGGTTACTCCTGCACTAAAATATGACGCGAAAATTCAAATAAATTATTCCTGTATAAGTACTATTTAACATTTAAACAAATTCAACACTAGACATACATACTTCTTATATTATCCTGTATTTAAAAGAATAATTAATGGAATCTATTAATACTGGATTTTGATTTTAAGCGGAAAACTCAGTAGCATGTTTCGTTTTCCCATTAAAGTCAAATACTACAAAAATTTAAATATATATTTTTTTAAATACGGGTTAATATCGGAAGTAACTACATATGGCTAGTGTTGATTTTTAAAAAATGTTAATAGTTCCAGTACAGGAACAATTTATTTGAATTTTCGCTTCATATTTTGGTACAGGAGTAACCATTCCTCTTAATGCAGAGGTAATCGTGTTGGATGTCTACGTGTAGAAAACTCTTTTCTGCATATACGCGTAGACAACTTGTACACTACGTAGACAATTTAGCTACGAACTAAAATGTAAATAAATAAAATACATGAGTAAGAATGTATTTATTTTATTTCTATTTTAAATAAATATTTCACTATACACCGCAGTTTTTAATTTTCCACATTTTGTACGTTGTCTACACATTCTACATTATTTCTTATCATTTTCTTCACGTAGACTACCTAAATGTCTACGTGTAGACAACTACGTATATTACATGAGGTATATTACGTGCCCAATATTGAGAGATATGTTAGAAGAAATACGAAATTTTGATGCACCTAACAGTAAAAATGGTAAAAATATATAATTTTTTTATGACGTATTCCAGGTTAATTGAATATTAGAAACATTACTGATAGAAAGTGGAATAGGATGAAAAAGGATTATATACTACAAGAAAAATCAGTGTAGCCTTTGCGGACGATATAGCCGTAAATATGGAATGTCCATAAACAAACCTAAGACCAAATATATGGCAATAGAGAAAAATCAGATAACAAAAGAACAGAATATAATATTTGAAATGGAAGATAAAGTATAATGCTTCGAAAAGGTAAACGCGTTTGAATATTAGGGAGTCACAATCAATAACTTTAATGATGAAGATGAAGAGATAAACAAGAGAATAGCTAAAGGAATAAAGCTTATGGGATGCTTTTGATAACAATATTCTCCAAAAACGTATCAATCAAAATACGAATATATAGGACAGTAATACAACCGACAGTCCTGTATGGATGTAAATTGTGGATGCTTAATAAAAACAATGAAACAAAACTAGACATGTGGAAAAGGAAAATATTGAGGGGAATTTTTGGAGAGGTTAAAGAAGAAGATGGGACATAGAGAAGAAGATCCAACCGGGAAATACAAGAAATGTATGGTTTCCCATTTATCAATCACTCGATTAGAACAAAAAGAACGAGATGGCTAGGGAGAGTAGAAATACTAAGCGAACATTATTAGGGGCTGAAGGAGGAAAGAAAAGAAGAGAGAGACCGAAGAAAAAATGGACAAATGCTATAAAAAAGATTTACGGGAGTAAAACGTGCCGAACTGGACAGAGACAGCTGAAGAGAGGAAGAAATGGAAAGAAGTTGTGAAGAAAATAGAAACCTAAAGCCTAGAGGGCCTGTAGCGCTAAATTATATATAAAAACCTGTACTTTTGTTTTTTGTACCTAAGTATTATACAAAGTATTTTTTAATAATAATTTTTGTAACACATTGTTGGATCCGTTCTAGGCCGGTACCTCATGATGAGTATCGAATTGCTCGAAACGGGTAATACTATAAAAAGTTAATAAATCAAAATGTGAAAGAAGACTTATTCCTGAATTACTTTATTTTTATTATTACTTGTAAAAGGCAAAAGGAACCAGGCACAAAAATGCAGTACTTCGAAAACAATTTTATCCTGTTGTAATAAATATAATTATGTGGTGCATATTATTTAAATAGTTCTACATTTCTACGAATTCATTACGGATAAAATTACTAGAAGTTGATTTTAGTTTTTACCAGTGGTCTCTAATTGAAAATGATGATCGCGATTTTTGTTGTGATGAAATACACCTGGACAAGTTTTCTTTATTAAACACCCCATATAGTGCTTTATTTTACATTCTGCACAAATGAGCTAAATAATAGAGTACATGACAAAAGTTTTGCAATAAACTCTGCATAGATACCAAGGAACGCTCCAAAGAATAGTTTTCACTTGTTTTAATGTCTATTTTATTACACGAAAATTGAGAGCGTGAATTTTACATTGCTTTATTTTTAAACGGTCATTAAGAACATTGAACTTTTGTGTTAAATATTTATGTACTCAATATGAGCTTTTAAACTTTTAACTGTCATTTTTTATAAAATTTTGCATCTTCTAAGTTCTTTATCTGCATGGAAATATTATTGTGTCTTTATGAGAGTCTAATCTGAAAAAGTTATTTTTCCATTAAACTTCGGGTTGGTTTTTGCAAGCTTGCTCGTTTGTTGAGGACCACTGAGAGATGTAGATTACAAGCCAATATATTACGACGCTTTCAGTCTAGATTCAGATAAGTCCATCGGCATTGTCAGCCGAATTATACAGTGGAAAGTTTTTACCGTTTTATTATTCTGTAGTTCGTTTCATAAACGAATCGCTGAATCAGAAAAAGCCATGTTAACATGAAAAATTAATGACTCGCAGGCTTTATTTCAATGCTCCCTGCGTCTGCACTCACAGCACTATATGTTCTAATAATCGTGATTTATTTTCTTCGGCGTACCGATCTACATTAGAACCAGCGAGAAGAACCAAAATTTCTCAAAAGATACTAACTACGAATTTTAGAAGATTAGAATCGAAGAGAAACAGACTAAGATAGTGGTCGAACAAAATTTTGTCTATGCCAGTAAATAGACTAAAAAAACAATAACATATTACATATATGAAACATTTTTTTCACTTTCTAATAGTTACGAAGTTATTTGAAAACTAAATATTGGCCAAGGGCGCCACAACTTTTGTCTTAGTACAATTATTCGATTTTTTGTGATAAACAAAAACACATCTAAGATGACCTCTGAAAGGTAAAGAAAATGTCTCATTTAATCAAAGTCGTAACTCTTACAGTTTTCGAGATAGCAGAGGTAAACACCGAAAATACTCATTTTTCATCGCGTTTTATCTCGCGAACTATTGAAGATCGGACCCATGTTGATTAAACTTTTTTTACTCATTTTGGTCAGTACTATATGCCCTCATAATTTGAGACACTTATTTTTAACACCCTGTATATTCTGTTTTTTAATCTTTAAAAAGCACATACACATCAGTTAGCTCTCAAATTCGGCAACAGAATGTATTTTGTGTACATGAGAGTATGAAAATTTTTGTAAGGTCTTACCCAGATTAACCTACTAGAGTTTACCGAAACGTCGACTGTGTATGAAAATGAATGCTGCATAAATGAGAATTCGAATAATTGTTAACACCCAAAACAGTTATTTATGCAACAATAGTGTAAACACAAGCTTTAGGACATGAGGTCGAGTATTTTGTAACAAGGCTTGCGAATTCACGGATATTATTGACCGAAGATTATTTATCCGACCTTAAATAACATTTCTGAAACAAATTATAAATTTGACAGACCAGCAGACGACAATTTTAACACACCAAACACTGAGTTCACATTTGACAGATAACAGATCTGAATACTGCAGTATTCAGTCTGTATTACCAACATGAACGTACATAAAAGCTAAAGAGTTTAAATATCTCGGATCTTATATTGATCAGAATGGGGGACTAGTGAAAGAAATAAACCAGAGAATAATTCAGGCAGGATGGAGATATGGACGATTATACTTTTCACGTCATACGCAAGAAAAAGAGAGTTGTAAAAGTTGAGATGGAAGCTCATAATACAAACAAACCATCACCATTTTTAAAGTTCTGTCTTCTGTCACTTGTGTTTTGATATATTTGAGTTCTACATAATTTTTGTCTTCGGATGGCTGTGGAATCTTAAAGAATTTCACATATGCCATGGATTCTATATAATTATAGCGGGAGTCAGAGTTACAAAGACCTTACACTCACTTCTTTTCGTATTTGGCATCATCTTGTTTCAACTGTTATCATCTCAGCGATATGTTTTTGTTATAGTAGCTGAGTCACGTGTAGTTCAAGGAAAATATCAACAGACGGCAGCACGAAAATATCTATGAGTATCCCTACATTGGAAAAGAGTATCTGGGGTGTTGTGTGGCTGAAACATTGGAAGAGCAGCCAAAGGGAAAGTTTTTAAACTATGATCTATGATAGAGTGAGACCTTGTCAAAAAGAATATATTTGAAAAGAAAATTAAGGTAGCAGGGATGAGGATGTTGGAAAAGAGACGAATAAGGGAAATACCACGAGTGATAGAAGTATTTAGAAAGATACAACAGAGGCTTACATTGGTATGGACATGCCATGAGAAGAGATGAAGTATAAATAGGAAGACGAATGAGCAGGTTAGTAGGAGAGGGTAGAAGAAACAAAGGAAGACCAAAGAGAAGATGGAGAGAATGTATTCCGGAAGACTTGTGAGAAAAGTAACTGAATTAGGATGACACGTAAAATAGAAATGAGTGGAAGAAGAAAATCAAGAATAGCGACCTCTAACGAATAGAGAAAAGCTAAAAAGCTGCACGTGTATTGATGGTGGGCGCTCTGTAATGTGTAAAGTAAATAAAATACGAAAACCATTTACTTATATAAAAATTACATTAATAAACTTATTTTGTGTTAGACTTCCACCTTCGTACAAATGTATATTATGGATGATATACTAGGGTAGTCAGAAAAATATTTGTTGGTCGTACAATTAAATCTGAAAAAGAAAAATCCGTTAACCTTAACAATAATTTTTACTACGTTTTCATCATCCGTAGAAACTGCAAAATATGAAACAGACAAGTTAAGCTTACTCAATATATAAATCATGCCATAGGAATAAGGGAGAGTACTCGGATTATATAGGGAGAGAAGTCATAGATGAGTGGATACTTAATTGAGTAACTAAGATTAAACAAAGTAACTATCTTATATTAACTCAAATAATTTAGAATTTGGGATGGGACCTAGATCCGCGTTCATCATTTTATCTTTAAATTTATGTATTAACTCTCGTGTGCGTTTAAATATCTATTATTATCAACATGTTTTAATATTTGTATATTAAAATTTTCAGTTTTATGATTATTAATAAGCATATTTATTTATTTATTTATTTATTTATTTATTTATTTATTTAAATACAAAACCCAACAGGCAAAGCCCAATAATAGGGTTGAAAGTAAAAACTACATAAATTTAAAGCATAGAAATTAGAGTAAAAAAACATTAGAAATTAAGCAATTAATTTTTTAAAGTAACTAGATTTGTGAAGGAAAATATCCACATGTGAGTACCTATGTTCATACAAGAAACACATACGGTAAATAGGAGAGATCATCAGAACATTAGAGCGAGCAAAAGGAAGATAGAATGTTACAGTTGATCTAGTTCGAATAGAGGGAAACTTGAAATTAAGAAGGGACAGGCATTGAGAGTCATCAACGGTACTATCTATCAACTTAGACAGGTAACTCACTACATTATGTTCACGCCGTTCATAAAGACTTTCCACATTAAACATAGACAGAAGTTCTAGAAAAGAGATTGTTCTATCAGGATAGAGATTAAAAACTTTAAAATATAAAAATTTCAGAAACTTTTTTTGGACTGCCTCAATAGTGTTATGATGAGCTTCATAGATCGGATGCCACACTATATTACAATATTCTAACTTCGACCGAACAAAAGAGAAGTAAATAAATATGATGGCATGTATATTGTTAAATGGTTTCGTATTCCTAATTACGAAGCCCAGCATTCTGATAGCAGATTTATAGATAGTATTGTAATGACTTACGAAATTTAATTTTTCATCGAAAATCACACCCAAATCTTTAACTGAATTAACTCTAGTAAGATATGTACCATTAATTGAATAATTGTAAAGTTTGGGTTTTAATTTTCTAGTAAAAGATAAGATAGAGCATTTAGCAAGATTCAGGTGGAGATTGTTAATTCTGCACCACGCTGATATTTTATTGAGGTCATTCTGAAGTTTCACATTATTATCAATGGTAATTATATTGTAAAAGATTTTTAAATCATCAGCAAATAAAAGTTTCTCACACTCGATAACATTGGCGATGTCATTGATGAAAAGGAGGAAAAGTAAAGGGCCTAAGTTAGAGCCCTGAGGGACTCCTGACGATGCAATGTGTGCAAAAGTGAAAGGATGTATGACCTTGATAATTGACAAACAGTTCTCGTTGATGAAGATAGGAAGTTATAATATATATATTGTGCTATGCTAGATTTATCAAGATTACCGGTTTTTAAATGATAGAAATGTTCTTAAACCGAGTATCAATTTGTCTTTTAGTTTGTCCAATGTAAACTTTATTGCAATCTTTTCACTCAATTTTATAAATTATATATATACTTTATTCCTCAGAGCTGTTTTGACCTCTGGCATGGTTTACATGCTGAATAAACTTAACTTCTCTGTCTTATTATTTTGTAGTTTCTAATGATGATGAGAACGTAGTTTTCGAAATACGTATATAGTTTTCTAAAATTATTGTTAAGGTTAAGGGATTTTTCTTTTTTGGTTACAATTTAACCGTAAAACTCCATTTTAGTTTTTATTTATTGGTATGGTTGTTATTTACCTATTAGGTCTTGTTTTTGTGACACAGGGTGTAATTAGAGCTGATAGTGTTAATTTCCCAGTTGGCTGATTAGTTGAAGGTTATTTGAGGGTGAATTATTGCAGTATGTGTTCGCAAAGACAGTGTACGTACGTCGCATGTTTGTATTACTTATTACCATGTCTAATCTATGACAAGTCGAACCCTCCTATCTTGTGTCAGAGAACAAACATGAGTGTTGCGGTGTTCTCAACTCTACAGAAGCTCCCCTGCCAAACGACAGCATGGGGAGAAATCTTATACGCCCAATTTTACCCTCACGGAAACGTACAGCAAATAATGGTTATTTTCCGATGCTACCTTTTCAGATTTATATTTTTAATTCATGCTTTTCATCATTGAAAATTTTCATTAATTTTTACATATACCGTTCCAGATAAAATGCAGCATAGGTTGTCAAAATTGTCAATGTCAAATGAACTTGCCATCACGCTTTAAAGATATTTACTAAAGAAGAAAAAACCGAATGGTTACTTGATACAATGCTGGTTATAGTTTGAGAAATGTTTTCTAATTTATCTGTTGAACGTCCTAGACTAAATCTTTCTACAGTTTCGAGAATATTTACAAAATTTATAAAATGATGAATGTTTAGATAATATAAAAAATAAATAATATATATCATCACGGCATATTACCCATTTCTGGGTGTGCCAGTATCTACAACACATGTAGACATCGGTAATGATGACGATATATTTTACCGTGTGGGCGTTTACCAGGCGTCACCTCACGGGCACTTATAGCTGGTGTGGAGAGTGCACCACAGGGGTCACTTTTGTGCCATTTAAAATTGGAAATATTTGGCGTATGTCGGAATCGAACCCGGTTCCCCCAGGTTCGCAACCAGACACTCAGGCACGCGGCCACGGGACCCCATAATGAATGTTTAGATAATAATCGATAAGGACAAGAACAAAAACTGTGCGAACTAAAGAAAAGTTTTGGCAAAACAATTAAATATTAGCAAAATTTCTGTGTTTAGATTAAAAAAGCGAAAATTTCATTCTTATCATTTTCAAAACCACCAAGATTTAAAATACTGCTCTTATTACTTTCTTAACGTTATTTATAAATCAATAAATTATGATGACAAGTTCATTTAACATTGCCGACGTATGTTGCATTTTTTCTGGAACGATACAGCATGTGTATCTAGTATCCTTAGTAATACTAATACAGAATTAATGACATAGAATAGCAAATATTGCATCTTAGCTGAAACTCACGGTATGTCTATTTTTAACTCTCTCGGCAATGTCCGCCTCCCTTCGTTTGGATTCACGCTCACTTCCTGGACATATTTTAGCAAAATCCTAGTAGAGTTTTCTATAATAACCTATTTGCGAAACAATATTATAGCGTTTAAAAACGAAAAGACATTCGATGGTGATATAAAAATTGTGCGGGATGAACTGGGTTTGGGCGAAAGCGTTTGCCATTTCACCAGGCAAAGGGCAGAGTTGAAAGCAAGGGACGCGAAGTGGGACAGAGCCTGCAGCTCGCTCATTAAACTCTCAATCTGCGCTACACTTGTTAGTCACCTCAAATCAAAAGCGAACTGTGCACAACTCTTCAAACTTGATTTACAACAGTTTACCTACCTAACAAACTTCTCTTCGCTCCTTCTTCCTTAGGTACTATATTACTATTATTATATTCTATCATACTTAATCTAAATATTCTCAAATCATAAAATTCCATGAATGTGGAACCAATTCAGAACTGATTAGAAGCTAATCGATTTTTAACAGTATTATATTTGGAGACATACAAGATGACCGGGATATCGTTCCCAGAAGTGGGATCTTCAAAACTAGAAAAGATATCTTCAACTATAATTATAACCTATATTAATGAACAAAACTCATGTTTGAAAAACATGTTGTAATATTTAGCTAAATATAACAACAATAACCTAACGCACAAAAGCCATGCTTGGAAAACTCGGGCAAAGAGGTTAGTGTGCCAGTAATTACTGTAATTTCCTTTGTTTGTAGACAAAAACAAACTTTTTGCACAACCAAACTTCATTTTCGAGGTGAGGTAGTAGATCGACAGTTTCACCCGTAACTGTAAATTACTTAGGGCTTGTTATGATGAATTTAATTTATAAATTTACATTTAAAAATTTTGATTTAAAATTTACAATTTTACAAGTTTATGTTCGATTTTGAAATTCTGGATCCGATCAATCAATATCTATCACGATCACACGTGACTTGTCACTGCTTGTCATTTGACATTTTACCACTTATCAGATCAGATTTTAGGTTACAATTTTATTTTCATAGCCATGAATATGTTAGACGCTAATGAAAAAGATGATTTTTTAAGAAATAAAATAAATACAAACTTAAAAAACGGGCAGTATCATACTTTGTTTCTGCAAGTGAAAAAACAAGAACATGAACAATTCTTCAAATATACTCGTATGAGTTTACATTTATTTAATTCCCTGGTATCTCTCGTTGCATTGAAATTACGCAAACGTTTTTATTTTTGTACAATTCATTTGTTTTGACGTGCAAATTACAATGTTCGCAAATACTGTACATACATTAACAAAAAAGAAAATATCATTTGTTCCTGTGAATCCATCTTCAAAATGTCAATAACTCACAAACAGAAAAGACAGCTGACGGATGAAGCAAAGTTATACCTTACTGCCATGTATAATAGTTCTCTCTTGTGATTGCTCAAATATAAAATTTACATTTCGAAGTATAAAATATAGTTAGGTATATTTCAAATTTCTAAATTTGTAAAACGTTCATAAATCATTGTATGCGTTTTAAGTGAGTTTATATTTAAAATCTAAATTATAAATTTGTAAATTAAATTCATCATAAACCAGCCCTAGCTGTAAGCCATACTAGTACCTAACTTCAATCAATAAATAAATAACACTTTTTTATTACAAACAGATTAAAATCTCTTTTAAAACTGTAAATAAAGAATATATGCTTCACTATATACACGAATTCAGATTTGGAGTGTAACGTATGCATATGTACAAAAATGGGAATTTGCATCAAAATCGCCTATATGAACTATGATGTTTGGTTAACTATTCATGAAAACTAATTGCGATATCGACTTCCGGGTTGAAAATTTTGAATCCACAGACATTCACAGGCTGAGTCTGGGAAGAGTTATTTCCCAGCTTTCTCACAAAAAATTAAAATTCTTTCTTAATTTATTTTTTTTTTAGAATTTGGTTCGAATTCTCACAGGATTTTGACATCTTATAAAAAAAAATATGAATTTAAACCTGGCACACTTGAACATTTAAGTTTATAAAGCTTCCGGGAGCAGTCAAGAGATGGCATTGCTGTACGATCCAAATACCAACCACTTAAGTTAAATTATTAATAAAAAAAACACATTTGAATGTTGTTTTCCATTGTTATACTTTGTTTATTTTCACATAGCCTCCTAATATATTTGAATAAAAATAAATTCTGTTATTTTTCAATTCATGTTTTTCTCGAATTTTTTCATATTTTTGTTATATAAAGGTTTATATTGTTGAAAATAGAAAAAAGGCGGTTCACATATTTTAGTAAAATAATTATCCGTTGCTATTTAAAAAATAAAAGTTGATAGCCATATCTTGTAAACATGACTTTATAAAAATATCGGTATGCGCCATTACATAGTATATTTGAAATAATAAAACTTTTATATGAGCCATTTTTTCTATTACTTATAATAAAAATTTAAGGTATGCTGGGCGTCTTCCCAGACTCACCCTGTTTGTGTACTAATTCCCATAAAGCTAAAATCACTAAAAACCTAAATTAACAAAAATATAAAAATAACTTCTTGTCAAGTAATGTTACTATTCTTGGTGACGTCATGAAACCGGAATATTTTTAGGTGAATCCAAGCACAGTTCTATTTGTGTGACGTTCCTGTGTAATTTCTGTGATATTCCTCACGTATTCTTGTAACGCGGTTATAATGAAAAAGATAATAGGATATGGGCCATGCACACGCCTCGTCGAGACGTAGGACGTAGGGGAACAGCAAGGATGTTGCCTCCATGCTGATGGGATATGTTTCGTCCAGGGAGATTTCACACAAGATGCAAGAAAGTATTTTAACTTTTAATCTCCCGATGTTCGTTTTCATACCTTTCCGTATTTCTCAATATCTCCATAAAGTTGCCCCACTTTAAACAGATAAAAAATCCATCTTTTGACTGCTCCCGGAAGCTTCATAAACTTAAATGTTTAAATGTGCTGGCCTTACATTCATAGTTTTTTATAAGATGTCAAAATTTTGTGAACATTCTAACCAAATTCTAACAAAATTTTCAAGAAAGAATTTTAATTTTCTTGGGAGAAGGCTGGGAAACAACTCAAATTTTATTTTAAAATCTGGCAAAAAAGTCTAGTTTTAAACTATAAAACATGCAGAAAAGAAGCTAATTTTGTAAAATAAACGAAAAATTAAAAATAGTGCGTTAATTTTGTCCAGGAGTTTATTTAACAAATAATTAAAATTCAAATTCTAACCTCCAAATTAATTGTTGTTAAGTGCTACCGATCTAGGCCGTAAAGACGTATCTGCCGGACACGTTATTCAGTAACAAAAAATATTTTACAAGCGGTATTCATTTTTTTACACATTTCTGATAATAAAACGAGTGGTATGAAACATATTTTCTGGAACATTGATTAAATGTATGTTTTGTGTGCGGAGTGAAATGCAATGTAACATAAAGAAAGTAATGGATCTTGTTTGGTTTGAAGTTAAGGGTATAAATGGATATTTTTGGCAAGGCTTGTGTTCGAATGTAAATCAGGCTCTATTATCACAGTCATTCAGTCAGTTCGCGAACGAAGTTAGAAGGAATTTGTCTTAGTAAGGTGTCAGCATCTACGTTCTCTCCCTAAGTAATTACTTCTGTTCTTCTACTTTGCATACTTTATTAGAATAAAAGGTAGTTCATTACAAACTACGGTTATCAGAAGTGTGACAACTGACGAATCACACATGCCACAAATTAATCATTTTAGTTTAAATAGATTTAAATGCCATTTTTCGTTTTTTATCCAGCGAACAAAATAACCGCATGGTAAACTTACTAACATTACAGATTATTATATGAGCCCAATTGTTACAGAAGTTGTCTATCAAATTAATTACATTTGACAGATTTACAGCAATGTTAAAAAATATTGTATCCCTCATATTAATGAAAGTCTCATTTTACGAATTGAAGGAAGCTTTCAGAGCTCATAATTTATAAATAAAAGACATAATATATAAATAAAACAATATTTGAGTATAGTTTAAATTTTTATAACTTTTATTAATAAACGACGTTTCGACAACAAAGTGCTGCCTTCATCAGGTTAATAACAACAATACTATAAATAAATATGTAGTCAGGACTACAAGTTTACAAATAATGGTAACATGGTACTAATTTTGCTCGAACGACTAAATCAGATTTCGCGCTAAATTGATCCAATCTAACCTCACTTTTTATCAACTTCTCGCCAGATAAGTGAAACACAAGCTATCGAATCAAACTCAACCAATTTCTATTGCACTTCTATTGATTCGCTTATCAGCCAGCTAAAGAATTTCACCGATTTTTACTTACAATTGAAGGAGCAAGTTGAGGAAAATAAATCGCTCAAATATCTATTAGTTCAATTGTTCAATTGCTAAAAAGAAAACTACTAGCGACTATGTTACAATAGAAACAACCAACCAACCGACGTCTAATTTGAAAATTATTTACGCAAAACTGTCCCGTTTTCAATAAAAACAGATTGATACATGTAGTAATAGTGATATACAGTGGTTTACAAAATTATTCGTACTTTACTTTTATCAGTAACATGCAATATAAAAGGGGTTTCCAATAAAGAAATTCAGTTAAAAGATAAATCATAGTGTTCTTTCGATTTTTTCAGAATTAAATAATAGTCATCAAATTTAGAAAATGTTTAGTTTACTTTGTGCTGTAAACAAATTATATACAATAATGGAGATACAAAATTATTTGTACTTGTTATAAAATGACATAAGGAGATTTAATATTAGTATTTATTTGAATGATATCTTTCTTACAATGAGCACATATATTCCTTTTTGATACTTTGAAATAAAAAAAATGTAGTAACGTATCACAAACAACTTTATCTCAAAGGCAATTATGCCTCAAACTGATAAGACAGAGTAAATAATGTAAATCAGACTATTCAGAGAATCATTATTAAATATAAAACTGGATAACAGATGAGAAATATAGACTGTCGTGGTCGAAAAAAATAAAATCTTACAATGAAATAGCTATTTGTGTATTATCCCATTAGAGCCCATTGGCAACTCTAGTTGCCACAGAGTTCTCTCGCCCCCCACCATTTCCACAAGCAACATTACTCAGAAGTGTAGTTGTCACAAAGTTGTCATATGTATCCCTGCTGCAATAAAACGGCATTTATTCAGTTACTCTAATTGTATAGTTATTTTTGTACATTTGTTCGTGTTGAGAACGTGTGCATTTTTGTATCGTCATGGCAGTGGGCCCTTCAATGTAAGTTTTTGAAGTTATGCACTGTATTTTTTCTATTATAAATTTAATTATGGATTTATAAAGCTTTAAAATATTATTTTTTAGTTAACATAGATTTTTTGTCTACTTTAGAATCTGAGCATGTCCAAATTATGGTGGCAACTAAAGTTGCCATAGGGAATATTTGATCCGCATATGATTTTTTTAATAATTTGTATTTGTTCAGATATACTCGCGGAAGAGTTGGACTCTTTCCGAATTACTCTATCTTATCGACGAAAATGACACAGTTCCGGAGTTCCGAATTGTGTAGCCGTATGTCCACCAGAAGAAACTCCTGGTGCCGACACTGATAAAGATTCAGATTTATCAAATGAAGAAATTTTGGGTAAACTTCCTTCTCGAATTTTGAGATCATAGGCTCTTGTTAGTTACGAGGATGAATGCCAGAAGGAAGAATCACACTTTGAAGGGAAACTAAGTACTCCTTCAACAAATTCTGAAATTCAAAATGAGCCTAGTCGGCTACATCAAATTTAACATCACTTTAGTGGAAGGCAAATTTTAATGAAATTGCTAATATTTCCGATATATTACCTAAATTTAATTTACCAACAAAAGATTATTTGAAAAAAAAGTGTCTTCAACAGTGGAAGCTTTCATGTGTTACTTTATCCAAGAAATTATTACGCTCATTGCGAGAGAAACATATCATTATGCAGATCAAAAACTCGTTCAAAATCTCAATATATCTACTGAAGAGATATTTCTGTCGTTCTCATGCTGTTTTTTGGTTATTATAAATTACCCTACAAAAGACTTTACTAGAAACAAGATCCGATTTGGACATGCAATTTCATTTTTAGAATTTAAGCGTCAGTGTGCTTTGTACATACTAAAATATATGGAACTCCTCCAGTGACTCCTGGTGTAGATAGCTCATTGTAGTTCTCAACTGTATTAGATGAAATTCGCAAAGATCAAACATCATATTGTCGGAAAGGGGCCATCAACGTGCCGCAGTTGCAAAGTTTGTGGACGCCGATCCACGTATGTAGGTGTGAACTGTGATGATGCATTACATCCCGAAGATTGTTTTGCAATACTTCATGATCCAAAATAATGTATTATGAGAAATATTCAAGAAAATATGTGTTTCTGATTTCATGTTTATAGTAACTTTCAGTTATCATGTTATCCCAGTGGCAACTAAAGTTGCCGGCCCGAAAGACACTAATAACTACATGGACAATTTAAAAAAAATATCCGCGTGTCTTTATAACAGCTTTAACAAATTGAATACCGAGTTTCGCTTAAAAATATTAATTTGGGAATTATGGGCTTTAATGGGTTAAGAGCGCAAAATGGGACTTTGTCGATTGAGAGGTTATTCTTTCAAAATCGACCATGTCCATTTGCGCTCGAAACACACACAAAATTTTTTCTACAGTCGCCACAATGGGGTCGTCCACCATAACACAAAATGTACACTTTATATTTACAGTACTACTCAATAAATAACGATTATATTTTTAATTTTAATTTATCGTTATTTGCCATTCTTCTTAAGCTATTGCTATAATCTAATTTTAGTAAATAAATACCCTATTTCATTTTTGTATTCCTTTACACAGCAGTACAGAATTTTGTTTGGTTATGTAATATACCGACAAAGCAGTCCTGACTAAACGTTGCCATTAAGAATGTAGACAAATGACATTTCTCAACAGCTTTTAAGTCTTCCAGAAATTAGTTTTAAAACATTCCAAAAGATTTGTTGCAAGAATTTGACAGCTTTGGCAGTTTCTAAGTCACCAGTAATCAATTTGACAGTTTTAAACAGCTTTTAAGTCTCCTAAAAATTAGTTTTAAAACATTCCAAAAGAAGATTTGTTGGGAGATTTTGACAGCTTTGGCAGTTTTTAAGTCAACAGAAATCAGTTTGACAGTTTTGAACAGCTATTAAGTCTCCCAGAAATTAGTTTTAAAATATTCCAAAAGAAGATTTTATTGGGAGAATTTGACAGCTTTCGCAGTTTTTAAGTAAATAAATTTGTCAGTTTTAAAGAACTCTTAAGTCTCCCAGAAATTAGTTTTAAAATATTCCAAAAGAAGATTTTTTTGGAAGAATTTGACAGTTTTGGTCACCAGAAATCAATTTGACAGTTTTAAACAACTCTTAAGTCTCCCAGAAATTAGTTTTGAAATATTCCCAAAGAAGATTTTTCGGAAGAATTTGACAGTTTTGCCAGTTTTTATATCACCATAAATCAATTTAACAGTTTTAAACACATTTTAAGTCTTCCAGAAATTAGTTTTAAAACATTCCAAAAGAAGATTTTATTGAGATAGTTTGACAACTTTGACAGCAGAAGTCAATTTGACAGTTTTGAACAGCTATTAAGTCTCCCAGAAATTAGTTTTAAAATATTCCAAAAGAAGATTTTGTTGGGAGAATTTGACAGCTTTGGCAGTTTTAAGTCACCAGAAATCAATTTGTCAGTTTTAAACAGCTTTTAATCAGTCCGGCATTTTGTTTGGTTATGTAATATACTGACAGAGTAACTATAAGTCAGATTGACTAGTGGAGATGCATTTTATAGTTGAAATTCGGACAGCGGGCGTTTTTTCCACTTTGCCGCGCATGAGCGGCAAAGTGACATTTTGCGTTGACAAGAGCGAGCACAAATGCCTACTTTGTATATAGACTGTAGAAAAAATATGTTGTAGATTAAATAAAAAGAAACCCTAGGAATAAAATCACAGAGCTAAGATCGGAGGCATCCCTAATAAAAGAAAAATCCTATTTCTACGAAAATAATTCATAGAATTTTACGGAAACCTGGTTACATTGGTCCTATAAAACAAAAAACACGTACATTTCTAAAGATAATGGGCCGTATTACGAGTTCACTTTTATAATAAATATGGAACACACTGCTCATAGGAATATAATGTAAAAGCGCGCTCCATAAAAGGGCGCTCGTAATACGGGCCAATATAATAAAGAGGCTTCGCGAAAAAATTTGTTAATAATGGCCCTGAATTTTGGAATAGAGTTATTTTCTCAGAAAACAGTAAATTTATTTGGATCTGGGCCATGTTTCTCAAAAATACAAGTCTACAAGTTAACAAGTTACAAGTTACTAGTAAATTTTTCACAAGGACATGTAAATTCTGTTTCAGAAAGAAATTTACAAGTCTAGTAACTTTTTTACACGTGTAGTTTATCTTCACAAGTGATCACAGCTGATTTAATTTGTGTGTTTATTACAAGGGAAACATTCTGGCCAAACATAAAACGAGCAACATTGCTAAGTTTTCTTATATCATTATGTCATGATCTATTTCTATGGAGGGTCGCGTTAAGCAATTTTCTAACCCTAGACACAAGAATAAATTCGGGCCCCCAATTTCATACATTCGTACATACATATACTCGTTATACAAATAGAAATCTGATCAATTACAATCATTGTTATAACCAAGTTTATTGTTATAATCAAGTATAATCATTGTTGTACTCAAGTATATTCATTGTTGTAATCAAGTTTTATCATTGATGTAATGCTTTTTTAATTTTTAGCTCACAAATATTAAATAATTCGTGATATTGTTATTGTTTAAAATCGGCCAGTGGGCCCATCCAATTTATAGACCCTGGGTGTAAGTCGAAACCCTCATTAAATTCATATGACATCTCCATGTACCCATAATTAATCCTCCTCCTAAATATTTCTATCTTCGTACCACAACAACTTCGTTTTCATCACTAGAGTCACTTGACCACATTGCTCCCGAATATTAATCTATAATAATTATTATAATTTGTTATTTAATAATAATAATAAAACAAATCAAGGTAATAAACAAACTCACTTTCAATTCCGAACCTTACTAGACAACTTGTACACTTTTTCAATTGTAAATAAATATTTTTTACACTATTAGAATTGTATGATACGGTTGCTTGAGACTGCTAAAAATTTTCATGTATTTCACAAGAAATTACTTGTAAAATATATTTTGAGAAACAGAACGATAATTACACTTGTAAAAAACACTTGTATAAAATATACTTGCACTTGTGACTTGTATCTTACAAGTGTAGTTTTGAGAAACAAATACTTGTGAAAATTAAAATCCTACAAGTGTACACACTTGTATTACAAGACTTGTACTGTTTGAGAAACAGGGCCCAGATCGTAGGCCTATAGTTTGGAGAAAATCAAAAACCGAGCTATATACAAATAATTTCTGTGGTACTATAAAACCCGACGGTGTAAACTTGATTGTTTGGGGCTGTAAGTTTGCTGACGGAATGGGGAATTTATGTTTTATTAATGAAACTATGAATAAATACAATTATTTATCAATTTTATAAGAAAATATTCAATCTCCTGGGGATAAGCTTGGACTGGAAGGGGATTATATATTTATTCCAGCAAGATAATGACCTCAAACATACAGCACATATTATTAAGAAATGGCAGTTCCACAACATACCGAAACAACTTAAAATACCTCTCTAGTCTATTGATTTCAATCCTAATGAAAATTTGTTGTAGGAACTAGATAGCTGACCCCGCAAAAAATATTTTCTACTATTTAGGAACTCCGTACGAATGGACAAAAATTCCACGTTCCATATAATCTAATTTAATAAAATCAATGTCTAGGCTTACTGGATGCTGTAATTAAAGACAATGAGTACCCCACTAAATATTAAAATGTAGTATTATGTGTTAAATAATCGAGAAAATAATTTTAAACTATAGGTGTACGAGTAATTTTGTGTATCCATTTTTGTATGTAATTTGTTTTCAGCACAAAGTAAACTACACATTTTTTTTTTAATTTAAAGACTATCATTTGATTCTGATATATCGCAAGAAGACTACGATTAATTTTTTAAATGATTTTGGAAATCCGTTTTATTTTAGATGTTACTGATAAAAGTAAAGTGTACGAATAATTTTGTGAGCCACTATATTTATTTCTACTCCTAATTCCGATAAAATAAAAGACAGAGTTTATTTATTATGGTTACCATTTTGTCATTTAGAGAATGAGAAATCTAGTTCGAATGAAGTTCTATATAAGCATTCGGTACGGTTTGAAGGCTTGTAAAGAGTAAATAACAAGGCATGGCACGTAGAAAGAAGCGAAACAGGTACGCAGTGAGTAATTGAATGAAAAGCGGACAAGGGAACGCAAAACGCAGTTAACAATTGTACTCGACGATATAGTAAACAATTAATGTTGTGTAACTGTAATGTTGTGGGAATAACAGCTGTACTACCACCATATTCATTGTTACATTTCTGTTATTATCCCAGATATATGCTGATAATATTTGATTGTTATGTAGCCTACGAATTACTTCTATATCAATACGCGCGGCACTTACCCCCAATAGACGTTGTGTGCGTGAATTTAATAATAATAATAATAATAATAATAATCATAATAATAATAATAATCATAATAATAACAATAGTAATAATAACTAAAGAAAAACCTCTTAACCTTAATAATAATTTTAAAAACTATTTACGTATTTCGAGAACTACGTTCTCATCATCAGTAGAAACTACAAAGTAAAAACAGAGAAGTTAAGATTACTCAGCATGTAAACCATGCCAGAGGTCAAAACAGCTCTGAAGAATAAGGGAAAGAACACGGGTTATATAGGGACAGGAGTCATAGGTGAGTGGATACCTAATTGGGTAACCAAGATTAAACAAAGTAAAAGTCTTATATTAACTCATATAATTTAGAATTTGGGATGGGATCTAGATCCGCGTTCATCAATTTATCTTTAAATTTATGTATTATCAAACTCTTATGTGCGTCTAATATCTATTATTATCAACTTGTTTCAATAATTTAATATTAGAATTGTCAATTTTATGATTGTTAATAAACATATGTTGTGCTACACTAGATTTAACAGGATTACCGCTTTTTAAATGATAGAAATGTTCTTTAAACCGAGTATCAATTTGTCTTTTAATTTGCCCTATATAAACTTACAATCTTTACAGTAAATTTTATAAACACCAGATTGTTTATTATTATCTATTTTATCTTTAGGGTTACCTAATAATGATATAATAGTTTTATTTGATTTATGTTACCGTTAAAAGTTGATTTTTAAATATTTTGTTTAAACCTTTGGTGACATTATTAAATGGTTAATTCAGTTAGTTTCAAATACTCATTTATTTTTTCGGAATTTAAATCGTTATTTTCTAAAAAGATTTTTAAATAATAATTAATAATTAATAATTAATAATTAATAATTAATAATTAATAATTAATAATTAATAATTAATAATTAATAATTAATAATTAATAATTAATAATTAATAATTAATAATTAATAATTAATAATTAATAATTAATAATTAATAATTAATAATTAATAATTAATAATTAATAATTAATAATTAATAATTAATAATTAATAATTAATAATTAATAATTAATAATTAATAATTAATAATTAATAATTAATAATTAATAATTAATAATTAATAATTAATAATTAATAATTAATAATTAATAATTAATAATTAATAATTAATAGTTAATAGTTAATAGTTAATAATTAATAGTTAATAGTTAATAGTTAATAGTTAATAGTTAATAATTAATAGATAATAATTAATAATTAATAATTACTAATTAATAATTAATAATTAATAATTAATAATTAATAATTAATAATTAATAATTAATAATTAATAATTAATAATTAATAATTAATAATTAATAATTAATAATTAATAATTAATAATTAATAATTAATAATTAATAATTAATAATTAATAATTAATAATTAATAATTAATAATTAATAATTAATAATTAATAATTAATAATTAATAATTAATAATTAATAATTAATAATTAATAATTAATAATTAATAATTAATAATTAATAATTAATAATTAATAATTAATAATTAATAATTAATAATTAATAATTAATAATTAATAATTAATAATTAATAATTAATAATTAATAATTAATAATTAATAATTAATAATTAATAATTAATAATTAATAATTAATAATTAATAATTAATAGTTAATAATAGTAATTAATAACAACATTAATAATAATAAATGATATATATATCATCACGGCTCATTGCATATTACTGGATACTGTATTTACAGAATTCGTTAATGATAATAGACCGTATTACGAGAGCATTTTTACAATAAAAGCGCTTTTATAGAGCGCTTTTGTTGCTACGAGTTAACAATTTTTTTAAATGTTTTCGAAATTGTGAAGAAACTAAAAACATTATAAAAAAAATGTGAAAACAGTTTTGTGCGCAACTTCCAATTTTGAACAACTACATTTTATAGTTTTTACCGTAGAATGAACAGGAGAGCAGGAAATTGCATAAAGCTAAAATCCTATGTTAAATTCCATGTTTACCTTTAACCGAACCACCCGGGATAAATATTACAATAAAAATGTCTTTTATTCAAGGAGAAGCAACTTTTTTTTATAAAATCTATGAAAAAAGCATAATTTACAATAGGTTTTGAATTCCCTGAACGGACATGTATTATACAGGGAATCCAATATTGATTTTTTATTTTGCTAGTTACCTATTAATATTAGTCAAAAATAAACAATTCTTTCTTCCTAGGGATATCGCTCAATTGCAGATGTAGACACGTGTTTCGCTCTTATTAGAGCTCATCAGTGTAGCATAGCTAGTTAATAGGTGGACATTAGCTAGAGGTAGTAATAAAAAACCGACAAAGTGTAACAGCACTAGTAAGCAGCCAAAACACCTTTGTTGCTTCGGTCAGTACTTCCACACCCATTGTGGATAAATACAACGTCATAGCGGCGGTGATTTATAACCACCCACCAGACCCGTTACTTGGATCCCAAAGCGGCGCTGTGACGTTATATTTATCCACAATGGGTGTGGAAGTACTGACCGAGGCAACAAAGGTATTTTGGCTGCTTACTAGTGTTGTTACACTGTGTCGGTTTTTTTATTACTACCTCTAGTTAATGTCCACCTATTAACTTGCTATGCTGTACTGATGAGCTCTAATACGAGCGAAACACGTGTTGAGCGATATCCCTAGGAAGAAAGAATTGTTTACAAATTTTGCGCTCAAAAAATATTATTGTTTTCATTAGTCAAAAATGTTTCAAATATATAAAGGTTGTGTAGATAATAAAATTCTACTCGTAAATCACTAATCAAATTTTATTTTGCTCATTTTATATTGATACCTGTGGAATTGACATAAAATTACAAACAAATGCATAATGTTTGAATTGTCAGAAAAATTAGTTTATTAGGTTAGATATTAATTTATTTTAATAATATTTTAAAACGAGATTTCTTAATAATTATATTAAGTTTGTTCGCAAAACAATCAGAAACCGTCACAAACAATTCTGAGCATGCGTATTTTTTTTAAAATGTTCGCACAACAGAAATTTTAAATCTACGGTTAAAAATCATTATTTGTTCGTTCCGCAAAATATTTAGTTCCCTGATCATCAGTTTCCAATCGTCAAAAGAGTCCGCGGATTCTAAAGAAATTTTTAGTTTGCGGCATGCGCACTGGAACATCTGGCTATTAGCGAGCATTGTTGTTCCTCCCTACGTGCAATTGTTCTAGCCAAAGCGAGAGAAAACGAATATTAACATTTATTATAAATTCTTCAAAACCACTAAATTTTTGCTATATTGTCATGTAGATTCTCGAGTGTAAATATAAGAACCATAAATAAACGCAGGAAGTAAATTTTAAATAAACAATAATGTGAGATTATTATTTCATTATGTGACAATGACGAATGTCAACCAATAAATATAAGATAAATACCTTTTGGTTCTCTTCAGATATGGTAGTAATAACAATAACCTTTAATTCTATATATATATATATATATATATATATATATATATATATATATATATATATATATATATATATATATATATTGTCATGTAGCTTCCCGAGTGTAAATTTAAGAGAACCAGAAATAAACGCAGGAAGTGAATTTTAAACATTAAAATAAGATTATAATTTCATTGTGTTACAATCACAAATACCAACAATAACATCAACATAAGATAAAAGAAACCAGATGGTAGAATATCAATAACCTTCAATTCTGTTCGCAGAACTCAAAAATTTCCATTCAGTTTGAAACCAGTGTCAAACTATGCACGCGTACTGAAAAATTTGCACTTAGTTACATATTTTGTTTTGCGAACAAACCTATTACAATTTCTTGTGTTTTGGTTTATTAATAGAACATTTTTATCAAGAATAAAAGCTGTAAATAATTCAATGGCAGTATTCTGATAGTTCAATCATTATGTATTTATTTGTAATTTTGTGGCAATTCCACGGGGATCACTAGAAATGAGGAAGATTTATAAAACTTCAAATTCGATTTTACAGGTTACAAAACGTGCAAAATAAAGTTTGATTAGTGATTTAGGTGTAGAATTTTATTATTTGCAACCTTTATTTAAAACATTTTTGTCTAAAATGAATATACTAACAACAGTAAAATAAAAAAAATAACATTGTATTCCCTATATAACAGATTTCAAGTAGGCGCCAGGTACAGAGAATAAAACATATTTTTGTTATTTTGCTGTTATTACCTATTAATTTAAGTTGCGAAAGTTGAAATATGGAATTAACCAGAGAGCATTTTTGTATCTGCATTTAAAATTTGACAGCTTTAACACTTTTTAACTCAGCCTGAAATTAATTTGACAGTTTCTATGTCTCTCAGTAATTAGTTTGAAAACATTCTAAAAGAAGATTGGGAGCTTTTAAGAGTTGAAGGGAAAAAATGTTAAAGCGTATAGTTGTTGAATGGAACAACTTCGAACATATTTATAATAAATTTCTGAAAATTATTACCCGTGTCTTTTTCGCAATAGTTCTAGCGTGACCCAGAAAACACACCGAGCCGTAGTGTTTTACAATACAGTGCTGTTATTTTAACTGGACTCATTCACTCTACATTCTTAAGAGAAAGGTTCAAGTCAACACGGTGACCCAATCCGGTTTGGAAGCAAATAATCTTTCTGTAGGTATGTTGTAATAATTTTTGTGCATGTCTGTGATAGTGGAGAAAATGAGTTGGTGGTTTTTGCAAATCTTGGCCTGAGCTCACCCATGCCTATATGAAATTTGTGGGGAAGAAACGTACGTGATAGTATGCTGCTGTATCATAAGGGATTCTGCGCGTAGTGATAAAAACAGAATACCTTCGCTGCCTCGCGGATTCCGAACGAAATGCCTTTCTCTTTTCTTTCCATTTATTAGCTCAAATCTACCGCGATATTCATAACGAAAGTAAAATTGAATTGTGTTAGACGCAGTAAAAAATAGATGGTTTAAGCCGTTTTCATTTCTCCGAAACTCTAATAAAATCTAACTAATAAAAGATGCTGTTATGAAATATTTTTCGGGATTAACTGAAAATATCTTCTTTTTTGTTGCCATTTATTAAATGAATGAAACTTTGCTGAATTCTTCATGGAATTAACTTTAATAAAAATATTATTGCAATATACATCGTTGTTCTTTGCTGTAATTAAAAACAAATTAATATTTACATTGTCTCATTTCATGAGAAAATACTTTATATACGAACTATTTTAATCAAATACAAATCAAAACTACTGCTGTCAAAAGTATCCGGTTAACCGGATAACCAGTTAGCCGGTTTATGCGGTTTTTAAGAAATTAAAAACCGGTTAACCGCGGTTAGCCGCAAAACTGGTTAACCGTGGTTAGCAGCAAAACCGGTTAGCCGCGGATAGCCACAAAACCGTTTAACCGCGAATAGCCGACAAAATGGTAAACCGCGAATAGTCGAGAACAACCGTTTAACCGGCTAGTCTTGAAAAACTGGTTGAACGTTATTTGGCAATAAACCATGAATCAATGAAAATGTAAATCGATATTGTGTTACGGTTTAAAACGCATCGTGATATTTTGTGCTAGATTTCTTACTTTTCTACGTTACTTACTCTCTTAGTCTAAATCTGGCTATGTTTTATTCGTCCTATTACTTTCCATACTGTCTGTACTTCGTGTATTGTTGTGTTTTTCAATTGTATGTTCCTTCCTGGTTGTGGTTTAGCTTATAAAGTGTGTTTGTGGTTTAACCTAGCTACTCCTTGATTGTATCCGTGTTCAATGTTTCTATAAGTTATAATTCATGTAATATATGTTTCTCTTATTCCTTAACTTACCTATCTCTTCCTTCAGGCTACTATAGTCTTATTTCAGCCCTATTTCTAATATTTAGTAACTTATTTTAACCTTCTTCCGTTGAAGAGAGTTTATTATTGTCTGCTGACAAGTTTGTAGCGGAAACAGCCTCCAGTGGCGCACGGATTGTTTTGAAGGTATTTCTTCTTCTCGCTATTTTTGTTGTAAAATATGCGCCCTCTGTTTCCGGTTGTTTTGCTGATGTCCGGAAAAGATTTTTAAGCCTCGTGGTCATTCGAGTACGCATTGTGTTTCGGGACGGATGTGATTTTTGACCACCTTTTGGCACGTGGCTGTTGTCGACGTTGATCTAGTTTTCGACGTATTGTTAGAGTACCCGTTGTTGTTTTGGAACCAAGTTTTTGGTAGCGCCGTTGTGCGGATTTGTACGACATCGGGATGCCTGTTGACTGTCTAGCTTTTGGTTGGTGTTACGTGTGTTGACCGTGCATCATTTTTGGTTTGCTGGAAGTCATATCTCTTCGGAGGATCTGCCGCTCTACGTTTTACGTTCTTCAGTGTTGCGGACCCCTACGTTCTTGGATGTGCCAGCCGCCGCCAGTCCCTTTCCGTCGACATCATTGCCCTACATCATCGCCTAAATTCCCCGAACACGCCACTGCAGTTAAGTACCTTTTTTGTATAATATCGTTCTCCCTTTTGTGTTGAGTTTATTTATTGCAAGGAAGAACATAGAGTTGAACTATAGAGTTTGTGTTGCCTAAAAGGACCTTAGATACTGTAAATTCATGGTAGAAATAATTATTTGGCGCTTTATTGTCGTATTGTATGTGGAACTTAATGTGTTATGTAATTTGGACTTTAAAGATTGACATGTTATGTAGTTTTGGATTTTTGAAGATTATTGTGTTATGCGAAATTTTGGAATTTACGAGAAGTATAATAGCGTCAATTATAGTACAATTTGGTTGTTGTTTCATGTACATTGGAGCC
Organism: Ophonus ardosiacus; assembly: GCA_943142095.1. Taxonomy (NCBI): domain Eukaryota; kingdom Metazoa; phylum Arthropoda; class Insecta; order Coleoptera; family Carabidae; genus Ophonus; species Ophonus ardosiacus. The sequence goes on along the minus strand of OW964833.1, from coordinate 33,807,230 downwards.
TTCAGCTCACTTTTAGTATGTATCAGTACTTCTGGCACAACTATTTACTTCGAAATTTTATTCTTTCGCCTTGTACCCATTGTTGGGACTTATAATTCGGCGACGAACGCGTGTGTCAACTGGCATGTAGCCCGCCTGACGAATTTGATCAACTTCGCACTGCGTAGATGTGCTCGCTTGCGCTCGAAACTGAATTATAAGATTCATAGTTCAACAATAGTTTGTACTGCCAATTTTTGTCAAATTTTTAATTTTGCTATAAATTCTTTTATATTTATTGGCAAACTAAAATTTCACATTCAATTTCATATTATTAAATTCTGTTTTAATTCATCCTTTTTTTTATCTCTCAATCCTGTCGTTTTCAGGCAACACATTAACGGTAGGTACAGCATTTTTTTTTTTTTATCACGTGTGTACCTTGTCCTTTTCGTAATTTTAAGGTTAAAAATTACGTGGCGCCCTAACAACCCTTTTGGGGGTTGCTCCTTTAATTTTAACCCTGCCCGTCCCCACTGTCTAAAAGTTAGCGGCTGCACACCTAACATCCAGGGTGCATTACGTAACTACTGCGTCATCGCATTTCGCGTTGCACGGTTGCACGTACGTTACAATTGATATATTTTGTTACTTACGTTTGAGGTACATTCGGCATGGAACTACTTTAGTAAATAAAATGTTTTTGCTTTATTTATGACAATAAACTGTAGTAGCAAAACACACATACATTTGTATTTTGCTATTTAACCGTGATAATTTTATTAAATATTTATGAACTAATTTAGAAAAAATAGACAATGAACTTTTTTAAAAAACACACAATTGATTCTGATTAGATTATATGATAATTTTCTTTGAATTATTATATTTGTATTGTATTTTTTGTAAATAAAGGTACACTATTCTACTAGCGCCCAGCGGTTGTCGGATCATTGACGAGCATGTGCGAATGTACTCCGTAACTTCACTGCTATGGATAATGTGAAAATAATTGGACAAAAATGAATAAGTATAACAACAAAAACCTCAGCTAAAGCACAATAATCACTCTTAGAAAACGGTTAATAGCGGTTAGCCGGTTAATTGTGGTTAGCTGTTAATTGCAATTAGCCGATTAACCGCGGTTAGCCGGTTAATTGCGGTTAGAATAATAACCGCGGTTAACCGTGGTACGTTGTCACGGTTAACCGGTTACCATTTTCAACGGTTTTTGACAGCACTAATCAAAACTGCACGTATACCGGGTGCCTGCTTGAAATCTGTTATATGGGGAACAATGCAATTTTTTTATTTTGCCATTCATTTTAGAGAAAATGTTTCAAATAAAGGTCGCAGATAATAAAATTCTACACCTAAATCACTAATTAGATTTTTATTTTCCAAGTTTGCTAACCTAAATTCTCTAGCGAATAAGCAAATATACCTATATACCGAGTGTAACACGAAAACCAAGCCATAGGCGTTTAACATAAGAAATTAGTTTTCCTTGCGCAAAAGTGGCCTATAAATTTGAAACAAAAATGCTTCAAATAAATGTTATAGACAATTAAATTCCGCATCTAATTCAATAATCTCATTTTCTTTTGTACGTTTTGTAACCGAAGATTTTGAATTTAAAATTTTATAAAAGTTACTTCTTTATAGTGTTAGCCATGGTATTGAAAAAAAAAATGTGACTATTGGGTTGGATCCAGAATTTAATTCTCTATAACATTTATTTGAAGCATTTTTGTCTAAAATTAATAGGCCACTTTTGGGCATGGAAAAACTGTTTTCCAATGTTAAACGTCTATGGCCCGGTTTTAGTGTTACACCCGGTGCATTTATTACATGGCGGACAAAAATATGGAAACTTTTAAATATTTCATTTTTTAAAATATGTTTATAGTTCTCGCAAATTTGAATCTTGCTTTTTAAAATTTGTATATCGAAGAATAAATTCACAAGAAATCTTTTAATATTGGCTGTACGATTTAAGTGAAATAGCATATACTTGTTTTTTCGATGGACAAAAATATGGAAACATATTAATAATATAATTTTAATCGTCTTACTTTCAGTTGTATTTTGTCGTTTATTTAATGAGTTGATGTTAAGATGGGTTAAAGAAAAAAAATTGTGCCACTTTAAATTACAAAATTTATTTTTGCTGATATCACAAATTTTGTAATTTAAAATGGCACATTTTTTTTAACCTAACTCGTATCTCTTCAAGTAAAATATCTGATGTGGACACCACATGACTTCATTATACGCCTATTACACTATACATATTTTGTTAATAATTAAAATATGTATTATAACAGACCCAATCATAAAATTCCACATATTTGACATAATTTGACATTGACATTAAATTCTTTATTTTTTTTTGTTATTTTTTGCCCTAATTCATAGCAAACTTAATTACAGAAACCAAAAAGTACATAATTTTTAAATTTACATATCTCGCTTATACAAAGAGCTAATTTAATCAAACTTGATGTTTTCGACGCAGAATTCAATTTGAAGCATTTATTATTAAAATCAAAATAACACCATTTTTTTCCAAGAAAAACAGATAACAGCTTCAAGTAAAGTATCACTTCCGGTTAGACTATTTTAACCAAAATCTATGTTATTCCCATTGATATAAAAATCTTATATACCAAATTTGAAAAGTTTTGGATTATATTTTAATATAGTTTTTCATTAAAATCTATCATAGGCTTCAAGTAAAGTACCACTTCTGGGTAGGCCATTTTAACTAAAATCTATTGTTATTCCCATTGATATAAAAGTCTTACATACCAAATTTGAAAAGTTTTGGATTATATTTTAATATAGTTTTTCATTAAAATCTATTATAGGCTTCAAGTAAAGTACCACTTCCGAAAGTTATGTAATGAGCAAAAAGGGAGGTGCACAACTAGATGTTATAACAGTCCTAAATACAAAATTTTAACTTTCTACTGCTTCCCGTTTTTCAGTTATGCGAGATACGTACTTACAGACGTCACGACGAAATTAGTCAAAATGGATTCAGGGATGGTCAAGATGGATATTTCCGTTGAAATCTGGACACCAAAATTTTTTGCTATTACAATACTTCCTTTACTTCGTACAAGGAAGTAAAAAGTTATCGATAGTGAGTGAGTTTATTGAAACGCCCTGTATTTATCTAAAAATTGAGTATAATTGCCAAGTTTTACAGGCATGAGTTTAGTGCTTTAGGATAACTTATGTCCAAATATTGACAAAAAAAGTAAATATAAACTAATAATCTTTACAAATAAATACATATTTTACCAGTACCCTTTTCTGGGTGTGCCAATCTGTTTCAATTCGCAAATTTTGATAATGACGATATATCTGTATCGTTGACGGCATTTACCAGGAGTCACCTAACGAGCACTCAAAGCTATTCTGGAGAAAGCACTACAGGTGTCACTTTTGTGCTATTTGAAAACTGACAATAATTTATAATTGTGTATTGTAATGAGCGGTACCACTAAATTCGGCTGATCCGGCTTGAAAACCGGCACTATCTTCGGGCCGGACTGAACTTATAATTCGGCCAGATCCGGCCAAATTTGTTCAGATATCAAAAAAATAACATTTTAGAGTATTAGAGAGAAAATACACACGTGTTTTTCTGAAACAATACATATTATTATTTACTAATAATCTTAATGTATTTTTTTTTTCAAATTATGTATTCTTTGATGTTAATTTAAACCTATTTTCAACATGTATTATTTCCGGTTTTTGAAAATAATCCTTCAGAATAGGTACTACTGACAGGACTAAATAAAAACGGCCAATCTATATTACTTAAAGCAGGGAATGTTTTTTGCTGACTGTACCATCACAAAATTGAATTTTATTTTCTGTCTAGAATTGTTATTTTGTAGTGATGATTAAATTGGTCAAGTATGGTGTTCCCAGAATTTTTAGTATGTGTACATGATGAAGGGGACACAACATCAATGTAATACTGCCACAAATTCAACGATGAAACCTTCAAGTATCCTTTTGCCCTCTTTCTCATAGTAGCTTAGAGAAACCGATCGGGCCGCCAATGCCGGCGATTCGTTAGCCAGAGATAATCCGGTACCGGTATTCCGCTCAAATCCCGATCCGGTACATTCTTAATTGTATACATTATCTGTACCGTTGTACTTGATGTAATTTCATGGTCACTCTGTGTAGTCTTGGAGAGGGCACCACTTCGGTCGGCGGTCACTAATAATTTGAACTAATCATAATACAAATATTAATGAAAAGTATTTATATCATCACCACTTTTTATTATCCAATTTACATTGAATATGTTCAAATGTTCAAATGCAATTTGCAAATATTAAAAATAAAGTGTTTATAAATAAATGAAGAGACAACATTTTTCTGAAATGAATACTTGAAAGGGTTATAATCCTGGCATTCACACAAAATAATTTTTCTTTCTCGTAAACCGCTTTGAGTGTGATACGAAATAATACTTTAATGGAATTTCAAGGTTTTCGCAAAACAGAATTTCACTCCGTTGGAATATTTGAGAGGAAAGATTTGTCAAATTGTTTCTAATTTTTATAAAATTCCCATTCTCTGCGAATAGAATCCATTGTCTTCTAATTATTGACATTGAAGTAAATATGTTTTTTCTTCTCGTGTAGAAATGCCGAAGAATTCATTTTAAATTTTAAAACAATTCCAGATAAAGTGAAGAAAAGTTTTTCAAATGAATTAAAAGTTTAAGTTGAAAATGTGACCAGACCACTACGTATAGTAGGAAAGAAAATCAATATTTATGCCAGAACTACAAAGGAAAGAAGAATTACTCTAGTTCTATTCAATTTTAGCAAAAAAAAATTACACACTCGTTTCAGCTAAATCTTTAGTTAGCTGTAAATTTTATAGACTCTTAATGACTTTTGAAAAATATTTTATGGGAATGGTTTTATGTTTTATTTATAGACAGTAAAAATATATATAAGGAATAATTCTGAAATTTATGAGATTTAATAAGTTATTTGAAGCAACACTAATTAAAATCAAGAGTACAATATGAACTAATTATTTACATTTACACTTATTACACACTTATATTTGTCTGCAAGAATAAACTAATTACTAATTATTACATTTACACATATTACACACTAATATTTGTCTGATTGTCTGAATGGTATTAATTTCATACTTTAACAATTCTTATTTCACACATGATATTTATTTACAATTTTAAATTAATGGAGTCCGTTATGTGAGCGGTTGAGATTCTACCGGCTTGGTTCGAACTCAACCGATGTTAAAATTACCGTTTATTGTTTTATGTAATTTCCTGCTCTCCTGTTCATTTTACAAAAACTATAAAGTTCAAAATTGTTCAGAATTAAAAGTTGCATGCAAAACAGTTTTCATATATTTTATTGTTTCTAGTTTCTTTATAATTTGAAAGACAAATTTCAATATTTCTGTTAATTCGTAGCAATAGCCATATCTTATGGATAGGGCTGGTCTTATTTTCCCTAACCCAAAAAAAAAACCCACCCAAGTTTTTTTTTATAAAAAAAAAACACTTAAAATACCATAAAAAACCCAATAAAACCCAGATTAGCTATTTATGTGTTTAGTTTGTTTACTTGCAAAGCGATAATGTTTTTCACTCTAGACGTGAAGTTGCTATGTGAGAATTGCAAAGAATTACATATAGTACTTGATTTTTTTCAAATTCCTTTTAAATTTAACAAGAGAGCCAATGATTATAAACAAGATACTGTTGTGGGTTGTACATTTTATGGAAGTCTCTTTATTTCGAAGTTTATTCCGGTATCAAATAAGGTATCGAAATATGCCCATTAAAATTCAATTATATTAAAACATAAATTATACAAAAGTTTGTAATATATACACATAATCTATTATATAATTTTCTCCTTCATGAACTTACTGAAAGTAACTAAAAAAACTTCATTTCTACGATAGAAATTGTAATTCCAACAAATTTATCAGATAATGTACACAAAAAGAATAGAGAAACCTACATTAATAAAACATCCAACAGAATAAAGTATATACAAGGTAAAATCAGGACAAAAAGATATAATTAATTTGAAAATAAACAGAGCTGCGAACATAAACAATAATTCATAATTTACTGACCAGCAATTGTGTAGAATACAAATTGAGAAAGGAAAAATATTAATCAAACAAAACAAAAGGAAGAAAGAAATAATTACCTAAGTTCGAAAGACATATTAAATAAATGAATTTTCCGGGAAATGTGAGATATTTGTATATCATTTGCTGAATAGTTTCCTTCACGGAAGGAATTCTCAAAATATTTTATTTCCTGTTGGGTACAAGCATGAAAAGGAATGCATCTTTCAAACGAGATCTATTTATTATAAACTAACTACTTTAAATGGTGAGCGAAAGGTTTCCTTTTTAAAAAATTGCTTGTTCTCAATCTTTACAAAACATTTAAAAAAATAAGTGCGTTCAGAAATCAATACGCTTTTGACGGCCCAGGTTCTAATTATTCCGTTTCAAGATTAACCGGGTACTCGGTTATTTGAATACATAACTAACCGATTCGTGAATATTTATACGACTTTAATCGATTTAATTTGAAACAGGTTAAGTAAAGAATAACCGGTTTTTGAAGAAACCCGTTTAAAAATTACTTTCTCAATTTCGGTTAATCATGAATCCTATATTTTTCATTATTAAATGAAATAAATTACAACCGGTATTTTAAAACACTTTTTAAAAAAGGAGAAGTTTAATTTTCTTCACAATTTTTAACTATAATGAAAGTAACATACTAAAATGAATGTTTTCTTTTAACGGACGTACAATTAGTATATTATGCAACGAGTTAATGATAGCTAATACACGAGCATGAAGTTTACGATACGTGCCATGTCGCGTATTGTAAATCATTTTACATGATTGCATACACTATTTTTTCTACGACTATTCATAATAATTAAAAAAATAAACTATAAACCAATCAGTTGGTTATAAAATTAATCTGTACCATAATGATAATCAGTAACATAATGATTATCTGTATCATAATGAAAATCTGAATCGTAATGAGTGTTGCATAGGAGTAGAAAATAGTATATTAAAGAACGAGTTTTATAAGACATGTTTTTTCGGTTGCGTCAATATTTAGAAAACTAGCCCTGGCGAGTATTCTAAATTGCGAAAAAGTCTCATAAAATTATTTCATTATACTATTTTTTATTTTTCAGGTATTTTATATATTAAAATATTTTAAAAACTGCCATATTGATACAAGGAAATTTGTACATAGTTAATAACATTGGATTGACATTCACACAATTATTTGAAAATTCATGTCAATTCTGATACATGATATTTAAGAAAATGACTTCTAGTACCAACCTTCTGAAACAAAAAATTGCAAATAGAAAAAAATAATTTACATAAATAATATTTTTATTTTTCTGAGTGATTTTAGTAATCAGTTCATCTAACCGTTTTATAAATTGGTAAAGTAAAATGTAAACCGTTTCTGAAAAAAAGTCGATTTAAAAATTATGATTTTAATTTCGGTTAACCATTAACCGTTACTTTTTTCGGTTTCTAGCCTGCGTTAAAATGATACTTTATACCGTAATAACAATAATATCATCACGGATTTTTACCCATTTAAGTATGCCAATTTGCTTATATTCATAAATTTCGTTAATATATGTATAGTTGAAGGCGATTTACCAGACGTCACCTCACGAGCTCTAAGGCTGTTGTGGAGAGAGCACCACAGGGTCGTTTTTGTGGTATTTAAAAAATTATAATTTTCAAGTATTACGTATGACGGCGGTCGGGCAGGGATAGAAGCCGGGCCCGTGCGAATTACAAATAAATCTCCTAACGCACATAGCCAGAAGTCTTCATATAAACAATAATAATAACAATAATATTTTAGTGTAATATATAATAGCGAGAAGAAAATTGTAATGCGGCGTAGGGAAAAAGTTTTTCCTTTAAACAATTATATTTCAGTAAATTAAAATATAAATAATTAATTAATGAAGCCGCATATATGAATTAGTTTAGTAAGTTTCAAACGTTTTATTCGTCTCTAACATTGACACTGGAAACAAAACTACGTTTCGAGTAAATGTTTACAGACTATCTGCAAGATATATATGTACATACAGGGATATGTATTATCATTCTATTGATATCTGGCTTCGTTTACTTTGTGGTGAACTAATATTTCATACTTTAGTATAGTAAATACCTTTCCAAATTGATCTGAGCCTGTGCAGCTTATTCAACTATAAAACGCATAGTGTATAACCCCTCTGTCTAATGTTTAAATGGTTTCAAACGTAATTTTTATCACCGAATGCTGCACTTTTCGAGTAACTTGTCATTGTTAATTGAGAGGTAGAGATTATGTCTGCAAAATATTTGTCAACCTGGAGTTTTTATGACGGTTCGTAGAGTGATGAAATTCTGCAAGTTCTAATGGAACCGAGATACCTTTGGTTGGATATTTATACTTAGAAAAAAAATGGAGACAATTTTACAAATTATTTATAAACATTATATTATTCAAATGTTTATGATTTATAACCAGGCATACTGTTTATGTCATATGAAATAAAATTGAGAAAAAGGTCTATTCAATATAAAACGTAACTAATACGTTGCAGCTATCTTTCTCTAAAAGTTAGGTTATGTCTACTTGAACGTCAAATATAAAGTAGTATACGACGGTCGCTATTTCTGGACAAATAAGTTAGACGCTGTAGCGAGTGATTCATCGGTCTGTTCTTTTCACCTTCTGTTTTTTCTTATATAATTACCATATTTCGAGTGAAATAAATTAGTACTTATTTTTCTGATGGTGCGTGACTTAAATCTCACGCTGAATATTTGACTGCAACGTTGCCAGTTCACTTAACACTTTATTGCGCATTTGCCTAATAGCGTCACTGTAACCTTTTACGTGCGATTTCTCAATAATGATTGTAGTGACTCATAGTTTTAATTTTTTTTTAATAAATATCTTCACCTTCTGTTTTTTCTTATATAATTACCATATTTCGAGTGAAATAAATTAGTACTTATTTTTCTGATGGTGCGTGACTTAAATCTCACGCTAAATATTTGACTGCAACGTTGCCAGTTCACTTAACACTTTATTGCGCATTTGCCTAATAGCGTCACTGCAACCTTTTACGTGCGATTTCTCAATAATGATTGTAGTGACTCATAGTTTTAATTTTTTTTTAATAAATATCTCGAACATCAAAAATTAACCTCAATATAAGCAATGTATTGCAGTGTCAACTTGAAATTCAATTATCTTCGTTATTTCAATAATGGTTACTTATGATCGAGTTTCGAGTTATTAAAAAAGAACAGACCGATGAATTAGGCAGCGGTCACACTGGACAAGTGATATCAATTGTCGTCGATTGATTGCAGTTGACTAAAAATTAAACTAACACTAGCTTATGGGAATGGTCACACTGCATGCATCGACTTTGTTGTTTGATTTTCTTAGTCGATCGACAGTGATCGTTCTGTTTACGCATGCTCAGTTTGCTCATCCTAGTCATACCAAGTTAGGTGTAACCTATAACCAAAACGAAATTTATTTCATTTGTTTTGCTTGACATTTGTATGCACTACAGATTAGAAATTATTATAACATGACAGAAAAGTGGATCGTTGAAGAAATGATCAATTAATAAAAATGTAAGACACCACGAAGAATTAAAGTCACATTTGTGTGACAACAGACGTTGGTATTATTTTTATGGAAATATTTACGTCGATTCATGCAGTGTGACATATCGCCTAAAATTTCGGTCGATCGCTGTTAATCTGCGACAGTTGATCTTGGTCGATCGATTTCAATCGAGTCAGTGTGACCGCTGCCTTACCCTGTACAAATACCGTGAAAAATTTACGTACGCATGTGCATTAAGGCCAAAATGAGCTTTAACGTTTACGCTATTTATTTTGACGTTATGTGAAAATTAATATCGTCCAAGCTTTTGTAGCGTTGTCACATCGTATACCGAAGGTCGCTCGTTCCAACCCCACTAGGATAAGGACGTTTATGCAGGTCTTTATCAATTCATCTCCTTAACCAATATGAGATAATACAAAAAAAATTGTCTCATCTGAAGTTAGGTTAGGTTAGGTTAGGTTAGAGTCAAATACCTGTACTTGAAGTTTTTGCCCTGCACAGTTTGGTTAGGAAATGGTTTATAAAATTGTGATGTCAGTATGTCAGTTGAATTGATTTAATTTATTTAATCAGTCCATTTACTGTATTTAAATACTAGTTAGTATAAAATTTAATGGACTTTTTACGTAAATTTGCTCCTGTAGTTCGAGTTGATATAAATGTCACTTGTTCATCCACAACTCTTCACATTAACAAATTCATCATAAATTTCTAATTTGCATATTAATAAACTTACGTCTGTACTACGTCGATAAACTACAGCATACATTATACATAGTAACCATCTACGAATTTAACTGTTTGAGGCGGAACACAAAATGAAAAACTAAAAATTACGTTTATTCACAAATGCACATATTCACAGTAATAAGTAAATATACAATAACACTATATTTATAACATTGTACACAGGTGTCGGTTTTTCGAGGCTCACCTGTAGTATCTCGGAAACTGGTGGCACTATATTATGACATAAATAAATCTTAACTATACCAAACTTATAGTTATTGTATGTTTACACCGTATTTTTTGTTTCAAGGTCAAGTATTATTTGGTTATAATATAGTAAGACAAATCGCCATTTTTAAAACTCGAACAGTTGAATTACCTTAACTTATTTAAAAATATGAAATAATTACAAAAAACATTCATACAAATTAATTTTATCTAAAATCTCTTACTTTAACTAAGTTGTTATTTATAGGCAATTCGCATAACCTATCTCCTCAACGAACAAGCATTGAAAACACGGAGAGCGCTCATGTGTAACTTGGTCTTCATACATTTACAAGGGAAAACTGTCTTATAGTGAGGTTAACTACTTTGGTAGGTACTAGCTTCGAAACGCACTTGACTATGCTGATGTGTCAGTGTTTACACAAAGCGTGCTAAACTAAATCGTAGTAATATAGTAATAATTTTGTGCTTGGTCAGCTTTGCAAGATATTGTTGTAAACCGAGCCACGAAGTCGATTAAATTAGGGCTAAGTTGCCCCATTAATAGATTATTAAAAATTTATTTGTTTTTGCCGAAAAATTCATATCACTAGATAAATGCAAGAATTCAACTTAGCTGATTTTTATTTTTACAAAAAATATAAATATGAAATATAGGCCAGTCAATTGGGGGTTTATTGTGGACATAAATGGTGGCAAGCTGGAATAAATTTTGTTCTCTTTATTACGACCTCCAAAAAGACTTACTAGCGACCCCAGATTTTGCCGTCATATTGAAAAAACCACGTGAAAAAAAAAACAAACATTTTTTTTGATTTTCGTGAATAACTCGGTTTGGATCAACTTTAGAGCAAACTATCAAGTTATCAAAAATAAAGTAGGTGAAATTATCTACAAAAAGTATTTAACACATTTTTTTATTAATGGATACATCTAAGATGAACTCTGAATGGTAAACAAAAACTCTTATTTAATCGAAGGCGTACTTCGGAAAATATTACATAGTGGACCCATGTAGGTTAAGCTTTTTTTTTTATTAAATTTGATCGGTACTATATGCCCTCAATTTTTTTTACTCTTTTTTTAACACCCTGTGTATATGCTGCGTGCTTTGAATAACTGTAACTCTGTTACCAATCAATTAACTGAAAAAGGTGTGAGCTCTTTTTGTATACAATTTTATTTACATTATTTTCAATAACTTGATATTTTGTTCTAAAGTTAATCCAAACCGAGATATTCACGAAAATCAATAAAAATGTCTTTTCACGTGGTTTTTTCAATATGGTGGCAAAATCCGAGGTCACTAGGCCGTGCAAAATTAGTATGGTTTCTTGGAGGTCCTAATAAACAGAACAAAATTTATTCCAGCTTGCCACCATTTATTTCCACAATAGCCTCTTTGACTGAATAATGGAATTTTGGTTTGCATTCCATTACGATACTTTGTTATTCTTTACTTTATTATGGGCTCAAAGTATTTATATGGATACTACATTGAAAAAAATATAACAAATATATATATATATATATATATACATATATATATATATATATATATATATATATATATATATATATATATATATCATCACGACATAATACCCATTGCTGGGTGAGCCAATTTGTTTTGTAATATCGGTAACTGCAACATAAAAATACTTAACGGACACCCCTTGCTGGCGTGGAGAGTGCATTACGGGGGGTATGTTTGCTCCAATTAAATAAAAGTTGCACCATTGAACAGATATTTTTTTAGCTTTCCATGAAGTACAACTTAATGTTCATTTGTTTCAAATAGCAAAAATGAAACAATTATTAATTTTATTTTCCCGAGTGAAATTGAACAAATATTTATACACGGCAGCAACACGGCCTCAAAGGAACCGTTTGGTGACTATGTTGCAACCGTACTATCCATGCACGTAACAAGCCGTACGACCGTGTTGCATTCTCAGTGCAGCCGAATATAATCGAAGTAAAAACTTATGTAGGCGCACCTTGCACATTTTTTCCTGGGGAGTGAGCAAAGTTGACCCATCACGCGTTACGGGTATTCGGGGATATCTATGACGTCACGTCAATTCGGGTCATAGTCTATTTTATTAAGGCCGGGAAACATCACAATTTCTGTCAAAAATAATCTCTAGTTCCAAACTCGTTGTTTTAATGTGACTTATTCCTGCTGTATTACTGTCATTACCGATATCTGTGTACAAAGCAGATTGGCACACCCAGCAGAACTGTATTAACAGCGTTACAACGTGGTTACAACCCCTAAATTGATTTTTTGAAAGTCTAGAAATGTGGGATTAAATCTCGTCCTCATCGACGGTTTTAAAACTAGAGTTTTTGGCCAGAGTTGTTTCCCAGTCTTCTTGAAAATGTTGTTAAAATTTGGTTAGAATGCTCGCAACATTTTGACATCTTATAAAAAAAAAATATGAATATAAGCCCAGTACACTTAAATATTTAAGTTTATAAAGCTTCCGGTAGCAGTCAAGAGATGGTATTCAGAAAGCGGCAGAAACGAACGTGATTTGCTGAATCGTGAAAAATATTACTGAAGAGTGATTTAGTCATTGTGTTTGAATATGTAGGTGATATTGAATAATTTATATTATGTTTAAAAGAATATAAAACCTAAATTTAAGCAAGCAGTTTTTATAGTAATTAAAATATCAAGTAGGTTATACAAGAAACATGATGTTTATGAGCTGTCATTGTTTGTATGAAATATTACAATAAAATACAAGTTTTCACATCGGAGTGCGGTAAGCACACACAATCATTTTAATTCAGATTGCTATTACCGTGATCTAGCAAAGACATTGAAACTACTCCCATTTTAATTAGGTAGTTTTGTGAAAAAAGCGTTTTCTACACTGGTACATACGGAAAACAAATACGAGTATAGGAACAGACTAAACAATGTTGGTTGTGATCTCAGGATACCACGATCTACTATTATTAACCTTGATATTAACAAACTGATTAGTGACAGGCATCATCAAGGTTCCAACATTTTTTTTTGTGAACTACTCGTATTTCACAATTACTTTATTCCTACAGTGGTCCTGTCTTTGTTAAATAAGGCTCGTTGTTTTAATAAGTAAAAACATTACACATTACAGACAAAACTTTCTTAAATAAAAATAAATAAATATATCATCACGGCATATTACCTATTGCTGGGTGTGCCGATATGCTTTGCACGCAGACTTCGCCAATGATGATGACGTATTTGTACTGTACGAGCGTTTACCAGGCGTTATCTCACTGGCACTCATTGGTGGCGTAGAGAGTGCACTACAGGGGTCACTTTTGCAATTTAAAATTCGAAATATTTCTTTTATTGTAGGTCGAAATCGATCCCGGTTCCCAGATTCGCGACCAGATACTTTTCAATTCTACTTCTACAAAACTAAAGTTAAAAATAATTGTATTTCCACACTTTTCTAGTGTTTTAAAGGTTTAATTTCTACGGGACCCTCTCTCTCAAAATACAAAGGTGTCCGCGGTAAGGAAAGGTTAAGAAACACTAAATGGACCCATAATACAAACAAAGATTTTGGACAATCGTTAAAAAATCTTACGATAATTTAACGTAGCGTATTTGTTTTCACACACAACAATTTGTTGCCGTTGTTTGAGCTTAGTAACTATCTTGACGTCATTCAAGTCATAACGTGTATCAATGAATCAGGGAATAATTATTGCGCTATGGTTAATCCATCGTCGTAGAAAAAGGCGGAAATGTAATCCACTTCTTTAGGTAAATCCGACCTGGTAGTAATTCCAGGCAAACCTCACGGCAAGCATTTCTCGTTACGATCCTGTCTTTAAAAACATCGAGAGTTTTATCCCACAACACTAGTCTAGCTTGAATTAAAGAAATTAGAACTTCAGCATCAATATTTTCAGTCATTTTAATGAAGAAGTTTATTGTTTGCGGAGGCTGACGTGCGATTAAAATTTGTCGCGTGTGAAAATCAGCATTTAGTTACATAGACCACTGCTCGTCCGATATGGCACGGTCGCCGTCCATTCTAGTGGCAAAGGACGGCTGTTGAACGGCATGATCACGGTGCCGTTCCAGTACCGTTCTGTGTGAAAAGTCTCATGCTCCTCTTCACTCCACTAATGGAATGTGGACGTACTTATTCTTAACATACGTCCAAAATCGTGTATGTAACGGGCCAACTTTGCTAATTCAGAATATGAAGATATCTCCAAAAATTCCGGCCCGACGTAAAAATCACCGTAAACACTCATTCAATTTACGTGTATAATAAAAACGCTTGGTTGTATAAGTTGTCCTATCATCTACAGGTGAGTAGTGAGCATCGTACGTTCATTCGTCCATCGTATCTTGTCCTGAACGCAGAACGCAGGACCAACCGGTAACCAGCTACCACTACCGGTAAACCCGCCGCCGAACACTGAAGCTGAAACGGTAAACGCAGAACGCGACCGTTTCAGTCCGCCGCGAACTTCCGTAAGGGAAGGATCGTTCGAAACTCAAAGCTCGAAGTTTCCAATACGTACGAGCACGACCACGACGACACATACGAGTATATAAGTTGTAAAGATTGCCTTGTGTAGTGAACATGGTGGTGACTTCTAGAGAGAATTTAATCCTTAGGTGAGTTCTGATCGGCACTGGAATTCTGAGTGTTCCAGAGATGTCAGAGTGGGATTTTCAGAGACCGTTATTTTTATACTGTCATATTTTATCGGATATCCTAAGGAATTTTGTATTTGAGTAGGAAAGCATTGGACAAGATTTATGGAACAAATATGAAGATATATCACTAAGAAATATTATGTGGAATTTGTTTTTATTGCAAATTCTTTTCAAATACGAAAATTATTTGATTTTGACAAATTTGCGCGAGCTTACAACAAAAAGTCAACAGTTTGAATTCGAAATTGAAAATTGTTAACTGTTTTAAATCAGGAAATTAAAACTATTAACTAACAAAAATTTGTCTTCTAAATGTAAATTTGGAACAAACTAAAGTTTTACTACGGAAAGTCGTTTTCAATCAGTAGAGTAAAACGATTATCACTAGTATAAAATTATTTAAAAAGTTTTCGTTTTATAAATGGGGAAAAATTTGGTATAAACGAAAGCTTTACTACTAAAATTGAACAGTTAGAATCCCGGAACTTAAAAATGTTATTAACCAAAAGTTTAGCAGAATTGAACCAGTAGATTCGATAGAATAAAACTATTAAAAAAAAAAAATATTTACAAAATCTCTGTATTCTAAATGTAAATTTTCTTGCATAAACTAAAGCTTTACTAAATGTGGGAAATTTCTCGACTGTGGTATGGATAAGGTATTAACAGTTATTCGAAATCTTAGTCAAACAGGAATTATTCTTACAAACCGAAGTTTCAGTGCACACTGGCACCTTCTTCAGGGTAGTAACAAAATATTACATATCATATACGAACTAAGTACAATTTCAAGTAGGTAATTGTTATTACATTATTTAAAAAGTCTTCGTTTTATAGATATAGAAAATGTTTGTATAAACTAGAGCATTTCTACAAAAAGTGAACAGTTTGAATCCTCAAACTGCAAATTGTTATGAACACAAGAATTTGGCATATTTCAACCAGTAGATTCTGTAGGGTAAAACTATTGACGAAACACAAATTATTTAAAAATCTTCATCTTTTAAATGTCATAAATTTGGTATAAATTATAAATTTCTTGCTTAAGCTGTAGTTTGTCAAACTTTGTTATTAAAATATAAGTAAATTTGTAACTAAAACGCGTGTAATAAACTTGAATAACTTTATATAGACCCGGCGCTTTTAATATTTGGTTGTTAATTTTTAATAAAATACTGCTTCCTTCGAAAATAAATTTACTTCGAACTATAAGTACTTTTGAGGTTGTTTCCCGGCAACCTGTGCTAATAAAGTACAAGTAAAATTGTCGCTGAAATATGTGAAACAAAATTACATAAACTTTTTAATTTGCATCAGCGATTTCAATTTAACACAGGCGTAACTTTTGTGCCATAAATAACTTGGTTGGATTCAAATTCGGGTTGTTTGAAACACAATCAGTCAATTAGTGCATTTGTCTACAACTCAATTAGTATTAGTTGGAACGATATCCTTTATTTGTGGCATTTGCATTGCTATTGTGAGAGTGCACCAAAGAGGTTATTTTTTTAAAAAAGGTGTCACTTGATTCCGTAGCATTCAAGAGATGTTAAATTCTCACCCGATTTTCCAATAAAATAAAATAAATATTTATGTATCTTCATGGCATAGTAGCCATTGCTAGGTGTACCAGTCTGCTTTGGTCGCAGATTCGATAATAATATTTGTACAGTGCGGGCGTTTAGTATGCGTCATCTCACGGGCACTCATTTCTGGCGTAGAGAATACACCACTGGGGTCTCTAGAATCGCGACCAGACACTCAGGCTCACGGCTACGAAATTTTCGAATTTATCGTATATATTGGACGATACTGATATTTAAAACGAATTTTAATAAATCTAAGGTCGAGCGTAAAGGACCATCCCCCAATTCAAAGTATGTAGTAATCGTACCTAAGATTTGTGTATTTTTAATTTCTTTATTGCACTTAGACAAGCATTTTAAAATTTAGTTTGTCTTTCGATGTCTTGTTCATTAAAAAAAAAATTATTTTTATTAAGCTTGGAATGTCAAATTAATAATATCAAAATAATTAAAGCAATTTATACGGTGTCATATTTTTGTTTCGTTGTGTTAGAATATTATCGATTTTCGGACAAATATTATTTGTATATGTCACCGTTAATCGTACAATTCGTTATAAAAATATTGTGTGAAATTACTAGTCATTTCGTAGAAACACCATAAGCTTACATTCAAAACTCATATTCATTCTACATGTAGAATTTGAGCAGATTTTTATACGTTAGGTTATATTAAGGAATGCCTAGAAAAGATGCAAAAAATTGTTCTATTAAATATTAAATCGGTTATACAAACATTTTAACCGGTATTCTAAATTCAAATACATAAACCTGTAACGTTAATCCAAATAAATAAACTTGGTTTCCTAAATTGATTCTAAAAAGAAGTGGAAAGTGCACTTTTTACATTTTTTTATTTCGTTTAACTGTAATAAAAGTAACTACTTTTTATATTAAAATGAATTAAAGAAAAACAGTTTTAAGTAGAAAACACGATTAATGGAAAAAAAGGTTTTTTGTTTAGCTTAATAAAGAGTAAACCAGTTTTTAATAAACCCGTTTCAAATATCGGTTTTTGAGTAATCATTAAACCTTATTTTTTGTTTCTTCCCGTAGTTTTATCAATTTTACTCTAATATATTACACTCTAAAATATTATATTAAACATTTTGGTGTCTATGTTAATCTGCTTTCAATTTGAGAATTACGATATATCTTTACAGTTGAGAGTATTTAGCGGACGTTACATCACGGGCTCTCAAAGCTGTTGAGGAGAGAGCACTAACCACAATCAATCATACAACGCACGCAGGCACAGCCTATTTTTCTTTATTAAAAAATGTAACTGAAATTCCCTGATGGTCGAAACGTCCGATAATAAACAGTTTTTTAAATAGAAAATCTAATTTTCTTTGATCCTACAGCCACTAACAATCTCAGCAATCTATCAAATGGATCACAAACATTTTTAACATCAATTTTTATAATGATATTTATATATTAAATTTGTAATACCTAATAAATAACAATAATAATAATTGGTTATTATTATTATTTACTATTATTATTTTTTTGTGCAAGTACATATGAAAAACTCTTGATCTTGAGTATACGAGCCCAGGCGTGCTTACATTTTCAGCAAATGAGGTACAGTAAAATAAATTAACGTATCTTTTTCTTCTAAAATTCGATTAAGTGCGTTCTATAGCATTATTAAATATGATTTTCTGTTCAAATTTCAATTAAACGCAATAGTAATTTAAAAGCATACTTTTGAATTAGTGCCAAATTGCTCTGGTTGTAACGGTCAAAAAATACCATCCAATGACAGAACTGGAGAGACAAAAATAAAAAAAAAAATATTTAATATTTCTTATTTAATTATAAAATAGTTATTCCTACATCAAAAGGATCTTCACAAAATGAAGATTTGATTTTATATATAGTTTTATGTCTACTTGAGACAACTATTTCTTTTTTCTTTCTGTAACAAGGTGAGCACGGTGCAATAACAAGTATATAAATTTATCATAAACTCTTCTAAATTATAGTCTCAATATCAACATTTTAACTCTGTTATCTTTGTAAGTCAAAATTCTGTTTAGAAATAATTATCATTTTTCTCTCATATCTCTGTTTAGTCCAGATGTCAACCGCGTAGACATTTATTGTTTTGATAATTAACTATATAAGTTATTGCCTAGGCAACGTGCAATCTTGTTATTTAGCTATGGAGGCTGGAATATTTCCTGCACCCTTCAGATATGCTCTGTTGAAGTGATAATGTTTTGTTTTTAGTTACAATAGGTTACAATGTAACTGTAACAGCTAAAACTATCTTTTTTACTATTATTACTTCTGTTTGGGTACACTACCACAAAACGCTTTTCTACAACCATTTCTGACTCTTTACAAAATATAAAAATCAGTAATACGGATAGAAATTGTAACTAGAGCATAGTTGACAGCTATCACGGCTGTTACTTGTTTAAATTTTATCGGCGGCAAATGCTAGTCACACCCTCATTGGTGAGTAATTCATGTACGTCATCAGGCGAAAGGAGAAGTGGCAGTTTTAAAAATTATATTTTCAAAGACAATTTTCTCATGAATACAGAGTAATATGAATAAAATATAAAATACGATTAAAACAAAGAAAAAAATCGTGCAACACCTCATTATAAAACCTACACAAATGGTGAGAAATGCTTTCGATTATTTTAAATATTACAAAAACTGTGGGCATATTTAGTTCGACCGGCATTTAAAGGATCATCTTCTAGTCCAAATTTATTTTCTACCGGGACCGTTTATTTTTGGTACAATATGAAAACAATTTCGTAAAAATACAGTGCGTACAGTAAAACCTACTTACGAGACATATGGGACAATATTCTAATAGAAGAATATGTGGGGCATGTGATTAATACAATAAGAAGAATTAAAGCTGTTTTTACTAACAAAGGCGATGTAACCCAATATTAAACTGCGGAATACTTGAATAACATATTTTATTTGAAATCGTCAGAAATCGACACTAAAGTAATCCATTATACGACGATTTTATGCAATTACTGTGGTGCCAACCTTATGATAATTACTGTACATGTACGATAATTTGGGCAGATCTACGATTAAGAATAGTGAATTAAATAATTCTGATGAATAAGTTTGAGATAAAACACATAATTTTGAGTGTTCTTTACGATAACTTTAATGTCGGAAGTTAGCAAAATTGAATGGCAGATTGACAGATTATCAGTGGGAGTCTGAAACCAGCGTTAAATAACGTTCGTCGTTAAGCATCGATAGTTAACGTTCACGTTTCAGCGTTAAACTGGTATTCTGAAACTCTGGCGTGAACGTGGAACGTTAATAATACCGGCGTTAATTCACGTCGCATACATTCGTGTGATCTTTACCTTTTTGAATTTTCAACTGATAATAAATTATTATACATAAGAAAAACTGCACTTACCTGTCAATTTATAAAGTATATGTCAAACGTCAAATAAACCTACATGTATTCAGGTCTATTCACTAAAAAGTACGTTATTTTTTAGCGTACAAATATGCAACGCTAAAAAGTAAATATTAGCGTCAGTAATAACGGTATTTCATAAAAATGTTATTCACTAAAGCACTGGTTAAAAATTTCGTTAATATTTAACTTTTTAGCATATGCGCTAATGAATGATGTGAAGTGAG
This sequence comes from Ophonus ardosiacus, assembly GCA_943142095.1. Taxonomy (NCBI): domain Eukaryota; kingdom Metazoa; phylum Arthropoda; class Insecta; order Coleoptera; family Carabidae; genus Ophonus; species Ophonus ardosiacus. The sequence continues at coordinate 33,786,626 of OW964833.1, read as the reverse complement.
TTCCACATGACGAAATAAAACTAAAAAACGTATGTCCTAACTTAATTTAATCGCCTGTCAAGTGTGAAAAGTATACTAGATCGATGAATAATTATAACTGTTTATAAATATAATGTCCGATAGTGGTAATTACATAAATGCAAATATGTATTTGCAATATTTTCAATAATAAGTTATTTGCAGAATCAAAGAAAAGAGGTCCATGGGCAATGAACAAAGCAAAGTGAATTGTTAAGGAAACAAGCTTGCTGGAATATTAAATCCAAAAGATATAGAAGTAGTTAATAAGTAGTAATTAATTAACGTAACATTAATTATGAATTTATTAAAATATTATTACCCATACCCGTACCCGTAGTGATAGATATTATTGCAGTGGTTCTTATTGGATTCCTCATATAGTAATAGTATGTAAGAGCAGTAATTGCATCTAAAACACAATGCTTTGATAAACTAGAACATCTGATAAATTCATAATCGGGCAAATGGGATAGATTACTTGTACTGCGAAGATTTCGAAAACGAAGTCTTGCGTAAGCGCCAAAAATGATAAAATGTACTTTGGATACAATTTAAAATTATTAGTGTGTACCTATGTGTCATAAACTTACAAGTAAAACCATTCATTAATCATTATTTATTCATATACATAAGGAAGAATAGGAAGGAGGCCTTCGTTCAACAATGGATTTAGAAACCCATCCCTTCATTAAATTAGCTAATTGTAAATATTGTGTACATACATATACATATTTAACTTTATTAAACATTTAGATTTATTTTATATTATAATTCTGGGAAGGGAGTCTAAATAAAGGCTATTATTATTATAAGTAATAATTAGTTGAAATAAATTTATTAATGTTCTTATTTTTCATTCAATCTCTCAATTTCTTCCAATAGAAGAATACTTATAACTACATTTGCAAGCAATTTTTAATATTAACGTTGCTTTAAAATTTAAACACTATGTATTATGACGACTTTAAATTTCGTGATTTTAGCGTTGTTGAATTAACGTTTTCTTTAAAATATTAACATATATCTGCTTACTGAATAGAAAATTCAAAATTAAAGAATCGGTTAAAATTTTAACGGTGACCTTCGAGTTTAACGTACACGCTTATTTTATAGAATAGACCCGATTTTGTGTTAAAAACATATTTCTGGTATAAATTATTTGATAAAACTGGTGAACAACACGGTTATTTCATATTTTAGAAGATAAAATTTTCTTACAAAAAATAGAAAAAAACGAGAATTTAGAATATACAAGATTGGAGATTTGCGGAATTGTTTACACTTTCACAGAATAATGTTTTTAATTTTATAAATAATATTAGCCAATGTACATTTATGAAAGATGTTACTTTTACATTTGAAATGGGAAACTACCTAATGAATTTACGGATAAGATTTCCAATAACTACTAAAGATAAAATAGTTTAAAATATTTGTTAGAAACATTTACTACTTTAGTATAGGTACCAGGAAACAATTACTTTTCTAATAAATCAATAATTTTCTGAATTTATTCCAATGGTGTATTATTGTAATCAGTTACCTAAGTATATTCTTTGTTGTAGTCACACATAATTTTGTTCATTATAATACGAATTTCATCTTATAATTCAAACTCAAAAATCACTTTCCTTGAAAGTATTTATTGTTATATTTTAAAACATAAATGATTATTACAATCAAAAGATTTTACATTGTTTCAAGTATATCATAGATACATCCTCGGGTTCAGCAATTATTTTCTAAGGTGCATTATTGTATCGATAATTCTAAACTTGATATTGTTGTTTGTTATTTGAATTCTGTAATTTGAAAATTTTATGTTAGAAGGTTATGTTAACAATGTCAATTATATACATTTTGCAAGTGTTTAAAGCAGTACACAAAAAATATTAGAGCTATTCATACCATAAAACGCACATGCTTCAATATTACCAGCGTGAATTAACGCCGGTCAGCGGCGTTAACGTTAAGTAACGCAGAGTTTCAGAATTCCACAAGTGTCAAAATCGTCGTTAATTCACGTTAACGCCAGAAGTTAATTAACGCCGAGTTTCAGAATCCCACTATATATTTAAACATGACCTATAAAATAAATATTCCTCTCATTTTCACAATTTTTCGATTTCAAATAAAATTTACTGTTCTCCTCGGCACTGAAGTTCTTTTTATTTTAGAAATTTCTCACCATTTGTGTAGGTTTTGTAATTTGTTAAAAATGTAAACCGCCCGACTTACGAGCCTGGGCTAGTATACGGTATTTATTTTCATATAAGAATTTGTACCCTCTGGGTGATTTCTGATTGTGAATCTTGCTGTGGATTTAATTATTTAAGCCCACACTGCTTTATAGATCAGGAAGGTACCCGGAAGTAATTCGGGTTAAAGGCTAACCAATTCTAGCAACATTAATTTCGATTTTGAAAACGCGAGGTACAAGAGGAGTAAACTCGTATTGTAACACGGTTTGAATGCGGATTTTTTCGTTGGCGTTTCTAAAACGGATATCGTTTATTTTTGCTTAACCGGTATTTTCGATTTGAAAAGTTCCGGTTGGGAATGCTGTTGAACGGAATTATCTTTTGTAAATACGCTACCACGTCGTTATTTAAAGAAAACACACACGTTTCATTTGCGCATTTATTCTCTTATAATTTGTCGGTTGAATGAATTAATTACATTGTTTACCGTGTCACATTCATTCAAGTGATGATGATTCTTTTTTTACCATGCCATGCAAATGCAAGATGTGATATTCGCTCTGACATATATGCCTAAATTATTACGCTAAAAGTGTTACCCATTCATTATACACAGAGGTGGGTGGTATTGTATATTCATACAACAGGATCCTGGTTCGAATCGGAAAAGTAGTAGTTTGTAAATAAATAAATAAATATTTAATCATGGCTTTTAGACATTGCTAAATATACCGGGAGTAAACATAGGCGTCTATCATTATCATAGTTACATTTAAAATGATTGGCAGCAATGTATTAAAGTGTTTTAACAAAAAATTATTTGAAATTGATAACACTGATACAAAAATTTATTTCCTGTTGTTGACAGTGCCATTTGAAAATTTAAATTTGGGTATTTACAATTTTTTTATTAAAATGGTTGTTGTTTCCCTTACCTGCGTGCTTGTGTGAAATAGTATTTCCACTTTTACCTGGTGTTGTGTATACTATGGAATAAAAATATCCCCAGAATAGTATTGCCAACTGCATTATTTCTTTTTGATCACCTTTATTATAGTTTTCAAAGTCGTCAAACTGTCATCTTTCAAAATGACAATTCAAGAAAAAGTGCAAATTATAACATAGTATAATAATTCCAATATGAGCATAAGAAATGCTCTACCATGTTTTAATTTGTACTTTTTCTTGAATTGTCATTTTGAAAGATGACATTTTGATTACTTTAACTCTAATACATTACCTATATTTACTTTAACGCTAGCATATATTGCTGTCAATAATTTCAAATGTTACTATGGTAATGACAAACGCCTATGTTTACTGATAAAAGAAACTCCCGGTATACAAATCTTCATTTATTCACACGTTTTAGATCTCACTTTTGTTTTCTTTTTAAATTTTTGTTAATGAAAATTTATTAACATTACCTTGTCTACTTTACTACTGTACTTTACATTAGGCAGCAATAAGTTCTTTCCCACTTTCTTTAGTGATTTACATCAATATACGCGTGGTAAGAATAATAACATTATAGTTCCAAAAATAAATTTAAATAATTCAAAAAATAATCCTAATTATAATGGATTAAAATTGTATAAAAAAAACTTCTGCAGTATCTGATCTGAAGGATATTATTAATAGTAATAATAATAAACAGCTCAATTTTCGAAAAAGTTTAAGCTAAATCTAATTTTTAGATTATCTTAAAATATAGTTTTAATTGGAGTATCCTTTGGGAACCTTCATGGGATTCGAAGTCGAGTGAATTTGGTCTAATGTTCCATATATTTATTTCAACATTTATATAAAATTATTTGTACGTTTCGGGCAAAAAATTAACTCATCTTCAGCAATATGTAAAAATAAAATGCGACAGAGCTTCACCTGTCGCCATGGTGATAGCTTGTACAGTTTTTTCTTCATCGTTCCTATTATGATCACCAATAAATCCTGGAGTTGATTTATTCGTACAACTTGTAAAAATGTATCGATAATTGGATTTCAAAACAAAAATAATTTTTATTTTTACCTATTGCTGAAGATGGGCTAATTTTTTGCCCGAAACGTACAAATAATTTTATGTAAATTTTGAAATAAATATATGGAACATTAAGACCAAATTCACTCGACTTAAAATATAGCCTAATCTATTCCTAGTATCTACCTTTATTGATAATATTTTGAAGATTAAATTTTAGATGCCGGAATGGACTAGAATTTACTAATGCAGAAATGAGGATGAGCTTAAACTTTTTTGAGAATAGGGCTGAAAAAGGTCAAGATTGAACTCAAATTATATATAACAAACAAAATTTTCTATACCCATGATGATTTTATTTCATAACGCTGTTAATATTTATTTGTATTTACTTGTGTAATATTATTTATATTCTTATATGACTTCTCCTATATCAGTGTATTTTGGTCTCGGGAAATAAATAAGTTATTATTATTATTATTTTACCTCTTGCCATTGTAGGTAAGAGATATATAGAAACGTTAAAATTTTTACTGAATACGCATATTTTAAAGTCCTTAGAATCCGATTTTAATATTTTTTTATGTTTTACTACAAACACTAAATAAAACTTGAAATTTACGGCACATTCCAGAGTACCATGAGAATAGTAATGTTTTGATGGTTATTATATTTGTTAAACAAATATAATAATTACTAGTTCCATTGCATACTGAAATATACTGTTTGTCTCATAAAATATAAAAAATGCAATTGATAATCTAATGTCATTTAATATCTGTATATCTGTATACATTACTTGTTGTCATATATTATGTATATATCAATAAGTAAATTGTTTGAAAAGTTAAGTAACTAGAACTTATTGTCAAATTATTAAAATTTTCATACATGGTAATTTTTAATTTGTTTAACAAATAACATAAAAGTTATTACAAAATTAAAGTTACGATTATTTGAGGTTTGAAGCGTTTGAACTACGTGAATGTGAAAAGTGCATTCAGCAGAGACCTCCTTGTTCGGTGACGGGTGGGTCAGGTGTTCAGGCCACAGGACGCTGAATGCGTCCATTTAGTATGCGTTATTTCAAGAAATAAGCGTTTCTAAATTGTCAAATACCTATTTTTTGACATGTTACTTGGTTTGACTTTCATTTTTTGAAATACTGCGTACTAAATCTGTTTTACCACGTTTTTGAATTAAGTATACTCGGCCATTAAAAGCGCAAATTTAAGAATTTTGGCACCTAAAAATTCAAAATTGTACTCTCTAATTCTTTATGCATAAAACTCTACATAATGTTTTACTGGAAAGATAATATTTGAGAAAAATTGTTTCCCATGTTAGACGCGTATGTCACTGTTTCTTTCTTGTATTCCAACTTTATAACAAATTTCAACGAAGAAAAACGAACTAATTTCGACATGGCTTTCATGTTGTTTGTGTTTGTACTTATTTTATATGAATTATTCTAAGATAGAATATTATGTTCCCTGTCTTGTAGGATATATGGATATAGGATATTCTATTACCGAGGAGCTAATCATCGTCGTAAAAGATGCGAGGACATATTTCGTAACTAAAACTATAGGATATTAATCTAGTTATATTGCTATTAAATGCTCCATAGTTTATTATACTCTGGATTAGACCTACTTAGGAGAAAATTTCCTCTCATCAACGGACAGATTGCGAAAACTATCGCATTATTGATTACGTTCTAGCGATATTACGAAATAAAATTGCATCAAATACAGATAACTCAGTTTAAGATTGTAATACGAGCCCCGGCTTATAATAATTCGGCCGGTTTAAATTTTCAACAATCAAATTATAAAAAAAATGGTGAGAGATTTCTACAAGTTTCTTTCGACTCTATTACCAACTATCACCTTTTCTTCTACAAACATTCAGATTTAAATACAAGTGTTAATTTCATTATTGGCTTTAAATTTCAGTTTCAATTTGGCAGAAGAAGACACTAATTTAAATAAATCAATCTCAAGGGCTTAATAACGTACCACTGACACTGTGGATATTATTTTATTAATTAATGCCATTTGCTTCACGGAAATTCAGGACCGTTAGATAAATAAATCACCGCGCCATTTTATTCGTTGCTCAATGTGCCAATGACGATTTTTTTTACAGCAGTCAGAGTTTAACAGACTACAAATTCTTCTGGACAATACACTAGAGGGTTCAATTTTGTGCAATATCGATGGTAAATATTATTAGTTGTCTATGTGAAATATACCTATAGTGGTACAAAAAATTTTGATCTTGGATCTTTGGTGACAAAATAATTTGAATTTAAAGAAAAAATAAAGCAGATCACGATAGCAGTTACACATTTCTACTCGATCCTCGAAAAAGTTTAAGCTAATCCTCATTTTTTGATTAGCGAATTCTACTATTTTGACAGTTTATATCTTAAAATATAGTCTAATCTATACGTAGTATCTACCTTTTTTGATAGTATTTTAAATATTAAATTTTAAATACACCATTGGTGGGTGTGGCAATATGCTTCATACACTGATATTGGTAATGATAATATATGTGTACCGTTCGGGCGTTAGTAGGCGTCCACCATACGGGCACCATAACGGCGTGGAGAGGGCACCACATTTCGTCTCATACCAAAATTAAAATTTGGGATGCCAGACGCATTCAGTTTCGAGTTTTGGCTCAGTCAGATGTATTCAAAAAATATAGTAACTAAAAATGTATATAGAAATAAAATTATGGCTAAATAATTATATCTAAGCTGTTGAAATGATTGGTAAAATATCTTATTAATATGAAATAATGTAAATGTTTTTCCATACAAAAAGTGTCAATTCCTGTAATTCTTAGTAAAAATTTAATGCAAAAATCACTGAAACAAAGAAGGATTTTATTTGAAGTCGCATATTTATTTCACGGAAAGGATCGAAAGCTGTTTAATTTTTAAACTCCATCCAGTGTCTTGCAGGCTTCCGAGCGCTTATACATAGGTTTTATTAAAAAAATCTTCCGGCTTAAAGCACGGATATTCATGCATAATTTTCTAGAATTGAATAGTCTGTCGATTCTATAGTCCTCGAGGGGTTACACTGAGTAGCGTAGATCTATTGGCTCTTGGACTTTTGAATTCGCGGAGTAGCTATTTCAGATGAGGACATGTTCATTGCCTAACTTTCTGGGAACATCGATTTCTCTCGACAATATATTTCGCTTCTATTTATTTGGTCAATTTTTTTTTACATAATGGTCAGTATTTAGTAAAAGGAAAATAAATTCACTGCAATATGAAGCGTATAAATGGAAAAGCAGACATTTGAAATTTTGTAGTAGAATAAGTTAACCAAGTATTCTTATAAGAAATTGATGGAGAATACTAATTATTGACATTTAGGAGCATATACATACATTTCAAACTGTTATTGGCGTCTTAAATTTACTCTTAGGTGCAAAAGCAGACATTTGCCTACGGCATGCAAGTGCAAAAGCAGACATTTGCCTTTGGACGAATCAAGATACGGTTTTTCATTCACGTGATTATGTTGCTGACATTATTTCCTCATAACCAGATAATGCAGCATATGGAAAAAATTCTTGTGTTTATTAAAATAAAACAAAATTGTGAGAGGATAATAATATAGCTAGCAAATTAGCATTAACTTGGATAGCGATATTACTATATTTGCAAGTGTCAACTGCAAAAGCAGACATTGTCATTTTTGAAAAAAAAAATTTTTTTTAGTAATAAATTAGACACTTCTGAATAAAACACCTACTTCATTAAACTAATAAACAGAAAATTTCTATACAGGCATGATATGTAAAAAAATTCATTTGCTATACAAGGTGATTCACGATTTCGTGCACAAACTTTAAAGGCATATATAGTATTGACTAAAATGAGTAAAGAAAACAACATGGGTTCGATCTACAACATTTTTGCTCATACAGGATAATAGGGAATGCTTTTGCCAACAATTAAGGACAGCTTTATAATGTAAAATGCAGTTAAAAAGTTCTGAGCCATTTTTCTGTCAGATTAACAATTTCTTCTAAAAACATTTTTTATACATACCCCAGATTTTCAGAACTACTGGAATAATGTATGCCTACTAAAAATTTTAAACTTTCTTACTTACCAACGTAACCATTGGAGGGTTATACGATGACGTCACACGCAAGAAAGAGAGAGATGATGTAAAAGTTTAGATGGAAGATCATAATACAAACAAACCATCACCATTTTTAAAATTCTGTCTTCTGTCACTTGTGTCTTCGGATGGCTGTGGAAACTTAAAAAAAATCAGTTTCTATCTATTTTTTATAATTATAGCGGGAGACACTGTTGCAAAGACCTTATAATAATTATTTCAGTAGTTCTCTAAATTTATTAATGTTACATAAAAAAATGAGAAAATCGAAAAATGGCTGAGGAACTTTTTTATTTCATTTTGCATTATGGGGCCGTCCTTGAATTTTGGTAAAAGTGTTCCCTAACATTCTGTATATATAGCAAAATGTGATTTATTGTTTTTATAACAAAAATCAATTATTTTTATAAAAGGAAATATATAGCAATTTAAATAAATGTTATTGCAAAACCATTACGATTTTATATCACAAGATATATAGCAAATTTAATTATTTCATATATCATTAATCATTTTCTAATTTGTCATTTGTTAGTTTCTTATATAGCAGTTTATTTTTTATAGTATTTACGACTTTTATATAGCATTTGTTAATTTTCTTCATAACGTTTTATTCGCATCCTAATAAAAGATTTTGTTCAGGTTAGAATAAGTTAAATTTTAGTTAGTTTAGGTTAGAGTCGGTTAAATTTCTTACATTTTTATTTACCGTTTATTTAAAATATTGTTTTAATAAATAGCTGCCGATACATTTAAAGAATTTAGATTTTAAACCAAACAGAATCTAGTATACCGTACCGTACGTATGGAACAAACAAATATATTATGATGAACAAACGAAATAATAAATAAATGAATAAATAAGAAACATATCGTCTCATCTTCTGTTTATATATTTCACTAGCTTTGTTTTTAGAAAGATCGGGGTATGGTAGATTCGTTCCATTCTTTGTGAAAATACAAGTATCATTAAATAGAATAAAGCGCGTGTAATTCAAATAGAGAAATCTTCCTCTCGAAAGAATAGGTTATATATTTGCCGTTTTTATTTCCTTAGTTTCAAATATTGAACAATACAGCTTTTACTTCATCCGCTTTTATGACACTTCTTTAATGCGTTTATTTCTCTTTGACGTTTTTCCTATGCACTTCGGATTCACAGTTATATTTATAACTTCCATGTGATACAATCACCGACAAATATTGTCAACAGTGCACCAGTTCAAAAAAGACAAAGAATTTACCAGAATAGAGCACCGGATATACAATCACATATTTTTCTCTAATACCAATGGAATTCTTACTTTTTTCATTTCTTTTGTAATACCATTTCTTTCACATAATATTTGTATTTCTCTGATGTTATTGGTTTTCTAAACTGATGTCTAAGGAGACGTTAATCTGTATCTAATATAAAATGGAGGTACACGCTAAAACGTCATCACCGCTTATGTCAAGACATTTAACTTTTGCAACTACATACAAAATTTACACCATGCACGTTAATTTGTAAGCTGAAATGTTATACCTACATATTTCTCTAAATGTAACAACAATAACATAACCTAACACATAAATTCTTTAACACCCAAACATAAACTCAGTTAAATGCTTACATCATAAGCGGTAATGAATTTTTTCGCATGTACCTATATTTTATATTAGGTTCACATTAACGTGTCCGTAGACACTTCCTTTTAAAAATCGGTTAATTAGTCCCAATACATTGTTTTAACTAAAACTATATTATATTTTACTAAACTTACCTATTAACTGAAACAAATTAAAACAGGGACCTGAACCGAAATGTATTTATGGTTCAGATTCGGCTCAGGTTAAAAAAAAAATATTGGTGCAGGTTCAGTTTCGGTTCAAGAAAATGAAAATTATAACTAGTGATGTAAAATACCCGTGTATTTAATATTTGGGGTAAATACCTACGGTAAATACCCGGGTATTTATCCAAATTGGGTAAATATGAGGGTATTTATTTTGTTGGTGGTTATAACGTGTTAAATCTTAATTTCTGTATTAATTAATCAAAAAAATCATTTAAAATATCAAAATGTATAATGTAAGGAGGTTACAAAATGATAACATTAATGCTGTTACTAATATTTTCTTGCAGAAAATGGAATTAAACAAATTAATTTTGAATTTGTACAATGTACCTACATATCTAAATCTACTATCATAAATTTTACGTGGTAATATTGTAAGGAAAAATGAAATGCGTTAATAATTTTATTATTTATTTCTTAATATATTTGTTAAATACGTGACATAAATATTTCTTTAAGGCAAAAGAATGATCAAACTTAAAATAATACTCTAGAGGAAATGATTGAAATTGAAAAAAAGGTGTAGAATTATAGGTCACCGACTGATATAAGCATTGCATTGCAACCATTAACTATTTCCGAACAGACTTGTTAAAATTCGCAAGCATTATTACATTACAACGCAGTCTCGTCAAATCTTGTTCACTTATAAATCTACAAATTTTCTATAACATTCCAATACAGGTGATTTTCAATTTTTTTTTTTTTTGTAAAAAACAATAAAAATATAGTAATATTCGAATCTACCCATTTTTTGGGTATTTACCGGTACGTCGGGAAAATACCCAGGTAAATGCCCATTTTTTATTTACCTACCCACGGGTATTTACCCATTGCCCATCACTAATTATAACGGTTCATCGGTTTTGGGTTCATGTTCAAATTTCGGTCCACGGCGGTAAATGATTACAAGCACAAAAAGGTAGTGAATGAAATCGGAAATATAAAAATTCAGTGGTTCAAAAATGTTCACACGAATTAAACTGCCCTTATGTTTACGAATATGGAAAAATATATATTTGTAATTGAATTAGCAATTACACGTTAACGTTTGGTGCATAAGATTTAAAACAATTTGGTTCAGGTTTATTGATCCTTGACAAATATACGTTTCGGTACGGGTTCAGGTTTATCAAAAAATCGGATTAATTCGGGTTTCTGGTTCAGGGTCAGGTTCGAGTTCTGTTTCAGGTCCCTGAATTAAAATATATCAGTCAGTGTCAGTGTTATAGGTAATTTCTTGCTGAGATGAAATTTACTAGATACCACAACGATGAACTCTGGGCAATTCACTATTTTTTGTGGCAGGTAGTGACTCAAATATTGGAACAAAAGACTTTAACATGTAAAATCATATTTTCGCAATTTCTTACTTTCCTTATTGTTTTAGATAAAAAAGTTTCAAATAAAAGTTGTAGAGCTTAAAATTACACCATAATCATTAAATAAAAATAATTTTGCAGAAATTAGGTATGAAAATGTCGAATATCACTACAAAAATAGCGAGAGCTATCGAATCAAAACAAATAAAGTAACAAATGTTTAACCATTTGACTTGTCAATTTAGGTTAGTATATTTTCATGTGTTACTTACAATTTCTATTCAACTGAACGATTAGGTTTGTTCGCACAACAAAATATGGAATTAATTTGAAATTTTTGGGTTCTGCGAACAGAATGAAAGGTTAATGTTATTACTACCATCTGGAGTGAACAGAAATGTTTTTGTCTTACAATGATTGTTGTTGTTGTTGGCATTTGTCATTGTCACATAATGATATTATAATCTTACTTTATTGAGAGTGGAAGAAGCTACATGATAATATAGTAAATATTTAGTGGTTTGCAATAATTTATAATAAATGTTAGCATTCCTTTTCTCTCGCTTTGGCTAGTACAGATACATGTAGGAGTAACAATACTCGTTACTAACCAGAAGTTCCATGCAGTGCGCATGCCACAAACTAAAAATTTCTTAGAATCCGCGGACTACTCTGACGGTTGGAAACTGATCAGCGATTGCTGAACGAACAAATGATTTTTAATCGTAGATTTAAAATTTTTGTTGTGCTAACATTTTTAAACTGATGCGCATGCTTAGACTGGTATAATGACGGTCTCTGACTGTTGAGTGAACAAACGTAATATCTATTAATTGAAATACATAATTATTCACTTGAACATAAATTACAAATAAAAATAATTTAATATAACTTGACAGATAAACCACTTAACATTTGTTCATTTTTTTGTTTTAATTTCATGGCTATCGCTATTTTTGGGCGATTTTCGAAAATTTCATACCTAATTACTGTAGTTACAACGCATACGAAATTAATTTATTATTGTTTCAGATACAGAATTTTAGGCTCTATAACTTTTATTTGAAGCTTTTTTACCTAAAATAATTAGGGAAGCAGGAAATTACGCAAGTATGATTTTACATGTTAAAGTCCTATGTTCGGGTGTTCGAGTCACCAGCCTGTATACACATACATACATACATAAAATCACGCGTTTCCCACTTAGTGGGTTAGCAAAAACCCGAAAACAATAAGAAAAGGGATGAAAGTAAGAGCTCCACTGAATCACTTAACTCTTTAATAACATTCTTCTTTCGCCTTGTCCAAAATCATCATAACATTCATACAAAGAACATATTAAAGTGACCGATATTCGGTAGCGAATAACCGCATCCGGACTACAATAATAGTTACGCAACAATCATCTTTCGCCACACATTCCTATCCATGCACACTTCTTTCACCTCAGCTACATTCATAAACGAATCCATACGTAATAACATATTAAAGTGACCGATTTTCGGTAGCGAATAACCGCATCCAGACCACAATAATAGTTACACAAAAATCATTTTTCGCTACACATTCCTGTACAAACATACTCCGTTTTTCTCGTCCACATAAAAGTTCAGCTGTCTCTCCATTCTCATAAAACATTCTTACTAACCATACATCTTCACACCACAATAATTACGAAACAATCATCCTTCGCCACACATTCCTATCCAGACAAACTTCTTTCGCCTCAGCCACATTCATAATCGTATTCATACATGCTCTTCTTCTCTTTCCACTCGGAAACTTACGCTACTTCAAAACACTACCAATCACATCCATCCACTTACACACTGGACGGCCTCGCAATCGAACACCCTCAACTTTACCAACATATATGCGTTTTACAAGTCGTTCACTCATCATTCTCTCCACATGACCAAACCATCTCAGCTGACTCACTCCAACTCTCTTAACAACATTCTTCCTAAGCATACATTCTTCATACACCAAATTATTCCTCACGCGATCCCGTCTTGTATACCCACAAACACCACGTAAATACCTCATTTCCACGGCAGTCACTCTCCTTTTATGCTTTCTCGTCCATGCCCAACATTCACTTGCATACATCAAAGCAGGCACCAGCACTCCATTATATACATTTAACCGAGCTTCTCTAGATAAGTTTACGTTACGAGCAAACGTGCCCAGAGCACCCATTACCTTACATCCCGCACTCACCCTCCTATCAATTTCACGTTCAATTCGTCCATCCCTCGACATCATGCTACCCAAATATACAAACTCATTCACCTGCTCCAGATTTACTCCATTCACCAACACATTGCACTCAGTCACCAATTCACTCCTTTCAAATACTAACACCTTAGATTTATCAACATTCAACATTAAATTCATACTTCTTCCAACTTCGTTTATTCTCTCTATCATTCTTCTCAGTTGCTCTTCATTTCCACTTAAGACAACTACATCATCCGCATACGCTAACGCAGGCACAATACTTTCACCAATATGTACACCATCCATTCCACTCAACGCCTTCCGCAACAACACATCCATATACAAATTAAACAACCACGGAGACATACCACAACCCTGTTTAACACCTACATTTATACGAAACCAACTACTCAACCTACCATCTATTCTCACAGCAACTTCACTACCCTCATACAACGCTCGAATCGCTCTCAACCAGTTTCCTTTCACGCCGTACTTTCTTAGTACACCCCACAAAGTATCTCTAAGAATACTATCATACGCCTTCTTTAAATCTAGAAAGCCACAGAACACCTTCTTGTTCTTGTCAAGTGACTTCTCTACAATCATACGAAGAGCAAACAACTGATCGACACATCCCCTCTCAGGCAAAAAAACCACCCTGAACGTCACTAATTTTTGAAATTGTTAAGGTTCGCACCTTATGAATTAAAACTCTTTAGAGATATATTGCACTGACTTGACTTCATAATATGCAGTTTTTATCTTCTTACCAACATAGTGCCACTACCTGATAAGGGCTGGTTTATGATGAATTTAATTTATAAATTTACATTTAGAAATTTTGATTTAAAATTTACAATTTTCTCTCTGGTTTATATTCGATTTTAAAATTCTGGATCTAATCAATTAGTATCTATCCCGTGACTTGTCCCTGCTAGTCATTTGACGTTTTATCAGGTATCGGTTCAGATTTTAGGTTAGAATTATATTTTCGTAGATGCTAATGAACAAGCTGATTTTTTAATAATATCGGGAAAAATACTGTTGTTGATTTGTATAATAGAGAAATAAAACAAACAGAAACTTAAAAAACGTAGATAGTCCGTTAGGCCGTAGTTAGACGTATGAACACATTGATTTGTCAACGGGTAGTTTCATTGTTTGTTTCTGAAAGTGAAATAACAAGATCATGAACAATTCTTTGAATATACTTGGATGAGTGTGCATGTATTTAATTCCTTGCTATCCCTCGTCGCATTGAAATTACGGAAACGATTTTACTTACTTACTTACTTAATCTCGAGCCCTTCTATCTTTGCAGGTGTAGGGCTGTTGAATGGGGTGAAATTTAGTGTTTTGGATTCTTCTTCCAGCATTCCCTCCATGCTTTTCTGTTTTGGGCTAGGTTTCTGACTTGGTTCCATTGTATTCCTCTCTATTCTGCCGCTTCTTTGACTTCTTCCTTCCAGGTTTTAATTGGGCGTCCTATTCCTCTCTTTCCTATAGGTTTCGCTTCAAAAACTCTCTTAGGTAATCTATTTTCTTCCATTCTTTTTATGTGTCCTAGCCATCTCAGTTGTCCTTCCTGAATTATTTGTTCCACGGGCTTTTGTCCTGAATGTCTCATTTCTTATTAGGTCTTTCCTTGTCTTGTCCTCTATCTTTCTTTCTTAGGAATCTCATTTCTGAACTTACTATTTTGCTTCTTATTTATCTAGATGTTGTCCAGGTTTCGCTTGCATATGTTAACACTGGTAGAGCTACTTTCTTGGTCACTTCTACTTTTACTTCTTTTGGTATTTCTTTCTGTCCTAAGAACGTAGTCCTTATTGCATTAAATAGCCTTCCTGTTTTTCCTGTTCTTTCTTATATTTCATCTTCTAGTTTCCTTGTTTTACTTATTATCACTCCTAAGTATTTGTATGTCTCCACTTGTACTAGCCTGATACTGTTTAGTTTAATCTCGTGTTTTTCGTCTTTTGCAGTGTATTATCATCGTTTGTGTTTTTTCTCTGTTTCTTGTCAAGTTTTTCTTTTTCATTTCTTCGTTATATATATTTAAATTGTGTTGGGGATCCGCTTCGGTTTCTGCGGCTATGAAAATATCGTCTGCATAGCAGAGTTCGCTGACGTTTACTTTCTTCAGCTTCCAGTATCCTACGCAGTATGGTTTTATTTTCTTTTTACAGATCTTTATCGCATCGTCTATTACTAATGAGAAGAGCAGTGGAAACGATTTTATTTTTGTACAATTCATTTGGTTTGTCGTACAAATTACGATGTTCGCGAATACTGCTTATTAACAAAAAACACAATATCAATTTGTTCTGTGAATCCATCTTCAAAATGTCAATAACTCAGAAACAGAAAAAACATCTGACGGATGAAGCAAAGTTATACCTTACCGCATGTTCAATAGTTCTCTCTTGTGATTGATTAAATTTGAAATTTACATTTGGAAATATGAAATATAGTTATATTCCAAATTTAAATTTCTAATTCGTTTTAAACCATCGTACGCGTTTTAAGTGAGTTTCTATTTTAAAATCTAAATTATGAATTTTAAATTCGTAAATTAAACTAGCCCTAAGAGTTGAATTTAGTATAATTTTATTTATCTTCTAATTATACTACATATTTATTAGTTATAGTTATTTAATATACAGGGTGTCTCAATAAGCTTGCTCACTATTGGTAACTTTTTTATTTGAAGAGATACGAGGTTGATTAAATTAGCAAAATTGTGCCATTTTATATTAAAAAATTGGTCATGTAGACAAAATAAAAATAGTGTCAGCGGTTCCCAAAATT
This sequence comes from Ophonus ardosiacus, assembly GCA_943142095.1. Classification (NCBI taxonomy): domain Eukaryota; kingdom Metazoa; phylum Arthropoda; class Insecta; order Coleoptera; family Carabidae; genus Ophonus; species Ophonus ardosiacus. Next base: position 33,770,072 of record OW964833.1, on the reverse strand, counting down.
TAGGACAGAATATATGTTTTTTAAATGGAACTATATATTTTTTATTATCTTATTAAAAAGAGTATTTTTTTCTCTTTCCAATAAGGTAGTGTTGTTTATGTACAATTTTTTTAAATAAACGAGTTATTTACGTATAAATATAAAAATTATCTTTTATTAGTTTAGGTCAAGTAAACTATGGAAACAATTGTCTTTTATAAAATTATTATTTTATTAATTTATTTTACAGTAATAACAAAACAAAGAAAATATTCAAATTGAAAGCCATTATTTCTTTCGCACATTTAAACTCTTTTGGAAAGAGAGCCGACCGTTCTACGTAACTGGTGTCTAGATATAACTTTCCATATAGCACGATCATATCTAACTTTTCTTCATTTGTAAAGTTATTAAACATTATGAAACACAAAGAACTTTACGGAAGAAATTATTAAACGTCAAACAAACAAAGAATCAATTGTTTCCATGGCTTACTTGGCTAAATAAATTAATAAAATAGTTTACAAAATTTAAATTTTTAACTGTAAATAACTCGTTTATTTGAAAAAATTGTACATAAACAACATTACCTTACTGGAAAGAGAAAAAAATACTTTTTCCAATAAGATAATAAAAAATATATGGTTCCATTTAAAAAATATATATATTGTCCCAAATTTTGAGAACCGCTGACACAAATTTTATTTTGTCTACATGACCAATTTTCTAATATAAAATGGCACAATTTTTCTCATTTAACTAACCTCGTACCCCTTCAAATAAAAAAGTTCCCAATAGTGAGCAAGCTTATTGAGACACCCTGTATAAGTGTGGAATGTCAGGCTTACGGGCCTCGTGGCTAAACTTTTTCTTTCGTGACTAATATGTATTTCACCCGAGTCTAATACAACATTTTATCCAACACTTTCTTTAAAACTTCTTAAATCATTTTTATATTTTCGTTCATCGTTTGACACTGACATGTTAATAGATATACTACATAAAATTATAAAGTAGTCATTCAATGGTTGTTGTTTTGTTATATTCTTATTGAAAAAAATTCTGCAATAATTATTGTCTGTCATTGGAAATTAATTGAAAGAAAAATATATTAAAATAGGTGAAAATTAGGACCTTTCTGTAAACATATTCACTTACAAGCATAAGCAGTACCGTTGAATTTAATTCCGAAGCTAGTAACCACAAACTCGTTCCATCAGCCGTAGATGACAGCTGTCATTGGGTAAAGATAAGTAACCTAAGTATCTTTTAACATAAGTGTTAATGTTGATTGAAATAAATAAGTTTTATAATGTTAATTTATTTCAATAATAAAATAATTTTGTAAACTTGCTTTTTATTTATATTAACAAAAAGCAAAAATCAGTAATAATTCCTCCGTGACTTCCTAAATATTCTCTCACGGAGTGAGTATTGTTGCACATTAGTTATTCCAAATAACCATAGTAACAAGTATATTATGAATCACTGTTAGATAAAACTCAATTTCTATTAAGTCTGGTATCTGGTATATTAATCGTCTGATATGCAGTTAAGTAGTCGTATGTGTATAATTTAATTCTTATGAGTTTTATTTTTATGGATATGTATTTTCATTGTATTGTATTATAAACAATGAATTAAATCAGGGATAATCCTTCGGTAATGGTAAGTTATAAATTGGATACATAAAATCAGTGCATTATATGTCTAACAAGGGTATATACACCATAGTTGCCATATTCAGTAGGTTTGTACCTAGTAAGGTGTACGTTGCTATAGTTGAGATATCAAGCTATGTCAACATCTAGCGATTAAATTGGATTTGGGGAATTGAACCCATCTCCCTGAAGTCAATGTAAGAAGTAAACAGTGTGCTAATGGCAATCTAGCGACTCTAAAATGCTATATAGATTTTTGTAGAGTAGCAAAATCAATGGAGCACTTTGAAAGGATTAACATAGTAATGATTGATTGTTTAGATAATGATAGAAGTGTGATTGGATCTCACTAATCCCGATCTGTTTATCCGCTGTGTGGAAAACAGCCCTTGTATGTTACACCACCATCACCGCGGGTGGAATTTCGCTTGCAATCTCTTAGACTTAGACGTTCTTCTACTCGCATGCACTTTTATTATTCTATTCTCCCAAAGTTTTTATAACTTCTTTTATACTACAGATATCGATAAAATTTCTTTTTAAAGTTTTACTACCGTTCTTTTAAATATTTATTTTTAAATGGTTAATGGATGAATTTCATGAACTTTGAATTATTTTGCACAAAAGGGAGCATCCATTTTCCAAGATAAAAGTTACGCAATGAAAAGCTTGCCAGTGATAGGCGCGTAATCTACGACAGTAATTTACAACAGACAATTAAATATTTTTTACCTTAAAAATCTTCAGATACGAAGGTGACTTAGAATTGATAATAAAATTATGGAGTCTCGTGACCGTGTGCCAGTGTCTAGTCGCGAGTCTCAAGGCATGGTGCGATTCCAACTGACGCCAAAATTATTTAAAATTTTAAATGACACAAAAGTGAACCCTGTGGTGCATTCTCCACGGCGGCTATTAGTGCCCGTAATAAACGCCTACACGGTACGAACTCTGTTTAATAAAGCAAATTAGCACACCCAGCAATGGGTAGAAATCAGTTTTTTGCAGACTGTTGCCTTCCGTTGTAACTGACAACGATGGTTGTGGTATCATTAGAAATATGACACCAAATACATGTAATTTATGTGATATGTTAGACTCAAATAAAATAATGAAACTAAAATCTATAGCAGATCCAAGAAAACTGCTATGGATATGTCGAAAGAAATTCGAACAGAAAATCATGCCAGTGTCAGCCGAAGTACTATATCTCAACTTCTTAAAGTAGTAGGACGTATTGGGCGTGGCAGTGTAAACAAAAAACTTTTAGTATAAGAAATGAAAAGGCGAGACTAAATTTTGCAAAATTTAGCAACATTGGAATGAAGTTAACTAGAGAAAAGTCTTATTTCCGGATGAATCAAAATTTTTTTTGCAGAGAGTATTTTCGGTGACCAACGAGTTCAAGATACAATTCTATGTACCAAATCTCTGCAGTTAGGCTTGGCAAAGTAATTGTGATTTTATGTTGTGCATGTTCTCATGGCGGTGTATGTTCATTAGTCGTGATATAAAGCGTACTATGAATTCTCTAATGTATACACATATTTTAGCAAAGCATATACATCCTTATGGCAGAAAAAGTATGTCGCGGGGGGCGGGGATATGTTTTCAATTGGACAACGATACTAAACGTACTAGTAAAATAATTTTTAAGTCCGAATTCTTGTCAGACCACCCCAATCTCCGGATTTAAATCTAATAAAACATTTATGGCAGAAGTTAAAAATACGTGTCGGAAAAGAAAAACAAGGCTGAATTATTTAACCATTTAGCAAATGAATGGCAAAACATACCACAAGACATTATTAAACTTAATTAAATAGATATTTTCTTAATTAGTTGACAGGTCAAAAACCGAACATGTAATATAAATTTTCATGAAACATAAAAAAAAAACTTCTTATTTATTCCGTACATTATTCGGCTGTTGAAAATTTTATTCGTACATATAATAAGCTTAAAAGAAGGTAATTTGAAATTCTATTTCATGGATCTATCATCTATTAAAAAATAAAAATAAAACATCTGAACTTGTGATGTTAATTATTAACTTTTTTATATTTTGTTAAAAAAATCTCATATGTCTTACAAAAATAATTTGAAATCAGAGGGGTCAAATTTGGTTCTGGAATTACAACTAAACCATTTACTATATTTTGCTTGGTTTTTCTCACAACCTTGTTGCTTAAAATGTAACACAACCTGAAACGAGTGGCTCCATAAACCAAAAATTTTAATAAATAGATTTGATTGTATTATAAGGTATCTCACAATTATTTTTGGAAAACGACTACTATAACTTATTAAAACATCAGCTTTCATTTGCTAAGGGAACTATACAGGAAATTCAATTAGACCAAGCGCATTTCCAGTGCTTTAATACGCACGGCACTATAATTTATTAAATTAAATTGTACAAATTATGTAAGTGTGAAACTAGAAAACAATAAACATTTATTTCCCGGTTTGGTGAATCGTATACATTGCACAAATTAACACCATTATGTAGTACGTACGTAGTTCTTTCCAAAGTATGACCCCATGACCTTTTAATCACTGTTGGATGCAAGATTAAGAACAATTTTTCAATCTATTTCTGTAACACTGCAAAAGGATTTATGAAAATGCAATCATCGTGATTAGCAAAGGCATGAAAAATTCACTGACTTCAATATGACTTTTACCTCCCGCTACCATTGGTAAGGGAGGTATAGGGATCGTGCTAAAAATCACATATCGAGATTTTAGTAAATGACCACGTTTTAAGGTTCCTATAATCCAATTTTAACATTTTCACGATGATGTCTGTATGTGTGTATGTATTTGTGTGTGTATGTATGTGTGTGTGTGTGTGTGTGTATGTGTAGGGATTTTGTCTTCGCTCTAACTCGAATACTATCATTCAGAAAATTCTGAAACCTTGTATTTATAACCCATTCTAATATGAAAAGAAGCCATTAGATTTTGGTGTAAATCGGACAACCGGAAATGGTAGTTTACCTGAAGCTCATAATGATTTTTCTACAAAAATACCATTAAATGCCATTTTTTCGCATTTTATGTCTTATGAAAATTAAAGATTATTGAATTTTCTACAGGAATACATTAATACTTTTTCTATATATTTTACAGATAAATTTAAAAAAAAAAAAATTATTAGTCGCGAAGCCTAAAGCCGGCTTCCCACGGCCTGTGGCGCGTACACGCCACTACCTGCTTTTACGCGCAACGGGCCATGGGAAGGGGTAGCGCGTGGCGCGTTCGCGCAGCGCGTCCTCTCCCATCATTTGTCGGTAAATGTTGCACGCGTCAAAGGAAACCCTCGGCGCGAGATGGCGCGGCGTGTGTAAGTATTCCCACGGCCTGTGCTTGCTTGTCCCTACATACGTTCAGAACGGTTCTTTTCAATACATTTTAGAATATAATAATTATGATTTTTGTATACTTACGTATACGTAGTTCGACTTTTGTTGAAAGTTGACATCCACCAGCGTCTTTTTTGTTTGATTCTCTTTTGTTTTAAAAATTCTCCCGACAATGAAACACATGTAGCTGCACACACAGCAATTTTTCTCTGTTGACTATTCATAATGGACTGCATAAGCATATGCATAAGCGTCAAATTATCTTAAAATCAAGATGGCGAGTGGCTCGGCCAAGCCCGTGCATGCTTGCGCGCGCTCCACGTACTACGCGCCAACGCGCCGTGGGCATGGTCGAGGTTTGTAGAAGCTCGTGGAGCGAAGCGCGTCTACTCAGGTAGTGGCGTGTACGCGCCACAGGCCGTGGGAAGCCGGCTTAAGATAAACACAATTCCTTTGTTACAAAATTCATATTTCAAATGAATGTAACTGACAGTAAATGTCATTGTCAAAAAACTAACCACTTCAAATTAATAATAGTGACATATTAAAAAGAAAATAGTAAATAAAGCAATAGTTTTATGCAATGGAACAGTTTGCAGCGTTAGTAAATACGTAAGTATGTATTTAAATTAATAAAAATGGATAGGAATGTGTGGCGAAGGATGATTGTTGCGTAACTATTATTATGAGAAACCTTCACATATACTAAAAGCGGATTTAAATCGTATTCAAAACGTTTTTCTTATTGAAAACGTCATGTGTACAGTGTCAAAACGGTTTTGAGTTACCTCAAAGCAAAACTAAAATTCATGGGTTTGACTTGAAAACTAGTTGCAAAACTACTCATGTTAATATTTAAAGTTAAGTTTCGATACTACGCATGCGTACATGATATGAGGTTTCTGATTTTGTGTTACTACCCTGCAAATAAACTGACAGTTGGGTAGTTTTATTGCGTAGTGGTACGAAGAAAAAAAAAATGGAATAATGGTAAAACGAAGGACTGAAAAAAATCTGTCCCATATAGTGCGGAACACGAATCTTGATCTGAGGGGTAAGGGAAAGAAATGCTCATATCGTGATATTCCATAAACGCTGTCAAATAATAATTATTACAGTAACTTTGAGCTTCTAATGCCCAGTTGCACCGATACCACTTAAGAATTTAAGTTTAGTTTAGTCTTAAGTTTAGTTTTATTTCGTTGCACTGTGCGCTAAACTCCATAAGTATCTTAACGCTTCCATAAATTTAAGCCTTCGAAATTGACAGTTTATCTTGCAGTTAAGTAAGTAGTGAGGTTATATTGAATGCAAACGTTTTTAATTTCTATCAAAATCATGGAAGTTTTTGATTTTATTGACGATTATGACGATTTAGATGCGTTGGATTTAATCATTTAATTGTATACGGAATACCAAGGCAAATATACGACAGATCTGATCATTTTCATTTTCTTTCTGATTATGCCTTTTTTCAACGGTTTCGATTAACCAAATATGCAGTATTGGAATTGTTGATTTTAATAGAAAATAATATAGAATTTTTAACGCCATGTAAGTATTGCATTGATTTTTCTTTCAATGTTTTACTTATTAATTTAATTATGAATATATAATTACAAATTTTTTATTTTAGCAATAACAGTGTGTCACCTATAAACCAATTATTAATTCGTTTACAAGTATTTGCAACAAGAGGGCACTTATTGACAATAGGAGATTTCAATGGTTTACATGAGTCCACTATTTCAAGAATTGTAAAACGAGTATCTCTAAAGCAATGGTTCGATTAGCTCCACGTTATATAAAGTTCCACACAACCAATGCTGGAGTTATGAGAACTCAGAACAGTTTTTAATTATATAGTTTATACGAATTGAGAAGACTTAATAATAAGCATCTTTCATCTTTGGTGTAGTTAGCACTTTGTGTTCGCTTTCTTTTTTCGTCTGATGCCATTTTTGCTAAAAACAATGAATATATTTAATTACACTTCAATTTTAAAAACTATAATTCTATTTGAATTTTGAAAACTTACCAACATAACCTCCAAACTTTGACACAAACAAAATCAACTATGAAAAATCCCTAAATTTTGTTTTTTTTTTTACTAAAAGTACAATTTAAACAGCTTAAAAATATATAAACTCACTTACTTAAGGTTATTAAAAAAAATATGTGTGCAACAGTAGATAAAAATTAAGTGATGCTTAAGGTAAGTTCAGTTTTATTAAGTGTAAATTTAAGAAACGTTGGTGCAACTGGGCATAACTCATTTGTGTACGCTTATGATCCGAGTGTAAACAAGACAGGAACTGATACGAATACCAATTGTGTACCAATTGCACAGATCAACTGCCTATATAATAAAGGCTGCGTAGCTTTAGAACTTATTTGGGCAACTGTTATATGTTATATTAGGTATGCACGAAGTAAATTAATTGTATTTCGTGTGGATTTAAACGGAGCGCATGTATTAGTGACTTGTGCTAACATATTTTCTACAGTTCTTCTTTCGTGTATATCAGCCAAATGCGCCTGCACCGAAACTGATTTCAAATCAATCTGTAGATTTGTTTTGAAAATTGCATATAAACAGTTTCACTTAATTTTAACTGAAAACTGAAACAATTTTCAAACCTGCATGTAAAAGTGGTAATAGGTGTTAAACATAAGAAAACAGTTTTTTTAAAATTTTTATTCTTTATTATTGGGAATAAAAGAAAATCATTCAAATAAAACATAAAAAACGTATAGGATAAGTATATCATTCCATTTTTCTTTTAAGCATTGATGAATTTTTTTCCGGCGAAATTCTGAACATTTTTTTCAGCAATAAATGGCATTTAAGGTTTAAGTTTGCCCCCAATTTTTTAATTTAAGCCATTTTCTCTATTTTTTCAATTACCCAGTATTCGTAAAATCGGTTTTACACAGTTAAAATATCTCAAAGTATAGAACATATTTATACATATTTTCTTTTTATAAAATTGACGTATAGTTGAAATTAAAAGAAAAAGGTACAATTTGCTACATTGCTAATTGTGAAACATTTTCTCATTAGTATATTCTGAATATGAAATACAGCAGATATTTCACATTCATAATTGTCTTTCTCGTTGAAACTTTTTTGTCATTTTAAAAGTTAAATAGTGTGACACAAGATGATTAACAGGAATTAACTAACTTTTTACAGATAAACATTTTTAATTATTTTGGTGTAAAATAGGTCAAACAGAAAAGTTTTATTTTTAACTGTAAATGTTGCATAACACCTTTCAGAAAAATCAGCATAACAAGGAATCTCTTTTTCAGGAATTTTATTTATTTTAGCGACAGTTTTACTTGCATTCATTTTATGCGCATTTTTATTTTGTCCAGGGATACATTATACTTTCTGGTAATATATAAAGTTTACATACTTTTTCAAAAATAATGACGTCCTCCACTGCTTTTAATTTTTTTTTTATGGTACTTCATCTAAATTGAAAGTGATTTGTAATTCTAGAAAGTCTTCATTGTTATTCGTTACCCTATTTATTTATATTTTATTACTTATGTAGATTATTCGCATTTCTACTTTGTCATGGAATACTTTATACTTTCTTGTAATACCTGAGGTATTCTCATTTTTTACTTTACTGCAGATGTAAAGCTAATTTTGTTCTCAAACTGTAGAGTTTGCTAATAATTGGAAATTGGAATCATATAAATTAATCTATTTTTGTATATTTTTTTTATATTTTGCGTCTTTTATGTACTTAAATATTTAAAAAACTGCTATATTAAATCGAGGTGATTTAGGGAAATTAGCATGTGTAATGTTGTAGTTGAACATTGGATTGACATTTAAACAATTAATTATTTGAAAAAATACTTACTTATGATATTTGAAAATTTAAGTAAATATCCTCTAGTACCTACCAACCTTCTAAAACGTAAAATCTTATGTGGCCAGCACATTACCTTCCGTCAATTATATGTTTTTTGTACAAATTCCATACCAAAAGTTCCTTGGAAAAGATTCTATATATCCAGTAAAATTGTAACATGAACATATACTATTTTCTACAAATTCCGTACCGAAAGGTCATTGGAAAAGATTATTTAATCCAATAAAATTATAATACGAACATAAATAAAATAAATATAAATATACCATCACAGTATATTACCCATTCCTAGGTGTGCTAGTCTACTTTGTCACATATATCGGTAATGATGATGACATATTTGTACCGTATTTACCAGGCGTCACCTTTTGTGCCATTTATTTGGCGTCGGTCGGGATCGAACCCGGTTCCCTAGGTTCGCGACCAGACCCTCAGGCACGCGGCCACGGGACCCCATACGAACATACACTATGTAAATTGCACTTGACACTGACATCTGTCATTTAGAATTATTTGAATATGTCAGCGTTTCCATGATTATAGCAAAGCTGACTGATTTATAAAAGTTAATCGATTTATATTTTTTTAACTCTATTTGTATTGAATATGAAGGAAAATGTATAATCAAACAGTATATACAATAAGATATTCTTTCATATTGATAATCACATAAAATGTCAAAAAAATGACATTTAACTGCGTTTTCTCTACAAAAACTGTTGAATTCAAATAAGAGAATTTCCGGTTGACCAATTATTACCAAAATCTAATCAGCTCTTTATATGGATGTAAAGAAGAGGAATACGAAAAAATTATAACACACACATACATACATACAGACATCATCGTAAAATCGTACTCTAGGGACCCTACAACGTGCTTATACATTAAAAACTCACCACCGATTTTTTTGACCAAAAACAATACCTTCCTTACTTACCTAAAGGTGCGGAAGGTAAAAACTACATATATTATTGTACAAGTTTTAATTGGCACTAGCAGCTTCGAGGGCAGCTTATATCATTCAACATATCTCTCATTTTCATATAAACACGTTGATTCTTTTTGGTGTGGCATCATAAATTCAAGTAAAAATTATTTGTTTTACATTAGTTGTTTCGTTATTTACTGCATTTATTTACTTGACAATAGATTCCATATTTCAAAATGGCGATGGTGGAAGGTTTGAAAGTAATAAGAATTTGAAATAGAATAGATGTCTGACGAAGATGTTAAGCATTAAAACATTGATAGTCCTTATCATACAGCTTTAAGGTCTAATTTCAATTAAAGGTATTAGGGAACGCTTTGGCCAAATTTTAAGGGCAGCTTTATAATGAAAAGTATAGTTAAAAAGTCATAAACATTCTTCTGTCTGGTTAACAGTTTCTTCAAATAACAATGTTTCTACATACACCAGATTTTGAAAATTACTGAAATAATGATGCCTATTAAAAAATTTTAGACTACGTTCCTTAGCAACGTAATCAATTACGATAAAAAAGGATTTTTTCCGCAGTAGGTACTCTATGATACATGTAACATAAAAAAAATCAAAAAAAAGTTTTCACGGCATTTTCATTATGGGGATGTTTTTCAATTATGGGCAAAGCATTTCACAGTGAAACTTAAAAATCGAGACTAAAATATAAATACCTCAGTTTCTTCAACCATCAATCTCTATTACTTCTGACTAAAACTATGTGCATGTTGTGCATTAAAGTATTGCTCCTTATCTTTTTGTTCGTTTTGTATAGAAATGAATTTTTTTTTTCTCGAAAAAACCTCTAGTTAAATGTTTCTATTTGACGTTTAGAAGTCCTGATTTTGACAGTCTATTGTTTGAGGTAAAAACGAGTAAGAGAATGGTAGTTTCATTGGGTGACTGGGTGTCTCTAATAAGTTAATTAACTTCAACAGTTTCCAAAGTTGTGCGTTTGCCTTGAATAAGTATTTCTCGGAAGAGAGATTGTGGATCACTGGTTTTCATGTTAAAGGCATTAATTGATTACAGAATAGATATCACAATTTCTACAAAGATGCGAAACCAAAAATCATTTAACGATATACAAATTAATTTTCCCAGTTCAATGATAATAAGCAGTGATATATTAATAAATTGGAAGTATTGGAACAAAAAAATTAGCACAGTTATAAAACATTTTCTTTTAAAAACAAATAAAAACGGAAATTAGTTTATACATATGCACATGTCCGGACGATGTAAGTAGTGTATATTTTATCACTTACATATTTGGTACAAAAAGACCCTAGTAACACCAAAAGCAAATAGTGAACTTTAATAATTATGTAATAGTGTTGCAAGGCACAAAGACACATATGTGTGTGTTATAAATAGACCAATTGTCTGTTTGTATTTAAGGATCTGTCCAAAAGTATAAAGTAACATAAGTCGCAGTATTATTCTTTAAATGTTAGTTTGGAGATGATTTAAATACTCTAAAATATACGTCAAACCTAGGGATTCACCAAGCCAAGCTACTTGGCTTGAAATAAAAAAGCTTGGCTTGGCTTGAAACTTCAAGTTTTTTTTAATGTTAGGCTTAACTTGGCTTGGGCTTGATGAAAACAAAGTAGGGCTTGGCTTGATTTTCAAGCTTGATCAAGCTTTTACGAACGCAGATATAATAGTTTTTATTTCATTTTTTTATTTTCGCAATAGGTATATGTATAATATATGAATCTTGAAAATTGAAACCAGTAAGTAGTAAGTGTTCGGTATCAAGATTTGAATATCAGTAATAGGTATGAACCGATGTATCGATGAATTGGAATATCGATGTATCAATATATCGTGTGTACCGATGTATCGATATGATATATCTATGTTTCATTTTATTGTTGTTACAATAAATAAATCACATTTTGTTGTACATAAATTTGTTATCATACAATTGAAAAATAACTATACATAAAGATGAACTAAAACAGTAAAATATAAAAATATTGAATTGTATGTTTCATTCAATTATTTTATTTTTGAGAGTAAATAATCAACATAATTTTATTATCTTTATAATTTTTATTCACTGCATTAATTCAAATTTTATGGTTTTTATAAATAAATGAATAGGACCTATGTTCATAATACCATTTTCACTCGAAAAGACCTCCCAACAAATTCCAAACACATAAGAACAGTGTTCAAATAAATACATAATTTTGGAATATACAATGGGATGAAAGCGAGGATGAAACTGAACTGGTACTCCCTTTTTAAATACATTTGGAAATCATAAAGTCCAACGGACGGGAATTTCCTTGAAATTTTGTTTGTTCGTGAGATAAATACTCGTCTCTTTCTATTTTTAAGGCTATAAAAATTGTACTGATTTTTCATAACGGAATCATGTAAGTACATAAACATAATTACCTACCGTAATTATTTCCAATCTTTAAATAGCACAAAAGTTAATATCGCATCCTCAACGAATACGGACTTGTTGTCATTATCGAAATTCTCCAATAAATGCAGACTGACTTCCCCAGAACTAGGTATTAAATCGAGATTATATATTTATTTGGTTAACTCATATTTATGTAAACAATGAATAATTGATCAAAGGAATATTTATAAGGAGATACTCTATTTGTCGGATTACATTTTTATTTGTTTATTATACCCTTTTCAGAAAAGGTCGGTTTATTACGGATAGACTGTGGGCTCTGCTATAAATACTATAGAAATCTTTGTAATATCCTCAAAAAGAAATTTATGCGTTTCTTTGATTAGATAATACAAGAATAACAAAACATTATAAATTCATTCCTGCAAACCATTTAACAAAATGCAACTATGATATTTATCATCATATCATAAGCAGTATGTCATTCAATTTACCTTGCGTGTTGTGTATATTACTATTTCTTAATATTTATTTTACTTCAAAATTATCTATTTGTAGCAGTGCAATAAATAAGAAATATTATTTTCTGAAGCTTGATGCGTGGTATTTCAAATCAAGTTACTATAATCAGTTAAATTTAAGAATATTTCTTTTACTTTGAAAATCAAAGCTAATTTCTTAAAGCTTATTGCTTGTATAATTTATTCCAGTTAATAATTTAAGTATTTAATTAATTAGCTTTTATATAAAATACTTTTAGCTTAACAATAAATTTTGAATTAATACCATTTTTCATCATATATTTTATATTAATATAAAGTAAAAAACACAATTAATTTATCATTCTTTTCCAACAACTATAAATTTATTTTTTTACTTGATTGTGTTCGCGACTAGTGTGCGATTTGTTGGTTCAGATTGTGAAAATAAATGATACGTGCATAATAAAGATGATGAAAGGTATACTTTCCCATTTACAAATGTTCGAATCCAACTAAATTGTTGGAAACCTCAATACTTTGAAATTCTGTATCTATACCGAAGCAATGAAAAAGTCCGTTAGTGCCATATAAATACGGTTTTGTCAGCTTCGTCAACAATTCTTATGAAAAGCTTGTTTTCAACCAAGCTACTTGACAGTTGAAGGCTTGGTTTGTCTTGAAAATCAGGGATGTGCATTTACGCGTAAAAAAGTATTTTTTACGTTTACGTGTAAAAAATGCGTAAAAAATGTTAAATAAGTAGAAAACGTAGATAATGTATAATTTTAATTCTTCATAACGACACTAGATGACTTGCTGTTTACAAATGTCACATTACAGTAACTTTCCTTAATCCTATCATAAATATATTCCAAAACTACTGAAACTATTATAAGGTTATAAGAGAGAGACTGAAATTATTGTAAAATAATGTCGAATAACTTTCTTACAGGATACTTATAATATAAAAATGGCACTTAAGTAGTTTGAATTTAAATAATATTTCAATTATTTGATATTATAGGAACACATATTTTAATAAAAAAAAATATAGGAAAATTTTATTTATAATTTCATATTTATTAATTTTAGTAACTAATATTTTGTGATTATTAAAAACAAGAACAATAAATAACGTATATATTTTCATATATTTAGCACGTTATATTTTGTTCAAACAATAAAACATATTGTAAAACAATATTCTATTTTAAAATAATATTTTATTATTTACATTAAATATTAAATACAATTTAAAACTATTAAAGTGTAAGTGCTTTGTATTGAAATCTTTCAGCTCTATTCTAATTCTACGTACTTTCCTAAAAGGGAATTTATATTGGGAACACTGGCAAACAGGTAATTTGTTGTTAATATGAGTGTTACGCACAGATCTGTATAAATGGTAGATATCTTGCCCTGTGTTACTAGTTTGTGATCATATGGAGGAGGACATGAGTCAGGGAATTTAAATTTAAATATTTTATGAATTAGAATATGAAGTTTGTGTTTTGAAATGTATGTAAAATAAAGTAGTTTTAAAAATTTAATTGTTTATTTAAAAAAATACGAAAATATAATAGAATATAAATAAACTGCCGGTGTTAAAATAAACTTCTTTTCGATAATTTTTTTCTTATTTTCTCCCCAGTAATTTTTTCCAGATACACTTTTGCAATTGAATGCATTCTAATTCTAGAATACCAAACACAAGTGTTTGTATTAATTTCTTTAAATAACAAGGGTAATGGGAGGTAAAAAATATAAAAATAAATAATACAAATTTATTATATAATATAATATGATATAAATATAACATAAATTTATGGGATCCCGTGGCCGCGTGCCTGAGTGTCTGGTCGCGAACTTTAAATGGCACAAAAAGTGACCCCTGTGGTGCACTCTCCACACCAGCTATGAGTGCCCGCGAGGTGACGCCTGGTAAGCGCACACACGGTAAAATATATCGTCATCATTACCGATGTCTGCATGTGTTGTGGATACTGGCACACCCAGAAATGGGTAATATACCGTGATGATATATTTATTTATAAATTTACTGCTCAAATACATAAAACACTAACGAAATAAAATTATTGTTGATAATCACGTCTACCTGATACTTTGCCTGACACTAACACACAACTATACAAAACGACAAACTGGTTTTCGCGCCGTTGCGTGATCTGCGTACTCACTACATATGCCTATGACATCACCGTAACTGGCTCTCAGTGGTTCAAAATATTTCCCTGACTCAAGATGGCGACATACATGTGATCACAAATAAAAGCGCAAGGTTCCGCATAACCCGGCAGTCTACCATTTATTATAGGTCTGTGGTGTTACTACTCATTATTGTATAGTAGCGTAAATGTGTATGTGTTAGTGACTTTACTTTTACTTATTTATGTAAATATTTTGTGACAATTATAAGTGAGTGTATAGTGGACATGAACATAAACTATAGTGAATTAATAAAAGTCTTAATTAATAGAGCAGTTTAGGCAAAATCATCGTTTTGATAAAAGGTTTGTTTTAAATTTTTATTATAACCTATATGTCAGATTAGCAAGATCATGATATTTTAACAATTTGTGGGAAACAATAAGAAAGTAATGTTGCTATTTATTTTGTTGTAGTATTTTTAAAAGTTATCCTGTGTTGCTTATGAATAAATAGCTTATTACCTATTTCTGGGTGTGTTAATCTGCTTCTATACGCAGATTTCAGTAATGACGATATATCTGTACCGTTGAAAGTGTTTATTGCCGTGGGGAGTACCGCAGTGGTCACTTCGTGATAATTAAAAATTAAAAATAATTAGCAAGTTTAATGCTGGGTTTATGCAGGCAACTAAATTAAAAAATTAAATTTGAAAACTAAACTAAACAAGTAGAAACATGGGCGCCCACAGACTTTTTGCAAGGTGGGTCGAATTTTTTGAAAAATATGCGACATATATAAACAAAACAAAAACAGGCCACCTAGCTATACATAGGTTATATAATAAATATTTAAAAAAAATATACAGGGTGGTGACTCGAACACCCGAACATAGGATTCATGCTTAATTTCCTGCTTCCATAATTATTTTATATAAAAAGCTTCAAATAAAAGTTTTAGAGCTTAAAATTATGTATATCTGAATTAATAAGCAAAATTAATTTAGAATGCTTTGTAATGGATATGAAAATGTCGAAAATCACCCCAAGAATTTCAGATGAATTCGAGCGAGCTAGACCTACAATTTCGTTGCTTTTGTTTGAATTCAAGTTGAGAACTATAGCAACACTACTGTCATCCTAATGACATTCTCAAAATGTTTCATAAAATAAATTGAAATAATATTTATTTTATATATTTTATTTATTTTAAACATTTTTCTTTATTTGTGTATTGAGTAGGAAGTAATTAATTTGACAAGGGAAAGAAGTTTTAATGAATATATATGTCAAACAATGCAGATTTTCCTAAAAATGACTGTTTGAGAAGCATAACCAACTCGGGACTATGACGTCACAAATAATTTCGGAGGTTCATAAATTCATATCTTGCTTACTAATTCGAATTTTAACATTGAGTTTATACCAATAAATAATCTTAGGTTTTCATATACATATCCGATTAAAAAAAAATGGTAGAATACTTCATTTTTACCTGGAATAATTAGGAAAGCCGGAAATTACGAAGGTATAATTTATATGTTAAAATTCCATGTTTAGGTGTTCGAGTCACCCCCACCCCATATATACAGTGTATAAAAATACGACAATTAATTATTTAAATAAATCTTATCAAAAGTCAATAACATTTTGAACTAATATGTCTAAGGTTTCTTTAATTTCTTTCATGTGAACACTTCAGCTGTTTCGTATTTACATACCTATAATAATAGACAGTAATAAATTTTCTATTAAAATATGAGAAAAATGTCGTTATCAATATGATACATTGAACTGAAAAAAAAATTGAATTATTTATATTTTTATTTCAGAAAATTGATACATCCATAAATGAAAGGGGGGTCCGTCGACCCGTTCGACCCCCCCTGCGGGCGCCCATGAGTAGAAACCATTGCTATCAATAGCTCTGTTCGATGAGAAGTGCTTAAAGTGCAGAGCAGAATAGTGCAGTGCAGTGTAGTTTACACTAGTACAGTCTAATTCTTGTGGTTTCATAAAACACACTAGTGTATATTTGGGCAAGTTTGCTCAGCTGTGAGTAATCAAGCCAAGCGTAGCCAAAGGTGTAAAAGGTTAGGTTGTTTATAAACACAGTCATATCATAAAGCTGCAAAAAAGTGACTGCAGAAATGTCTGTTTTAAAGAGCATAGTGAACTAATAAACGATTCTGACGAAGATCAATCATCACTTGATTCTTCATCAGATTCAGAGACAGATATATTAATTAATTCTTTATATAGCAAAACAAAATTTTAGGTTAAATAAACAGATGTGTAGATAGGATAGAATTAAAATGTCTACCGAACAACATTTAGCTACCCCCACTCCTAGTCTGCACTCTCTACACTACCTCGCGAGTCAGGTCAGAAAAGTGAGCACTAGTTCTTAAAAATTTTGTCATCGAACAGCCTGCCAGAAGCTGCCCGTTTCTCATAAAACATGTTAGTGCAAGAAAGTTAACACTACGGCGGCCTAGTACATGTCATCGAACAAAGCTAATGACAACATTTATGCAACTAAACTGAAGAATTAAACTAATGAAACTAAATTAAGAATTTGGTTATTTTTAACATTTAGTTTAATTTTATAATTTCTTAAGTTCGCGCCTGCGCCATTTGCGCACTTATGACAGATTTTAACACCTTACTTATGAAAAATATGATCATTACAAAGTTTCTGCAGAAAAGAGCGACGTAATACTATTGGACTTATTCAACAAATTGTATACTTTTATTCTATATAAATATAATATATATATATACGAAATGTCAAACATAAAATTCTGAATTTTAATTTACTGAATAAATGACGTTATTTTATGCTGGGTTTATGCAGCATGTAAATTATGAAATTAAATTAAGCCACTAAATTAAGAAACTAAACTACAATAACGTCGTTTATGCAGGAAATTAAAATTCAGAATTTTATGTTTGACATTTCGCATAATCTAATTTTTATAGATGCAATTGCGATACATTATATTTATATAGGACAAGAAAATAAAGGTAAACAATTTGTTGAACAAGTCCAATTAGTATTTCGTCGCTCTTTTCTGCAGAAACTTTGTTATCATCGTACATTTTCACAGGTTAAGTGCAAAAATCTGTCATAAGTGCGCGAATGGCAGGCGCAAAACTAAGAAATTATAAAATTAAACTAAAAGTTGAAAATAGCCAACTTTTTAATTTAGTTTCATTAGTTTAATTTTTCAGTTCAGTTGCGTAAATGTTGTCATTGATAACAATGGTTTCTACTTGTTTAGTTTAGTTTTACAATTTAATTTTTTAATTTAGTTGCCTGCATAAACCCAGCATTAGTTTAGTTTCTTAATTTAGTGACTTAATTTAATTTTATAATTTACATGCTGCATAAACCCAGTATTAAGCTTCACATTATTTGGAATTTAATTACAATAGCTCTTATAAAGGACTGAGCTAGGAGATCCCATATATTGGGTTGATGTATAAGTTCGTAGAGTGCCTTGGAAAACTGTTTGTTAGCCGTGTCAACTGTCAACGTTGTTTTAATATTATTGTTTAATTGTACAATCTTTGAATTTGTAAATTGTTGTCAAAGGAAAATAGAGTGTCTAATAGAAAATAACGAATATTTCCACATATTCTTTTATTTGAGTTTAACAAAGGAATTAAGGCATCAGATGACGCTAGAACCATTTGTGTCTTTTACGGAAAGAACTCTATTGTGGAAAGTACCTACCCTACAGCACGAAAATGGTTTTAAAGGAGGACCATTTTTGACTTCACTTCCAAACCACCGGATTTCTTCTAACGTGGAGGCAATCATAAACAATGGAGAAGAATATATTCTTGATTAGTTCATGTATTTTCATTATTAAAAAATAAATAAATTTTGAATTCAATACGCTACGACTAATGCATCAACCTGATATTATAGAATTAATGTATGGAAGTTACACATGAAATTCTTACTACATGTTCTGGGAGGCTTTGAGATCACGTTTTGTGTCAAGTAAATCACGAAAATGTTTAAAAGATTTAATATTTATTACAAGATAATGGAGCACATAATCGATATAATTTCCAAGTCGTTTTGGAAACTTTCGTAACATGCTAAATATCAAGTTTCAACCCTTTATAGTTTATAAGTTAAAACTTTTAACGAACAGATGAAACGAGCAACGATGTAAGACTTTATCAAATATATGCGAAGAAAACTGAAACTCTTTTTATATTCTTCACCATTCGTGTACAAAAATATGCCAGCGCGGCAACCAAAGTTTTAAAAATACATTAAACATGAGATAGATATTTCACTACATAATACATGTTTCACATTATTGGAATACATTTTAATATGTGTAATTGAACGGAGAGAATATTTTATGTTATATTAAATATATCAGCGAAAGACACATAAACAGTAAGTCTCAATAATCCAAACACAAAAACAGGGTGTTCGGATCAGCAAGAGTTTAACTTGGAGTACTTTTTATTAAAGTAAAATCATGCTAAAGTACTTTTAATATAAGGTGCTCGATTGTGATTTGGACGGCCCGGTTTCGATTCCGACCAAAGCCATTCTTGAAACTTGACAATAAATAAACAAATATATCATCACGGCATATTAACCATTGCTGGCTGTGCCATTCTGCGTTGTACATAGATTTCGGTAATAATGATGACATATTCGTACCGTGCGGGCGTTTACCAGGCATCACCTCATTTCTGTCATAGAGAAAGAACCACAGTAGTTACTTTTGTACCATTTAAAATTCGAAATAATTTTGATGTTGGTCGAGACCAAACCAGCATCCTCAGATTTTCAACCAGACAAAAGTGACTTATATGGTACTCCATGGCAGCTTAAGAGCCCGAGAGGTGACGCCTGGTAAAATCCCTCAATTTTAAGTGGGATTCATCTTCTCCGGAAGTTCTTCCTTCACGCCAATGGGGAACCGTCCGCAAATTCATAGCAGAAAAATTGCCTAATCTATCCTTGATGACTATGATTGTATTTGTATTGTGATTCTAATTTCTGGGTACAATTAATAATTATTTCCAATTTTGAAATATCACAAAAGTGATGTCCGTGGTACCTACTCTTTTAGACGATTTTTTTTAGCTTGCCAACAAAGTGTACAGTGGATGACATGGAAGAAAACTGGTCTGAGAAACGTTAAGAGTTAGCAGGATTTCTGTAAAACGGCACTATGGTTAGAAATATTTTACTTTGACTAGTTATATGTAGTACGTGAACTGCTCCAACCAATAGTAGTATATTGGGAGAATGGTTTCATAAAGTCACATGACCACATATACAAGTAATCAGTGTTACTTTAATTAGAAAAATTGCAAACATTATATAGCTATATTTCAAGTTATCTGAGTACTTGAAATTAACATAACGCAAGTGCATCATGTGCAATAATTTTCATACAACTAAATATTGAAAAACATGAACAATACATTCACAACGTAGAACACACCGACATAACCTTAGTTTTAGGAAACAGCACGCCGGTAATGGATGCAAAACTCGATGTTATTCTAAATAAACTAGATTCAATTGAATCTAGGATTGGTACAATTCAAAATAACGTCGCTACAACTAATCAAGAAATAATTAATTTACAAAAACGTATATTCACAACTGATAGCAAATGTAATAACCTGGTAGAAAACTTCGTGAACAACAAAAAACTATAGGTATTCAACAAATTGCTATTAAAAAAGCAGAACTAAATATGAATAAACGAATGAAACGGAGAACAATCTCGAAGAATTGTTAAATAAAGTATCAAAAATTATCAATGAAAATATTAAAATACGAATTCATTCGTCAGAAATTGATTAAGTTAAACGGCTTGGTAGAAAATGAGCGCACGAAAAATTGGTAAACAAAGATCCAGAAAATCTCAAAGAAAAGTTTAATGTTCCAATACACGTACCAAATACAGATCATACTAAAACATCTGATAGAAAAACCACGTACAAAAGACCTATTCTGATTTCCTTCTGTTCAACAGCTACGAAATCCAAAGTACTCGCTAATAGTTTTAATTTAAAGGGTTCCGGTATGCACCTTAGCAAAGTCTTAGATGAAAAAACTCTAGAAGGAAAGAAAAAACTATTAACACTAAGAAAGGATGCAATCAACAGTGGTAAAACCGTAAAATGGGTTAAAAACAAATTAATTATTGAAGATACCACGATTATCAACAAGGAAAAAAGGAAGAAAATATCAAACAGCTCTTCATCGGAAGATTCACCAGGAAAACCAGGTTCAAAACTAATTAAAACAAAAGGATATATCCAACTCAGTTCCAGCTTGACGACAGTCAGCAATATCGTGACTGGCAACTACGATATCCCCCGTTCACCAGCAACCCGCTGCACAAACTTGCAGCATTGGAGACATAAACCCTTTAGCGAATACACATATGGGACATCCACAAATATTTGGGTACCCAAACCACAAAATTCTAGTATTTGGTAACTTTAACATAAATTTGACTATTAAACCATATCAAGTATACCACATTACAAAACCCCACCGCTGGGAAAGCAGAAAGCCTCACCATAATTATATTATTTTACTTTACTATAAGTTCCTTAAAATTGAGGAGCTTCTGTCCTTTTGTATCTTTTTAAACTTCTTCTATATGTCTTTATGTTTAACAAATACATTTATGTTTAAAATTTAATTATAATTTATTATATGTATATACAAGCATCTTTGTCACTGGCATGTCCTTCGAATTAGAATGCACAAATATTTGTTATAATATATACAGGGTGTCCCATATAACATTACGTTCTTGAATATCTCGAAAACAATGCATCGTAACAAAAAGTGTGCCGAATCAAAACCTTCATAGTTTTTGGGGGACATCAGATTCTGACAAAATGGCCCCCCGACACCCCCCGGGGGGGCGGTAAAGGGGGTCAAATTAAAAATCTTAAATGGGACCCCCTATTTTTATTGCAGATTCGGAAAGAGCGTAAAAAATTATTTCTCCTGAACACTCAGGGGGAATTAAAAGAAAGAAACTTTTTAAAAACTGACTATGAACAACTCGATTTTATCAGAAATTAATTCTACATTTTTACGATTGCAGCGCCACCTGTTGGGAGTACAAAAAAAGTTTCCGAATAAAACCAACAATTTTTTTATGCTCTTTCCGAATCTGCAAAAAAAAATAGGGGGTCCATTTCAGATTTTTAAGTTGACCTTTTTTCCCGCCCCCCCTGGGGGGGTCGGTGGGCCATTTTGTCAGAATCTGATGTCCTCCCAAAAACTATGAAGGTTTTGATTCGGCACACTTTTTGTTCCGATGCATTGTTTTCCAGATATTCAAGAACGTAATGTTATATGGGACACCCTGTATATATATACAGGATGTTAATACTAAGTCGTTACACCCGAAAATGGTAGTTAGAACTCATTAAAACAAACAACTTTTCCTAGTTCCAATTTTTGATTTGGTGCCCCGGTTCGTAGTTATTGGAGTTTTTTTCTCTCAAATTTACCTTTGGGCTCTCTAAAACATTTGACATTTACAATTATTTTTTATTTTTTCAAATGACAAAATGGCGGTTGATCAAAGAGAGAAAAAAAAATTAATACTCCTTAAAATAAGGGAGTTATGACGATTTTTCGAAAAACAAAAGAACTCCAATAACTACGAACCGGGGCACCAAATCAAAAATTGGAACTAGAAAAAGTTATTTGTTTTAATGAGTTCTAACTACCATTTTCGGGTGTAACGACTTAGTATTAACACCCTGTACATATTCATGTAATTTTATATAAGCTCCATTCTCTTTTGTACAAGATTTGTAAATCTCACACATACATAGAGAATATACATGCATACATACATACAATATTAGTAGATTTAATCAAAATAACGCCCTTGGTTTATTAGATAATCACGATTACGTGGAATACTCTCCCTTATCAAATCGGTTTTCTTTAGTGTCATCGACTGTAATTCATTTACCGGCTATATACTTATTTATGGACCAAAGAAAATACGTCGGCAATATTTTCAAATGACTGTAATTTATGACCTATTAATTTTAGAACGAAAATGTAAATACATAAAAATGTTCAAAATAAAAAACTGCATTATAGTTCTCTGGGATCCTATGTAGGGCAACGCTTTCAGCAACTTTTAGAAACAAAATATCCCGCCTGAATATTGTACAAATAAGTACACACTGTAACATGGGGGGTGGGGGTCATGAAGCTTCTAATTTACCCTTACCGACGATGACTTAGAAGACCACTTCATTTATTTGATGATGAACACATAGAGTAACACTTAAAGGGATGATTGATATATACTTTTCTGGACAAGGACACACTTAGTTATTTTTTATACTAAATTTTATTTACATATTTACACTTAAGCTAGACTAACTTATTATTATTACTTAAACTGAACCTAATTAAACAAACTAAACATAACTAAATTGTTACATTGTAACTCTAAATACTCGCACTGGCGTGTAACATGCGTCCAAATCGAAACCACAGAATACATGTCTTCTCGATATGAGTATAACTACAGACTAACTAAAAACAAATGGTTATAACCTTTAGGAAAGCATGTCTGAGGGGTGCAGGGTGAGAGGTTATCATACAGCACCCATAGCTAAATATCAACCCTACACGTGGGTTGACAATAACTTACAGACTAATTATCAATACACTAAATATGTAAGCGGATGACATTCAGAATGAACAGAGAGATATCTGAGAAAATGATAATAAATTCTAAACAGAATTTTGACTTACAAAGATAAAAATGTTGATATATTATATTGAAACCATAATTTAGATGAGTTTATAATAAAGTTATTTTCTTGTTATTGTTCTGCCCTCACCTTGTCACACCACTAGACATAGAAATAAAGAGCACCATTTAGAAATACATATTAAGAGTAAGTAGTTAATAAAAAGTGCAAAAAATTAAATTATAATTGATAATTTTAATTATTTAAACCATATCTAAACAATCTATTCATATAAAAACTAAATGTGCATAAGATGAATATCTCTCTATTTTTAGTAACGTTATTATACAAATCATTGTTATATTTATATTAATAATTATAAAAATATGATCTATATGAAGTTAAGCAACGGTAAGCAAAGTTACTACCTGGATGGGTAACCGCCTGGGAACATCGTATGCCATTGATCGGGTAGATGTGACCATAGTAAATGCGCAATCGCAGTAGTTAAAAAAACATTGAAGAATGGTCTATTATAAATTTTCTGACAGATAAATGTTAATTATTATTGATAATTTCAAATTAATAACAGTAATGTTTTAAGAATTATATATTTAAATATGAATTTATAAAATACGTGAACAGTAAATCAATTTCCATATTTGTAATTAAAAAAATCTTTAGAAAGCATTTCTCAAAAAATTTCAAAAATCTATTTTTTACACACTTACATGCATTTCAACTCGCTGTTTCTAAATTTTCGCACCAGAAATTTATATCTCTTTTAAATCCTGAGATATGTGCGTTCAAACTTGGGCACCAAAAATCCGATTTTTTGGCAACCCAAAAGTGGGTAAAGGTACATACTCTTTTTTGAGGAATAGATACAATTTCTAGAGAAAAATAACTAAAAATGGCCAAAAATTGCGATTTGGCAATTTTCGGTTTTTTGGTTGTGCAGACTGAACTAATAGGATAAATTTTATAAAAATGGGTACATTTATGTAATTTTAGCCATAATATCGAACGAAGGGTGATATAGCTTAATGTGTATAATACCTTATTTTTGGGTTTAACCACAAAATGGGTATTTTTGAGGTACAGCACTGAACTATATAAAACTATGGGTATTAGATTTTTAATTTAAAAAAAATTGGGTGTTTGTGACTAATACACAAAAATGGTTCTAGATATTGGCAAGATTATTTTATTTTATGACATGTCACAGAATTAGTAACATCAATAGTGCAGAATGTCAAGCTTCACGGAAAAGAATATTTCATTTAGGGTTATTACCCCATTTCTGGGTATGCCTGTTTGCTTTTATTCTCAGAGTTCAGACTTTCTTTATATCAATTTTCTTAAAATTTACAGGAATTAATGATATTTGGCCCGCTTTCATAAAGACTAGTTAAATTGACGTTCCAAGAATCCACTAAAAAGTCAATACGTGAAAGAATTGGAGATGACTCCTTTTAAAATGACCAATTCATCTATTAGTAGAATTTTCTGTTTTCCAAATATCGTATCAAACTTTGCCATAGTGGTAATATCGGTGAATTGGAATTTTGATTAACAAATAATTAGTATTGTCAAATCAAAACACGTCGATACAACAGACCGCGTACTTGATACGTGGGCATTGTGATTACCTCTATTAAGATACAAACACATCGCGCCTCTTAAACTATTAGAGTGCACAAATTTTCAAATACTCAGCTATAAATGAGTTTTTATTCAATGCAATGTTTATTATTGGGCACATTTTTTCTAATGAGCACTTTGATGTGGTGGAAGAGGAAATAAGTTCGTTTATTTCAAAGCAGAAGGTAAACATTTTATATAGTTTTTAATTTAAAGAGAATATTTATTTTTAATTTTTGAATGGTTCATTTACCGGTGTTCTCTTTAATAATTTGCCACATAGAATATACGAGTTGAATGTAATAGGTAATGAGAAAATAGCTAAGTACTTATACCATTTTCAAAAGACCAAACCGAGCTACTACTATCAATCAAAGAAATATAAATGGAGAAATGCTTTTTTGTGTGTTTTGAAATATATCGCAAGGCAAGCAAGGCGTTTACAAAAGAAATGCGAGATAAAAATTTCGTTCATAAGAAATTATAAATGTCAGTGTGATTTTGGCTCAGGTGTTTAAAGTGGATTTAGATTGACGATGTCTCTCTTGTTACCCGCAAAATCGTACATTTCTTGCCTTCTAACATGATTATATATTCACAAGCGTTGTATATTTAAACCCTTATTATAGAACAATAACAAGCAGTGATAACTCATTTGTTTTGCGGCAAATAGTCGTGGTTTCAAATCTTTAAATCAATAAGAACAATTTGGGATTTAACATGGGATTTTAGTTTTACGCAATTTGTTGTTCTCCTGTTAATTTTACGACAAAAACTATAGAGTTGTACGGAATTAAAACTTACATATAAAAGTATTTTTCATTTTTTATTTTGTTTTTGTTTTTTTTCTCAAATATATAAGATATAATAACAGTTTTTGCAGTAAAATGAACAAGAGAGCAGGGAATTTCATAAAACTAAAATCCTATGTTATATCCCTATGTTCACCCTTAACCGCCTCCACCCTTTATAAAACAAAAATATTTTCTTACTTCAGATATAAAATATGTAGTTGTGTATTTATTTGTTATTTTATAATATTTTCTGTTACTGTATGCTATTTTACTATCAATTATTTTTCAGTATTTAACAATAACATCAATTATTGATATTTAGATAAATGACTGTTACTTTTTATTTCGCACTGTTTAATAGTGACAATAGAGAGATAAAACTCTAAAATTTGTTACAATGCCTATTACATTCAGGAATCTGCTCGCATTGTTGCGTTACTGGAAGATGGTAGAGAGCATTATGTTCCATGAACATTAGTTGCACCAGAAACTATAGCACATAGAGTGTACCAAGACATTTTGGAGGCTGAGGAATTTGGTCTAAGTCCAGGTTCTTGCTGTAAAAGATGATCTACAGCTAGAGACGTTTGTTTTGTTGTTATTCGTGTTTTGTGAAATCGTTACATAAGTGTTTAGCTCTTCCAGACGAATTAGGAGCTATCAGATTTCCAATGTTAGCGAACATTTTGTAAGAAGAAGGTTAAATGAAGTTGCTTTTTTAAGTGAAAAATGGACAACTGAAGCAATATCCTTTTTATAAATGAATCTAGATATTGTCTGCAGTTGCGGATGGTCAGCAGAGAGTCTGAAGAAGGCGAAATAATAGGTATATAATATTCTTCACGTTAGAATGACATTGCGGAATAATAATCCGTTTATAGGTAGTTCATTTCGTTTTATAATCGGTGCTAACATCTACTAGAAAACAATGTTTTCCTGTATCAAGAAACGCACATGCAAACAATACCATCATTCTAGCTCTTTTCGATAGTTTTTTTTTTTTTTTTTTTTAAGACATTCGGCCTTATTCTGGTGACCATTGTATCCGAAGCAATATTGTAATCTATATAATAATGATTTCAATGTTCTATAAGACATCGTATAGATTTGGTATTCTGGTACCCACATTGTAATCGTATGAAAGAGGTATTGTAATGAATACAATATTGTATTCACGTATTTGCAGTGATGTCACTCTGTATAAAATTGTAAAAAAATCTTAATATTATTTTATTTAAATAAATAAATTTTACAATATTAATACATTTACATTCGCAGAATTGATATTTGAAGGAAAATAACGCAAATATTAATTTGTATATTGATAAATTTTATTAAATAAATATGATGAATTGACTGACACCTAACCTAACATTTGCTTGCATTTTGAAGTTAGCGAATGACAAAAGTGTTTGTATCAAGTGAAACATCCTCAAATAGAAATTTGTGTGTAATAGTGTAGTCTAATCATGAATTCATCTAAAAAGAAGGTTTATAAAAGACAACTTCAAATTTATTTATTTATTTATCGTATCCAACAATTACAAGTAGTATAAACGAGTATAAAAGTAATATCAAAAGCGAAAGAAAGAAATACAAATATGTGAAGATAAAATTTTGGAAAACAATTTGAAGATGAAATTGACAGCTGTCAAGATTAAAATGTACTTTGAAATGGGCCATGCAGAAGCGTAATCGTCGCGGCCCTGGATACGGATTTTTAATCAGTATCTACAAATTCTGCAACTACCAGCCAAGTAGAAATTTATTTATATTATTACGAAAAGAACAGTTTATTAAGAACAGAAAAATTAACCCCAGGGATGCCTCAAAACGTACTACAAAACTTAGATGTTCGACAATAATTTGTGTCACTTCTTTTATGCTGCGACTGACGGACTTCTGACCCATAGAAATTTCAAAATCTTGGCCAACTGATGGTAGATTCCTTGACCATAAAATTGTAAAGCTTTTAGTATCTTTATATTTGTAGGACTCGCAATTTCTTCACGCTCCGGAGTAGGAAAGAATGGATCCAATTCTATAATAAAATCAGAAACTGACGCGATAGCCTGAAGATGCTACTGAACATATTCTCTGAAAGAGTTAAGGGATCACTAGCATCACGCAAAACTCTTCTATTTATACGTAAATCATGTCTAAATAAAAAATATTTTTTATAACAAATTACATTTTTATTAATTAATAACTTACCGATTTCTTTCATTTTCGAGCATGTCAAAAATTAAAATAAAACCATTATTATCCATTTTTATTATCATTTCTTTATTAGTTACTATTTTTTCATTAAACTTTCCAAAAAAATACTGTTACCGAGTTAATTTCATGAAATAGTAAGACTTTTCTACTATACAATGTTCATAACGCGAACTAAAATTTGACTTTACCAAAACCATGAATCTATACGATAATTGCTTCTTATACAATGACGTTTTAATAATAAATGGTTACCTGAATACTAATTTCATACCATATCGTATAGAATATAATTATTGTATTCGAAACAACATTGTATTCAAACCAATGGTTACTGGAATACCATTTCGGAAAATTATTGCATTGAAAACTATAATGATATTTTATACAATATTGCATTCAATACCATGGACACCAGAATAAGGCTGATTATTGATAATCACGCAAATCAATACGAGAAACAACCATGCTAAAATACACGCCAATGTATACGAACTATGTTTACTCTTCCAAATTATTTACTGAACAGAGGTACGACATACGTCTTACGTCGCGTTATGGATAAATTGTATAACCTTTGTAGCAAAAAGAAATTACTTCAATTACATATGTCGTCAACAACCATACAATTTTTATTTAATATCAATGCCATTCTTATGTTAATGATACTATACTACTGCTACCATTATCTTAAAAATAAACTATGGCTATAATGGTTTGGGCATGGATACTTACAATGGTCGCATGGATTTCATTATTATTGAATACTTTAATAACTCGCGAATATATTGAGGATATACATCAAGAAGCTGTAGTTTCATTTACTCCATATATTGGTAACAATTTTCAGCTAATGCATGATAATGGAGGATTATATTTTGCGAGAATTATTACACAACACAGGTGTCTCTGAAATAGGGGGACATGGCTTAAGCACAGAATCCAGGGCTCAAAATAAGACGTTTTAACTAAACTTACCTTTATGCGGAAGTGCACCATTTAGCCAGTATTCTGCTTCAAAGTTCTTCTTCTAAAAAAAAAAAAAAAAAAAATAGTTTTGCTCATAATAACGGAAGGCTTTGTTTAACTTAAATGAAATTTGGTATGACAATCCGTATGGATATAGTTCATCTTTTAAAATAATAATTGTTATTATTAGCGAACCACTAATGTATGAAATTGGGGTGTCACGATCATGATTAGTACATAACTTTTAATGGCGAAGTCAATAACGTAAAATTAACGATCCTCAGAAAGATACATTCAATAGTAAATTTTTCTGTATTTGCGTAAATTGTGATATCTGTAACGATTTAGACAGAAATAAATAAAATGTAAGTGACTACGCCGTATAATTTTCAAAATAAATTTTATTTAGCAGTCTATCCAAATATCAAACAACTTATTTTTAATTACAGTAAGAATTGTTTGTTGTCGATCTTCTCAAGTCGTTTAAGGGTATTCCAAACAGCATTTAATTATAATAATTGCAGTAAATACTATTAGTCCGAACAAACAGATATGTTACTAGTTTTAGAATATTGCGAAGGATATTTTTGACAACTCATAAACAATTAGTGGTTTGATATTTAGATAGACTGCTAGATAAAATTTATTGTAAAAATTACATGGCGTAGTCACATACATTTTATTTATTGCTGTCTAAATCATTACAGATATCACAATTTACGCAGAGACAAAAAATTACTATGAATGTAAAACAAAGAATACGTTATTGACTTTGACGTTAAAAAATTATCGACTAATCATGGTCGTGACATCCAAGTTTCATACATTAGTGGTCCACTAATAATAACAAATATCATTTTAAAAGATGAACTATATCCATATGAATTGTAATACCAAATTTCATTCAAGCTGAACAAAGTGTTCCGTTATGATACGCAAAATTAATTATTTCTTTAGAAGAACTTTGAAGCAGAATACTATATAAGCGGTGCATTTTCGGATGAAGGTAAGTTTAGTTAAATCGTCTTATTTTGGGCCCAGGAATCTATCGTTAAGCTATGTCCCACTATTTCAGAGACATTCTGTACTTGAATGATGTAAGAATATATTGTAGCAGAAAGCATAACTATAGTCAAAAAATATGTTTCAATATTGTTTGAAAGGTTGCTAGTTAAGTTTTGCCCATTTCTTTACCGACTATAAAGTTCAGGTTCTGCTATTTCGTATTGTTGAGCATCATTTCCATTTGATACAAAATATAATTTGAATGATTATCCGGGGTCCTGATTAGCACATTTCCTCTTTGTGTTTCTCATCCATCAATCATAATTGATTCGTGCGTGGCGATTAGAATGGAGAACGTCTTGGCCGGCGTTGCTCTTGGCTGTTGGCAGGTATACGCCCAACCACCCAGCGTTCTGGCAACCGTCAGCACTAACGGACGTCAAGAAGTTTTAAGACGCGGTTGACAGGATGGCTTCAGCAGCTGGAACTGAATTATACAGAAATTTCTTATTTGATATTCAGACTGTGTCTGTTGGTTCTCGAATGTCGCAGGATGAGAAATTCTCTACTGCGAATTCTGACCTATTTGAGAATGAGGAGAAAGACCAAATGCACTCGTTTACCGCTGCTTTCAATAGCAACCGTCACCGATTTATTGTCTAGGTTAAACAGAGAAAATATTATATATATATATATATATATATATATATATATATATATATATATATATATATATATTATCCCCGCCCATTGGTAGTTCTAGTTTACATCACAACGCCAAATTTTTGTATCACACTTATTCGAATGTCAAATGAATTCCATAAAATTGAAAAAATATTTTTATTTTCCTTTGTATTAAGTTTAATTAATATTAATTAAGACTTACAATATGTAAAATATAATTTTCCTATAACTGTGCGTAAAGTATGTACTTTACGCATTTTACAGTGTTAAAGAGTCACTTTTCAAGCACTAGTGCTTGAAACAAGTGTAATAATTTCTAACAGATTGAATTTCTATTAACCTAATTATTAAGAACATTAACTGTTTATTTGACATAATGAGTTCTAACCTATCCTATTTTTTTAATGTTAATATTAAATGTACAATTTGTACAATTATAGAAGAATAATCCACCTGCCTCTCTGAGTCTCTTCCGAATGTTTAAGTTACATTTTCTACTGTATGATGAGAAACAGTATTAAAAGTGCTTGTACACTCAGTATTATGAGATACAGCACTAACATTTCGGTTGTAGGAAAAATATTGTATGTAACATGTATATAAAATACTACTTTACACACTTGTTGTATAAATAATTAATTTATATTAAAAAATATATAATATCTGCTCTCATGAAAGAACAATGTTTCGGTGCTACTGGACAGACACCGGTTACGTAACAAACACATCGCAAAACTTTGAAAAATCATATCTTGTTTAATATATACGGAATTTTCACATCGGGTTTTCGTTAATCGTCATATCTTTGTACAAAATTTCATAAAAACCAAAAAAAAAAAAATGGGCCATTAGGAGGATATTTTAGCAAGAAAGTAATGTTAATTGTTGGATCTATATTTTTTTTTTAATTTAAAATTTCACCCCGAGCCAAGATTTAGGTTCATTAAGCTCAAGCCAAGCCTAGTATACATTTTGAAAATCTTGAAATTTCAAGCCAAGCCTTCGAGTATGAAGTAGCTTGGTTGAAAATAAGGTTTTTCAAACTTTTTATAACATCGTAATTTTAACGAATCCAAGTTTGGAAAACGAGCTGCGAGGCGAGTTTTAGAAAGGACGAGTACGTTAACAGGCCTTCTGGAACCTGTCATTTATACTATTTTTCTTCTATTGAGGTCATTTTACAATGAGATTTTGAAAAATGCGACTTGACAAAATAACAATTGAAATTTTATATTTTGACAGTTTGTATATTGTGTGTTGTGAATTTTGTCA
Organism: Ophonus ardosiacus; assembly: GCA_943142095.1. Lineage (NCBI taxonomy): Eukaryota > Metazoa > Arthropoda > Insecta > Coleoptera > Carabidae > Ophonus > Ophonus ardosiacus. The sequence goes on along the minus strand of OW964833.1, from coordinate 33,737,826 downwards.
GATTGTATATAGTATTCTTCACGTAAGAATGTCGTTGCGCAATCAAAAGTGTAAGATTCTTAACGACATACGTAAATGAAATAGTCTCTTTTTGTTACACAGGTACACTATATCCTTAAAGTACTACTCAATAAATAACGATTAAGATAAAAAAACATTTTTTTAATAATTACTTTGCGAGATATTTAAATTTATTTGCAGGCCACAAAGACGTCACACTATTGGTATCTTTCTCGCGTAGCCTACTACAGAAACTGGTGCGAGAAAGATAGCTATCCGTTCCTTTAAAAATCAAATGCAGTTGTACAAAAAACAATGATGAGTTTTTGATACCACGAATTGCTTCAAAATTAAATGAACTTTCATTTAAAAATATTTTTAAAAATTGGTTCATTTCATTTCATTTATGAACAGATCCTATAGCCTGTATAGCAAAAGGAGACTACTTCATTTGCGTATGTCGTTAAGAATCATACACTTGTTATTGCGTAACGAACTTCTCACGTGAAGAATACTATATGTTAATTGTATCAAACAGTGCACTTATAGATCTTCTCAACGACGTGTTAACAGTGCTTTTATAGTCGGCTACCTTAGCATTTGTTATAAAACTTATTAAAAATAATAATAGTATTAAAGTTGGTAAATTATTTTTGTTTGTTACTGGATGAAACGGGCCGCGTTGACGTGACGATCTGTGCATCATGTTATATTTTCGTATCACACGGCGGCATCGGGGAACGTCGAGACGCTCAACGTCGTGAGCGTCTGGTGCGTCCTCGGCGTCTCAGATCGGTGCTGTCAACGTACCTCATATGTAATGTGTCACGACGAAATTTAAAAATTAAATGTTTTTCTCTAACGTAAGAGAAGTTGGTAAATAAATCCTCATCGAACAGTTTCAGTTAAAAAAAAAAAAAAAAAAAAAAAAATACGTACATGCATCGAACAGCTATTCGCAAATTTTGTATATCATAACATGAATTGTATTATATTTTCTCTAATACCTTTGAAATTAAGAATTACACCAGGTATTATAACAAAGTAATATTCGAAATATGGCACTAATAATAAACAAATATATCATCAAGACTTATTATAGATTTTGATAGACCTATAATATTCTCCACGTAAGAATGGCATTGCGCAATAATATTTCGTTTATAGGTAGTTCAATTCGCTCTATAATCTGTGCAGACGCCTTCTAGAAAACTATCTTTTTCTGCAGCGAAAAACGCACAGCAAGGGATGCACTCGATTTCGAGCTTTGGCCCGGCCCGGCCCGAAGCCCGCCTCGATTTCGAGTCGACCAACGAGCCGGACTGAAGATATTTTTTTATCGGGCCGAATCGGGCTAATAATTTGCAAAAAATGAGACGAATCGGACTTTTCTGGCCGGCTCGAAAAATCTTATAGTTCAATCGAATGCACAGTTTCCTTAATATTTTCATGAAAATTTATGGAGTTAGAAAGTATCAAAATGATTTAATATTATTATTTTACATCAAGAATTCAAGGTTATTCACTAAAGCATAATAATGCTATTATGTTGTTGTTATTATTATTATTGTTACTACTCGCATACTTAAACAAAAGTGATTTTTGTTCTTACCATAATGATTTCTTGTCTTATATTTGAGCAGAAACAAAGTTAGTTAAAAAATCCTTATGTAAAAGACATTTTTTGTATAAGATTTGTGAAAATTTGATTCAATTTTCGAACGCCTTTGGTAAATAAAGTGTTAAATACTCGTAGGTCTGTAATTTTTTATAAGAAACACACTAGAAGTGTCCCTTTTTTAAACATTTTATGTTAACTAAGGTTGAACCTTATAAGGATATGCAGAGTTTTTTTGTAAGTTTCACACGAAAAAGTTAAATATTTCGCCTCACATAAAAATCAAAATTAGGAATGCCGGATGCACTTAATTTCGAGCCCGGCCCGAAGCTCGGCCCGATTTCGAGTCAATTTTCGAGCCGGGACAGCTAATTTTTTGTCGAGTCGATCTTCGAGTCGGGCCGGCAATTTTTATTTTCGGGCCGAGTCGATCCAAACCTCAAAGCATGGTCCGGCCCGGTCCGAATGCATCCCTGCACAGCAAACAAGACTATTCTATTATCCTAGTCCTTTTAGATATTTTTTTTTATGGCATTAATGTTAAATCATGTAAATCAAGACGAGAAAAATTTTACTAAAATACACGCCAGGCATACACACTATGTTAACAGATCTAAATTATTTCCTGAGCAGAGTTTCGAAATACATCGCTTTATGAACAGATTCTGTAATCTGTGTGATTAAAAGAAACTACTCCAATTACATATGTCGCCAAGAACTATACGCACTTTTATTGCGTATTGTCATTCTTAGGTGAAGAATACTATACCGGGATATGAAAATTTTTCCATTATATTTCCTATGTTCCACAAAAAAGTAGACACCCTGTATATATGTTCTGATGATGGCTCTCAACATATATTTGAAAAAAATAAGTGCTTAATAGGCGACCATAATACACCGACATTTATGTCAAAATATTTTAATTTTTGTTTTCTTGTTTTCTACCCTAATACCATTGCCTGAACATTACAACCACATCTGGAATTTTGGCACTTATGTTAGAAGAATAAAAATACTTATAAATATTTGTGTTGGCTTTGGATAAAATGGTTTAAATTTAAAGCTTTCCGGAAAGAAAATGCAAAGAAAATCCCTGAGCATAGGATGAAATTCCTCAAATTCCAAATCTGCAGCTGCGCATAAAGAATGTATATTACAAACATTATTAGCACTTAAGTCTGCTTTTACCCAATGGGATTCTAAGCGAACTACACATATAAAAATTTCAACTAGCAATAATTGATTTTTCCATTACAATAATTGGAAGTTTAGTCCACTAATGTAATACCCACTTCAGTAAATTGCTATCATCGAATAATCGAAACTGTTTTCGCTCGCGGTGCACTCGCTGCAAAAATAGATTGATTGTCGATAAGCCAAATAGATATATTCTTTCTCACCCCGAAAACTTATCGAGATTTTGTTAAATGACCACGTTTTAAGGTCCCTAGAATCCAATTTTAACATTTTCACGATTACATCTTTGAATATGTGTGGATACTTTTAACGCTCTAACTCAAATACTATTATTAAAAACTTTTGAAACCATGTATTTCTAATTTATTCTATTATGAAAAGAAACTACTCATTCTATATTATAAAAATTAAAAATTATTAAATTTTATACAGATTTGCATTATTACTTTTTCTATATATTTTATGAAATTTATAAAATAATCTAAAATATAAATCCCGGAGCCTATGCTTCAAACACAATTCCTTGGTTACACAGTTCAGATTTTAAATGGACAGATAAATGTCGCTGTCAAAAAACTAACCATTTCAAATTAATAATGGTAACGTTTCAAAAAGAAAAGAATAAATACACAGAACAATATTTATATGGAAAGGAACCTAATATAGTTTCCAGCATTAGTAAAATGTTGATAAGTATGTATTTAAAAATAAGAATTAAATGGCGGGGGTATTGTGCTGTCCACACCAGATTTTTTACTCATTTTGGTCAGTATGGGGTCGTCGTGTGTCTGGTCGCGCGCCAAAAATTATTTCGAATTTTAAATGGCACAAAATTGACCCCTGTGGTGCAGACTCTACGCCAGCAGTGAGTAAAATTATTTCGTTATTACCGATATACAAATCAGATTAGCACACCCAGCAATGGGAAATATGCCGTGGTATATTTATTTATTTATTTTATTTGGTCAGTAGGTACTATGGCCTTAAAGTTTTTACACTCTGTATATAATTCTCCCAATTTGTTTTCTACAATGTCTTCAAATCACAATAAATTAATGTTACTTTTCGTGCTCCTCAAGGCTTATATTTGGGTCTCCTATTGTTTAATCTGTATACAGGGTGGCGGTGGTTAGGTATGAACATTTCCTGCTCTCCTATTCATTTTACGGTAAAAACTCTACGGTACAATACAATTGAATTACAAAACTGTTTTCACATTTTTTATTATATTTTTGGTTTCTTCACAATTTTAAAAGGATATTTCAAAATTTGCATTCCAAATATTACTAATAAAGATACATTAGTATTGGAGTATTCTTTTCAGCAGAATTCAAAAAACTTTGTTTACTTATTCAAAGGTAGTGTGTAGCTAATATAGAGTATATAATAGGGGATTCCACTCATATCGAATTTTTATATAAATTATATACATAATTATTTCTTCCCATATAACTGTGTTATTGACGCAAATTTCTTTTCTATATGTTTTATCACTTTCTTTAGAAATGATAAAATATATTACACACTTTCAAAACGCGCGGATTTTTCTGGGCTTGATGACGCAACCGAACCCGGCTCTCTTTTATTGGCCGACACAATAAGTAGGTGTTCCCTTCATCAAACTAGTGACTACCAGACTGTTTCACTAGAGTTTTGGTTATGGGGTTGTGTGGCTACACGCTATTATTTTTACAAATACTTAAATACTAATAAACTATAACTACAATACACTAAATTTAAGATAAGTAAAAGAAACGAAAATAAGAACAAAATGAAATTTTCAAATTTAATAGCCGCACAACATTGACAAATGGTTTAGAACCTCTGATAACAACAACCAAGGATGCAGCTGTTGAGAGAGAAAGCACGATATAATGTCATTGCTCTCCACCACTGGGTTCGCTTACGTCGTAAGGCAGGAAACGCTGGATACCAAATATTTGCCATTTTTTTTTCATGAGAAGAAGAACTTTAAAAAAAGAAAACTTATGGAATTTCTGAATTTAAAAATACTATAATATATAAACAAATTTAAAAATCGTGAAATCCCCATTTCGGTGAAAGCTATTATGATTCTACTAACGAAGTAGAGAATGTAGTTCCTCAAGATTTAGTATTATATAGTTGAATAAAATATTAATGTTTAGCCTTATAGAAAAAGAAATATAGATGGTTATAAAATACGTTATGGGGCATTAAATTTTACCCCAAACTGCCTGTAAAAATCTCAAATATTTTTTATAGTGTAGCTGAATCTTGTATAAAATATTGGATATAATTCATTCTGTTTTTCTTTGCAGGTATGTACCTCTGAATTACCAAACGTTTTCTGCTATTAAAGGTATGTTTACAAGTTTTATCGCCTTTTTCTCTAAAAAGGTTTATGGCCACATATCAAAAACACTATATTGAAAGGTCAATGAATATGCAATTCTTTTAAAAGAAGCATATTTAAAAATTATTTCCTTTTGAAATAGCAACGGAACAAGAAACAATGTCGCGCAGCAACTGCATCATTAACGAATCGACGCCAAGCTTGTTTACGTATTCAAGGTTATCATTTCGCTCAAATTTTGTAAAATAATATAAAATTTGTCATAAAATAAAAAATAATAATAAAATAAACTTTTCAATATTTTATTGGTAAATCTAGAAATTCTAGTAAGAATACAGTAAGTTCTTTATAACACTCAAATGCAGATATCTATAAAACAAAGCGTCTGTAAGAATTTGATAACATGAACTTGTCCACTTATTTTTACTAATGTACTGAGCCATATTCTAAAACTTTTGTTCATGATGTGTCGGTGCAAGAAAATAATAAGTTTGAAAATTTGGTTTGCGAAAAATGATTTTCTGTTTTGTAGCGATGTGTTGTGAAGTCGTTGAGGATATTTGAATACATTGATATGAGATTGATTCCACTTAGGTGGAAGTGGTTTAGTCATAAAGGAGTGACAGCTTAACATGGTGTGAGTGATTGAAATCAATAGAGGTAGGAAAAAAGAAGGAAACTGAACTGAGACAAGGGGTAATTTGGCAAGCGTCGCTCGTCGGCTCTGACGTCCTATGCCGACGCCGACGCCTTCCCATACTGCCTCCGCCGCATCAGATAAAAGCCAAGCCGATTTTTAAGCCTTGTCGAGACAATCTTTTCGTTTTGTTCGGGCCTTTTAATTACGCCACTTCAGCTGTGGTTCGTTGGATGGCAATCTTCTATGCTGAAATAATATCAATTACGGACGTTTCAATAAAACCACTCGCATTTACATTCAGAAATAAAAATTCTCTTTTCTTTTCTTTGCTTTGCTTTGTCTTTACTCTGCCTTCATTAGCCCTAAGATTAAATATCAGATTTGGTATAGTTTGTTTCAACTACAATACTGTCCCAAAATATAGGCATATTTTTTCCATAATTATCAAAATTATGAGAAAATAGGGAAAGATACAACAAATTTATAAATTAGAAAATGCCTGAATCTTCTTGTAGACTCTTGAAAAGTTATATAAAGAAAGAGATCAAAAACTGGGGGAAGTCAGCCGTATCCTTATATTAGAGAGACATTTCAGACCGTCGAAAACACTCATTTTACACTAAGTTATTAGGTTTGTTCGCACAATAGTCAGAAACCGTCACAAACCATTCTGAACATGCACATGAATTAAAAAATGTTAGCACAACAGAAATTTTAAATCTACTATTAAAAATCATTTGTTCGTTCAGCAAAATATTTCTATCCCTGATCAGTTTCCAATCGTCAGAATAGTCCGTAGATTCTACAGAAATTTTTGTTTGTGGCATATGCACTGGAACTTCTTTCTATTAGCGAGCATTGTTCTTTCTAATACTTATACTAGCCAAAGCGAAAGAATAGGAATATTAATATTTATTATAAAATATTTGTTATATTGTCATGTAGATTCTCGCGTGTAAATTTAAGAGAACCAGAAATAAACGCTGGAAGTAAATTTTAAACAATAAAGTAAGATTATAATTTCATTATGTGACAATGACAAATTCCAATAACAACAATAAACATAAGATAAAAACCTTTCTATTCACTCCAGATGGGAGTTATAACAATCAGCTTTAATTCTGTTCCCAGAAACCCAAAATTTCCAATAATAGCTCTCAGCAAAAAAAGACCTTAGAACTAGGGCAGGTATCTTTACTGATCAATGTCTTCTGTAAAATCATCTATGTAAGATTAAAATTGATATAGCGGAAAACAGTATCTGTGTACTTTGCGAAAAGGCGAAGAAATTTCGGAATACATATGTGAATATCCAGTTGTAATCGTAAGAAGTCTTAACCATTTAGGTAAAAGGTATCCCACGGCAAATGAGATCGGGAAACTGATTCATGAAGCAGTAATTGGCTTCATGAAAACTGGAAATACTCTCAGAAAACTAAGAAAGGGCCATAGATCTTACAGGTCGCAGTGACAAAAGTGACTAGCGTTGAAAGCTCTCAACTAAATAATAATAATAATAATAATAATAATAATAATAATAATAATAATAATAATAATAATAATAATAATAATAATAATATGTTTATTTTAACAAAATGGAATACTTTTATAATGAATTTATGTTTCCGATACTTCGGAAAAGCTTCTTCTACTGCTAATAACGACTTGACAAACCCTAGAAACTGATTCCCAAATGTTTTGAAAATCATCCCACAACTTATTAATATTGATTGGTTTGGCTTTGATGACATGTATTTTCATTTCCTAGCACAAAAGTTCAACAGGGGTGTAAAGGTAGTAAAAGTAAACAGTGGCAAATGTAAAGTTATATGTTCAATTTTATTTTGTTTTGATTTTTTAAAGAAAAATATGAGGGAAACAATTATAATGCATTAACTTTTTTTTTATTCTTTCTACTTTTATAATTTGTGACGCGAAAGAAATTCGGTCTGAGGTATGTTAAATGCTATCATAATTTCTGTAAAGCGACACTACGATTTGAATTTTTTTACTAAGACTTGTTATACGCAATACATGAACCGCTTTGTCAATTAGTATTAACTGCAATAGACCAGTGACATTAACACTATTGCACAATAAATAGAACCATACTCTAATAATATTGGATTTAGTGTTTGCGGTTTTTCTTTTAAAGCTACCTAATAAAGTTGTTTAAATATGGGACAGTCTGTGGTCTGAAGATCCGCATTCAAATGTCAATCATAAAACTGCGTTCTCAACATCTGATTAGAAAGCAGTTTTCTATGTGTCTGCCTCTCACCTGCTATAAAAACTAATGATTCTTCACTCCTCCTTTCAATGTTCTCTTCAGAGGGAAAAAATGCGGGAAGGTGTTACATATATAACAGTGAAATTTATTATTAAATTTAAAAGAAATTGGCAACAACCCCTGAACTTGACTTTTGTACAAAAACGGAGTCGTTGTCTTCCTGAAGCAATTATTGTTGTTTTGGCTCTTGCTTGTGTTAGTACGCGCACTCATGGTTGAATATTAAAATTTATATCTACAATGTGTATCATTTAGAAAACCCATCCAATTTAAATAAAATCATTATATGGCGCAGTCGGTATTCAAGAATGATCGTATGTAAATATTTTAATGAAGAAACGTAAATTGAATGAGAAGTTGCCGAAAAATATTTTGAGGTTAGCCAAGCACATAGTCAGTAAGTAAACTTTGAGTAATTAACAAGAAAAATGGAAAATCTTAAGCAACCGAAACCAATGCTCATAAGTGGAGATGTAGCTCTTAATTTTAAGAAGTTTAAACAAAGTTTTGAGCTATACATATTAGCATCCGGTTGCACAAGGAAGTCAGCTGAAGTACAGGCAGCTGTCCTTTTACATATCATAGGAGAAGATGTACTGGAAATATTAGAAACGCTTATTTTAAGTGAAACAGATATGAAAAATAAGGTAAAATCCTTGAAGCGTTGGAAGTATACTTTGTTCCAAAAACAAATACAAGTATTGCTAGACAAAAGTTTAATAGAAGAGTTCGAAAGAAGACAGTTTTTTAAAAGACCCCAGAATATTGGCAGCATCGTGTGAGTATGAATATTTAAAGGACAGTATTATCAAATATGTTATAATTAGTGGCGTGAGAGATGAGAAAATCAAAAACAAGCTATTAACCTATGATGGATAAAGCCATACAAATTTGCAAAGCAGCCGAACAAGCAGAGAAGAATATACAAGTTCTGACAGGTCATAACGAGAAGTGCATCAGCCAAGTGCATGCAGAAAGAGGAAGAGTCGAGAATAGGAGAATGAAAGCAGTAGTAGCAGCAGCCAGCAGAAAAGCAACAAATATCACTATAACATGTTTGGTCAATTCGGTGTCCGCCGCATTACGACAATGTTGTCTTTGGCCAAAATTGTCTAGTCGCGAATCTGGGGACCCGGGTATGATATCGACCGACGCCAACATTATTTTCAATACTAAATGGTACAAAAGTGACCCCTGTGGTGCACTCTCCACGCCAGTAAGTGTAGTGACGCATGGTAAACGTACGGTACGAATACGTCATAATCATTTAATCATTCTCAATATCTTTGTATAAAGCAGATTGGCACACCCAGCAATGGGTAATATGCCGTAGTGATATTTCATTTAAACTTAAAGAATCGCCGAATATGTCATAATGTTTTGTCATTATGTAGCAAATTACGTGTCCAATACCAAACCAGACATGGTTTTTACAGACTGTTGTACCAACGTGATAAAAAAATGAGCTCAATCGAAATTTTTCAATGAGCTTGGGCGGTTTTGAATTTAAATGTGTTATACTTTTAAATAAATTTTTCTTGCATTTTAATACACAGGCCTAAGACTGGCCCTCTGACAGTCCAAATCTCTACCCTTTTGACTACAAATTGTGGTCAGTGTTAGAAGAGAAGGCATGCGCTATACCTCATCGAAATTTGGACCGATATATGCGGTCTATGCTGCCATAGCAGAATGGCCAGACCGTCTTATGTTAAAGCTGTTTTGAATAGATATATTCTTTTTGATACCTACTCTAAATATTCGAGTCAATAAATTACTTGCAATACAAAATGTATTATTATTTTCACAAATTTTTAGCAGCCTAAAAACCATATGACAGTATTATGGTAGAACTATGTACACTAATACTACTGCTTCTACAGCTTACGGTTTCGAAGAAATCAAACATTGCGCTGCGTTTTGTAAATAGTTGTTATCGAGTAAGACAGTTTCTTTCGCTATCGTATTTTTATAAGTTTGAGGAAATTGATGGATTCTAGGCCAGCTTAACGACCAAATTAATTACATCTTCTCCGCTACAGCTATAGAATCTCTATTTAATGCCTGAGTTTTATTTGCAGGAAGTAAATCTCGCAACAAAAGATTTAGTTTGTATACATATTACTGAAAGTTAATAAATTTAAAACTTTTCTCAATCAAGTATTTTTGTTGGAGAACATAAAAACTTCGTACTATTTAAAAGTTTACTCAACTAAGCTAATAGCTTTTCTGTAATTCGCGTACTATTCTACATTTTCGAGTCTTTAATATGTAAAGTTCTTTGGTTGATTAACTTTCACATTTGTTTTATTTAAATGTATCTTGATGGTTTCTGATTAACGAAAGTTTAATACCTGATGATAAGAAAACCTTACGATAAATATCAGACTTTTGAAACTTAGAAAATAAAAAATAGGAACACAATATATGAACAATTTAATAACTTATGAACTGTGAATTTGTAATCAATTTACGCAAATTCTTTAATTTTTATCTTCTATATTTAAAGTGGTGCTTTATCTATTGAAACTTTTAGTGTTAATAATATGGAGAGTATGTGTCTGTGAAATTGAGTTTTTGTTCTTAATGTTCATTACAAATAACTAAAAAAGAAAAATCCCTTAACCATAACTATAATTTAAAAAAAATATACGTATTGCATCATCAGTAGAAACTTCAAGATAATGAGACAGAGTAATTAAGATTACTCAGCATGTAAACCATGGCAGAGGTCAAAACAGAGCTGTTTCGAAATACGTATATAGTTTTTTAAAAATTATTGTTAAGGTTAAGGGAATTTTCATTTTATTTATAATTTAACCCTAAGACTCCATTTTAGTTTTTAATTGGTTGCAAAAGTTAATAATTCTGTGATTTATATTGTCTATCGAATTGAAAATTCAATATTAATTAATTCCTGAGATACGTTCTTTACTATCTACAGACTTTGCAAAAATCTGCAGTATACGAGCCTCATAATAATTCGGGCTGTTTACATTTTCAACAAATTATGAAACCTGCAAGAACGGTGAGAAATTTCTAAAAAAATATTTCTTCGACTACATTAAATATCGACCTAAAACTTACAAAAACTGTAGACCAAATGACGAGTGATATTAGTTCGACTAATATTTAAAGGGACATCTTCTAGTTTTAATTATTTATCTTCTATCGAGACCTTTTACCTTGGGCACAATAAATAACAACGTTATAGTAAAAGTCCAGTATTTACAGTAATATCTACCTTACAAGTCATATGGTACAATACTTTAATAGCAGAATGTGCATGGCTCATGGATACAATGTCTAATAGCTAGCTGTTATAACTAGTAAAGACGATATACTCTAATATTAAATGGTGAAATACTTGAATAACATATTCGTTTTTTGTAATTAAAAAATCTTTGTATTTATAAACTAGATCTTAAAACGGTATGATAGGGAATATCAAAGTGTAAGAAAGTTATTACTTTTTAAAATATGCGAGTTTATAATGCTCTTAACATCTACTCTACTTCAAAGTCTTACCATTTTCAAGTCATCTGCTATCGTTTTTATAAAATCCGGAATCCATTTTCAGTTAAATAAATGTAAAAAAATAAAGAAACAACGGAAGTAAACCAAATAATACTTTTATGAATTTGTGATGTCATGCCAGATAGATACCACTTGCGGCCATTGAAAATCAAAATGGACTATAAAATTCTCAGTTTTTATCTCATATTGATACATCCACAAATGGGTAATAAGCCGTTATGATATAATTTATATTATGAAACGCACAATAACGAATTTATTTAATAATGTAGTCAAATGAAATGATCGATGTAGTAATAATAGTATTTTGTAAACGTATTATGCATAAAACAATAAATGTTTATTTGGTCAATATAACAGTGTAAATATAAAATAAAGGAAAATTAATTCGTGTAAGTGAACTACTGCCCATAATGTTTTGTTAGTTTTTGTAATGTAACACCACACAATTACGTTCATTTTTTACATCCATTATGTATTGAATTAAATTCATATATTACGTAGATATAAATATGTATGACGGCGTTTTTATTTGGTTTTTTGTATATTATTTCATAATCCGCTAAATTTCAATTATTGATTAATATTAAGCTTTAATAATTATTAATTACAAATTTAAAAACGTGTCACGTCCAATATGACCAATTGTATTGACATGGTTCTGAAAATATTATGTATGTCAGTCAATTAGTTAAAAAAATATCATTTTAGAGATAATAAAAATATTTTTACGTGAAAATATACATATGTTTATTTTATCTGCCAAGCATTTTTTTTTAAATTAGGGACAGTTACATAAAACGTTGCTAGTTGGTCATGAGTTTAACTGCACATTGTAACAATGGATACCTATACGTAATCAAAAATTCATTGGAAAATAAGCCTCATCAAAATTAACAATGTGATTAAAGTTAACAATGTTTTATGCAACTCGGCCCTTGTGTCGTAAAATTGTATACAGGATGAATATTATTAACCGAGACATAGACGTACAACATGGGAAATTTTATATGTTACTGTCAAGAATAGGAAATAAATTTACGAATCAGTAAAACTTCTATAGGCACACCTGGCATAATTTTTCTTGGGTCGTGAACAGGGTTGACACGTCACGCATGACGCGTCACGGTCATTCGGGTAAACTCGAGGAGAGCCGAACGTGAGGTCACGTTAATTCGGGTCATAGCCTACGTTATTAATACAAGACCAGAAAACATCACAATATCTGTCAAAAAGAAACTCTAGTTCCAAACTCGCTGTATTGGCTTTACTTATTCCAGCTGTCACTGCTATCATTACCGATAGCACACCCAGCAATGGGTAATACGTCGTGATATATTTATTTAGTTATTTACATATAAGTAGATAAAATATTACGTACATTTGTATTTCTTGTATATTTTATTTGTTTATAGTTTTGAAAAACCATATCAATAGCGTTACAACCGCTAAATTGATTTTTTTGAGAGTCTAAAAATGACATTTAAACGATAACGGGAATGAATCGCGCCCTCATCACCGGTTTTAAAACTAGAGTTTTTGGGGGTTGCGGTTTTTGGCTAGATTTTAAAATAAAATTTGAGTTGTTTCCCGCCTTCTCCCAAAAGAATTAAAATTCTTTCTTGAAAATTTTGTTAGAATTTGGTTAGAATGCTCACAGGATTTTGACATCTTATAATAAAAATGTAAGGCCAGCATACTTGAACATTTAAGTATAAAAAGCTTCCGGGAGCAGTCAAGAGATGGCATTGCTGTACGACCCAAATGTCAACCATTTTAGTTTTCACTTCGGACGTGCGGTCTTAAGCACACACAATTTTTTTACTGCCAACTAAAACAGTTATTTCTGTTAGTACATATACTTCGGGATGGAACTGGTAATAACAGAACCATAATCTTTGAAATAATAGTAGACAATTATTGTCATATAATTTTGCCCAAAAAGAAAAAAAACTGTAGGTGTTGGTGAAATAGCTCGGAGTATGCCGCGGCGATGTTGTCATTTATAGGGTATATAATCTCCCGCACTTAAGCAGTGGAGAGCGTATGCTTGAACTGCCAGGCTATTCACTCCATTTAACAGAGAGACGTAGGTTCAAAGTGAAATAAGAATAAAGGTAATTTCAACGCAATGAATATCTAAATAGTTGAAATGTGAACAGACCGGGTTTTTTGATTTCAACCTCAAGAATAGAATTGAAAATTTCTAAACGCGAGAACAAAAAGTTGTAATTTTCACTACCCTCGTTTCACACAAAGAACAAAATATCAATGCCGCAAATGCAGGAGTCACTCGGAAAACGATAGTGTGAAAATCATTAAATCTTTTTATAGTTTTTCCGAAGAAGTGCAACAATCACGATAATCATATTTATTTTCAGCTTTTTCAGAATTCAGTCGATTTTTATCAATTGAGATTTTTGTAAAAACAATCGATGGTTTAAATAAAAAGTTGAAAAAAATACTGAGTTTACATGCAGTTTTGATACCGTTTTTGTTCTAAAAACGCCATGTCTACAGTATCAAAACTGTTTTGAGCTATCTGAAACCAAAATTAAAATTCATGTGTTTGTTTCAAACAGAGCTGGGCAGTAACTAGTTACTTTAGTAACTTAGTTACTAACTAGTTACTTTTACGTAACTTGTAACGTAACTTAGTTACTTTTTAAAATATGGTAACTGTAACTGTAACTTAACTTGCTGCGGAAAAGTAGTTGGTAACTTTACGGTTTTTAGTTACTAGTTACTTGAGTAACTTAAGTTACTTAAAGTTACTCGGAAATTAGAATGTAACTTAAGTTAGTCAAAGTAAAAATTAATCATTATCCACTAATAAGTCTTGGAAATAATGTCTGCATGTTTTATACATTATAATGGTCATGTCATGTTAGAAAGAAAGTAGATTCTTTATATCTTGGTATAAGAAATCAAAATTGAAAAATAAATTAATAAATTTTAAAAAAATCACAGCAACCGGGCCCTGCGGGCCCCTTGTCAAAGCGGGCCCTAGGCCGTGGCCTCGTGGGCCTAGGCGGTAATAAAGCCCTCTAGGTCCGTTAACATTAACAATAATAATCTTATTGGGTGTTGCCAAGCAATAACGGTAAAATTGAGGTTAACGTAGTTAGTGCAAAAACTCCCTGATATGTATACTACACAATAACTAAGTCAACAGTCTAAGTCTACACTTCACGCCATTAAAAGTAGTTAGAAAGTAACTCAAGGTAACTAAGTTACTTTTAATAAGTAACTAGTAAATAACTTAGTTCTTTCGCCAAAGTAACTGGAACTTAAGTAACTTAGTTACTTTTTTTTGGAAGTAACTGTAACTGTAACTAGTTACATTTTAAAAGTAACTTGCCCAGCTCTGGTTTCAAAACTACTCATTGTAAACACGTAATTCGGTTTTGATATTGCTCATGCGTACGTTACATAACGTTTCTGCAGCTTTATATTATTAATCTATAAATAAACTGATAGTTCTGTAGTTTTATCGAGAAGTGGTACAAAGTAAAAAAAATAAACAATTAGTATAATGGCAAAACGAAGTATCTGGAGTGAAGAGGATCTGTTCTTACATCAATCAAAAGCGAATGCACCGAAACCGTTTTCAAATCAGTTTGTAGAATCTTGTTTTGAAAATTGCATGTACACAATTTCGCGTAATTTTGACTGAAAACTGAAACCGTTTTCAAAACTGTATGTAAACGTGGTTATTGATACTTGAAAATGATTTTCAATGCGGAAAATGTAATCAAATATACTTAAGGCAGACGTCCCAACCCCTTAAAAAAATTACAATGAACTCGCTAACCATACAGTTAATACTAGCAATAAATTTAAATTTGATACTGTTAAAATTATTGATAAAGTTAATAACAAATATCCTCGTTTACTTAAAGAGACGTTTCTTATTAACATAAATAAAAACAAATGTTTCAATTTCCAAATAGACTTTAAGCATAATTTAAAATATATGAATAAGCTAAAAAGTCACTAACTTCCACAAGCATGACTTAATTGGTTGCGTTATAGGCCACCAGTTTTTCTTCTCAGTATTTCACAACTTCGAATTGATTCGGATATGCTGTATCTTAAAATCTTATTGACGTAGCGTTTATAGATAGATCATTGTGTCTAATATAATGTTATGATTTTGTAATAAAATTCATTAGTATTATTGTATATTCACCAGTAGATAAGAAATATTTTATACTTTTCTTCCTATAAAACTGTTTTTGCTAATAATGTATCAATGGGCTTGCCTTAAGTCCGAAACGTCCGTAATTAAAATTTTTTACAACATACGTGGATCATTTAAGCCTTTTCATTTCACCTTAAAAGTAGTACAAAATTGACCCCTGTGGTGCTCTCTCCAAGATAGCATTAAAAGCTGCTCACCGGTGCAAATATGTAAGTTGTCATTATGTCTGCGAGTAATAGCTGGTATATAGAAAAATAGGTAATAGGCCGTGATGATATAGGTATTTATATTTATATGATAAGCTACATTATTTATAAAGTGTACTAAATTTAGAACTTTTGTAAAATTTGCCATTTTCCGTGAAGGAATTAAAGATACTCATCTTCTTTAGGAAATAAAATGTCATCGTCCTTATTTCTGTCCTCAAGTAAAATTCGCTCTGAACAAGTCTAAGCAAATTGGTTGAAGTACCTCTCAAATACGTCTTTATTCCATTTTATTATAAATTGGTATGAGAAGTATAGTTGAGATGGAACTGGTTTATCCGTTTTATATAAATTATTCGGTAAATTGTTTAACAGTATAGTCCCGTTTGTAATTGCTCGTTATTAAATATGTATTGATAAAATAATATTAATTGCTTTGCCAGGTAATTAGTTACATTCAATATGTCACTGCAAATTAATGTTCAACTACTATATTACACAGCTATCAATAAGATATAGATTAAATTTACCGTATTTTCTCGCATAATACACAATATATATCTGTACCCCAGGATAAAACAGTATTAAGTCCATATTTTCGGAAAATTAGTTTTCTCCACGAATAAACATAACCTTAACTCCTCTTTCGAACGGAATACTGTGGTAAGTCCTGTATGAAGCAGTCATTTCAATATAAATGAAAACAGTATTTAGCAAATTTAAGAAATTTGCAACATCTGGAGCACTCAATTTGGAATAATATTTTACAATAGAAATTAGGTTTGAAAGATTATACATTATTATATTTAAAAAGTTTATAATGACATTCATTAATAGAATAATTCGAAATTAAAAACATAAATCTCTTTCAGAAATTATTTAAATGCTTTCCTGTAAAATATTAATTTTGTGATTTAATACACTTTTATTCTGGGATACAGATATATATATATATATATATATATATATATATATATATATATATATATATATATATATATATATATATATATATACAGGGTGTCCCATTTAAGGTACGAATGCATTGGTATCTCGAGAACCGTAAGAGCTACGAGGTTGGTTAAATTAGACAAAAGTTGCCCCATTAGGAGGCTATTTTAATGGTGTTTTGTTATTTGCGAAAAAATGCATAGGTCACTAGATACAGGTGAAAATATAAATTTCGCTATTTTCTTTTTTTGCTTAAAACTTTGTTATATGAAATAATACGAGATTCTGGTTTGCACTTTCTTAAGGCACTTTTGTACGGTGAATTTGTAGAAGTTCTCAAATTTTTTTTATATCTAACCATTTACGAGTTACTGATAGCAACTTTTATTTTTCATATGGAGGTCATATTAAGCTATGGCATTTTTAAATAGAGATTTTTTTTAGCTTTACAATGATATAAAACAATGCAACAATTGAATTTCTGAATTTTACTTGACAATAGTAGATTATTACGAGTAATAAACGAACTTTGACAACGAATGTAACAACTCAACATATCATATTTTTCCCTACGAGAAAAATTCATTTTTATTACTCGTAATAATCTACTATTGTCAAGTAAAATTCAGAAATTCAATTGTTCCATTTTTTTGTTGTTTGTTGTTTCCATAGCAGTCTTCGATTTACTTTTTTCAATTTAATTTTAGTATAAATAACAATTTTTATAAATTTTTCTGTTAATTATAAAAATAAATTATTATTGTTTTATATCATTGTAAAGCTAAAAAAAATCTCTATTTAAAAATGCCATAGCTTAATATGACCTCCATATGAAAAATAAAAGTTGCTATCAGTAACTCGTAAATGGTTAAATATAAAAAAAAATTGAGAACTTCTGCAAATTCACCATACAAAAGTGCCTTAAGAAAGTGCAAACCAGAATCTCGTATTATTTCATGTAACAAAGTTATAAGCAAAAAAAGAAAATCGCTAAATTTACATTTTCACCACACCATTAAAATAGCCTCCTAATGGGGCAACTTTTGTCTAATTTAACCAACCTCGTAGCTCTTACGGTTCTCGAGATACCAATGCATTCGTACCTTAAATGGGACACCTGTATATATATATATATATATATATATATATATATATATATATATATATATATATATATATATATAGATAGATAGATAGATAGATAGATAGATAGATAGATAGAGAGAGAGAGAGAGAGAGAGAGAGAGAGAGAGATAGAGAGAGAGAGAAAAATTTTATGCATGCCAGAGTTATTTCTAAGAAAAATATTATAAATGTTATCATCAATTATTAGTATCCATTTCTGGGTGTGTCAATTTGCTTCTTGTCTTGTTCTCAACGTTATTGTCGATGTGATAACATTGAATTATTTTTCTTTGTTTTAAAACAAAGCATAAAATTGCAACGGATATAATCCACTTTGATATATTTATTTAATTGTGCATCCACATTACTCGCAGAATGTGTTTCCGTCCGTTGGTTGTTTGGTTTTTTGCATTAGGGATGGAACGGTTATGGTCGAGGTGATATTTATCGAGTATACGGGGTAGTTGTTAGTATTCCAGCTTGGCGATGTGATGTTAGGTGCACTTGTGCCGGGCGCCGATGTTTAGCTATGCCACGTGACGTTCAGCCCTATATTCCTATGTTTGATATTAAGATCTGCCATAGTCATTTACCCACTACCCATTTACCCCAATTAGCCCAAAACCATATTCTACAATCGATCACCTACCCATACTCAATGACAAAATATATACAAAGATACTTAGATTATGAAATGAATAATAATAAAAAAATACCGCTTCACTGTTATGGAAACGGACATATTTAATTTTTTTATACTACTTTTTTATTTACAACTAATTATTAGCAATTGCACTAAACAAACATAAGCATAACTAAATCCTAAAGATGCTGATGCATTCCTAGGCTAAAAAGCTCGCGTTGCGCAGAACGCTAGCCAAAACTAAAACTCTACATGTCGGTTGGACATGAGAGACCAACACAGACTCTATGTCTGTCCAGTATGAATCTCTAAACTAGACTAACTAAAAACAAACGGATATCATCTTCATAGAGCATATTTGAGAGGTGCGGGTTGAAAGGTTATCATACGGAATCCATAGCCAAATATCAACCCTACACGTCGGCTTGCAATAACTTATATACTTAATTGTCAACACACTAAATGTCTAAGTGGCTGACGCAGACTAAATAGAGACAGTTATGGGGAAATTGATAATTATTTCAAAACAGAAATTTGACTTACAAAGATAACAAAGTTAAAATATTAATATTGAAACTATAATTTAGAAGAGTTTATAATAAAGTGATTAGCTTGTTATAGTACTAGTCTTGTTGTAATTCTTTTATTTTGCCTCTCTTTCGCAAGTAAACAATAATTTTGAACTTGTTGAATGCAGTTTTTAATTCTGAACATATTTTGTATTTATATTTTTCTTCGAAAGTTAATAGGGCAAAATTTACAGCCATATGAGAATTTAACCATTGTATTTCCTGTGGTCCAGAAATAAGTAAACACCCGGTATATATTTATGTGTTGAAATAGATCAATTTATGTGACACTCCATTGTTTGTGAACAAAATGAGCTTAGGTAACAATTACGTCATAATATATTGGCGACCAATAAAGAACGTCCTTGCAAAGAGTACCATAGGAATTACTTTTAAACCCGCACTTTTTCACATTGCTAGGTGTGTCAATTTTTTTTTATTAAGGTTTGATAAACACCGTCTACGTTAAAAACTGTTGTCATTTTTGAAATCTGCATAAAGCAGCAAAAGAACCCTGAATTTCACCGACTTCCTGTATTTGGAAATGAAACAACTTTGTCCCTTTTCGTAAGAATCAAATCAAAAATAGAAAAGCGTAACCACGTTCCTAATACATTTTAAAAGATTTCCTTTCAATTTAATCAAACATCAAGAAGATCCTTTGTTCTATGAAGGTGGCGAAAAAGTGCGAAGCGATTGCTAATGAAAGAAAAACATGTCTCATAAGACGAAGACGTAGCGGGTCGAGCGCTTCTGTGTCGTAACGACGTCCGATTGAAATATTACTTACTGAAAGGAACGAATTGTCCCCTAAGACGCCGGACGTCTTTTTGTTTCACGTGCGCACCACTAATCACTATCACATAAACTTGTTACAAGTTGGAGTACACGTCACAAAAGAACGAAATTACATAAATAATAGCACAATGGGGAGTGACATCACAGTAGTGGCTCAGTAGTTTGCAAGTTTATATTTTTTAAAAATACTAAAAGAATCTGCTATACGAGCCAAGACTCTTAATAGTTCGGCCGGCTTATACATTTTGATCAAATTATAAAACCTACCCAAATGGCGAGAAAATTTTACAATTGTTTGTTTAAAATATACGTGATATTAATGAATACGTGTTACACATTTATAGGGTATGCAAGGAATGCAAAATAGACCAAAGCTTACTAATAAACTCATATCAGGAAACGCGCCGTTTTCGAGATACATGCTCTACCTTAATTTTAGTTGGCTGTTCCCTATCACTTCAGTTATTAATTTTGTTTATTTTAATTTTTTAAAATAATTTTATTCATTTTTGTAATACACAGAAATTTTTTTTTGTCTAATTATAATTAGATATTATTTTATTAGGCAATATATCTAATAATTTAGTATAATTTACAAATCTTAATTTAGAATTTTAACTAACCCAAAATAGATAATAAATATTTTGTAAAAAATCGTTAATTTCAATATGTAAATAGTTATTTTAATTACTTATTTTATTTAATTTTACTATATTTTGGCTTCATTATTTTTGTCTTTCAATTTTCGGTGATTTATCTAATGAATTAGGTAAGTAAATAGAAAATTTAAATATATATTTAGTTAATTTCTTTATTTATGTTTAGTTCAATACTAAATGTAGTCATTTAATCTAATTTTGTATTTAATTTTACTATAATTTGTTATTACAAATTTAGAAAATTTAACTAAATTAACTTAGATAATTTAATGAAAACATTAGTTATTTTTTGTACAAGACGATAAATTTATATTTTATCGAGTAGAAAGTTAAATTCACGACCGATTTCGATAGTGAATTATATTTCACAAGTCGATAATTTACTTTTATCGTCGTGTATAAAATTCTATTTAAAAAAAAAAATCCAATTGTAAAAAAATGTTATTATTAATTAAATAAAATTTTAAAATCCCAGTATGTATGTGGATTGTTATGGATTTTGTATGTAAATAAATAAGAATTAAAGTATTTTATCTACCCTTGCTGTTAAAATGTTACTTTATCTACCCGTGCGGTTAAAGTGCTAGGTACTTTATCTATTATTTTGAGAAGATAAAAGTTCACTTTAACATGTGTTATAGAAAAAATTTAATAATTACTCAAAATGACGACCACCAACTTCATTGAAAGCATTGCACCGTTGGAGCATACAGGATGTAATGAATACGTATTACAAATTTATAGGGTATGTAGGGAATGGAAAATAGATTAACGCACCGTTTTCGAGCTACAGGCTCTTAAAAGTAATTATCTACCTTACTTTTAGTTGGCTGTAATACCTTTGAAGTATATTTTAACACATTCGTTCAAAAACGTCAGGATATGTTTGAATTTCTTGTGCTGCCATACACTGTAGGTAGATTGGTACACCCAGAAATAGGTAATAAGTCGTAATGATATATTCTTTTAATTATTATGTATATATATATATATATATATATATATATATATATATATATATAATTTGAAGTTTAGAATTGTCCGCGAATTATTGAACAGAAGTAGATGAAGATATTTATTTGATTCAATTTTAAAATGATAAAATTCAAATATAAACTGTGATGTGTTCAGTGTAACAAAAATATTTTTGTTTATTTTATTTAAAATTGAAATATATCTACCAAAATTTCACAAGGGAAAAGATCTTATAAAAATAGATTCCCCTCCCTCCTGTCAGCGACGAAACGCAGATTTTTTTATTACAAGATCTTTAAAAAAGTTTACTTTGTGCTTCTATAAGTAATTTATAAAAAGTCTGTTGTATAAAGTTTGCAGTTCTGACGCAATTATAAACACAAAGTACTCACCCTTCACCAGTTAAGAGATATTTAGTTAAAATTATACTGCAAAGTGTTCTGAATATTTCCATTAAAAGTAGAAGTAGGATAAGGTATCAAAAAATTAAAAAATCTTTATAAGAAAGATTCTGTCAGATGGTTGTGCGTTGTGCCGTTAATTAAAAACTCCCCACGTGTTGTCGCCACGAGCCAAAACAGGGGTGGCCTCGCAAATTTTAAAAACTTTAAACTCTTACTATAATTTTTCGTTTTTACGAGGATGGATTGAAAAATTTGCTGTCTAACACAGAGAGGGCAGTGCTAGACCCACAATAATTTTTGTGAGGTTATGTGAACTGCAATTAGTGTTTTGCTTTTATTCAGGTTGATAGTAGTAAACCAATATCTTATCGGTGGCACCAAATCTTTCTATAAACATATCAGGATTAGCTTCGGAGCAGCAAGTCGAACAACATCTGGAAACGAACACGTTTCTGATGAACCGTCAAAAGCCGGGGGACACACCTCACAGAAATTTATATCATTCCTAACTAATTGGTCAAAATGTTTTGCACTCGGTCGTAAGAAATGACGACAGCCTCTGCCATTTTTCGAACCTTGATTCGCTGATCAGCCATGACTATATCGTGAATCAAATTAATGTTTTCTTCATTTGTAATAGTTGCGACTTCCACTACCAGGATCATCTTTAATGCTTTCCTCTCCCCACGTCTAAATTTACCTGCCCACATTTTTACCATTGTGTATGAAAGACAAGATATTTTAAAAGTATTTGCTATGTCAATTTTTTCCATTTTTAATACACGTTAATTAAAAAATTCCTATTGTCACAAATTACGAATTAAAAACTGATTGTCAATTGTCTTGCAAATTCTCCCATATTAGTTTTTAATTACTTGACTCTTCATTTCATCTAACAGAAGTTCGAGAGGTTTTAAAAGAATCAGAGGTAAGCAGTGGCAAAGATAAAATATTTTTTTAAACTTTCATTTTGAATTATAATCGTATGAGAGAAACAATTTAACTATATTGATTTTTGCAGATCAACAGGTATACCTATATTTTCAGACGATACTGTATTTAGAATCTTAAAAATATATAAAAAGAAATGCGGAATATAATTATGTACCACTAAATAAAATTGCAAAATATCCCCAGAATGTCACATGAAACATACAGACCTGAATAGGCTTTTTACATGGGAAAACATTTTTTTTTTCAAATATCTGTCTCGTAAAGCATTAATGCTGTATACCTAAATATTTTAATAAAATTCTTAATTTTCAGGTTTAAAGACTAGTTTAAAGGTGAAATGAAAAGGCTTAAATGCTCCCCGTATGTTGTAAAAATCCTCTAATTACGGACGTGTTGGGCTTAAGGCGTCTATCTTCCGCTAATGGCGAATATACGATATTACTGATGAATTTTATTACAAATTCTTAAAATTGTATTAGACACAATAATGATGATCAATATTTCACCTTCTCCGAATTGATTCGGAAGTTTGTTGAAATGCTGTATCTTAAAATTTTATCAACGTAGTTTCTATAGATTATTGTACCTAATACAATTTTAAGATTTTGTAATGAAATTCATCAGTATTATAGTATGTTCACCATTAGCTGACGATGGGCTTGCCTTGAAGGATTTTTACAACATACCTACGTGGACAAATTAAACCTTTTCATTTCACATTTAAACTATTCAACGGTTGGTCCTTCCATTCCTTCAACATAAATTTAAAGACGCGGAAAATGGATTTAATATGCAGTATTCCAAAAATTGACCGTCATGTCAAAAAAATAAGTATTTGGCAGTTTATGGACACTCATTTTTGAAATAACGCATACTAAATCTGTTTTACCACGTTTTTAAATTAAGTTTACTCGGGCACCAAAATCTTAAATAGTTTAACATCTAAAAATTCAGAATTTTGTTCCCTAAATCTTTACGTACAAAGTATTATATAATATTTGACGGGACAGTTGACAATTTGAAAAAAAGTGTTTTCCCTATTAAACGCCAATGTCACGGTTCCTAGTGTTTAGCCTATATAACAGCACATCTCATTGCGAATTAGACGCTTCGAGCCTAAATTTGATTCTCTAAAACTTACCCTTCCCAAGGTGTTGTTACTTAGGTGTCAGAGTAACTGGCGCCCACTATATCCTTTAGTGCAGTTCATACCGCCCTGTCTTTTATCTAGCTGATCGAAGCCTAAGCCTCACTTCGAAAACTCGTCTAGGCACAAGGTTGTGTTTATAATTCTAGTCAATTCTTTTTGGCTAGCGTTATAATTTAATTACGAGTGTTCAAGTTTTATTTTACGTCCTTCGAAATGTTCATCCATTATCACTTTCGCGATATTGTGACAAATTCTTCGTGAATGCGGCTCTGTGTGAATGCGCGAGTGAGGTAGAGCAGCGGACAAGGCACTATACAAAAACAATGAAGGAAAAGTTTTAAGGAATGAGTGAAGTTTGTGTGTAACGTCGGGCTATAAATTTCCATAATGACCACGGGTGACACGGCTACGGTGACGCACGCTACGTGACGCGACGCGACGCCGCGTTACGCCACATGCCACATGTCATGTGTCATATGCCCATGTCATCCCTCTACTTTTTGTCTTTCTTGTAATTGTTAGACTGTTCCGAATTCTCGCTATTGTGAAAAGATAATTATGAGAAGAAAAGATAATATACAGTAAGTAGCGGAATATTAGAACTTCATAAACAGGATATTAATTTTGTATGTAAGAGGACACTTAAATGTAAAGTAATATAATAATAATAACAATAATAGTAATAATAATAATAATAATTAATAATAATTAATGATAATTATAATAAATAATAATTATTACAATATCTTTCAGAACTCATATCTGTAATTGGTATAATACTACCTTTTAGTTTAAGTTCTGTATATTTTTTTAATAAAACCCAACGTTTCGGCACCATAGAATGGTGCCTTCCTCAGGAGAAATTGACATAAAAATGTGAAAAACAAAAAAAAAACAACAAGTAACCAAGGTAACATGCAAAGTACCGGGCATGCATATATTATCTAGAAATTGTATACATAAAAAAGATAACATTGACGTACTTTTCATGTTACCTTGGTTACTTGTTGTTTTTGTTTTTTCACATTTTTATGTCAATTTCCCCTGAGGAAGGCAGCAGTTTATGGTGCCGAAACGTTGGGTTTTATTAATAAAAAATACAGAACTTAAACTAAAAAGATGGTATTATTCCAAATAATTATTATTATTGTTATTATTATTATTAGTTATAATAAATAATAATAATTAATAATAATAAAAGTCATCAAAGTATATAACCCATTGATGGGTGTGTCAACCTGCTTTGTACACAGATATCGGTAATGATGATGGCATATTCGTATAAATCGAAATAATTTTGGCGTCAGTCAGAATCGTACCCGTCTTCCCAAATTCGTGACTAGTCAGTCAAGTACACGGCCACATAGCCCAAAAAATGAGAATGAGAATGAGAACAACATTTCTGAAATAAAACTGGAAACCATGCTTCATGTAGATGTTAACCCTCGGACCGCCGAAACCCGGTCATGGATGACCCAAAATTGTTATTTTTATTTATATTTTGTTTACTATAATTTTTTTGTTACGTCCTTATATGAATGCTCCTTTGGGAATACTTGCAATAATTTCGTTGAATAAACTATTTTATATTTTTTTGCCAAAATTATATAAAAAGCGAAAAAAAAAACAGTAAAACATGACAAATGTTAGGTGATATATGTGCAAGGCAAATGATAAGTAGTACTTCAGAAGATGCATTACTTGCAACAAAATAGTTTATATAATACTCGTTTAGAATGTAATAAACAAGTATCATTTGTATCCTTAAAATCCACGAAGGAAAGTATTTTTTTAATAAAAATATTTAAAGAATTAATAATATACTATTCCAGTTTTATTACTTGAACAATAAATTTACTAAATTACTTATATGTTTTTCATCCAATATTATCATTATCACTATCATAAATGACCCAGTTATAGTCGTCCTTGTTTGCATTTTTATTATGGCGGTACAACGTACGAGGGCGAAAGGAAAATTTTAACTAGATATCTTTTAAATTCGCATCCATTTTGAAGGACAATAATTGCATTGCTATAGGAACAGAATTCAAATTACATGCATGTGGTAGAATCCCATGTTAAAAAAGTCACCCAACATAGATTTCTATTTGAAAAATTGAGAAGTCTACTGGACGTTAAACAATTTTTTGTGTTTTATGTTTCTTTACTACAGTGCTTTTCTCTAGTCCGTGTCGTGCTTGTCTCCAAAAAAACTCTGGCTGGGTAGGCCCGGCGCATCGAGGATTCAGTACTAGTCAGTCTCAAGTGAAGTCAAGTCTTTTTAAATTTTGAAGAAACCAAAAATATTATAAAAATGTTAATACGGTTTTGTGTGCATCTTTTAATTCTGTACAGTTTTGCCGGAAATTCAAGAAGATAATAATAATAATAATAATAATAATAACTTTATTTAGCACAAAAAAGCTATACATTAATAACAAAAAATAAATTTGCATATATACAATAAATATACAATATACAATAATACATAAGTATAACCTATTTACTTAAATATAACTCTCTTAATTTAACCTTAAATTTTTTTAATTCTAAATTTTTGAACGTAACAGGTAAATCATTATAAATTTTTACTCCTTTAAAAAACAATGTATTTTGCCCTTGTATTGTGTTTCTTTGTAATGTGTAATATTTATCATTATTGCGAGTTTTATAGTTATGTACCTGTTCAATTTTAATTAATTTATTTTTAAAGTACTCTGGTTGAAGCCCTAACTTTATTTTATGTATCAATAATATTATCTGCATTTCTACTAAATCTTTAATATTGCACCAATTTAATTGTAAGAGCATATATTGTACACTTGTATACCTATTGCAGTTTAAAATTATTCGCATTGCCCTATTTTGGAGTAATTGTAATTTTTTTATATTTGTTTCACTACTCAAATACATTAATGATCCCACAAAATAAAAATGTGGTAAAATAATAGAATTATATATCGTTTCTCTCGTTTTTTTAGATAAATCTTTACTACATCTATTTAGAAAATAAAGTTTTTTAGAAATTTTCTTACACACATAATTCACATGTTCATCCAATTTCAAGTTACTAGTCAATATAACTCCCAAATATTTATGTTTCTTTACAATTTCTATTTGTTTATCATTAATTTTAATTTGGAAATCATCATTGATAATATTTTGTGTTTTTTTATCAGTACCCAGTACCATACCTTTTGTTTTATCAGTATTTAATTTAAGTTTATTTATACTTAACCACTCATCTAATTTGTCAAGGTCTAAAGTTAATTTATTTATCATTTCATTTTTATCTTTACCCTTTAAATATATTACCATATCATCAGCGAACAAATGGAACTGACAAAACTGAAAAATTTGTTTAACATCATTGATATATAAAATGAAAAGTAAAGGCCCTAGTATACTTCCTTGGAGAACACCGTGCACGCTTTCAATTGTTTTAGATATTTTATTGTTAGATAGCAGAAAATGGCATCATATTAAATCCCTGTGTTTATCTCTAACCACCACCACCCGTTATAACTCCAACCTTTAGGAAAAATTGTGGTTTGAGTATTATCTTCCTAACTGTATGATCCTTGCATGAAGTTTCTAAAGTTAATCTGGATTTAAAAACATGTGTAAGGTTTCATTCATGGTGAGTGTGGGTAATATTCCAAAGTACAAAGGAATAATACATTTTTTTTTGAGTGAAAACGTTAGAATAACTGCAGCAACTAATTTCTCTCCATATGAAATACATAAACCGGCTTAATTCTCGTTCATTGTCAAGGAAATCTTAGAGTTTTCGAGTGGAGTATTTACAGAAGCTTTGTGTAATTCCCTCTTTATCAGATTTGCTAGGTACGCTAGATGACAACAAGAAGATGTGAAGTTCAAAGAACACATGTAATTTATTGAAATTTGCACTCCATTTAGATGAAGCCTGATGAAATGTTCTCACAGTTGGAGAGTTCGTGATGAAATCTCAAACTTTGCTAAATCATACATAAAGCATAGAATGCGCACCTGTAATTAATTTTCTATTACTAGATATTAATATACATGAGTTACTGAACTCCTTTTTAGGAATTTTGCCACATTTATTTCACTGGCTGGCTATGTTGCAGTTTATGCAGTATATTTTTGTTTTAAGACATTACCTTGTGTCAATGAATACTAATGAATACCGACTTCTTTTGGTTTTTTTTTTCTATTAGTACACAGAATGTGCCAAAAATAAACCATATGCTGGGGGAGTCATTTTGAGTAAAAATATTATATAAAGGTATGTCTGGAAATGTTTCGTTACAAAGCTATAGCCTTTTTTAAACTATACAGCGTGTTTTAAGTTTGGCGCTGAAAACAACGCTTGTGAGTGGGTGCTCCGCAGACGGTTTTACACTCAACGAAATTTCAATTCGTTCATCCATGTAAAACCGTTTACGGAACAGCCACTCACAAGCGCTGATTTCAGTGCCTAACATTTACATTACAACAAACAGACTATAGTAGCAATAAAATTTTGAAACTTGGAATGAGGACACTACTTATGTAGATGCATATTTACACATTGATAATATTTATGTATAATCATACGTAACTTAAATCGTAGAAATAGGCCTTAATGACTAAGGATATTTTAATTTACGAAGAAAGATTTTGCGAAAAAAATGTGGACTTCACTGGGGTTTCATATAGGAAGGCCCTAGGTTCAAATCCGAATGAGGTCCATGAATTAATGTATGTTTACTCTTTCTTTTGTTTTTGTATCTCAACCAGAGGTGTTTCATAGAAACCTTGATCGTTTTTCATCGTATTTTTTTACATAATATATTTTCCTTTTTACATAGGTACAGTGCAAAGATATTCTTACTAAAACTTGGTAAACTTAGTAGTTTTTGAGATATTTTAATTTTTAGTAAAAAAACAGGGATCCAAAAAATTAGGTAACAATTAAGAAACAACCAAATTCATATAAATTCATACTTAGATATGAATGTCGACATTCTCTAGATGTACGACAAACATCACCGTTACAATATCTAAATAAACACCATAGTAGGTATTTATAAAAATAAGTATTACCTTTTGCTTGCAAAAAGTGAAGCAATTGCTTCAGGTTGTATTTATAAAAAATTTGAAGGAAAAGGTTTTGCTTCGAGGCTAGAAGTGTTGTTTCAAAATAAAAGATTTACTTTTTTGTATTTATAAAAAGAAGCATTTACTTAAAAATTGAAGGAATCTCACTTTCCTCGTTAGTTTGCTAGCTCACATACAACGTGTATATGCTTTTTTCATAACCCTAAACTTTCATTTTGGGTGTGCTGTTACAGTCATATGTCTGCTATTCTGAAGTATGGATGTAGAGTAAAATATATCAGTATTCCAAAAGTTATAATTGCATGTGCAGTGTTACACAACACAGCTAAGTACCTAGGAGATGCAGAATTTCAAAATCATCATAAAGAAGAAGAAGAAGAAGAAGAACAGGACTTACCATATACAGTGTGTCTCACAACTTGCGCCCCAGACGAAACTGACACTTGCCGACGACAATAGGTTGCCAACAAATAGAAGAAAATAATTTGCGGCTGCTTGCATAACGGAGTTACAAGACTTTTTAATCCACCAACCCCGAAAGGATATTTTGAGGTGTGATGATATTATTACAAAATAAAACTGGTTGCTAGGTTTTAATAATACCTACTACTAGTGAGTTACAAAATTTGTTTGACTTACTGTAATTTTGACACTTTAGAGTTGACTTTTCACTGTCAACAAATTTAGGTTAGCGAAGGTGTCATCCGAGATCATCATTTATATCGTACAGTGCAACGTGTTGTAGCAGCTGTGTAAAATGTATTTAACGAAAATATTATTGTCATTTCTAAGTAATCAGCGGCTGAATACATGGTAAGAATTTGCCTTTTTTTATTCACCTTGTCAAATTTTGAAAACTACAATCGCCCACACATTTCAAAGAAGATTTGATTTGTATAAAACCCTAGTAACGTAAAATTACGGCAAACACACGTTAAAGGTGTAGGTCTCTGATTGATCAATTTTAAGACGTCTTTTCTCTAATATCTTTTAAGCTAGATTTTTTTTCTTCGAAATTACACATCCGAGTGCAGCCTCGTGTTTCCTCATTCGCTCTGGGGCGCGAGTTGTGAGACAAAAACATGCAGTGCTCAAATATCAGTGGGATACAACAGCACCTCTGTTCTACAATAATAAACTATTTAGCTCTTGCTAATGAGCTGATCACACACGCGTTAAGTTTGAATTTGTAACATGTACATCGCGAATCTTTAATACCCTTTACTTCATTTTTCTGTAGTAGAATACGAATTAAAGCCTTTTACTTCTACCTTATACTTCTTAATGCTACCTTTTACTTCTAAGTAAATGCTTCATTTTTATAAATACGGGCTAATATCTGCATAATCACCAGTACTAATATTTTCCATTTCTTTTTAATGAACAGAAAATTTACCAATAATGAAAAAATGGCAATTAACAATAGTTTTAATAGTACACAATGTCAATTTCCACATAAAGGTACACAGAAAGTTTTGTGTTGATTTTAAATCATTTATTCCGCAATGTTGACATTGATCGTTCTTACATTAACATACAGTTATATTTATTTGCGATAATCTTTAAAAATATGAATAAAATACGTACTAAAAACCTCGTGAAAACTCTTATTTTCTATCGTTTTTCTTTGCGTCGTTTTCATTTCGTAATTAGTGTAGGTAACTATTTCGGAAAAATGTCATACCTGTCACACTCAAATAAAATGTTCTAATTACCGTTGCTTGTTTAGCGTATAAAATGATTCTTTCGCACGCAATTTCAAGCAACTGGTAGAAAATATTATTTCATGTCGAAATTTTATCTTGGGTACATTTTTTATGCTGTAGTTAGGTTGGAAAATAAAATTTTACCCAGAAAACTCCTACATGTAATAACGAATATAAGATTCACAGAGCACTTTAAAAGGAAAAGAAGATGAAGTCTTACAAGAAACGAAAAATGGATTTACAACATTTGTTACGTATTATTATTATAAATGTGAATACGTAGATTTGTTTTTATTTATGCACATTAGGAGACCCAACAATTTTCTCAAACCAGTTATAGGTTCCCAGTAAGTAATAAATTTATTGTAACAATATGTTATAATGCAATAAGTAGCACAACAAAAAAATAAAAAATGAAAAACTGAGAAAAAAAAATGAGAAAAAAATGAGAATATGTGAGTACAAGCAAATAAATGTTAAAACACTGACATATATGATTAGCTAATTATTAACACAGAAAGACTTGAATATGTCCCTTTTAAATTCCATGAAATTTGTATGAAAAATGTGAATGAAATTTTCATTGTATGTTGACATTAGTCTATTAATGGGAGAATTTTTATGGTTATTAGTAGCGGCTTTATGCTGGTAAAATAGTGAGGCAGATCTAGTTTTCTGAGGGATATGAAAATTAAAATATTGTAAAAATGAACTGTAGTTTATGTTGTTATTAAAAATTTTATATAGCAATATCATGTGTGATAAAATTCTCCTGTTTTCAAGGCAATATTTGTTGAAATGTTGAAGTCTAGTATCGTAATATCAACATAAAATTTAGCAATAGTACATTTAAAAATCTTTTCTGAATACTCTCTATTAGATGTATGTTCTTTTTATACATCGGGTTGCAAATCACTGATGCATATTCTAGTTTAGAACGTACAAAAGCATTATGTAAACATATAATAAAAAATGGATCAGTAAAACTTTTACAAGTACGTAAAACAAAACCAAGCATTCGGTAAGAGTGTTTAATCATGGAATCAATGTGGAAGTTATGAAGTAATTTAAGATCAAACATAATTCCTAAATTTTTAGCAATGGATTCTTTTTATTGCAGTTTTATTAAAATTATAGGGGAAATTTAAAACATCATCATAATTTCTAATAAAATCAACAATATGACATCAATGTTAAGAGACGCATAGTTATTTTTGCAATAAAAATAGAATTTATCTAAAACCCGTTGTAGGTATTTATGTATATATTTAAAGTCAAGCAATGGTAAGCCCAGTTAATACCAGGATGGGTAACCGATTGAGAACATTGGGATTATATTAAATATATCTTCATGGGGTTGCGTGGCTGAGTATGTTATGTGATCACTTGATCAGTTGTGGTACTGGAATCTGGGTACGACACAATTTTCATCTACTTAATATTTAATATCGCGAAAATTAATAAATTATAAGAAAACATTCGCCATATTTCATAAGATTTCAGCATGTGAATCAACCTGTCGGTCATTTTTCAGATATTGGCCCACCCGATTAATAACCACAGATGCGTTTCTCTTACTTCGGTTACTAACTGGGCTCGGCCAGCGTCTGAAAAATAACCGAAGGTTAATTCAAATGCTGAAATCTTGTGAAACATAGCAAGTGTTTTTTTTTTTTAAATAATTTATTAGACATTGTTTCTAGAGATGCATTCGATTTCGAGCTTTGGCCCGGCCCGACCCGAAGCCCGCCTCGATTTCGAGTCGATCATCGAGCCGGGCCGAATCGGGCTAATCATTTTCAAAAATCGAGGCGAGTCGGATTTCAGCATGTGAATCAACCTGTCGGTCATTTTTCAGATATTGACCCACCCGATTAATAACCACAGATGCGTTTCTCTTACTTCGGTTACTAACTGGGCTCGGCCAGCGTCTGAAAAATAACCGAAGGTTAATTCAAATGCTGAAATCTTGTGAAACATAGCAAGTGTTTTTTTTTTTAAATAATTTATTAGACATTGTTTCTAGAGATGCATTCGATTTCGAGCTTTGGCCCGGCCCGACCCGAAGCCCGCCTCGATTTCGAGTCGATCATCGAGCCGGGCCGAATCGGGCTAATCATTTTCAAAAATCGAGGCGAGTCGGACTTTTGATTTTGGCCCGGCCCGAAAATTCGACCTTTCGGGCCGGCCCGAAAAATCTTATAGTTCAATCAAATGCACAGTTTCCTTAATGTTTTAATGAAAATGGATGAATTTAAAAATAATCAAAATGATTTAATGACAACATACTTCACATATTAATAAATAAAAATGTATTATTTGACTTCAAGATTTCAAGGTTATTCATTAAAGCATAATAATTATATTGTGATGTTGCTATTATTATTGTTATTACTCGTATTCTTAAATAAAAGTGATTTTTGTTCCTACCATAATGATTTCTTGTTCTATTTTTGAACAGAAACAAAGTTACATAAAAAATCCTTATGTAAATTAAAATTATTTTTTTTTATAAAAGATTTGTAAAAAAGTTGTTTAAATTCTTTGGTAAACAAAGTGTTAAATACTCGTAGGTCTGTAATTTTTATAACAAACTTACGCTAGTAGGGTATCTTTTTTAACAACTTATGTTAATTAATGTTGAAAGTTATAAGAATGTAGATGTTTTTTATAAGTTTGACACGAAAAAAGTTAAACATTTCGCCTTAACATAAAAATCAACATTAGGAATACCGGATGCACCCAATTTCGAGCTTTGGCCCGGCCCGACCCTAAGCCCTGCCCGATTTCGAGTCAATTTTCGAGCCGGTCCAGCTAATTTTTTGTCGAGTCGATCTTCGAATCGGGCCGACAGTTTTTATTTTCGGGCCGAGTCGATCCAAACCTCAAAGCCCGGTCCGGCCCGGCCCGAATGCATCTCTAATTGTTTTGCCGAGAATTCGCTATTGTACTTCAGTTATCAAAAATACGCGTTGTAAAAGGATAAAAATAACACAATTATTTTATTATTTACTATTACACACTTTTTCATACATTTAATAATAATAATAATAACAATAACAATAATAATAATAATAATAATAATAATAATAATAATAATAATAATAATAATAATATACTTTATTGAGAAATAAACCCAATGGCGAGGTTCAGCCAAGGCTGATCTTCCACCTAACAAGATTACAATATAATAACAATTACATATGTAAAAATGAACTTATCATAGTAATACAAAAATCACTCCGAAAAACAGAGAAAAGAAAAGAAAACAGAAAAATGTAGAAATAGTTTTGATGTATAATAATTGAAATTACAATAGAACATTCATTTTATAACCAAATATTTTCATAATTAAGGTTTGTAATAAATTTGTATATGTTTTTTGAAAGCACTATAATTTAGAGATTTTAAATTACTAGAAATACTGTTATACAATGTAGGAGCTAAATAAGAAAATGAACTTTTGAATTTTGTTTTATTAAATAATGGTACTGAATACAAATCATTGCCACGTAAATTGTAATTATTTTCTTTTGATACGAGCTTGTCACACAAATATTTTGGACATCCCGTAGTTTTTATTTTATGTATTAGACAGAGAAAAAGAATTTTTAAGCGATCTTCAATTACATTTAAATTAGCTGCAACACGGTACTGAGAGATATGCTCAAATTTCCGAACGCCGAATACATATCTTAAACAGCTATTTTGAAAAAGGTTTATTTTGCGCTTATCACTTTGACTCAAGTTAGGTATATAAACACAAGCACAATATTCTAATACAGGAAATATCAACGAGTTAACAAGACGAAGTTTTATCTCTGATGAAAGTAAATTACGGTATTGGTATAACATTTTGAGCTTTAGTTTAGCAGAAATTAATTTTTTTGATAATTGTTCTCGAAACGTGAGATTCTGATCAAAATAATTTATGTATATGAGGTGATTTTGAGAGCTAAGAGAGGTGTTGAATTCATGTTAAAAATCTCATATCCAGATTTTAGTACATAAGCACGTATTAAGGTCACGGGAATCCGATTTTAATATTTTTATAATGTAATGTGTGTGTGTGGATGTGTGTGGATGTGTGTGGATGTGCGTGAATGTGTGTGTGTGTGTGTGTGTGTGTGTGTGTGTGTCGATGTTGGAAGGATGGTTTATCAAATTCTATAAGACTAAAGAACAATTTAACTACCTCTTCCTTAATCTGATATTAATGAGAAGAGCTGAAAAGGTTTTGGTAACAACTGGACAACCGAAAGTAGTAGTTTCTTAAAAAAAATCTTCTAAATATTATTTTTTGGAGATTTATGTTATTACAAAGATTAACGAATAACATACGGGATCGCGTGGCCGTGTGCATATAGTGTCTGGTTGCCAATCTGGTGACCCGGGTTCGATCCCGGCTAATGCAGACTTTTAATCGCACAAAAGTGATCCCTGTGGTGCACTCTCTACGCCAGCTATGAGTGCCCTTGCGGTAAGCGCCCACACGGTAAAAATATATCGTCATCATTACCGATGTCTACATGATGTAGATACTGGCACACTCAGTAATGGGTAATATGCCGTGATGATATATTTATTTATTTATAAAGAATAACATATTCTCTATCCGATACATTTAACATTTTTATTATAACTTTTATAGATTTAGAGATAGAAAATTATAAATATATAAAATGGGAACCAGTTGAAAAATAAATTAAAAAATTAAGGTTTGTAATTGACAGAAAATTGTCAGTGTCAATAATCCAAATCCATTACTGAAGGCTTTTTTTGGGAAGTACATTTAATATTTCTTATTTTATTATTAATTAAATATTTAAAATTATAGATGCATATATTATATAGGTATACCCATCAGAAATACCTCCAATCTCATCAATGAATTTGAGAGAATCTCAAACATTTAGAAAAGTAGGAGGAAACTTATTTATAGAATGAATTAAAAAATATAAAAATATATAAATAGATATAATTAGAATTTTCTGTGTGTACCAGAAATGTTAAATACAATATGTACTTATATAGCTCAATATGGAAATGGCGAGAGGTATTGTGCTAGCCACAACAGATTTTTTTTTTAAGCATCGTTGATGAGGATGAAATTATGAAAGGGACAAACACAAGCAACCAAACCATGCCCGAGATTCGAACTCGGGACACTGGGGTCATGAGTCGACTATGTTGCCCACTACACTACTGGGGTCGATAAAATAACACAAATATTATAAAATTATTTATTTACTACGAAAATTATAATGTTACCTACATGAATAAAATATGTTTACTAAATTGGTAAAATAATGTAATGTAAATATAGATATTTCCCAAATGGCCTCTTGGCGTAATAATTATACTAATAGTAAAAGTTTCACAGCTACATTAGTTTTCCTTAATAGTTGAAAGAGAATTTCTTTTTGCAATTTTCCGTAGCATATAATTTTCTTTTGATATTTATAGTATATGTGATTCGGATGAAAATATAAGGAAGATATCTTAAAAGTTTATTCAAAGCCGGTTTCATCTGATATGCATGATGATTTCAGAGATTATTGGTTAGCAAACATTTTTTCAACTCTTTATAAAGGATTTTTTGTTTCTTCCAGATATGATTTGTATCAGGAAGCTTCTTTGGTACAAAGTTAGAAATGACATATCGGAAATCTAATACTGTGGATTCTAAAGAGATACTTGGTCAAAGAAAAATATAATTAAATAAGTTTTTCATATTAATATCTTTGAAATAGTTTGATTTTTAATCATGTTATTCTTTATAAAAAATAATAAACACGAAAAAAATGATTAACATTTCTTTTAGAACTCAAAATACAACTTAAAAACAAAAATTATTCAATAAAAAAATAACAAGGCATAATCTAAACAATTTTCTAATAAAAAACAGGATCATTTGCTTATCACAAAGATTTCAATATGCAGCAGGTATGCTAAATCAATAATATATACACATCTACACATAAATTATTGAACAACGAAATACGGATTTATCTGCTTTAGCTTGATTACCTAGGTTTTAAGTTTGATTTTCAATAGAATTTATCTTATTTAGCTTGATTCTGACAGCACCATTGGCTTTATCTGACTCCTATTACTAGTAAGTCATACTCACTGAAATATATACTAACTGGAATGCGCGTACGAACCGTGACTGTGAAGCATATTGAAAGCCTGCTGCTGGAGTAGTCGGCAAACATCGAGACAGTTCGTGAGTAGACGGAAATTATTTCGTGTGGCGCATGTTTAAATAAATGAAGCATAATATGAAAACAAAGCGATCAGCTATGATACGAGTTATTCGGCTAGGTTCGGTTCGGTACGAACGTGCGCGAACAGGACCAGCCATTATTGTTCAATGAGGCTTCAGTGTAGCGTACGCTGATAGGTAGAGTATGCGAGTTCCAGTTAGTATATATTTCAGTAGTCATACTAGTCTCATTTTTACTGAAAAACGGATTTATCGCTTTTGTCTAATTGCTCCACAACTATATATTGAAATACCGTCTCTAGGTAGGATATGCGTGGTTTTATGTATTATCAAACATTTACTGTTTGTATTCCCCTCCTTAGAACGCCTAGCAAACACCGTTAGGGTTGGTTTATGATGAACTTTACGAATTTACGAATTTATAATTTAGATTTTAAAATATAAGCATACTTAAAACGCATACTATGGTCTATGAACGATTTACAAATTTAAACATTTGAAATTTAGAATATAATTATATGAATTTGGAATATAACTATATTTAATATTTCCAAATGTAAATTTCAAATTCGACCAATCACAAGAGAGAACTATAAAGTATGGCGGTAAGGTCTTTATTTCATCTGTCAGCTATATTTTCTGTATGTGATGTGAGTCTGTGAGTTTTGAAGATGGATTCACAAGAACAATGAATAAATTGATATTTTGTTAAGAAGCAGTATTCGGGAGCATCGTAATATGTACGACAATGCACATGAATTGTACGAGTATATTTGAAGAATTGTTTATGATATTGTTCTTTCATTTTCAAAAATAAACTATTTATGATAAAATGCCCGTTGACAAATTTTAATGTGTTCATAGGCCACAGCCCAACAGACCATCCACTTTTTTTACTTTTGTGTTTGTTTTCTTTTTTTCTTTTATTATAGAAATCAGTAATAGTAGAAAAACATTCCCGATATTATTAAAAAAATAATCTTGTTCATTAGCAACTAACAAATTCATGGCTATGTAAATAAAATTGTAACCTAAAATCTGAACTGGTAACTGGTGAAACGTGAAAATGGTATACTGTGACAAGTCACGTGATAGATACTGACTGATTGGCCAGATCCAGAATTTTAAAATCGAACATAAACCAGAGAAAAAAATTGTAAATTTTAAATCGAAATTTCAAAATGTTAATTTATAAATTAAATTCATTATAAACCAGCCTTTGCTCTTATAAAAGCGATGAAGTTTCTACATTTCAGCAATAGGTAGCGCTGTCATCACTTGGAACTGTCTTCGGGAAAATCTATGCTATTTCGGTAAAATTCAAAATTTTATATTTGCATTTCAAAATACGAGTACTTTCAAGAAAAATATTTAAAAATATAATAGCATAACTTATTGTAAGTAAGATGGTAAGAAGGAGACAAATGAGTAGTAATTATATTCTGTGTATAATGAAGCAAATAATGTCTGTTGGCGCATTTCATAATGTTAGGTTAATTTCTTTTTATGTATGGAAGGAAACCACGTAAAACTGAATAAAGAATACCTGTAAATAAAAAAGCAAATAGCATTGTACGGCGTAGGCGGAAGAAGAGAAGAGAAGAGAGCTCGTATATAAATCATCTTTTAGATAAATAATGCATCATTTGCATTTTACTCCCGCTGTAAAGTGTTCATGTTTCGTAGACGTAGAGGTGGAAGATACAACACAACCATGTTGCTCGCAATGTCGCGAACTCTATCCATCGATTTCTTGATTTCCCGGCCAGACACTTCAACAACAAACATTTCACACTGTAAACAATACAACACGACGGCTCTCATCAATAATAAATACAACATAAATAATAAAACCTCTACAATCTGACCAGCGGATGATAAGATGGCTGCGCTATCAGAAAACTTAATATCATTTATTTTTTTATTATCGAGTTTCACGATTACGTCTTACTTACCGCATTTGTAATCTTAGTCCAAGATTTTCAATCTGAGATGTTAAAAAAACTTCCTACCTTCCTTACCGTTACAGATTTTTGTAATTCAATTTAACTCAAGTTCTTGGTAAAATTGTAGAAAAAGGATGTTACGTAACAGAAATTAAACTGTGATGAACAATTACCTATTTATTAGCTATTTTTTATAGAACATTGGTTGTTTTTGTAAGAATCTGATAATTTGCATTGTTTCATTGAAATTGAAACAAATTTATCCAACACAAACTCATAATATACTTGTTACCATGGTTATTTGAAACTAATGTACAACATTACTCGCTCCATGAGAGAATATTTAAGAAGTCACGGAGAAATGACTGATTTTTGCATTTTTTTAATATAAATAAAAAGCAAGTTTACAAAATTATTTTGTTATTGGAAAAATATAACATTATGAAACTTATTTATTTAAATTAATATTAACATTTATGTTAAAAGATGCTTAGGTTACTTGTCTTTACACAATGACAGCTGCCATACGGCTGATGAAAAGAAAACGAGTTTGTGGTTGATAGTTGCCAGCTTCAGAATTAAATTGAAAGATACTGCTTGTGCTTCACCGATTTTAATGTATTTTTCTTTAAAATACTTCCCAATGACAGACAATAATTATTACAACAATTTTTTTTCAATAACAATATCACAAAGCCATAACAACCATACAATGGTATATCAATTGACTTGTCAGTGTCAAACGATGATCGAAAACATAAAATTGATTTAAGAAGTTTTAAAACATTGTATTGCACTCGTGTGGAATACATATTAGTTACTAAAGAAAATTAGCACTCGCCCATCTTTTCGTGACTATTAATTTATATTCCACACTCATATAATAATAATCATACAAAATTAGCCTAGACGTTTATGTCAAAAAACAATCAGTGCACCGGGACTAGATATATACAGGGTGTTCCATTTAAGTGTGCCACCATTACTATCTCGAGAACTATAAGAGCTACGAGGTTGGTTAAATTAGCAAAGAACCACCATTTTACAAGACTATTACAATGAGCAAATAAAATTTTTTTTTCGATTAGTGGTTCTCAAAATACGTGACACAACTTTGTTATTTTAAATGGGAACATTTTTTTTTTAGGTTATTCGATGGAATATTTTTTTTTTTTTGAATTCAACAATATAAACATATCATATACTAATATAACAAAATAAATGAGAAAAATGCATGTTAAATTTATGTGTATTTCATTTATATCTGGCTGAAACAAGAATGCTATGGATAGAAAACAATTGAACATATTGTTCTGTCTAACATTGTTTCATTATTTGTTGTTCAATTTTATGTTCTTAAACTGTCAGTTTTAAGAAGAAAATGAATAATTTTACTCACAATGAAAAAGTTGACATGTTCGAAGTGTACATTTTGTGTCATAAAAATGCTCGGGATGCAGTTAACATGTACAGAGACCGGTATCCTGATAGAGTACCCGGACGACGTAAAATTATTCATTTTCTTCTTAAAACTGACAGTTTAACAACACAAAATTTAACAACAAATAATGAAACAATGTTAGACAGAACAATATGTCCAATTGTTTTCTATCCATAGTAATACACATAAATTTAACATGCATTTTTCTCAGTTATTTTTTTATATTAGTATATGATATGTGTATATCGTTGAATTCAGAAAAAATGCTCTATCGAATAACCTAAAAAAAATATTTCCATTTAAAATAAGAAAGAACCACTGGTCGAAAAAAAATTTTTATTTACTCATTGTAATAGTCTTGTAAAATGTTGTTTCTTTGTTAATTTAACCAACCTCGTAGCTCTTATAGTTCTCGAGATACCATTGGCGGCACACTTAAATGGAACACCCTGTATATACAGTCATACAAAAAAGTCTCCGTACGACAGTAGTTTTAATGTATTTTAGGAAAAATAGCAGTCTAAAACCCAATATATTTAATTTCCTTTTAATCTAAAATGAAACGCAATATATTACGTTATTATAAATATAAAATAAACAAATAATTTACTTAATTTATTTATATTATGGGTAAACATTGAAAGTATTCATAATATCTTGACAAAAAAGTCGCCGTACGATAACCAAAACATTTAAATAATAAATCATTTATTTATGTTTCTTAAAGAAATATAATATTTGGAGGGTTTTCCTTTGGTTTTTCCACCAGTAATTAAGCGATGAGTCATTGAATCTACCAAATTTTTGGTCACCGATGGCATTATATTCTGCCATTTTACTTGTAATTCATTTTAAATTCTTTTTGGCGTTATATTCTTATTTATTTTAAGAATTTTCCGCACTTTCTCAATCTGGTTAAAATTCGGAGACTGTGAGGGGATGTTTAAGCATATTTTTAATATTATACAGAATGCATTCTCTTATAGACGCTAATTATTTGTCGAATTTTTCTGATGCATGCAATTAAAATTGTCTGTTAAGGCCCTATTTTTTGGCACTTTGTTTTAAATTTGCTTTTAAAATATCGGGGTAACCTTTGCTATCCATTGTTGCAATAATTACTAATTTTTGCAAAACATGATGCTGTCACCGCCATATTTAACTTACATTTAAATGTTTTAGATTTTCTACTTTTAAATCATAAGTTTTAATTCTTTATTAGGTTTACTGGTAACGTAAGTAAGTAAGTATAATACATACAGATTAGATAGATGGCAAAAAAATTGGAGGAAACCTAAAATTTAAGGCATTTAATAGTAACAGTTAAATACGCCGGTCATAGTATTGGGGCTATATTTTCTGAGCGGGAGTACGAATATAAGTAATTATTGCAAATTGCAACAATCGATAGAAAGTTTACCTCGATATTTTAAAAGCAAATTTAAAACAAAGTGCCGGAAAATAGGGCCTTAACAGACAATTTTAAATTCATGCATCAGAAAAAATCGACAAATAATTCGCGTTTATAAGAGAATGCATACTGTATAATATTAAAAATATGCTTAATCATCCCTCACAGTCTCCCGACTATAACCAGATTGACAAAGTGCGGAAAATTCTTAAAATAAATAAGAAAAAAAAGCCAAAAAGAATTTAAAATGAATTACAAGTGAAATGGTAGAATGTAATGCTATCGGTGATTTTGTTACTTTCAATGACTCATCGTTTAGTTACTGGAGGAAAAACCAAAGGAACACGCTCCAAATATTATATTTCTTTATGAAACATAAATAAATGGTTTATTATTTAAATGTTTTGCTTATCGTACGGAGACTTTTATTTGTTTACTAAATAAAACAGAACTTTGGACTTCCATTGTCTTCATTATTGATAAACAAAAAAAAAAAAACTG
The DNA here is from genome assembly GCA_943142095.1 of Ophonus ardosiacus. Taxonomy (NCBI): domain Eukaryota; kingdom Metazoa; phylum Arthropoda; class Insecta; order Coleoptera; family Carabidae; genus Ophonus; species Ophonus ardosiacus. Next base: position 33,695,246 of record OW964833.1, on the reverse strand, counting down.
TTTATACAATATTAACACAACGTTTCGGTAGCTATGTATCTGCTGCCGTCATCAGGTGTACTACTAACTAATTCCTTAAACTACGAGTTTTATATCGGGTGAAATAACGGTGGTTGAGTGTGGTTCACCCGATATAAAACTCGTAGTTTAAGGAATTAGTTAGTAGTACACCTGATGACGGCAGCATATACATAGCTACCGAAACGTTGTGTTAATATTGTATAACTTTTTTTTTTTTTGTTTATCAATAATAAAGACAATGGAAGTCCAAAGTTCTGTTTTATTTAGTAATGAAACATTGTCTTACAACTTCAAAGAAATATTAAATAATTTTTTATTTTATATTTAAAAGAAAATTAAATATATTGGATTTTAGACTATTCTCCTAAAATACATTAAAACTATTGTCGTACGGAGACTTTTTTGTATGACTGTATATATATATATATATATATATATATATATATATATATATATATATATATATATATATATATTAAAATGTAACAACTTGTGACTACTAAACTATTAGACATATTTGAAAGTAGATGTCGTATTCGTATATATCTCAAATTTACAATATTTAGACTATGGTTGTTTTTCCAGAAGCCCCTCAGTTTTAAATTTTAAAATTTAACGCTCAACAATAAAATGTTGTCAACTTTTGTTATTGAATTTCAATAATTTAATATCTTAATTCTTTCGTTATAATACAAATAATGTGAAATACGAAAACTTCATGACGTGAGAATATTCTTTCGAAGTTATTTATTATTAATAAACGACTTCCATATTCCCTGAAGATATACGCGAGTAATTTTTGACACATTCTTTGGTGACATTTTGATGAACTGTGGGATTATATGTCATATCTACTAATAATGAGAAGATCATTTTACCCATAATGTCACTTAGTGATCGAGTATGCGATGTGATTTTTTATATCATCTGTTTTATAAAGAAAATAAAAACAATAGTGTATTGCGTAAAAACGGCTGTTATTATTGGATCAGTATTTTGTAAAATGATCTGTATTAAATGAGGCAATAACTTATAATAAAAATGTAATTTAATCTAATAAAATTTAAACTAGCCTCACCTAACAACCATAATTTAACCTAAACTAATCTAATGCAAATTATCCTCAACTAACCTAATCATAAAGTAAACTAACCTAATTTAACCTGTATACATTTTTCATATTTACTAATCATTTAATTTACAAAACATCGATATTACTGTAATAAAAATTCTGCTCAAATAAATACAAACTTGAAAAGGATTTATAATTTAGATTTTCAATTTGGTGGCTATGGCGATATTCGTATAAATCTTGAACGGAAGTTACAAATAAAACTTCATAACAATAAACTAATATGACAGATTAACCGTTAAACTTTTGGTAATTTATTTGTTTCAATTCTTATTTTTTATTTTTACCTTCCGTCACCTTTAGGTAAGGAAGGTATTGTCTTTGGTCAAAAAAATCGTTCGTGAGTTTTTAATGAAAAAGCACGTTTTAGGGTCCTTAGAGTACGATTTTACTAGTTTTACGATGATGTCTGTATGTGTGTGCATAAAGAGATTAACTTTCATAAATCAGCCAGCTTTGCTATAATCATGGAAACATATGATATATTCAAATAATTCTAATTGACAAATGTCAGTGTCAAGTTATAATTTCACTGAATTTATAGAAACTTTTTCAAGGGACTTTTGGTACGGAGTTTGTAGAAGATAGTATATGTTCGTATTACAATTTTACTGGATATATAAAATCTTTTCTAAGGAACTTTTGGTATGAGATTTGTACAAAATACTTTGAATTGACGGCATATAATGTGCTGGCCACATCAATTTATATATATATATATATATATATATATATATATATATATGTAATTGACGTCATGGTGTGACCCTATTGCTATCTTTCTCTCGCGATAGACTCTATAGTAGGCTACGTGAGAAACATAGCAATAGTGTGACGTCACAGTGACACACAATAAATTTCAAATATCTCACAAAGCAATTTTTAAAAGAATGCAGAAGTATTTATTTGAGTTACGCGAAGATAAGATATTTCTCAAAATAACAACAGTTTTTTATTAATGAATTTCAATTTACAAGTAACCTATTATGGCATGGCTAACCAGAAATTGTGTTATAACACAGAGGTCAAATTAATTAATGTACTAATCTGTGGTTATAAGTTAATATAGCATGCGAGAAGGTAGCCCCCATAGTTGCTGCTTCATTAAGTTTTTCGTTTCATCTTCTTTAGTTGCCCAGATCTAGTTGTTTGGTCTTGTTTAATTTTCGTTACTTAGGATGTCCGCAAGGTTGTTTGGCTGGTTACTCAGTCGATGTTTGTATTTATCCGCGAATGTATTTATTTTATCTGTGACTGTTTTAATTTTTAGATCTTTGTGGAGTGTGTCGTTCGATACGTACCATGATGCATTTGCTCAAGCATTTGTTTTTGGCTCGTTGAATTATGTTCTGATTTGAATCTTTTTCGCATCCCCATAGCTGGATGCCATATGTCCATATGGGTACAATGGTGACTTTATAGATGAGGAGTTTATTTTCTAGACTAAGTTTAGAATTTCTTCCTACCAACCAGTATAGTTTTTACATTTTTATATCTATTTGTTGTCTTTTAGCCAGGATAAATTTTCTCCAGTTAAGTCTTCGTTCTAGACGCATTCTATTTCTTAGCCCAGTTTTCTATGCTGTCAAGTGAAGCTTGGAGATGCAACGAGGCTGCAACAGGGTTAACATTTGACGAGAGTATGTCAGCGTCATCTGCATATGTAGCCACTGTTATGTTATTCCTGTAGGGCAGATCAGCATCAGCATTTCTGATAAAGTGTTGGACTAAGAACATTATCTTGTGGTACTTTGATGAGAAAGTCTTTGGATACCATATTTTCATAAATAACGTGAAACTGGCGATCTGAAAGATGTGATAGTGACTGTGAGACAATGTTTTCTTAATTTTATATAAAAGTCCAGGATGCCAAACGCGGTCAAAAGCCTGGCTTATGTCTAGGAATGCTGCTAAGCATATTTTTTTCCAAAGTCTTCTTCTATCTTTTTAACTAGCCTGTAAATTTGTTTTATTGTGGAATGTTTCGCTCTAAATGATGTGGTAGTACTCTATTCGTTTGTAATATTGGTTGAAGTCTTTTAAGGATTAATTCTTCTAATAACTTAGATAGAAACAGTAGCAGTGAGATGGGTCTATATGATAAAAGTTGATGAATTTATCTGGTTTCAATATCAATGTGATATTTGATACTTTCCATAGTTTAGGAAAATACTGAACTCTGAATACTGCGTTAAAGATCTGAGTATTAGCAACATATCCTTTCTTGGTTAGATTTTTAAATATGGTAGCAGTTATCATGTAGTGTCCAGGGGCTTTTTTGATGTTAAGTTGTCTAATTTCATCACGAACTTCTGTCGGAGTAAAATATTTTGGTAGTAACGAGTTTTGTAATGGTGCATCGAGGAAAATCAAAATTTCATTATCAGATGTTGTGTGTTGCATATTGTGTGGCTGAGGACATTGGACAAGCGTACTTCGAATATATTTGCTTTTTCTTCTTCAGATCTGGCCCATGTGCCATAGTTTTTCCTTATTGGGGGTAAATGTTGTCACGGCCTCTAAAGTTTTCTCGTTGCTTTCCATAGCGAATAGTCAGTGTCGCCTATTGCTGATAAATTGTTAATATATTCTTGAAATGCGTCATTTTTCATTTTAGCAATTAGGCCTTTTATCTTTTTACTGAGATTATTTAAGTATGTTTTATCTTCAGGATGTCTACATAATTGCCACTTTACTCGTGCTTTTCTTTTTTCACTAATAAGATCCCTGATGAATTTAGGGTAATTTGTAGTAATGCCTTCTCTGTTAGATTCTTGAGCAACTTATCGAATAGGAAATGTTAGCAGATTAACAGCTTCATCTATATCGGATTCAGTCTTCAATGAAATTCCTGAATTTAGTTTTTCGTCCAAATAATTTTGAAATTTTTCCCACTCAGTATTTATATTACGCAAATTGGTCTTCTTTTCTCTTTAGATAATTGTTGTACTTATGGTCAACAATACGAGCTAGCGATCAGACAATAGGTCGTAGCATTCTTCCACCTTAATATAATTTGAGCATATTCCTTTGGTAGTGTGAGTTTACCAGTAGTAAACGGGGAATAATTTTTAGCAAAAAACAACTTTTTGAAAATAACAACTGCAACATACTTTTCTTCGCAATATATTTTTAATTACAAAGTGTACATTTCAACTGGTACATATTTATAATAATTGTATTTGTTCAACTGAAGATCACTGCGTGGCAGTTGAAATGCACATTTTGTAATTAAAAATATATTGTGAAGAAAAGTTTTTTTTTTATTATCTTAATAATAATCTATATTCTATTGCGTAATACTTTAAATATAAAAAGTACATTTTATCATGGCTATTACAATTTTTGTGGTGATTTTCAATAATTTCACACTTAATTACAAAGCATTGAAAATAATTTGTGCTTACTGATTCAGATACAGAATTTTAATCTTTACAACTTTTAGTTAAAGCTTTTTTATTTAAAATAATTAGAAAGAATTACAAAAGTACATATGTTATTCCATGTTCAAGTCATATGATTGGGAATATCGGTTACTAGGCTGTATCCCCGTATCTTCAATTTAATTAGTGATATCCTTACATTTTGTGTCTTATTGACAAGATTGCTTCCAAATGAGAAAATGTTTTCTGCTGACGATTTTCTCGTATCGACACAACTTTTACTAAATGAAAAGTCTTTCTCTCTAAAGTCCCAATCATTAATTTGGCAAATACCGAAGTCATGAGAAATAAAATGTTGCTGCAAATTATGTACTTAATACAGTTATTACAAAAACTTACAGCAAAAACTGAAACACTTCAGCGAAGAATAAAGTTTTTGCAACAAAAGTAGTTTTTACTCTTACAATGGATATAAATTAGTCGTTATGAACATTTTTATGGCTCTATTGGAAAAGTTTCCACTGTAGAGATAAATTTTCTACTGACAATGGAAGAATTTCTAATGAATACATACAAAAGTGTTGGGTAACATACAATAGAAAAATTTATTTATCCTATAAATTTACCTTCTGTATTTTAAATCAATTATTATGATTAGTATTATAACAAAACTGTATTTAGAACACTGAAAAAGTCAATTTTTTAATAAATATTTCTATATTTTCCTAAAAATTAATTTATTTAAAATGTCTGTAATATTTGAAACAATGGGGGCATTTACCATAAACGAATTTAGTGTTTGTATTAATAAAATTCATTAATTCACATTTAAATAATGATAAGAAAATACTTGACATCCATTCAAATAAATTTCTTAATATATTTAATTAATTCCTGAAAACTGATATTTTTGCCCTGTATACAATGTCCTTGAAAGCTGTGACGCCACAATCACGGACATTAGAAAGAGACGGAAGAGAGAGATAGCATGATTAGTTTTGACGTTTGGGAGACAGGTGTTTAGCAACTCCGTAGTGACATAGAGGTTAGTTTATTTATTTTGAAGAAATAGAACTGTGCTCTGATCGCCAGTGTTTTATAAGGTCTGCAATATGTAATTGTTTTGCACTTGTTTGTTTTAATAAGTCTTAGGATCAATTTCGACATGATTTCAAGCAAACATGATAAGATGTGGTTGACAATGAAATGACACATCTTGTTAAGAGTACACAGGTTCGGCTTTGGTCGGATAATTCCGTCATTAATGCCCTTCCGTGAATTCTACGTCATAAGAAAGGAATTCAAGTAACAGATACAACTTAAAAAAAATAATTTCTCTGTTATTACAAATAATTATTAAATCGGACAAAGATCAAATACTATATATGAAGTTGAACTTTCAGAAGAAAAAATAAAAAGATATGGTAAATGACCCCATTTACAAATTTGACGGACGAATAGACGACAATTTGAACATACCAAATACGGAGTTCACATTTGACAGATTACATGTCTGACGTTGAATACTGCAGTTCTGGCAGCATTACCAACATAATGAACAGAAAAAACTAAATTTAGGTAGGACAACTAAAATGCCACACGTGTATTGATGGTGGCAGATCCGTAAGGTGTATTATTACAAAAATACGAAACTTTACACATCGAAGTATAAAATAGTTATTTATGCAACAAAAGTGTAAACACAAGTTGAGGTCAAGTATTTCGGCAGGCCTCGTCACGAAAATTATTGACTGAATGTCTTAAAGTGTGTTTACACTTGAGTTGCATACAATATTTTCTACACGACCTTAAATAACATTCCTGATACATATTAGAAATATAATGGATAATTGATCTGAAGTTGGATACTGCAGTTCTGTCAGTATTACCAACATGAATGTACAGAAAAAAACTAAATTTAGGTAAGAAAACTTAAATGCCACACGTGTATTGATGGTGGCAGCTCTGTAATGTGTAAAGTAAATAAACACGAAAATCACACACATTACAGTATAAAATGTATTATATGAGTATTGATTGTAAATTAATTTTTGTTAAATCCCCAATTTAAATATTGGCAAAACCGGCCAAGAGATCTCATAATATTCAAATATGTATAAATGGAACATTCTATTATTAAGATTATTAAAATATCTTTCAGAACTCATATTAATGATTATAATAATACTTCCTTTTTATTTTAAGTTCTGTATTTTTATTTAATACCAACCATTCGGCCGCATACATTTATATTCTTTTCCCCTGAAGAAGGTCGCAGTGTATGGTATTAAATAAAAATGCAGAACTTAAACTGAAAAGGTACTATTATTCTAATTATTTTATTATTTATTGTTATTTATTTCTCCTGTATAAGACAAGAAAACCTCCTAAATAAAATCATTTTTAATATTTGTTTCTATCATGTTGATTTTCTAGTGCAATCTCCAATATTAATTAGTTTTTATTTTGAATTCCACAAGAATGAAAAACCTCATCACCGTGACAATGAATTTTTTAATTGACGAAAGTGATATAGATTCAGTTAGGGGTTAAATTTAAGTGAATAATCGAACAAAAGTGAAATATTTAGGGCATGCTACAGAGGGTTTCCATTTCCACTCGAAGGCAGCTGACGATGATGCTTTGATCAGGCCAGCCTCTCCATCACATATCACATCCTATGTGATTTGTTTAATGTGATTGTGCGAGAAGTGGTGCGAAGCCACTGGTGTAGAGCGATGTACAACACAGGGACAGGGATGACATCGAGGGCTCTACACGTTAATAGCTTCTAAATACTTCATTTACTTCATAAAGGGATATTGTAATTTATTTCTCTCCAATTAGCACGGGTCAATTATTCCTTTTTTCCATATCCAGAAAATCGATACTTACTCTTACCCAAATACTTTTAATATTTCTTATTTTAAATTAGTGCTCGGAATACCGGTGGATTCAAAAGACCACCCGCTCAGCAGTATTTCAGTGAATACGGGTCAGAGTCGATTCTTTACCCATAAGACCATAAGAACCGTATTACCAGTGAGATACGTAAGACGTATTTGACCGCTTTCAACTTCACATACCGTTGTTGATTTATTTGATTAAATATTTAATATATTCCAGTTAGTTTTAAAAGTTAAGTTAGTAATTTGTACAATAATAGAAGTAAAAAAATCTCAATTTGTAAGAGAGACACCACTGAATAATTTAAACGTGTATTTAACTGCAATATTGTAGTCAGTCTACGCTTAACACATAACGACAAGTCTTATGGGTCATACGGTTCTTACGGGTAATACGGTTTTTATGGGTTTTACGGGTCTTATGGATAAATAATCGACTCCGACCTGTATTTCATTTGGTCTGGGTGGATGGGCTTTTCCCTTTTAACTAAATACCCAGTTCTAACTCCTAGCCTTATTTTAAATTGTAGAAATGGGCCTTAAAAATCAAGGCTATTAGTCAGAGAAATTGACTCTGTCGAATCCAGTAATAAAACTACAAATATTGTAATTATGACATATCGCCAACTATTTGCTTTATAATATTGCATACCAACAGGCCTTAATTTGCGCCGCTCTATTAGAATGAAGACATGCATCGCCTGGTAATTCTACATGTTCTGAGTCTCTGTACAGTAAAATAATCTTACTGTTCCTTTAATATAAATGCTACTTTTGTTTGAAATAATTTATGAAACTACAATTTTTATTCTCATAAGAAATTATTTCTAACAAAAATAGCATTTATGTTAAAGGAACAGTCAGATTATTTACTATATTTTACTATACAGAGCAGGCCTTCATTTCAGCATAGTGCAGCAATAATAGTCCGTTGACACCCAATGTTATAATGCAAGCAGTGAGCGATATGCCGCTTCGTTATAATTATGATATTTATAATTTTATTGCTGGACCCAACAGAGTCAAGTTTTCTAACTATATCTTTTATCTATATATATTATTTTGATTGGCGACTGAAAGATCGCCTATAAATGCATAAGAAATAGCGTGTTAAGTGGCGGGTTAGTTAAGAGACGTTAAGAAATTCAAAAATCGGTAGAAAGGCCAACAGTCCAGCACTGCAATTCTCAAATAATTTTTATTTCAACATAAATTTCTTCAATTAAACTTAATAATTTAAATACACTTACTAATGTAAAGTATGTAGATTTGTATTTTTTATTCATATAATTTAAAAATACCTTATACTATATTATATTACGAAGAAAACAATTTGATATAAAAACTTACATTTTTACATTAATATGAATTTTTTCACCTGCTTCTCATTAATAGTCTCAATAGTTTTAGTTTTATTTCAGGTAAAATTATAAAAAAATGGTGGAATCCCCCATTAACTTCTAGTTTTTTATCTTCTTTATATAGCTTTTCAATAATCCTCAAGAAGGTTACTAATTTAGCTCCCTTTTTAGCGAGTTCATCTGATTTTCCATTACCCAGAACATCCTCATGCTCCGGTATCCACCATAAAGTAATTCATATTGCTTTGCGTGTTCAGTATTTGCACCCAAGCAGGAAGCCTACGAACGTTTGTTTTTAAAAACGTTTTTTTTTTTTAATTGATTTATATAAATGTCAGAAAGTCTTTGACATGCTGTGTAAACATTATAACAGTCTCTTTAAATACAATAAAATTCGTACATTGTCCGTTTTGTCCAATTCCATGCGAACTCTTCTGCATCCATTTAAGAGAATTATATTTTTGGAAGCAATAGAACCTGTGAATTTTATTAGGAACATTATGTCTCAATTCAATTGTCATTAATTTAGTTATCTGGTATAATCCGTTTGCAAATGATCTGCCCACGAAGTTTAAATGGCATTTTAGGTCGTCATTAATTTATTATCAAAACTTCCCACAAAAATGTTCTAGATAAAATACGCCCGTAATTCTGATGTTATTAATCTTGATATACCATGCGGTCTAGTTTTGTACCTGGGATTGTGTTTTATTCTTAGAATTTGAACACCAGAAATAAAACAGTCTATATTTTAAAAATAAATACGAAACATTTAAAGAGAGAGGTACGTTCGTGAAGGCAATAAAGATATATTATACATTACCGTATGGATTTTGATTTTAGGTATAACTGGAGAAATGCCGGTATTTTCTAGGAAAATATAAATAAATATATTACCCATTTCTGGGTATGCCAATCTGCTTCTATTCGCAGATTTCGGTTATGACGATATATCTGTACCAGTGCTGTCAAAATTACTCGCTTAAACAGTGATCCTATTAACTGATTAATGTAACCGGTCATTGTGTTTTATAAAAAATATCCAATAAATAAAAGTTTTGCTATTGAAAGTCAGAGACAAATTTTATAAAGAATCGAATGTACCTACTTCAATATTAACTTCTTTATTTAGAAAGATAGGTACCTAATTGAAAATTTGTATGCCTAAACTGAACATAATGTGGCCTCATTTTTATACATAATTGATAAACATATCACTTCCGATTTAATCAGAAGTGGCGTCAACTTTCTTATTTTAAATGGAACAGCTTGTATATTTTTACATTTTTGAATTCTACGTTAAATTCTAAAAACAGGTTATAAGTCATTTTGTATGTAAAAGTATAAAAATTGGAATTTTGAAAGTTACACGTACCTAATTTTTTTGGGTATATTAGTAAAAAATGGGAGTTATCAACATGGTGAAGTCAGGTTTTTAACATTGTAAAAAATCTGTTATAGTCAAGTAAATAAATACTAAATACTATAGCATTTACCCATATTTTTAATATAGCATTTAATTTCTTTTCTTTTAAAAATTACTTGATATGTACAATTTTTTGGAAGGTACTGTAATTTAAAAATGAAGTAGGTACGAATCGGCCAAGGAATAAGTATTTACTTGTTAGGCTCAAGTAAGGCTGTCGTGCCACTGACGATGATTATATTAGCAGCAAACAATTTTAGCTAAGCTGGAGGTTTCCACCCCCAATACCCCCTTCTAAATACGCCCCTGATCGATATTGTCCCTATTTTATAAATCGTAACAGTTTAGCATATAAAGATAGAGAATTACTTTAAGCAAAATCAATACCGTACATGTTCCATGTGGTTACGGTACATTGTAAGATATCTTAAGTCATAACATATTTTGAGTACATGTAAAATGAAATTTGGAATTTCATTTTCCTTGGTGTATTTCGTTTTGTTGAATGAATAACGTGCAAAGTGAATGTCAAATGCAGCTTTAACTATTTGATATATTAAACCATAATAACCTGATGCATGTGAAAGCTTAAAGCCCAAAGCCTGTCGAACGCTAAGCTACGAAGCTTATAAAAATTTGGGGAAATTGGTTTGGGGCATTCTTCTCATTTAGCGTTTGATCAAAGGCCGACCGAGACATAGAAGTATAATTTTGTTCCGGCCGAATATATACTTGTGATTGGATGGCCGTCTATTTCGCATTACTACAGTTTTGCAATTCCCTTTGATGGATTAGTTTTTGAATTTTGCAACAAAGTATGGAAATTGCCTTTAATGTTATGTATTATTGTCCATAAGCAAAAAACACACCACAATTTCCTTTTACTTTTTTTCTCATTTAATCTTCCGGTCGTGCAAATCTATTACACGTAGATTTCGAAAATGGCGATATAAATGCTGTAGACTACGTTTGTTTAACTCAAGATACAGGGTGAATACTTTAAACCCGAACATAGCCCGTTAACACGGAAAAATTGTTTTTCGCGAACTGTTGTTCCCCATTTAATCTGACAATAGTGGTTTTGGTATCAAAAAAAATTAAAAAAAATTGTTGTGGCCAGCACAAGACCTTCCGTCAATTCGATGTATTTTGTACAAATCCCATACCAAAAGTTTCTTGGAAAATATTGTATATATCATGAAAATCGTAACACGAACACATACTATTTTTTACAAATTCCATAACAAAAGTTCCTTGAAAAAGATTCTATAAGTCCAATTTTATTAGGGGTCACTGTTTCTTACTCTCCTCTTCCACTCCTACCTGTTCAACGCATCTTCTTCACACAGTTCTTCCTCTCTCAAGTCTTTTACGATACAGTCCTTCCATCTTCTCTTTCGCTTTCATATACCCGGCTTCTATACTTTCCATATTTGGTTTTGCACTTGACACTGACATCTGTCAGTTAGAATTTTTTGAATATATCAGCTGTTTCCATGATAAATGGCAAAGCTGACTGATTTTTGAAAGTTAATTTCTTTATAATGCTTTAACTCTATATCTATTGAATATGAAGGAAAATCTATAATGAAACCGTATAGAGAAGGGCATGTTTTTAATATTTATGATAACATAAAGTCAAAAAATAATACTTAACTGCCTTTTTTTTTTAAGAAAAACTGTTAAAAACTTCAAATAAAGGTACTTCCGGTCGATCAATTATAACCAAAATCTAATCAGCTCTTCATATGGATGTATGAAAGAGGAATACGAAAGCATTATAATTTTTAGAATTGTAGCAATGGAGTTATCGTCGGAGAAAATTTGTCACACACGGACACACACACGAACACACACACAGACACACATACAGACATCATCTTAAAAATAGTAAATTCGAATTCGAGGGACCCTAAAACGTGCTTATTCATTAAAAACTCACCACCGATTTTTTTGACCAAAGACAATACCTTCCTTACCTAAAGGTGATGGAAGGTAAAATTTTTTTAAAAAATCTGCATTAAATGACACCAAGTACTTGTAAATTATGTCACATTTTAGTCCCATAAATTAATTATTAAATTTATTCAATTTCTTATTGATATCGATAGCCATGGCATCTGAACAAAAAGACAAACAAATGTTGACATTTGACAGAATTCGTTATAATATAATCTATAATTTGTGAAAATTTTGTTATGTCATATTTTATTTACTTATATTTTTTTTTTAAGTAATTTATAATCCGTTCTAAAATATTAAAAAAAAAATTAAAATAAAGAAGCATAGCTAACGAATTATGACTGATAATATGTCAAACATTTGTTTTTAGCCTCACCATGAAGATGTCGTTAATCATCAAAATTATTCTGGTACTACAATAATTGTTTGTGCTTTGAAATATACATCTGAAAATTTCAGTAATTTTGGACTCTTAGTTGTTGGAGAGTCATTTGTGTTAGTCGAATTCAGTGTTTTTATAAAATCCAAAATCTTGCTCTGGTTATTTTTTTTTTTTTCATTTAAAAGGCAATACACCTGCGCGAATTAAAGTCTAGTTGGACGCTGTTTACGGTGACTCTGTTCCATCATTTGTCACTGAATTTAAACGTGGTCGTACAGTTCTCGTCACCAAAAATCGAGGGACAGTAATAAACAGCGTAACTGCCTATATACTATAAAACTAGAATAGAAAAGTTTAGCACGGTATACCGGAAATTGCTTTCATTTTGTGTGCAAAACAGTGACAGTATTCAGTCTTAGTATTTATGATGGGCAGAAGTTTTAGATTTCTTTGTGGACTTAAGTAATGTGTGGTTAAGCTGTTTATGGCCGTTCCTTGATTTTTGGTGACGAGAATTATACCAGATTAATGATGAGCGTTCAGCATGGCCAGCAACTGCGACCACTACCGATAGCAACGAAAAAGGCCACCAAATTGTACTGGATGACCGTCGAATGAAAGTTGGAGAGATAGCAGAAGCTGTGGGCATATTGAAGGAACGCATTTATCATATAATACAAAAAATTCAGTCGAATGAACATTTCCAAGGTCCTCTTGGAGCGATTTATTTGGATTTTTTTGCATCGATTTTTCACTTTTGATGATTCTTGGATCCACCACTATACTTCCAGGACGAAGGAACAATCAAAACTTTGGGTTGCAAGGGTGAACCTACCCCGAAGAAGTTTATTTTGCAGAGCAAGACACCAACTACTTTTTTATTGGGTTAAAGATGTTGCAATGTATTTGATTCAAAAGGAGTGTATTTTGAAACATAAAACTGAACTTGACCAAAAAATATTTGTTTCTATGTTCACATATTTATATATTTGTCTTTTTTAGTTGTATTTGAAAGTTGTTTGAGCACATACTGTACGATTGTTTAGAAATAATTTAGTCGGTCGTAGGAATCCCTGTTGTCCGTATTCGTACCGTACCGTATGTGTAGCGGAGTCCGTTCGTTGAAGTATGAGTTTTATGGGAGTTGGCGTACGTGTTTGCGTAGTACGGTATACAGGTTGCAGAGTACATGCTAACACTGCTGCTAGAGCTAGACGTTGGCATGATACACACAGAATGCTCCACAGAGACCTATGGATACGGGATTGTTAACTTATGTTAATCGCTCAAGTTACACACTATTGTCATACAAGGAGAATGGAACCACATCAAATTATATAACAACACACCAAACCAGGTGCACCAACGATCACAAATTACGCTACACCAAATAATACAAAAGCTAAATAAAGTTAAAAAAATTTAAAAATCTGTTGTTCGCTGTCCAAAGTCGAAATGTAATTTTATAATAAAAAAATACATTTCTTGTGCACATTCTACGTGTTCCTAAATGGCAGAGATTCTTTCAATCCATTTTGATGGTATTTCACTGAAAATTTTTTTGCTTTAATTATGAAAAAAATGCAGGTAAAATCAAATTTTGCATTCAACTTTGATCCAACAAAATTTTTATTTGTTTTGAAATTACTTCTGTTTTTGATCTATCAAACGAAAGTAATTACTGTTAAATTAAATGTATTATATCATTAATTTTTTTATATTGATTTGAAATTAAAAATGTTGGCACAAAAGTAAAATGTTTTGACACCAAAAATAATGCTTTTAAATGTAATATTTTTTATTCGTTTCAAATGCCGTAATTTTTAATTCAAAATATTGATTTTTTGAATCAAAAGTAAAATAATTAAAATAAAAACAGCGACGTAAAATATTTTAAAATAATTGTATATGACTTTCAAACTAATGAAAATATTATTTATTTTAAGTACGTGTACAATCAAAATGAAAGTAAACTTTCAGTTTAAAAGAATAAATTTATAAGTGAATATCACTTACATTAGAAATGATTGCAAAAATATTTTAATTTGAAATTATCCAATATTTTGAATTAAAATCTTTTTTCAAAAGTACATGTTCCCGAAAGTTTTTAATTTTACCTGCAATTTTTTTAAAACTATAGCAAAACTTTTCATTTTTGGAGATTTTAGAAATGAAAACATACTATTTTGAAAATAAAGTAAAAATTTCTTTCAGTGTTCTTATGGATATATGCATTTTACCTATAATTGTAAATGTTTAATTAATAAAACAATAAAAAAGATTGAATGCACTTCCTAAAAAAAGCTTTCACTAAAGTCACTAAAACTGTTGATTTTTGATTCTCACATTCTGACATTTATCTGTCAATTAGAAACATTTGAATTTGTCAACTGATTTCCTTGATGCAGTTTTGAGTGTGCGATTTATTACATCAGATTATTCTTCTTTATCTCTAAATATATAGAAGATACAATAAATAATATAATAATATAATATAATTATTTTATATGATATTATTTCTGTTCAAAAACGCTAAAAGGTCAATTTTTGAAATGATTTGTTTTTCATTATTTCCTTTCTAAAAATTGTTTTATTTGCTTAATAATTATATAGTTATATTCGTAGAATCGATTGATGATTTTCCCAAGTTTGTTATCTCGGCCCATTTCTCTCACTAAAAAGACTTATACCCATTTTTGGCAAAAACTAAAAAAAAAAAACAATTTTTGCACTGTTTGATCTCAACGCGCTGATTCCAAATTTTGAAACCGCAGGTCGATATCTTTATCCGTTCCCGAGATATTTATGTTCAATGTTGGAACCCAAAAATATCTATTTTTGGGTTATAACCATAAAATGGGTGGAAATACTGACTTGCTGATATCACCAATCGATTCTACGGGCGAAATTAGTGTACCGATTTCCATAATTTTTAAATAATGTATACCATTTCCAGAATAAAATAACTAACAAAAATCTGAAAAAATCGCAAGGGGTTTTGGCCATTTTCAGCTATTTTACTCTGGAAATTATATACGTTATTCGTAAATTTTAAAAATTGGTATATTTGTGTAATTTTATCCATAGAATCGAATGATGATTTCTGAAAGTCTGTATTTCCACCCGTTTTGGGGTAATTACCCAGAAATGGGTAATTTTGGTCATGGCTTTAAATGCAAATATCTCGGAAAAATACTTTTGAGGTAACAACTGAAATTGTTGTTTCATTTTTTGTGCACACAAAAAATTCTAATTCTATTTTTTCATTCTATGAGGAAGTTCCTATATGTCAGAGATTCTTCCAATTCATGGACAAGCTTGGCGGTATTTCTTATGGATATATGCATTTTGCCTATAATTTTAAATATTTAATTATATATAATTTAAAAATTAAATATACTTCCCAGAAAACCTTTCAGTAATGTCACTACAACTGTTGATTTTTAACACTGACATTTATCTGTCAATTACAAACTATGTTACATTCATTTGAATTTGTCACTTGGTTTCCTTGGTGTAGTTTGGACTGTGTGATTTATTACATCAGATTATTTTATATATTACATTCTTCATCTCTACATCTATAGAAGATATATTAAAAAAATTATATTTATCAGATTTAGAATTTATTTCTTTATTATTTATAATAAATATATATATATATATATATATATATATATATATATATATATATATATATATATATATATATATATATATATATATATATAGGAGATATTCTTAAGATGCCAAAACCTTGTCAGCTCTTCCCATTTATGTTCGATAGAACTTAAACATGTCATAAGTCTTATAGTATTTAAAAAACAGTGATTACAACATCCATATACACACACACCCACAAACACACAGGCATAATCGTAAAAAAAATGTTATAATCGGATTCTAGGGACCTTAAAATGTGTTTATTCACTAAAATATGGATATATGATTTTTAGCATGATTCCAATACTTCTTTTAGCGAGAGGTAAAATGTAATACCAATAATTGCGCAATTACAGGCTGTTCGGTAAATTGACGGTCATCGCTTCATTGCGACTTCACAGAATCAAATGAAGTTCCATTCTGGAGTTATTTTTTTCTCTTTATCATTCGATGACGAACTAGAGGAATTTATAAATGTTATCGTCTGTTTTGTTGTATCACGCATTCTGTTTGGGGAAAACCGAAAAACTGTCACATTTAACGGCAGATGTCAATCATAGCTTTATGTCTTATAATGAATTACTTAGTACTTTTAATTTTTTGGAGAGACGCAATATATATTCAGTCTATCATCTTTCTAAATTAATACACAACAATGTTAACGATCCACAATCTCTATCACTAATAAACTTTCATGCGCCCTTGTATCTCACGCGTCACTCATTCTGTTTTTACTTGCAACCGGCTCGTACTAATGTCTTCTTTACTTCGCCTATTAACAAAATGTGTTACTTATATGACTTAAACTTTTCTTCTCATGACATATTTCTTCTATCACCCAAGCAGCTCTATCGTCGTCTTCTTCACAGATAATTTAATTCAGTTCTTTTTTATTTCTCTCTGATTGTGTATAGCTTTACACATTTAATCTTTGTCTTTTGCCTATACTGTAATTAGGCTTCGCCTGTAGTATAGAGTATTTAATAATAGTAATAATAATAATAATAATAATAATTCAATGGCCTCCAACTGAGATCATCCATGACTATAAAGTACAACCTGATGTAACGTCCGATTGGGTAACTTCGGAGTCCCATAATTTCTACAAGAGGCAAATTAGGGTAAATTTACCAGTAAATTTTAACTCACTGTGGTCACTTTTGTTATTCGTAAAGAGATGGCCACCTATTTACCGAACATCCAGTATGTGTCATAGCCAGAATGTAAAATCTATCTTTTTATAAAACGCCTAGTCATTTTATTTATAACGGCCATAAATTGTCGAACCTTTGTAGACTTAGCGATGTTGTATACAGTCTGGTTAGACATTTTATGAAAAGACGAATAGTTACGGCCACATTATAATAGGAATATTTGGACATTTTTTGCTTGCAATAACTCTAAATACACCTCAACATAACATAACCTAACGCATCTCATTTGGAATAAAAGCGAGAATCCGTAACAAAGACGTTTAATAAGGAAAAATAGTTTTCTTCGATTATTATCTGTCCCGTAAAATTTTATGAGCAGTTTTATACATAGTATTAGAAAATAAAATTCTTCATTTTACAATTAAAATTTTCAAATTTCATTAGTGACCGAGTAAACTTAATTTAATGACATGATAAAAAAAGGTTTAGTATGTGTTATTTTAAGAAATGTGCGTCAATTAACTGTCCAATATATATTTTTCTGTTTTGCGTTCATAAATGTCAATCCAACAATGTTACCAAATACAACATTACACATACAAATTTCCCTAAATCAACTCGGTTTAACACAGCAGTTTTTAAAAGAAAATATTTTAGCATATGAAAGACGCATAATATACAATATACGTACATAGCTTAAAGGACTCATTTTATAATAATTATACTACAGGATGTAGTACTTTAAATTTAACCAGTAATAGAACTCGGCAAAAGCAACAATATTTCTTAGTAACTATTTTTTGAAATCGCATTTTTTTTTTTAAATATTTCCAATTTTGAGACATATATTGGTGAAACAGAAAAAAGTAAGAGACATCGACAAAACTCGTCAAGAGCGATAGGTATTTCTTAGTAACATTTTTTTGAATCCTCAATTATTTTAGTATTTACTTATTACGTATGTACTTATTTCTGTTACATTCTGTATAATGACATGTCTTTAAATTTAGTCTACTCGGCCACCTAGAGATGCATTCGGGTCGGGTCGGGCCGGGCTTTGAGGTTTGGATCGACTCGGCCCGAAAATAAAAATTACCGGCCCGACTCGAAGATCGACTCGACAAAAAAATTAGCTAGCCCGGCTCGAAAATTGACTCGAAATCGGGCCGGGCTTCGGACCGGGCCGGGCCAAAGCTCGAAATTGGGTGCATCCGTCATTCCTAATGTTTATTTTTATGTTAAAGCGAAATGTTTAACTTTTTCGTGTCAAACTTATAAAAAACCTCTACACTCTTATAACTTTCAACATTAGTTAACATAAGTAGTTAAAAAAAAAACCTTCTAGTGTAAGTTTGTTATAAAAATTACAGACCTACGTGTATTTAACACTTTGTTTACCAAAGCCGTTCGAAAATTTAAACAACTTTTTCACAAATCTTATATATAAAAAAAAAATAATTTACATAAGGATTTTTTATCTTACTTTGTTTCTGCTCAAAAATAGGACAAGAAATCATTATGGTAGGAACAAAAATCACTTTTATTTAAGTATACGAGTAATAACAATAATAATAGCAACATCACAATATAATTATTATGCTTTAATGAATAACCTTGAATTCTTGAAGTAAAATAAAACATTTTTATTTATTAATATGTGAAGTTTGTTGTTATTAAATCATTTTGATCCTTATTAACTTCATCCATTTTCATTAAAATATTAAGGAAACTGTGCATTTGATTGAACTGTAAGATTTTTCGGGCCGGCCCGGAAAGCTCGAATTTTCGGGCCGGGCCAAAATCAAAAGTCCGATTCGCCTCGATTTTTGAAAATGATTAGCCCGATTCGGCCCGATAAAAAATATCTTCGGCTCGGCTCGGTGATCGACTCGAAATCGAGGCGGGCTTCGGGCCGGGCCGGGCCAAAGCTCGAAATCGAGTGCATCTCTACGGCCACCAAAAGAGTAAATTTTAAAATTTTGGCATCCAAGTTTATTCTTTAAATCTCTATGCATAAAATATCGCATAAAGTTTTTGAGGATAGAAATTATTTGGAAAAAAAAAAAACTGTGATAAACGGCACCCTAGATAAAAAAGTTTTTTTTAAGTCGATTACACAAGTGTGTGAAGCTAAAATTTATACATGAGGGTGGAGATTGCGACACGAGCCGAAGGCGAGTGTTGCAAACCACCCGCATGTAAAATAGGCTTCACACACGTGTTACATACTATACTTTTTCTACGATCTTGCAATAAAATATATTTTTTCTTCACATTGTCATACTTTTAACGTAAAGCCTCTGTATTATCGACTTGTGTAACCATGGTTACCGACGTTACGGGTGTTTAACAGCTTTGTTTTATTAAAATACAATTCAGTTTGTAATATTTAAAATAATGAACGCACCGTAAAGTGCTACTTCACGCACAGTGTGCAAAAAATCAAACTTCACACATAAAAATCCATAGTGAAGTACTCACTTCACGCATGGGAGTAGAAAAAAAGGTTTTGGTTATTTTTACATTAAGACCCAGATATTTATTTATTATTGGTGACGCATACTGGCTAATATTTAGGCTTCTCTATAGAAAGAGACAACCAATTTTTTTTTTTTTGAATGGGCGATTGGATTCCATCTTTCTATGTTAGGAAAAGAGCTTGGCTTCCATTATATCCGATGTTATATAGAGAAGATATTTAAAGTTCGGAAGGAAACAATAAATAAAAAATGTTTGAATGTTGGTGGGATTTTTCCTTAACCGTATCGTAACCGTAATGTATTCTGGCTTGCATTTGAGAGAAGTCATATGCGATGTGAAATGGTTTGTTGGGCGTCGTTGTGTCGTTCCTCGTTTCGTTACGTCCTGCCGGAACCTACTAGCGCGGTACGCGGTACCCGAGCTCTGTGCTCTGTCACGTAATATTTCCTAACGTGCTGAATAAAAGATTGAAAGCTGACACACTACTGCAAAAGGGCGCATGTAATTCCGCAACGCTCACATCATTTGCTCCATCCTGTAATCCCGGCACCCGGCACCACTTTTAACTAACAAAACTTTACCAACCCAAATTTCAATCTTATACACCACACACATACTGTGTTTACATATACTTTTTAGACCATTTTCAAATAGTTTCCAATTAAAAATTGATGTACCGGGTGTAACACGAAAACAGGACATAGGCGTTTAACATAGGAAACCAGTTTTTTCTTGTGCAAAAGTGGATTATTAATTTTAGACAAAAATGCTTCAAATATATATTGTAGAGAATTAAATTCTGCATCTAAATAAATAAGCATAATTTCTTTAGCACGTTCCGTAACCTAGGAAATTGAACTTAAAATTTTATGAAAGTTACTTCTTTATAGTATTAACCATGGTTTTGAAATGAAATCTCAAACAAATTTTATGGCATTTTACCTGTCAGAAATTATAAAATATAGTTTTCATCAAAATAATACTACTCAATGATTTGTATCTTCTCTTCCTATGAGTAATTCTCCATTTTCAATAATGATAACCCAAACAGAGCTTTTCGGACAGGTAAAATATGTCACAATCTGACAGATACGTTCCTGACAGGTAAAATGTTACTATATTTGTTTGTAATTGTACCTGTAAGAAACGCTTTGCTTGAGTTACCATTATTGAAAATGGAGAACTATTCACAGGACGATAAGATACAAATCATTGAGTAGTTTTATTTTGGTGAAAATTATAATTTATAATTTCTGACACGTAAAATGTCATAAAATTTGTTTGAAATTTTATTTCAATACCAACACTATAAAGAAGCAACTTTTATATAAAATAAATAAATATATCATCACGGCATATTACCCATTTCTGGGTGTGCCAGTATCTACAACACATGTAGACATCGGTAATAATGACGATATATTTTACCGTGAGGGCGTTTACCAGGCGTCACCTCACGGGCACTCATAGCTGGTGTGGAGAGTGCACCACAGGGGTCACTTTTGTGCGATTTAAAATTGGAAATATTTGGCTTCTGTCGGGATCGAACCCGGTTCCCCCGGGTTCGCGACCAGACCCTCAGGCACGCAGCCACGGGACCCCATAAGCAACTTTTATAAAATTTCAAATTCAGTTTGCTCGGTTACCAAACATACAAAAGAAAATATGCCTATTGGTTTAGATACAGAATTTAATTCTCTACAACATTTATTGGAAGCATTTTTATCTAACCTTAATACGCCACTTTTGGACAGGAAAAACTTTTTCCTATGTTAAACGCCTATGGCACGGTTTTCGTGTTACACCCGGTAACGAAAACAATTTTACCAACCGAAATGTTCTTTCCTCTTTTGTTGTTTGTGCATACAACCTATTTCATATTATACTTTTTATGGTTGAAATCTAATTCCTAAATTGAAACTACTTCAAAGTTTCAAACTAGAAACTTTTTCTGACATTTTTTTTAACTGGATCCGATATCAGTTTTTCATACAAATTTCATACTACACTTGCAGTATTCAATAATACTTACTAATAGGGTGAAGATTTTGGAATGAAAATAAGTATAAAAAAATATGACAGATATGGTTGAATGGACAGATAATAGAGCAAGTAAGTTTCTTCATATAATAAATTGGAATGGAAACTGCAAGCAAGAAGTTAGTAGTAGAATCGTGTAGGAAAAGGCATAGTGTACAGTAAAATACAAAAATTTTTAACAGCTAGACGCATTAATATGAACTGCGAAAAATATTTGCAAAATGACTTATATGGAATACTGTACAGCATGGCTGCGAAATGTGGACCTTGCGGTAACAGGAGAAAAAGTACTTAGAAAGTTTGGAGATGTGAATAGGAACGAGGAGTTGAGAAGAAAGAAGCATTTTGAAAGAAATGAGAAAGAGGAAATCTAACTGGATTGCACATATTTTAAGGAGGGATGGTATACAGAAAATTATAATTGAGGGGAAAATACATGGGGAAAGAAGAAGACGACAATGAAAATTTGGAATGTTAACTGAAATTAAGGGCAGCCAGAATACGAGAGGCTGAAGAGGGAGCAGGACAGATTAGTTTGGAGACAACATTTCCGTTGACACCTGTTCAAAGACAGAATTTGCTAAATGACGATGATGGTCATGAGTATTCTTCACGTAAGAATTGAATTGCGCAAATAAAAAGTGTATAATTCTTGACATCATACATACTTGAAGTAATTTCGATTTATTCCATAAAAAAAAACTATCGAAAAGTGCTAGAAAAATCAGACTACATAGATGCAAAGTGTATTTACACCCAAGAGCAAAATTAAAACTCGCCGCCTCTGAGAATAATGGTTTTGTGTGCACGTGCAAAAAGAATAGTTTCTTTGTAGGTGTTAGCATAGATTGAATATAAATAGGAAGACTATTTTAATCTAAATGTCTCATGTGTTAATTTGTTACTACGGTGAAGTATCCCATTGTGAAACTGGAAAACAATAATCATTTGTATAATAAAATGTTTAATTGTTTAGACGCACTTGATCTATCAGTTTGCAGAAATTATTAACAAATTCATATATCATCGCATAATCTTGTTTGTTATTTTGTATATAATTGAATGAAATGATGCAGTGTATATAGATACTAAGGATTTTACGCTGCAATAGAGAGAATGATTTCCGGAACCCGTCCTGTATGTGTATATGTACTGGATTTAAGTTTGTGATTTTTTTTATGACGAGACGTAAAATTCGTGGAGAAAGTTTCAGACATCTTTCAAATATGGAGACCACCTGAGGAAGAGGAAATCACACAGCTACATTGTATATTTATTTCCTTTTTTCATTTGTACAGAATTTGCAATGAATCTTGTATTTGTATTTTATTTCTTTTTTGTTTAATTTTATTTTGTTAACTGTTTTATTTATTTTCAGGTAAGCACTTTTGTACACACATGGTTAAGAGCATAAATGGTAAGTTAGATCTTTATCAACGCAACAAATCCGAAATACAAAAAAAAAATGTGTTTGCTTAGGACCGCACATATAAAGTGAAAACTTAAATAGTTGACATTTGGATCGTTCAGCAATACCATCTCTTGACTGCTGTCGAAACTTTATAAACTTAAATGTTTAAGTGTGTTGGGCTTACATTTATATTTTTTACAAAATGTCAAAATCCTGTGAGCATTCTAACCAAATTCTATCAAAATTTTCAAAAGAGAATTGTAATTTTCTTGGGAGAAGGCTGAGAAACAACTCAAATAGTATTCTAAAATCTGGTCAAAAACCCCAAAAACTAGTTTTAAAACCGGCGATGAGTGCGTCCCGTTCTTATTTAAATAAATGTCATTTTTAGACCTTCAAAAAATCAATCAAAATCAACAAATACAAATGAAAGTAATATTTTATTTACCTTTATATATATATATATATATATATATATATATATATATATATATATATATATATATATATATATATATTTTGTAAGAGTTTTGTCATTTTAATTTAACTGCATAATTTAATATTTCTTATTATTAATACCTTGCTCGGATTTTTTTGCTGTCCTGTAGTTCTATAATGGGG